>CP059271.1:0-600000 GCA_013694445.1 Torulaspora globosa
AACCTTACTCTTTTTTTTAAACATCATCCAAACACACCTTCAACCAATCTAACAATCTAACAATTTTTTTTTAAAATTCATCTCTTTCATCATCAACCAAACGCATATTTAGCCTCATCCAAACTCATCTTCAACTAATCTCATCTTCTTTATCCAAACTCATTATGGTCAATCTCATTCTCATTTACACTCATCTTTTTTTCTCCACTAACGCTTCAAAAAGAAAATCAATAACATTTCTCACACTTCCACCACATCCTTACTTTCGATCGCATATCGATAACTAACCTGGATCTAACTTTTTCAATAATCTTTCCCTTCCTTTGGATTAATTATCCTATCAATCAGGCGTCGTCACTCTAACTATTCTCATTTCCTGGACCGTAGGGATATCACCACGTCTTTGGATCACATTCAATCATAACTTCATCCTGCTAAAACTCTAAGGGGAGTATCTTATAATTGTTCTTTACTTCAAAAAGTCTATGGCATTGCATATTATTCCACAATAGTTCAGTTAGTACTTTGTTCTCGAACTCAAAAAATTTTATGTTTAGCTCATTCATTCAACACTTTGTTCAACATTTCACGTGACTGTCACCTCATCATTCCTGGCAGACAGTTTATACGTCCTTTCTTTCATGGTCCTTGCCTTAACATGTACCTAACTCATCCCTCTAACATACGTTCGACTTTGAATGACCTCACTTGAGAATTCTTCCAACATTCTTCGCGACGCAGTATCATGCAGAGTCATTGCGACGGTATCCCGGACTTGCATGTGACGTCATTTCATGCAAGCCTAGACACTTGACCTCTGATTCTCCATGACACATTATCCCTAAAGTCTTACCACATGGCTTAAGATTGTTGATGATACCCCGGACTTATATGTAACAACATTCCACTCAGACCCTGACACATTATCCCTTAATTATATTTGAAGTCATGAAGAGTCACTAAGAATCATACCCCGGATCCCCTGACAGTATATCATGCATGACTTGACACATTATCCCTAAAGTCTTACCACATGGCTTAACAATGTCGATGATACCCCGGACTTATATGTGACAACATTCCATGCAGGTCCTAACACATCACCCCTAAGTTCGGACTTCCTGACGACTCAATCTCATGCAGGGTCCTGAGTCATCACCCCTAATTTCGGACTTCGGACTTCCCCTAAATTTCGGACTTTGTGATATCGGCGCTTATCAAATATCGCTTCATACGGATCTTGCCCCTGTTACCCGATTCTGGAGTTAGTGAAATTTTCACGCGAACACAGACGACGGCAAGGGAAAAGGCGCTCCAGTCACCACAAAAAGGAGTCTTCTCGACTGTCGGTGAGCACACAATCCGTCTTGCCTACGCAGCGTTCCTTAAAAAAGTGTCCACTCACAATTGTACACACTCTGACAGGCTTCTCAACTGTCCCTCAATCCAAACTATATTCCCTCTTTCTTGTTTCTTTGTACTTCATTTTAATGATCTTCTATGATAGTGAGATGTAAAGAAAAAGTCTTGTCAAAGAAAAAATTATCTTTTTATATCTGCCCGAGAGAAGTCGGCGTCGTCAAGAAAAATTTTCAACCGACGCAAAAAATCACCATATTTGCGACGACGCGCGAAGAAAAAATTAAGCTAATTTTACATGTATGGGTGTAGCAAAGGCTGTGATGTATGGGTTTTGAAACAGTCACAAACTGAGTTTTGATCTTTATATGGCCGATGACATGCCCGCCCTGGTAAATTGATTGTTCTTAGCGGCTCCTATTGACTGTTAGCCACTTCCCACCCCTCTATCTGCTCCCCATATCACTTAACTGCCCTGTAAATGGCCCTGCAAACGCCCCTGTAAAGTTCTGCGCCACATAACACCTCTCCCATCCTCAATACTGGCGTATTTCATCGCTGTGTAGCACGCTCTGGTTGCCTTGTGGGCTCCCAAACAGTCACAGAGCTGGATTTGACCACTATATGGCCACTGGCACGCACGCCCTGCTAAATGGTGGGTTCTGGGCGGCTCCTATTGACTGTTGACCACTCCCCAGCCCTCTATCTGCGCCCCATAGCACCCAAAAACTCTGCAAACGCTCTTGACTCTTCCTAACTGCTCTTAATGGCCCTGCAAACGCCCCTGTAAAGTTCTGCGCCACATAACTGGACTTCTACACCTCCCCTTGCTCAGCTTTGGCGATTCAATCTCTGTAACATGCTCTGGATGCTTTGTTTGCTCGACTAAACTTATATTTGTCTTTCTACTCAACATTTCTCAAAGTTCAGATACGTTGAAAGAGATTTCTATCATAACATACTACGGAGGGGTTACCCGGCCCTGGAAAGACTGAGAAAATTTTCAACAGTCGACGACGTTAACCAGAGAGTACCACTTCTGGGAAGCATCAAAGGCCAATCAAGGGTGTATATAGAGGTTCCAAGTGTTTGGAAGTATGGTGGAGTGTACTGTGGTAGTCCCAAGTGTTTGGAAGTATGGCAGTGCAGTATGGTGGAGCGTATTGTAGCTGTGAAGTGTTTGGGAGTATGGCAGTTGGTGTGTTTGGGAATTATTTTACTCAAGACCAGAGGGTATAAATGATTTAATATCGATTGTTGGTTCCTAATGGAGTCTGACTTTCGGTCAATTAATAAAGTCATAGAGTTATTCCCTGACGTGAACACCTTTATGACTGATTCTTATCTGCACAGGACCATGCCATGACATTTGAAGAAGATTAAGTACAGCATTCCCCCCCTCATTCAACTGCAGAGGCTACAGAGGGTCAATACCCATTGGTTGATCCTAACTGATTCTGATTAACAACGAAAGGGTTATTCTCTGACGTTTTATCGCTGGGCCATCCCATGACATTTGAAGAAGTTGAATATAGCACAAGCCCTCCCTCGAGGCTACAGAGGGTTTAATACCATCGTTGGTTCCTAATTGAGTCTGATTAATAAAGACAGAGTTTCACATTTTATCGCTGGACATTTAAAGAAGTTTAAATACGTTTGCTTTGAACATCTAGTAGAGGTACATTAGGAGGGGCAAGATGTAGCTGATTTACCCATTGTTGGTTCCTACCTGAGCCTGATTGACAAAGAGACAGACGTGAACAAGTTTAAATACGTTTGTACCTAGAACATCTAATAGTCGGCACTAATGTAGTTTCAAGTAGAGACACTCCAGCTACTGGAAGCGCTCCGCCACCGCGTCTCGCGTTCAGCTGCCTGCTTTGGGGTTCGCGTTGCGTCCTCTCTTGCATAGCGTTTCGTCCTCACCTTGCCACCGCGTCGTAAAATTTTTCACCGCGTCGCCATTTTTCACCGCGTCGTAAAATTTCGCCTCCATATAAAACCGCAGGCTTCCCACTTTGAAATATCATTGACTCTACAACGGCTTACCCATCCGCCTTGCCATCCACATCACAGCGTCTTCCCTCTCGCCTCCTCGAGTGCCTTCTAGCTCCCTGGCTGTAATCTCTTAGGGGCTCGCCCCCCCGTAGTCTTGAGGGCTTCTGGCCCAACGTAAAAGGGGCGAGGCCCCCCGTAGTCTTGCAGGGGCCTGGCCCCCGTAGAGAGAAACACGTACGCCTATGGGTAGGGCCTTTGCGGCCGCGCGCGGATTTTCGTTTCGGCTCCCAGGGGGATTCTTAGGCTGCCCGCTGATTGTTTACTTTGCTCTCTTCTGCTTAATTCTGCGGTAAAATTTTCATTCTTACTCAGCCAGAAAGTACATGTCGCTGAACTAAACATGATATTGTCAGAAAAGAATTGATACAAAGAGCAGGTACAACACTAAAAGGGCCCTCAATAGCCATTTGGCATGGCTTTGAGACTTCAAAGGCTATCTGGCCTGTAATAACCTCGGAAACATCCAATTCATTGCGATATTTGTATAGAACGGCCTCGGGCTGATCCCTTGTCATTCAGCATTGTAGATATGCCTATTTTCCTGCGTTGCAGACACGAATCCTCTGTTTAGGCAGCCAATTCGGTTGCTGGGTCGTAGCAGCCCCGGAAGATGACCATTGTCGGGCCTGGACGTTCGCTGTGCTTGGGGCTTACTCCGAGGCTGCTCACAAGCCTTCACTGGATCCCCTGATAGAGATCTAGTTGCCACTCCTCTCTTCCTTGCTTGACCTATAGTGGCATTCAGTCTGCTCCTTCCTTGATCCTCACTTACAACAAGCTCTGCCCATCCAGTATATCTTCCTTCCGGAAGAAGCCTCTTAGCTTCTCTAGCTTAAATGCTAAAGCATACTTGGCCGTGGTACTTATTCATTCCCTCCTGCTGCTGGCTGGCCCCTATTCTCGATTGCGTAGCATTTGCGTTGATGCCGTTGAGCAAAAGAGCATAGCGACAGCTTTGCCTGCTTGTCAAGTCTTCGAGAGGCAACAAAACTCCACGCACTAGTCCAAGTGTCCAAGTGCTTAAACTTAAACTAAGCTACAAATCGGCTGCTTTGAGAGCCTACGAAGTCTTCAGCAATTTCAATCTGTCCTGCTCATCAGCAAATCCCACAATAGCCTACCTACTATCCATTCCTTGCCAATGGTTTTCTTACGTTGGTTTGTCAAGCAAAGATCCTTTGCTTGTCCAAGCAAAAAACTCAACTCACAAGAACATTTACATCTTCAAGAACATGCAAGACCTACAAAGACAAGGATCACGCTACCCGATTCTCTGCCTGCATTTCCTGGTGGATAGCCAGGCAGAGCATGAAAAAGGGAACTACTGCGCCGTCTGCCATTTTCACTTCTATGGAGAACTGCAGCCTCATCCAATGCGGGAACAAACGAACATCTCGAACCTGCTCGACAAGATGTGATATTTCACTCTTCAGTCGTTCATTGAAGAACATACCCAGCATCATCGACAGGAACATATCCCATGAAGGCTGAGAATACCAACCTGCCTTCCGCTTTTTCCACTCTGCGTACAACCTGGAGTAGTCGAGGTGCCCAGCGTAGAACTGTGTTTGCACGTAATGAGACCTCGCATCACCTCTGCGTATGTCCATGCTTTTCAAGCATTTTGGCATAGCTAGGGCCGTCTTTTTTCACCTCCTTTCCGAACTTTTTGGCATAGCTAGGGCCGTCTTTTTTCACCTCCTTTCGCCCAGACTTCTGGACGCTTGTCTTTTGCCCAGCGCCAGAAGAACTCAAGAACTTCTATCTGTTGCTCTTTCAGAGACCTCCATCGACTGACATAGATCTCTTCGATTTGGGCAGCCGAAAGTTTGAACAAGTGACTGGCTTCCACACGACATTCTGCGGCAACGATGACCTTACAGCTTATCAGATCTTCAAACCAAGCAAGCTCAGAACGCACAGCATAGTACAGCTTTTGCTTCTCGTTATCAAATGCGAGAATATAGCCTGCAGGATCCAGGAGAGGCGGCCTCATGCACTCTATGTGATTCTTGAATGCGTTGTCATCCATCAGCATCCTCTGCACCGCGAGCGCTTCACAGGCAATCTGCCGATAAGATGGGCATGCTTTTGAGCAAACGCACATATCTGATAATTTCACACACCCTGGACATCGTCCTTTTTCAGTTAGATTTCCTGTTGGCCAGAAATGCTCCTGGATACCGCCTAGTTTCAGAAAATCAAGCGCAGCCCTTCCAAATACTGATATATTGACTGCCCCTACGGCTGAATAAATTTTTCTTTGCAGAGAGGAGGGAGGGATTATCAGGAGCCTTCCGCTTCTTGGTAGACAAACGTTCCTGCCGCTCTTCAGCCGTTTCATAGACAGTTTCCTTGGCTGCCATGGCGACTCTTGATACCAGCTGCTTTGTGGCGTACGACAAAGAGCCTGTCATCCCACAGCACCCTTTGTGCTGCGCGTCAGAATCTAACTTGAACCCATAAAATTGGGCAATCTGAGCATTGGGGCATGAAAACTCCATGGGAATCGAGTCAGAAAATTTCTTCCTGGAATTATTCTTGTCATCAAGCAATATATGTAACATGCCTGAGGACCTCAATCGGCCGCCCGCTTGAAGGAACTCGATGATAGACGGCTGATAGTCGATCATAATGGCCATTCTCAATTCGTGCACATCAATACCTTCAGTTGCCAACTTGGTTCCCAAAAGAATGCTTTTGCTATCATCCTTAATAAAAGACTCTGCACGCCTTACCTTTTCAGATGTAGTTAAACCTCCATGAATCCACACCATTCTGAAATCTAGCTCCCACTCACTCGCTAGCCATTCAACCATTCCTTTGGAAGCCGTCAATACAACCGCCTTGGCGCTTGGTTCATACTGAAAAAGCCCTTTTAGAAGCTTGAATGCTTCTTGATACGGGTTGGCGGTTCGCCTGAGCTCCTTATGGACATGGCCCAAAGGTATTTTGGTGACAAGATCCGCCATTGGGGTGGAACACCCCCTGATTCCCTTCAAGCACTTCTTCTCTGCTTCAAAAATTTCTCTCGTGCAGGTTGTGGGCTTCTCTAGACCTGCAAAACCGATTGCCTGCAGGGCAGCGTCTGCTATTCTGGCGGGCGCCGTTGCACTGAAAAACAATATCTTCTCAAAAATTTAAGGCTTTTAATTGCCTGGGCTTACGATATTTCTCGAGATCAAAGTTGTGAAACTCATCCATTATCGCATAGCCTAGTTTAACCTGCATTCCGCCGGGCCTGCAGCTGTTAGCATAGTCCCATCAGCAATCCTGGACGCAAACTGGGTCTGCGAGAGGTCGTCAAACACACCAACGTATACATCGGTCACCCATCGTATCCAATATCAATAAAATCCTTGACATCATTAACTCGAAGAAGATTTCTGGTCTTCAGCCTCCTCATCGCGTCCGCTAGGATTACTGTGTATGGTACAAAGACGAACGAAACATACCTGCAGTTCTTCTTCGACGCCAAGGCAATCAGCGGCAAACGAAACATTTCGGTCTTACCGTAGCCCGTTGGTGCTTGCACCACTCTCGACGGCAAAGTACCGAGGTAGATATCAGTAGTGATGGTCCGTTGGATTTCATCTCGATATGCAAAATCTGGGCTAAGCGCCTTTTGGCCTGCGTGTTCCAGAATCTTCGTAGCGTCTGTACTCTGAAAAAACCATAGACTTTTTATCCATAGTTTGGTGACAGATTCTGTTGGCGATCGCCTTTTAGCCGATCAGCCTGCATGACATCAAGATCACCATCTGCAGGTTGCGAATGTCGATTCCTTCTGTCACAAGGTTCTTCCCCAACACCTCGCTGTTATCAGCCATGAACGGCCGGACCCGCATGGTCTTTCTCTCCTTGCCAAGTAATGCGAAAGTATTCCTTCCAAGCTTCTGACAAGTCCGCTACTTTGCGCCTCGAATCTACTGCAACCTCGCTCTCGTATGCGGCTCACAAGCAAACAGCGTCTTAAGCAGCTTGAACGCCTCGAGACGAATCAGCGACTTTCATGAACTTCTTGTGCACATGCCCCAGATGAGCTTCTCCTATCAGATCAAACATCTTTGTGGAGTAATAAGTTATCGCTCCAGAGCTGTCCCCTGTAGGCCTCGCTCCCAAACTGGGTCCTATCTTTTCCAGCCTTTTGGCGCCGCGTAGGAATCATCTAGAACAGCATTACGATCGAATAGGCTACTTTCTTTGGGAAAATACTCATCAATGCCAATCACTGCTCTTTCTTGAACTACCGGATCCTTATATCCCCTACTCTGAGTCACACACTTTCTTGTACCTGGCTCTCTTTCAACAGCAACAGACTTGCTGCGTAATCCTTATTGCTAGTAAGTTTATTGGACATGTTTCCCTTCCTGGAATCATCTCTCGAGCTTGTAAGGCGACAATTAGACTGCGTCGGCCAGAGTAAGCTTCCGTGCTGCCATCCTCGTCGTCCTCATAGTATTATTGGTAATTCTCATAAAGAAAGATCGAGTGATCTCTCTGTCTGAAAAGTTCCCCATGGCTTTGATATATCCCACAGATAGCCGACCAATGCCATTAAAAGGGCCATTCTAGTAGTGGATTCCTCTTTGGAAGCTGCTCGAAGCTTTTCTGATATCTGGTGTTCTTCGTCCTGGAGATGGGGTAGTAACTATGAAAGAGAGTTTATTGCACAACTGGAGAGTCCATGTTCCTGCCGTCAGCTTTCTTTTTTGGCTCGATGTGCAGTACCTTAATACATTAGAATACCATGCGTCAAAGTTTTGCCTCGCTCATCTTCATTTAAAAAGATTGGTGCTATCTCGTGCAAATCTGGGAAATGGTTTATTTTTCAGCCATCTTATGGACTTTTCTCTTGCGGGATAGCATTGTCAGCTGAAGCTGTCGCTATCCTTGATGCTTAGATATTGGACTTGTTGTAAGCCCATTCGCGTCTTCCTAGCGATGGATATCCCGCTCTAATCATCCAGGCAAACTCTAGGGTTGACCGGTGGACTCAAATTCTACTGACCTTGATTCCTAGCACATTTGCATTCCGTCTAGACGTTTCCAGAACAACCAGTGATCAGTAGAAAGGATATTACCCAAGGTTTGATGCAATCGATGTCTCAGAAATAGCCCTGCCCGACCGACCCGTTGAGGTGAATGAATTAGATTCGCATTGAAAGGCTATGAACAGTGGAAAGACCCTTGCAGATAGATCGAATTATAATATATTACATGCAGGAGATGAACTAATCGTTGAAATTTAGCATTCGTTATAGGAAGTTCAATATCTTGATTTATTGAAATTTTTAGTCAACAACAATCAAATAAATATTCATCTTACTGCGTTGCAGGCCTCAATAATCGCTACCGAGAGCATTAACCTTTCTCTTTGCAGAGGCATAGGAATCCAGAGTGCTCAAATCCTCCAGAAATTTGCTTATGTTTGGATAGTCTTCCTTATGCGCAAGCCCTAGATCGAAAACATACATCAGGGGATAAGAAATCAAGATATCTGCTCCACTAAGCTTTCCTCCCACCAGGAAACCCTGATTCTTGCCAATTTCAGACTCCAAATAATCAATTTGATTCTTCACTTCTCCAGCCGAAAACTCACTGCTAATCTTACCGGTCACCATGCTGACCACATATGAGATTGGGAATGGGATAGGAGCTTTCCTTGCCATTGAGAATATAAGCTCCATCATCAGGGGCGGCTGAAGCGATCCCTCAACATAATGCAGATAGTATTGAATCTTCTCAGCCATCTCAGGATCATTATTCTTCAGGATACCATCAGTGTCGAAATGGCTCAAAATATACTGAAAGATGTAACCGGACTCAACCAACACCTTCTTCTCCCCAGTAGTACGATCTTCCAGCTCAATCATGGGAGCCCTGCCCAGCGGATGAATCTTCTTCAGCTCCTCCTCAGGCGCACGGAAGTTCTCGTCTCTCCTGTAACTCACGATCTCATAGTCTAGTTTCAATTGCTCAAGGAGGAAGAGGACCCTGAAGGCTCTCGATTCGTTCAACCAGTGAACTCTAATCAAAGGAAGCGACATTCAATGGTGAGGTGAATTAAACTGTAGGTCACTATTTCGCTACTTCAGGACCTGAGAAAGCTTCAGGCATTCTCAGGGCCCTGATTTATATAATCTCTGACTCTGTCAGAATTAAGCATAGGTAATCAAACACGTAATTCGTTTAAACTAAGCCACTAATTACGAAGATTAGGTGATCAGGGTCCAGTGAACACTGCAAAGACCCTTGCAGATAGATCGAGTTATCGTTCAACTAAGAGCTTTGTCTCATTATAGGAAGTAAATATGTTGATTTGACGTTTTTTCAAATAAGCTATCTTGCTGTAAGATAAATATCAAGCGCAATCAGCCGTTAGTCTAGGCGTAGTATTGATCTTTTCTTGACAGAGGCATAAAAATCCAGAAACATCAGAGGATAAGAAATTAAGATATCTGTTCCATTGAGCTCTCTAAACCAAGAAGCCTTCACATAGTTGATTCTTCAATTACTGACCAATCAAATACGGAATGGGATACAAGCTTTTATCGCTCAAATTCCACCATCAGGACCGCTGAAGCGATGTATCAGTGCGTAGTCACTTTCAAAGTCTTTTGGATTAGTGGATAATTCACCACTTTTATCCATCCAATATGCAACTCTTTTAAAATTATTTACACTGCCTGAATGGAGATTTTGAAATGGCTCAAAGATGTAACCGCACTCAACCTCCTGCTCAAGAAATAGAACATGAATGCTCTCGAATTATTCAGCCAATAAACTCTAATCAAGCGTCATTCCAACGATGACGCAAATTAGACTGTGCAAGACGCTACGTCACGAGCTGAGAAAGCTCTAAGGACCTCCTGGACCCTGATTTGGACAATTCCCAGAACTAAGCCTGGCTAATCAAACCATTCTGTTTCAATTCAACCCGCTAGTAAGCGATTAGAGCCCAATTGATTAGAGCCCAGTATGATTAGAGCCCAAACGCATGCCCCGCTTTAATGCCAAAGTGTCAGACAAAAGAAAAAAATAAGGTTAGGACCCTTTTTGAATAAAATTAAAGAAATGATATAAAAGAGTGTCAATTCAATGTTGAAATCAGTACAGTTTCGTCTGTCATCGGTAAGCTACTAAGAGCAGCCAGTTAAAAACTCAAAGAAAAAGGACCACTTTATGACGGAATTAGAGGGAAAATTGCTTGTAACAAGCAAGTATGGATATGTTAATGTTGACCAAGGTGTTAAGATTTGGTATCGTAGCGCTGGAAAAATAGAGGCTCCGACGATTTTATTATTGCATGGTTTCCCTAGTTCGTCTAATATGTTTAGGAATTTGATTCCATTGTTGGCGTCAAAGTTTCGTGTGATTGCGCCTGATATTCCAGGGTTTGGGTTCAGTGAGTATCCAGCAGATTATGAATTTACGTTTGAAAATTTGACGAATTCTATTGACCAATTCTTGAAAGCGCTCAGTATTTCAAAGTTTGCAATTTATGTCTTTGATTATGGATCGCCAATTGGATTTCGTTTGGCTCTCAAGAATCCTTCAGCTATTACTGGTCTCGTTGCCCAAAATGGGAATGCTTATGAGGTAGGCCTCGATGACAGGTTTTGGGCGCCCATAAAGGAATATTGGAAACATGAGCAAGAAGATCCAAAATATATTCAGGCCTTCACTGAATACCTGCACGATGAAAAAAATGTCGTTGTCCAATATGTGGACGGCGTCAGTGATCCAAGTTCTGTTGATCCAACAAATTATACATTGGACTATGCCCTGCTCAAACGCCCTAATCAGGACGCCATTCAAATCAAGCTCTTCCATGACTATAGGACGAACGTTGAACTCTATCCCGAGTTTCAGCGCTTTTTGAGAAACGCTGATATTCCTGTCTTGGTTGCCTGGGGTAAAAATGACACCATTTTTACACCAGAGGGAGCAGAATCGTACCGAGCTGATGCAAAGAAGTTAAAACTTGTTTTCTATGAAAGCGGTCATTTTGCTTTGGAAACTCATGTAGCTCAAATTGCTGATGAAATCACAACTCATATCTTTCAGAATATCGCTCACTAGTCAACGTTAAATATGAACATCAGTTAATTCTGTTTTCTTTCCATCACTGTCGTAGTTACTTATCAGAAAAGCGCAGAAATATGGCGACTTGATGAGTTTGATCTCTTCATTCATATATATCTCCTACGCCAATTGCAGGTGTAACTGTATCAAGATAACGATAGTTTTCTCGATTTCGTAAACCTTCGATGTCAAGCATCTTCACATTATTCGATTTACAGACGGTATCACGACTCAGATAATCAAAGTTCCATAGCGTTTACTCTCGATGTCCTTGAGTATGAACATGTATAACTCAGGAAGAAGAGGTGCAACTGTCGAAAACAATACCTATTGACAAAATATGAACCAGTTGCATTAAGCAAACTTTCACTGATGGTATAATTAACAATATCGTGAGAAGTACAAAACTGTTATGATTGATCGCTTTTTTCATTTATGCCGGTATAGTATAATGACTCGGGAACGAATGCATGATCCCAATCATAGTGCGCTATTAACTGAGTCGGTCTTTCAAACGGTTCAAACGAGCTACATTCTGTTGTTTTACAACTCAAATCGTTCCAATCACCAGTATTATTCTCAACCGGATCAATTGAAGATCCTTCATTTCCTAAATTATTCTCTGACGTCAATTGTGGTTCCGCACCTTGAACAATTGGACTCATCATGTGGATGTCAAGCATATGCTCCGTCAGAAAGCTCTCCGTAGTGAACTCATCAGAACACCCAAGGTATGGGCATACATGCGATGCATTCTCGCCCTGCTCGTTCATATCATCGCCCGGCAGAACAGAGTCGTTTTCCACACCATCTAAAATATCTTGTATTTTATGCGTTTTTTCATGTCGAGAAAGTTGCTGGTTTGTAACAAATCCCTTAAGACAAATTGGACAGCTTAGCGGTTTCTTATCTGAATGTGTCCACGAATGTACTTTTAGATGGCTGCTGCGAAAGAATCTTTTCCCACATCCGGGATGAGAGCAGGCATATGGTCTCTCGTTATTATGGCTTGAAACATGCTGTCGCAAAAGACATGGCCTCGTATATCTCTTGTCACAATCAGGAATTGGGCATAAATACTTATTGATACGTTTCTCAGCCATTATTATCCATAGACTTGTAAGTGTGTAGCTCCATCGAGTAATCAAGACTATTTTTTTCATCACACACGCCTTTATAGAGAGATCTCAACAGGTCTTGAAAAGTCCATCGCCGGGAAATGGTTCATGATGGCTCTCAATTTCTTCTATTCCACGTATCGATTTGAAGCATCATTAGATGTGCGAAGTGCAGTTTTGACTGCAAAGATCTGGAGAACAATTGGAAGGAATTCCGAAGAGTTAGAGGTCCATCAAAAGTCATGATGACGCTCTGCGTCTTCACTGGTTTGGTGCAACGTAAATTACTTTTCGCATTTGGGGAAAGTTAATTCTAGCCAACATCACAGGTAGTTTTCGTAGCGCCGCCTGACAAACTTGATCTATAGCCGCTGGAGCTATCACTTACGAATGCGTTTGAAGTAAACCAGCCGCAACATGATTTCAACTGCTTAGAGCTGGAATCCTGTTCTTTCTCTATGTTATCACTTGGGTATAACCGAAGCCTAATAAGAACGCGAGCTTAGTAGCTCAACTAGATCAAAAAGGCTAAATCGACGTTAATTTAACTCTTGATCTGCCGCTTTTCTCGCATGAAACTGATAGATTTGATCCCGAGTCCGAAGGCAAATCTCATGTGTGTTCTGTTGAAGAGATACTAACTCTAGGAAGGAGCTTCTTGACAATTAAGCCATATCCTGTGTGATCATATCGCAGTTCGGTTGTTTTGCAATGAGAAGAAAAGATAAGAGTTACTCCGAAATGACAGCTAATAGGTGCAGATTAGTTCAGGGTTGAAATGGAACGGAAAAACTTGATTAACTTGAAAGTACCATTGAATCTTTATGACACTTGCCTCGAGGTAGTTGTCGCTGTAGAACAATTTCACAGAAAAGTTAGTTAATTCTGCGCTGGCATGGTTTCTTGCAATATATTGAGACCTTGATGCAGGTATCTTAGTTCATTCACCATTAAAACATGAGATGAAATTCTGATTTGGTGGCTCGTGTTTTCGTCGTCAAGACTAAAGATAGGTTCTTTGGAAATCTACTCGGCGAGTCTCGATAGATTTCATCTCTTGAGACACCTGCGGAATATGCGTTAGATGCAGTCAAAGAAGGCGCTAAAGTCGTGAGCTGAATAAATGCAAACATCTGGCAAGAAAACCAACAGGAACAACCTTACCCCAGGTTTCCCACTACTATACAACCCGAACATATTTTCGTGATATCTGAATTTCTTGAGAGCTTGTATTAGTTCTCTAATTTGGATTCGTTTGACTTGTCCAATAAGTCTCGACATCGCTTCGGTTTTGAAAAAAGCAGATCGCCGGCTTATCAAGTCAGCAAATTCCACAGCTTGAAATTAAGAAGCTTTAACATGCTCTCTCCATGGTTCGCGTACCTTGGAGGTTACAACGAAGATATGGGGAGATTTAAACTTTTGCAACCCACCATCTCTTGTTCCTTCCGAGCATGAAAAAGAGAGTGGTGATACCTCTCAATGTGAGAAGTAGCTTCAAATTGATGTCTCGCAAGGCGAAGATTTCGCTAACGTAAGGTTATATTTTTGTTCTCTAAATCGAGAATAACGTGGGGAAAGAGCAATTCTTTGACTTATTTTCGTAGAACTGCTTGCTTTTACCAGGTCATAATGAAGGAAAGGGTTTTGCCGATAGATCTCTGAATAAATCGATGACGTCATATTCAATGTTGCCATGGTAACCGGACGGCATTTTGCCGAGCCGAAAGCGGATCTCCTCATCCGTCAAGGGAGCTCCCCACATTTGGGGTTCCATTTGTTCCAAATTTCCGTTTTCGGAAGTGTATGCATACCACGGATCTTTGGAAGCTCCTGAAGGTTGGGAGAAAAAGCAATTAATTGTGCCACTTTCGCTTGCAGCGATGACGTCTTTACCCCGGCTACTACAAATAGTTTCCGTTGCCTTGGCAAAGACAGTTGACGGAGGCATATAAAAGAGCTGACAAACTGTGGAATGCATCTTTGAATTTTATGTGAATCAACAGAACACTTTACTACCAAAGATAATCAAAAATGAAATTCTTATCTGCCTTTTGCATCATACTGTTGACGTTAGCCAGGCATATTATAGCTGATTCCGAAAGCTTCGGTTTGTTGTCTATTCGCTCAGGCAGTAATCTGCAGTATGCCAGTGTTTATGTGAACGAAGGCAAGCTATATGTTGGGAGTGGCTCGGAACTCTCTGCTGTGGTCACAGACGCTGGGAAACTGAAGTTTAACAACGATAGCAGCACTTTCGCCGTTGTTGGTTCTGACGGTACCGTTATTGAAGGGTCTGAAGCTGATGCTTCGGACAAATTTTCAATCAGAAATGGCCATCTAATCTTTAACAACATTGACGGTTTCTATGCCATCCCAGAGGGCGCTTCATATCTTTTTTCCACACAAAATGCTGAAAATGCGGTAGGGATTGCTATCAGAGCAACTGCACCTAACGGTCAGACAGTTCCTGATTTCTCTCCACCTGGTGTTAATAGCAGCAGCTCCTTTTCCTCGGGTACAGGAACCCCAGCTTCTGCCACTTCAACTGTTGCACAGAGTGAAACGACCAGTGTCACGGCGGTTTCTCAAACCTCTGATGGCCAAATAATTGCTATCCAAACTGAAAATAGTGCTCCAAGGGCTGTTGTGGGTTTGGGAGCCAGCATTGCTGCTGCCGCCGCCGCTTTATTGCTTTGATAGGTCGCCATCTGTCGTTTTTTGATGATTCTTTCAATACCTTTTGAGCACTGGCACTGATAGCGAGATCTCAGATCTGCCGCTGAAATATGGCTATATACATGTCTCTACATAATTTGTCTCTCTGACACCAAGAATAATCTTGGAAATGACGATATGCAAAGCTTTAAAGCAGCTTGCTCATACATTTTTCTTACAAAAGCCAGCAGAACGTGGAATTTTTAAGTTTAGTTCCTGCAACTTAACATTGAAATGCTTAACTTTCGCAAAAAGTCCTTTCGCTATAAGAAGATATTTAATGCACTAAATGTCTATATGCACTCTATTAAAGGCAGACTGTGATCTTAGCTGTGCTAATTTTTACCAGTTTCCAACTTTTGCATGTGTTGATAACTTGCACCATTCGCGAACCGTGAGTCTATACGCAAATGTTTTTTCATGCAGGAATTCCAGCCGCTTGATATTTGCGAGTTTGGAACACGGCCCCCGAATTGAAGCTGGATATGAACGTCAGAACTATTCAGAAGATGCTTGGGGCTTCGCTACTTTTTGCAGATGCTTCTTTCCGCCCATTCTCTTAGAATCTCCCTGATAACTCTCATCACTTTATCAAGTTCTTCTGCAGAGATGATATATGGAGGCATAATATAGCATAAATTTCTGAAAGGTCTAACATAGACTCCCTTTGAAACGAATTTTTGATGGAACCACAGAGAATCAACAGCATTTTTGAGCTCTAAGACGGCGACAGCTCCAGTTATTCTGATATCAGAAACCACCTGCATGACCACGCCGTCCGCCAACACTTTTTTGTACAAGCCAGCAAACAGCTGATTTTCGATGAACTGCACTTGGTCAATCCAATCTCCACGAAGAAGTATGTCCAAAGACTTATTGGCCGCAGCGCAGGCGAGAGGGTTTCCCATGAATGTTGGACCATGCATCAAACATCCGCCAGTAGGTAAGCTAGGATTTGAAATCGTTAGGGCTATCTTTGGTGTAGTCACAACCGCACTCAGTGTCATGTAACCACCTGTCAAAGCTTTACCGACGCATATAATATCTGGATAAACATCCACCTGTGACTCTTTTGGAATGTTTTGCTCGTCTTGATATATTTTACAATGATGGAAGGCAAACATCGCACCAGTGCGACCAAAACCCGTGGCGATCTCATCTAAAATAAGCGGGATATTATAGCTATCGCATAGTTTTCTTACTTCAATCAAAAACTGAGGATGGTAGAGCCTCATCCCACCGGCGCCTTGCAGAATAGGTTCTAAAACAACCGCACAAATCTCTTCGTGGTTATTAATCAATTTGGCACGGAAATCTGCTATATCCTTCTCGTCAAATGCCACAGCGTCGCTGAAGAGCTGCGGATTTTCCTTGAATATTTTCGATGTGGGCAATGTGGGAACAGTAGAGGGTCCTTCTGCAAAGATATTTTCGGCAACGTAGCCGCTGTAAATCGAATGCATAGAGCTAAATGGATCACAAACACTCATTGCGCCGATAGTATCTCCATGATATCCCTTTGAAATGGTCAAAAATTTTCTCTTCTCGAAAGAAGCTACAGGGTTCAGACTAAACTGGTATTGGAGGGCCATCTTGAGAGCGATTTCCATCGCAACAGAGCCAGAATCGGCCAAGAAACAGTGCTGCAGTTCCTTATGGTTCAGTAGCTTTAGCAGCTTTTGAACAAGTGTAATGGCAGGTTCATGAGTCAATCCGCCGAACATAACATGAGATACCTTTTTAATTTGTGACACTAGCGCATCATTTATTTCCTCATTATTATAACCATGAATGGCACACCACCACGAAGACATGGCATCGATCATCTTGTGATCCCTTGGCTCTTCAGATTCCAAGGTTATCTCACAACCATGGGCCTCCTTAACGGGATAAACGATCATGGGATTACTCATGCTGGTATATGGATGCCATATATGATCTCTGTCATATTTCAACAGGTCTGTAACCGCTGAATTGAACTTCATTTTGTCTTCTCTTCACGGATCTTCCGACAAGTCTTTATTCAACCTCCTCCTCTTTTATACATTAGGTATTGATATCTCACGGTCTCAAACAGAACTGAAAGTGGACTTGTGCAGTCTAAAGGACTCATCTTGAGTCGTACTACTCATATCTTAATGACTCAAATATACAGAAAAGGAGACATCATTACCTGCTCATAATGCAGTCCTAAATAACGTCCTGGCGACCAATCAATTCACTCAATTCAGATCGCTATGCTGAAATCCACATTCATCGTAGCTTGAATTGTTGACTTTGAAGATCTGATGGCTAGAAGCGTTGAAAAATTTCGATGCCTTTAAATTTAGACAACTCAACATGACTCATGACTCAAAACATGACTCAAAACATGACTCAATTCAAGAAAGATTTCGAAAAGATCGAAGCGACATATAAGGAGTCTTGTTGAGTAGTTGTGATGATCTGTTGATTGCGAGGGATAACCTCTGAATGTTTAATGTCCAGCTAGAAGTTCTGTGAAAGTCTGAGGACTAATAGTTTTGTCACTTATGGGAGCTTCTGAGAGCAAGAGGCTAGAATTTGGCGCAGTTGGAGCATATAAAGAGGTGCCGTGACGGACAAACGCTATTTTCTCGACAATTTTTGGCCTTTGTTATCAGTGCTAGCGATTGATCATGCAACATCCGATAATATTTGTGACTGGTACCGACACAGACGTGGGTAAAACTTTCGTTTCCACGCTGTTAGTTCACAAGTGGGAAGCCAACTATTGGAAACCTGTTCAAACTGGAATTGAGTCCGACGAGGGCGATAGCGCAACAGTCTCGAAGGCTGAGTGTGGTTTACCATGGAAGCCCGAGATATATGCACCAAGATACGAGCTACTTAAGCCATTATCGCCTTACAAGGCTATGGACTATGAGCCAGAGGTTGACATTCGTCTATCCGACTTTGAGATCCCAAAAGGTTCCGACTCAGCGCCATTGATAGTAGAGGGAGCCGGAGGTGTTTTCGTTCCACTTACCAGGAATTTGGAAACGATGACAGATTTGATGAAAAAACTGGCAGAAAAGCAAAATCGGCCTTTCAAAATTATTGTGGTGGCCAGAAGCGGACTGGGCACTCTGAACCACACTCTTCTGACAATCAGTCATTTACAAAGCGTCGGGCTCAGCGAGCATATCATGGGAGTCATAGTTAATGGCGAAAAGAACGCCGAAAATGTCCAAGTATTCAAAGATTACGGGCTTACAATTTTGGCTGAAGTGGACAAATCGGAATCAGCTGCCGCCGCTACTAGGTTTATTCCTCCATTATGTCAGTTGTTGAAATAAAGTACTATATGATACATAGATATTGATCAGTGACAAGATTCTTCCTACGCAGGTTACTGAGTAAATTAAGTGATGCCGCACTTAGGATGACTCGCGAGTCATCCTAGCGAGTCATCCTGGAAAGGAAACATATAAAAGCAGGCATATGAATATGGTATTCAGTTTCTTTCTCAATTCATGTCTCCATCATCGAAAGAAAACCTCTAAATGACCAGGAAGAGCTTTGCAAAGTTTAATTGGTTATCATTATTAGGTATAGCATTTTCGCTTACCAGTTCCTGGCTTGGTGTGTCCTCATCGCTAGTGGCTGGTATCTCTAGTGGTGGACCATTGCTGATTATCTATGGGTTGATAATTGGGATGGTATTCACGCTGATGTGTGGTTTGTCATTGAGTGAATTCTCATCAATGCTTCCAAATGCAAGTGGCGTATGCTTTTGGGTTTTGAAGCTACTTTCTGAAGAATTAGACCCTGATATGGTGGAAAAGGAAGTCGGGAAGTGTAAAGACGATGACATTCAGGAGGAAGTTCTTGAAGTTACACCTGATAGCTCATCAGAAGATCAGTTAAACGAGGGCGTGCTCGAAGCTTATTGCAGTGGAAAAAACCTCTTAATCACCAAAAAATGGAAAAAGGACCTTGGAATCATGACGGGACTCATAAATTACGCCGGCGCTATTTTCACTTGTGCAAGTATATGCGCCTCCCTGTCGCTTAGTGTTCTTGGCCTTTATTCTTTGATGCATTCCGACTATGAACTCAAACATTGGCATGTTTTCCTCACTTACGAATTATTCAATATAGTGATCGCGTTCGTTGCAAGCTGGGCTAGATGGCTACCAGCTATTTCTCAATTCGGTCTTGGCATATCTGTTGTCTCTTACTTTATGACCTTTCTGGTCTGCATAATATCACGAAGCCTTAATCACAGTGTGCCATGGCCCTCCGGTAAAGCGATCTTTGGTGAATTTGAAAACACGACAGGATGGTCCTCTAAAGGCATAGCTTTCATTGTAGGGCTCGTGAACCCACTGTGGGCATTTGCCGGCATTGACTCGACAACGCACATGGTTGCGGATGTAGGACATAGTACTTCGAGGAGGCTGGTTCCCAAGGCTATCTTGCTCACTATCCTTCTTGGATTTGCAACCAGTTTCCCCTATGCCATCGTTATGTTCTTTTGTATCACAGATACAAATGCGGTGGCAGAGAGCATCCTGCCAATACTGCAAATATATTATCAAGCCACTGGAAATAAGTCTCTGAGTGCTTTCATGCAGTCCTGCTGCATCACAACGGGGTTCATCTGTGGCGTGTCGTGTAGCACCTGGCAGAATAGAATATTGTGGTCCGTGTCCGGTACGTACCATGCCATCGAGCGCGACGAAATGCATGCTAAAAAGGCTGCTCTTGTGAGGAAAATCGGCAGCATTAATCCAAATATCCGGATTCCACTCTACGCCCACTTACTGTCCCACCTATTTGTGGCTATCATAGGCTGCATCTTTATGGGCTCCAGTACGGCTTTCAATGCGATCATAACCGCGTGTATCTCAATTCTGCTGCTATCTTACGCAATCCCCTGTGTCATCATGCTCTTCGTAGTCGGAAAGAAGCGCTTTTACAGAAGAATTGCAAGCGAACATCAGACTCTACAAATTCGCCAGGAATTTAGCGAGCGTAGAGCTAATTGGTACCTGGTCCCGAATATCCTAACCATCTGCTGGGCTACTTTCTGCTTGATATTCCTATCTTTTCCCTATGTGATTCCGGTGGACAGCGCAAATATGAACTACGTTTCTGTAGTATACGGCGCTACTGCTATACTAATTGGTATAGCTTTACTATAGCTTTGCACCCACCGAACTCTCAATTCTTGCAATAATATTATATAGCATTAATATGCTTCAACCGATGACTCAGAGTCATCACTACTATTTTAGTCTGATGACGTATTGTTGTAGTTTAACTTATGACGTAGCGTAAATCATTGATTTTCAAGGGACGTTGTCAACGTTACTGGAGGAACATATAAAATAGTATATTATATATAAAAGCTCAAGGTTTATTCTGGTGGAAAGCGATTGGTTGCTAGCAATTGCTATCGTTGGGAATGAAGAGAGGACCGCTAAAGAGTCCCGTTTCGAAGGGTAGTAAGAGGCCCAAGCTACATGGGGATTATGATCAGTATTTCAGTCTGAATACTACGTATTACAAGAATCCAATTACCTGCGAAAGAGCCAATGAGTTCAATAACGGTAAAAGAAAGAAGCCGATAGATTTTTTGAATGGTTATATCGCGACACAAGGTAAAAGTGACGATTCGAAAACTATCATCCATTGGTTCAGAGGGGATTTGAGGACCCATGATAATACAGGGCTATTTGAAGCTATTAAACAATTTAGAGAACGCAAGGACAACATTTCTGGTCAGTTGCTTACTATTTTTACGATAAACGAGCATGACTGGAGAGCGCATATGGACAGCGGATGGAAACTGAAGTTTATGATGAACGCTGTATCTTCTTTGGGGGAAAAGCTTTCCAAGATGTCAATTCCGCTACATGTGCTTCATTACAACCCTGAATCTCCATCCTTGAGCAATTCGAATCACTTTGCATCGTGGCTGAAAGAAGAATGTTTAAATCTAGCCAAAGGTTCTGGACCTGTTCTACTCACAGCCAATGCACAGTATGAAACGGATGAGTTGTATCGCGATATCAAAATGTTTGAACAGAGCGACTCTTCATTCAAGTTTAAGGTCTTCCACGATGCATGTGTAATCGAACCCAAACTATTGACCACGGGCAAGGGAACTCAATATACAGTCTTTACTCCTTGGTACAAGAAATGGGCGGTTGAGGCAACTTCGAGGATGCAGAATTCTAAAACTTTTATTCGAGAACTATCGAAAGATCCTGTCAAAGATGAGGAGATAGATTTCAAGCCTCTCCAATATGAGTTGCCCTCGGAGTTCTTGTCGTACATTCCTGAAGGAGCTCCAGAGCTTCCAGAGGCATCTGAGGATGCTGCCTTTCAGGTGCTTTCTGATTTCTCAAGCCAGCGGGCTCATGCATACGATAAGAAGGATTATTTACCGGATGAGGGCTCTTCACATCTAAGTTGCTACATTACCTCAGGATTAATTAGCGCCAGATACATTGTAAGTGAAGCAGCCAAACTGACCAATGGTGCTTTGGCGGCAAAAGATATCAAAAAGAACAGTCCTGTCCAGGAGTTCATCCGTGAGGTTGCATGGAGAGATTTCTACAAACATGCATTTTGCAATTGGCCTTTCCTTTCGATGGACTTGCCCTATAGCTTTGAACTCAATGAAATGAAGTGGAGTGATGATCAAGAAGCTTTCAAAAAATGGTGTGAAGGAGAGACGGGAGTTCCTATTGTTGACGCTATTATGCGGAAATTGCTCTGCACCGGTTTTATAAGTAACAGGGCCAGGATGATAACGGCCTCTTTTCTCTGCAAGAATTTACTTCTAGATTACCGTTGGGGAGAAAGGTGGTTCAGGAAGCATCTAATAGACTTTGATCTAGCCTCCAATGTTGGCGGTTGGGGATTTTGTTCTAGCACTGGTATTGACGCTCAACCTTATTTCAGAATTCTGAACATGGAACTGCAAAGCAAGAAATTCGACCCAGAAGGGCGCTATATCAGGAAGTGGGTACCAGAGTTGAAAGACTGTAAAGATGTCCATACATTCAATTTGGAAAGGAACGGCTATCAATCTGCTATCGTAGATTACAAGAAAAGCCGTGAGAGGGCTTTAGCAACATATAGACAAATTCTTTAGATTTTATGAACGATTTATAAATATGAGGAACAAAATCTATTAAATCTAAACTCTCTCCACTTTAACATGATCTCCGTTTTTTGCAGAAGATTCGAGGAAAGCTGCAACACAAGCGAGATGATGGAAAGCAACTCTTGGTGTTCCCTTGTAAAGGTTCTTGTCGCCCTTTACAATCGCTTCGTGAAAGTTCTTGAACTCTGCATCGACACCGAAGGAATCGTCGTCCTTAATAGAATAGATTACCTCTTTCTGAGCGGTTTCAGCAGAATCACCGAGTTGCACCTTCACGACAGGATTCCTCTTGTCAGATAGTTGAACTTCAATAGAGCCATTGGTGCCGTAAATCTTCAAAAACACAGACTTATCCGTAGCCCCGAATGCAGAACCATAGGTAAAAGTACCGATAACATCGCTATCCACCAATTTTACAGTCGAAAACACGATATCATCAGTGCCAGATTCTTTGCGGACTTGTTTTGTCAATGCAGAGACGGTATCAAACTCTCCCAATAGATGCGTGACGAGGGCAAGCTGATGAACGCCACCATCTGACAGGAAACCTCCAATATGTTCTGGGTTTTGTCTCCAACTCGTGGATAAATACTTATTATTGGTCACAAATGGTCCCGTTGAGTTGTGAGTAAAAGCAACCACAGCTCCAATTTCGGGCAGATGTTTTTGAGCAACATCGATAACCCCCTGATATAGCCAGTTTTCTGCAATACCGATAGGCAGATCAGTAGAGTCCGAGAGCTTAACCAGCTCACGCGCCTGCTGCATAGTTGCAGCAATTGGTTTTTCTAGCAAGATCGGTTTCCCCGCTGCGATAGCCTTCTCTGCCGTGTACAAATTGAACTGTGCTGGCACAAGTGCATCCACATACGACACATCCTTGTCAGCTAAGATCCCATCAAGATCGTCGTAGACCTTCTCCTCTGGAATCCCCGCTCTCTTCCCAAAGTCCAGTGCCTTACTTTTCGTTCTATTGAAAGCTGCAACTACCTTGAACTCTGAAGACATCTCTTCATAAGATGGAAGGTGTCTGTCTCTGGCAAAGATACCAGTACCAATAATACCAACGTTTAGAACACGACTCATACCTCAAAGATCACACAATACTGCCACCACAGCTCGATGCAGCTTCCTGCTTTACCCGTAATCCATACTATCTGACAAAACGATACTCTCTTCAAGCTTATATATATTCTTGGCGCGGGGTTATGTGCCGTGCCTGTGATCTTATCTCCGTTCAGGAGATAAAATGCGTCATTTCAACTGAAAAATTTAGTTGCCCCTCAGCAAGAACTTTGAAGAGCATCAACTAGAAGTGAACAGTCTTAAGACTATAAAGGTGAGCTACGGTCTGCAAACATCTTGTGTCTTCGGACGTGCAGTCTCCCCGCGGGATATTGTGATCTTGACGTTTATATCACTCTGTGGTATGGATTTGTAATCATCTTGTTGGACCAGAGACAGCTGTTCGGTTGTCAGTAAATATCGCCAGATTGGCATCGGTAGAAGTGTAGTAGTGTGTCTTTTGTTTAACGTGAGTCGCTAGTGGTTTCTATAAGGGAATTGAAATAGTCTTCAATTTTTCAGTATCTTCAAAGAACCAGAATAGCTAAGGAACAGGTAGTCAGATCGATTGGACGTGGCGATGACGACTGAAAGTAATGGAGCATCGGCGATGACGATGGAGTTTTATCGGAAAGCCTTGAATTTTAACGTTATTGGACGGTACGATCCCAAGATTAAGCAACTGCTGTTCCACACTCCACATGCTTCAGTGTATAAATGGGATTTCGAGAAGAATGAATGGAATAAGCTGGACTACCAGGGAGTGTTGGCTATATACTTGAGAGATGTTGCAAACAGGGACTCCTTTTTGCCTGGCGGCGATATTGGCGAACAGAGTGTGTCATCCTGTGGAGGGCAGCAGATGGAGACAGCTGCGTACGGTGAAACGCACAGTGGACGTGATATTTACAACTACGGATTAATCATTCTGAATAGAATCAACCCCGACAATTTTTCCATGGCTATCGTTCCAAACAGCGTAGTGAACAAGCGTAAAGTCTTCGAGGCAGAAGAGAATGCCAAAAATCCTCTAGAATGCATGGGAGTTGAAGTCAAGGATGAATTGGTGATAATAAAAAACCTAAAGAAGGAAATATACGGTATATGGATTCACACGGTTGCGGATAGGCAGAATATTTTTGAGCTGATAAAATATCTCTTGGAAAATGAACCACAGTCATCATTTGCCTAAACTTTAGTATATAGTTTGTAAGATTACACATCTGCTTAAAATGCTTCGTTGGTATCAACAGGTGACGAATTGTCGGTTACCTTTTTCTTAGTGACACGCTTCTTCTTTGCTGGCGGTTCAGCACCATCTGCAGCTGCCTTCTTGGTTTTACGAGGTCGTTTTGGTTTAAGTTTGTCATTAGTCATACGCTTCTTGGCGCCAGCTTGTTGTGAGGTTGCTCTTTGGTCTGATTGGAAATCTTGTCGCTGATCAGCACGCTCCATCGATTGCTGTTGCTGAAGAAGCTGTTGTTGTGCAGTGAGAGGCGCCGCCATCGATATTGCATTATTCAATGAGTTAGGTGCAATATTGTTATTCAGTGCGTGTTGTTTTCTCTTTTCTCTGTTCAATCTCCATTGTTCAATAAACTTTAGTCTACTAAACTGGTTATTTTCATTTCCCGCAGTAAGCCCTGCGGCGGCAGCTGCGGCAGCGGCAGCGATAGCTGCCTGATTGCGACTTGCTGTGGAGGTGCGGTTACCTGATTTTCCACCTCCGGAAATTGGAGAAGAACCACGACCATTTGCCAACTTTGAGCTTCCTGATTCTAATTGTAAGGCGTTCTTGGTCAATGAAGCGGCAAACGTTGCATTAGTCGAAGTGGTTGTGCGCTCACTCATTATTAGCATCATCTGCTCGTAGTTCGAACTATGCTGAGGTAATTCTTCGTGCTCATCGATATGTCCTACTGCTCCTTTGGTTCCTGGTTTCTTGCATTCTTCTCGGTGTATGTGCTTAAATGTCTTGGTCTTTTCGTCCCAGCTTGGTGTAGCAAAAGCTTCGGGCTCAAATATATCTTTGTGATCGTATGGATTCAAAGGAACGTCCAGGCTCAAGTTACGTTTGGTGAGTGATAAGATCTCAGACTCTAACTGCTGATAAATGCTATCGGAAAATCGTGTGTGATCAGCATACGACATCATGTCATAATAATGGGTCAGATCACTTGGCTCAAGCAGGGTTCGGTACACTCTGGGTCTTTTGAATGTGGCGGGCCTGGTCTTCTTGGCCTCTGGACTCTCTGAGGACGATTGAGGGTCCGTCTCTCGCTTCACAGCAGTACCCTCTTGCTGTTCTGGGGCCGAACTATTTTTCTGCTGCGATGGCTGCTGCCCAGTTTGATCGCTGGCGACCACATCCACGGTATTTGTGTGGTCATACACCTGCAATATCAGATTTCCCTCATAAAACTGAATGTTACAATCTCGCAGCACTTCCGTAATCGACTCGGGAATCTTCCCTCTGGCTACGTACTCGAGAAAATCCTTCAGAATCGCATTATTTTTATTAAGTATCAGTCCATCGCTATTCAACTCCGGCGTCTTTTGCTGCTGTTGCAATCTCGTGTTTGCTGGAGCACAAATTTTGTAGTTATTTTCATAGATGTGGAACTCAAAGCTAGGTCTATACTGCTCATATTTCTTCAAAGTTTGATCTGCATTTTCCACAAAGTTGTATATCCTCTTGGGTTTCTTATTCAAAGTCATCAATAATTGGTAAAATTGAGACTCATAATTTTGCAATGCCTGCTGATGTTTCTGCTGTTGCAAAGCACGTTGCTGAAGCAGCATTCGCTGCCTCTGCTGCAGCTGTTGCTGCTGCGTTATACCAGATTGTGCGGTCATCGGCCTCTCTGCGTTAACAGCACCGCCAGACCCTCCATTGCCAGCGTTTACCGCTATACCAAATGACTTACTAGCGTCAGCACCTGCTGCACCGTAAGGTAGATGGCTCATCGGTGATCTCGTCTGGATATCCTCCTGTTCAGCCATTCTACAGTACTACTTCTTATCATATACACGATAACGTTCAACTTTAGTACATAGTGACATCCATTACAGCGCTATCAAACTAACTATCCAGCGACTTAAAGACCGCTATCGCAGTCTAGGCAGCGTTCCACAGGTCCTGTAGCCCGAACAGCGACGTGGCGACACCGGCCAGCGCCACATGACCGTCCTCGTTGTGCAGGAAGTTCAAGTTGTTTAGTACGATGAAGGTGTCAATCGCATCCCACAGCAGTCTTCTCACGGCTGTGCCGCGTTCCTGGTACGATTTGGCCAGCAACTTGTCCTCCTGGTACTTCTCGCCGTTCTCCTGGGCCAGCGCGACGATCCGACGCTGCGCAAGCTGGATCTTGCGTGCGTCCATCACAAGACCCGTTAGAAGCCCAACAAACCAGCACCAATTGCTCCACAGGGGAACTTTCTTCGCCGTGAACACGGTCACGGGCACCAACCGCAGCATCCGCAGCAGATTAACCTGGTCAAAGGTCAAATAACCTGCATAGGCTAAATTCTTGATCACGTTGCACGACCGCACCAGTGCATCCCCAGATAGCTTGTTATCGTAGAACTTGGCCGCCGCCTGCAGATGGTTCAGCGGTTTCAAGAACCGCAGGATCTTCCTGACCACCGTAAACTGCGCCTGTAACTGCTTCGCAAGCACCGACGACTGCTGGAACGCCAGAAACCGCGACAGATACTGCAATAATCTCAGCACTTTCTCCCGTCCCGCGGTCGAGTCCAGGAACCTGATAAGTCTCGACAAAGAAGGATGGTACACCACCGTATCACACACCATTGCTCACTACCGACTCCAATACCCTTCTTCGATCCCAACGATGTCCAGATACCCTTCTCTCGAAGCCCTATATATATCAATCATTGGACCCGTTGAACCTGGCTGTCGCTCCGTACGGCGATGATTAACCCCGGAGGTCACGTGGCTTTTTTTAGCTCGGATCGATGGAGAAACTGGTGAAGTTTCAGTTTGACGCGTCAAGGTGGAACTCAGGTACCAGGAGAGGTCCTCGAGGTGACGGTAAGCGGCAAGGATGGGGTACTACGACCTGGAGGACGTGCTGGCGGACGGGAGCGAGGTGCCCTGCAAGTTCCAGTACTCGATGCCCGGGCTCGGGTATCTGGCGGGCAACGCTGGGAAGCCGATCGAGAAGAACGCGAAGATGATGTTGCCGCTGTGGTTGGCAAGGGTTTTGGCGATAGTTGGTGGCGGCGAGGGCGAAGAGGTCGCTGATGATGAGGAAGCGCTGCCGTTTGTAGAGTTGTCGCGGCCAGAGATGTTTTCTGCCAAAGTGGTCAATGCGATCAAGGCGGATGCAGCGAGTCTGGATCTGCATTCTGTAAATTCTCATTTCTATATGCTGGCGATCAAGTGGATCGCGTTGTTCGGCGACGCGGAGCTTGGGTCTGTGGTCGCGGAAATGGTGATGGAGCGGTCTCTTGAGCTCAACGGGCACGCAAGCAGCGTGGGTGTGAGCGCTGTGGAATGGCAAGCGTCGCAGCCGGGTTCGCCGTTTTTGCTGACGCTCGATGAGTCCGAAAAGGAGACGTACAGGCGGGCCCACGACTCCTACAGAAGGACCAAGCGGTGGATGCTTGAGAAGTAGCGGTTCGTTTTACAAGAGTTTAGATAGTACATCTATTTTACATTAGAACAGATCGTCTTCTTCATCATCGGTAGCAGCGGCAGAGCGCGGTTCAGCGTCAGCTTCGTCACTGTTGTCGCTGTCCTCGATGAATTCGTTCGACAAAGCGGCCTTCTTGGCTTTTCTGCCGATGGATTTCACAGTTTCGTCATCTTCATCGATCAAATCGGGGGTTTCGGTAGAACGCTCGGCTTCCTGCTTCTTACGTCTCTTCTTGGGCTCGCCTTCCGTGCGCTTCTTGGACTTTCTCTTCTTGGTACTCTTCTTGCCATTTGCATGATCGGCACCCTCAGGTAACTCATCACTTAATTGATCCTTTTCATCCTCTGCAACGAGCATGGCCTCACGCTCCTGTATCAGCCTTTGTGCTTCATCCTGTAGCTTTCTGTATTCCTCTTTTTGCTTTTCCAGCTTTAGCCTGTGGGCTTGCTCTTCCTCCTCTTTCTTTCTTTGTTTCTCAACCTCGTTTTCTTCTAGGATCTTACGAGCCTCCTCCAGCTTTCTGTCTTGTTCCTCTTCGAATTCTTTTTGCTCTTTGATAATACGCTCCAGCGAGCTCTTCATAGTCGTTTCTCCCAATTGGATACGCTGTTCTAGCTCCTCTTCCGGTATTATGTTGAACTCTTTCGAAGCCTGCAACTCCTTCAAGATCTTCAAACCAGTCTGTAGGCCCGTAATGGCTTCGGTTATCTGAACCAGTTTACGTTGCTTGGGTGGAGCTCGTCTTAACGTTTCTGCAATTTGGAAATGTAGCAATGCGGCATTATACTTTAGCATGGCTGTAAATTTTCCAGATGGATTCTGTTCTTCTAATTCAATTGCCATTTCAGCATTGCTCAACGCTTTCTTCAAAAACTCAAAAGACTTTTCTCGCACACCTCTGGAGAACCAAGCTTTACTCAAAAGATTCAACAGCCTAGGCTTGTTTTCCGGATTACCAAATCTTTTCAAAGTGTACTCATAGGTTTCAATTGCCTTGGCGTTCTCGTGCATCTCTAACAGACAATTCGCTATGTTACAATGAATGTCTTCATTGTCGAGAGAATCGCGAATTTTCCTCAGAATCTCCAATGCGGGACCTATACGTTTGTTCTCAGCAAATACTATGGCTATTCCTTGCGCGGCAAACACATTATATGGGTCAACTTGTAGCACTTTCTGAAACAGCTGAACAGCCTTCAAGAACGACTGTTTCGCATTTTCTTGGTCTTTAGGTTTTGGTGATTTTCTTTCTCCTCTCCCAATGATACAGTAGAGATTCCCCAAAGATATTAGTGCATATACGTCATGGGAATCATATTTAACCAGAGTCTCTTTATTATGCGCAGTCTCTAGATTATCATTCTTCTTGTCCTTCTTGCATTTCTTCAGGAACCAGCTGTAAAAGGAACGCACTTCTAAGTTAGACTCATTAGCTTTGTAGAACTTTCTCACCGTGTCCTCAATTGCAGAAGTATCGGCATCTTTATCGGACAACTGCAGGAATAGACTTCTGATTTGTGCATCAACGTAGCCTGGATGTTGTGAGAGTATTTGATTGTACAAGTTCTTAGATTCTGATTCATCGGTAGATTCCAGAGTACGAGCAATATTATAACTGATTGTCATGTCAGAACCTTCCTTAAACTTCTTTTTGGCCTCTTCGAAGTACTGGAGTGCGGTAGCCAAATCACCGTTAATGAAATTGAAACAACCTAGATTGTTCAAGATCTCAAGAGGGACAGTCGAACCCAATGCCATAAGTTCCTCATATGCTTTGGAAAGATACTCCAAGGACTGTTTGTAATTATTTTGATCTTCATAGAGCTGCGAAATGACTAGGTAAGCTCTTGGGACGACAATTTGATTCTTCTTCGACGAAGTGAGCTTAATATATTTGGTCAAATACTGAATGGCCTTTTCGTTAAGCGCCATTTCTTCGCTTCCAGATGAGCCCTTGGAACCGCCCTTGCTGAAATGCTTCGACGCGTATAGTAGCCCTAGGATATAATTTAGTTCTTGAATATTTTCGAAGCTTTTAAACAGGTTCTCAAATGTGATAATACTCTCTTCCACTAGTTTGTTTTTGATCTGAGTTTGTCCAACACCAAACTTGGCCAATAGGTTATCCTCGTTCAGTTTGAGACATTGCTGGTACATGGAAAACGCCTTACGATAGTCCTGTTGTGCATAATAGGCTCTTCCACACCAGAATAAAGCCTCTGATAGCACAGTACTTGTCAGTAGTGAGGATTTTTCTTTAATATTAGATTCATAAATGTCAATGACCTTTGCGTAGTCTCCCTTTAAGAAAAAATAGATCTCCAAGAGCGTTAGGAGCACCGGATTTTGTTTATCTTTGCTGAACAAGTTGTTTAGATCAGATAGCACTTTCGAGTAACTTTCTTTGAAAGCGGCATCAGTTTCAGATGTCGTTAGTGAAGTGTGGAAATCACCAAGTAAAACCAAAATGGCCGCATTTTCGTTATTTGGATCCAGTTCTAATGCCCGTTTCCACGCGGATATCGCGATCTTATAATCCTTCAACTGCCAGAAGCACAGACCAATACCGATACGAGGATCAGGCTGCATTACTGGATTTATCACTAGCAGCTCTTGAAAATTCTTAAGACTTGCCACGTAGTTTTTCTTCTGATAAAGAAGCTTAGCTCTCAAGAGCAAGAAAAACGCGTTCTGCTTTGACGTTCTTCCAGTTCGACGATCCTCTGCATATATGCTCTTAACAAACAAATCACACGTCTCTAACGCCCTGTCGTAATGTCCTCTTTGATAGTACAGATCAATCGTCGCCAACATATTGCCGATCCAAGTAGGATCGAGCCCAATGGCACTCTTCAGATGAACCTCTGCCTCCGTGAGCTCACGTTCTTTCACATCTGCGTCATACAAATGTTCCTTCGCCATCTTAAGATGCGCCCACGTCAAGAAAGTATGTAAAGAACCATTTTCAGAGTTTTCCAAAGCCTCTAAAGCCATTTCTGCCAGTCTAATCCCTTCGCTAGTCTTGCCCTGGTTGCAATACGCAACCGCTATAGTCAACCAATGCTCCTTATCAGATCCTTCCTCCACCAACAACGTTTTCAAATCCGCTGGATCATCAGGCAAATCCGTTTTCAAATCGATACTGACCACTTCTTCTGACGCCTTTAGCGGAATATCCAGAGACGTAGGCCACTCCATCGGCGGATAAGAACCAGAATTCGTGGACTCCATAGTGGCGTAACTATAATCTAGACGTCGACAGCCAGCTCAAAGCACTAGACACCCTCGATCCAACCGCTAGAAGATCAACAAGTTGCTTAACTTTGAGTATACTTTATCGAAGTCAAGTGAAAAATTCAAGGCCGGGTAACCTTTTAAAGACTCAACTCCGGGTAACAGAAAGCTAAGGCAGGGTAACAGTCCGGGTAACAGTTTAAAAAATGTAAGTCCGGGTAAAGATTTTAGGACCGGGTAACGGGTTTTGAAAAATTTAAGAAAGCTAACTGTAATTAAGATGCGATGAGATGGCCAAGACGAGCTGATCTTATGGGTCTTGAGAGTGTATTTGGTGCTGTATTGTGGAATTGAGTCGTTAATATGACTGGTATTCAGAAGAGAATTTATGTTGGTAATATACTGCAGAATCAGGAGAGTTGTCTGAAAGAGCTATACGGTCGATTCACGAAATTTGGCAGATGTTTGAGTGATGAGTTTGAGAAACATGATACTTTTGCTTATATTAATATTGAGTTTGATGATGAAAACGAGTTCCAGCGAATGAGAAAGAGTTTTAATAATGTAAAGTTTAAAGGGAACGAGCTGAGAGTGAACTTAGCGAAGCCTTCCTGGGAGGAAACGTGGCAGCAGAGACATAAGGAGGAGGAAATGGAGTCCAGAAGGATGGAGGAAATGAACAGGAAGAGGGATTGGGAGTATCGTAAGAAAATTGAGAACATAAACATGAGTTGGGCTGACAGAAGGTCGGTGATCCCGGGGCGGGTGAGGAAGTCTGAACGACGTAAGGCTCAACTTCGCACTATCACGTTCAGAGTAAACGTTGGTGGATCTTTGAAGGTTTATAAATGCTACAAGACGAAGCTGTGGGGTTACGAGAGGGACAAGGACTTGAAGGATCTTGTATTCAAGTTTGTGAACAACAAATGGCGTGATGGGTACGATCACATTGTCGATAGACTGGATTATAGCAGATCGAAGAGGTCCGTTCTGTCCATACTCGAAGAAAAGCCATTAGGGACACACGCTGCAGGTGCAGATGAAGGAGAAGAAGAGGAGGGAAAGAAGGAAAAGGAGAAGGTGAAGGATGTCTTGGACAGCGTGCTGAGAGATTTTGAGTTTGATAAGCCTATGCTGCTGAGCGATGAAGAGGAGCTCGGAATCTCAAGTAGCAAAACGACACTGGGCCAGGAATACGAGGAGGCTAAAGGAGAGCCAGACCTGCCGAGTGAGCCATCACAAGAAAAAGACGGCGAAGATGATGACGACGGAGACGATGAAGAGTTTATTCCAACGTTTTCTGCACAGAAGAATGCGCCGGAACAAACAGGAACTGGTGAGATCAGCAACACTGAGACACTACGAAACCTTTTCAACCCAGAGTCAAGCGAGCCCACTTCCTCTTTCAAACTGATCGCTGAATCTGATGAAGATATCGACCATAAGAACGACCAGGAGTTTAAAGAAATAACAGCAACTCCGCAGGAAGTTTTAGAGAAAGCAGGGCCCGCCCAGGATAAAGAAAAGCACCATCTCTTCTTCCCACACTTCAACTCGCCTTTCCTTGTAGGTCAAACCAAGCTAAGCAAGCTGAAAGCCAGTGATATCAGTGAGACACTAAGCAACTGGGACGAAACCTTCTGGGAGAATAGAGGTATCTGGACTAAAGAGATGAAACGCAGGCAGCGAGATGCTGTGCGACTATTAAATAAGAGAAAGGCTAAAAAGACTGGTGGTATCTTATTGTAGGATAACTGCCCATTATATGTAGTCCAATTTCCAACTGAATTTAACGCCCATTTCCACAGCGGCGGCACCCCAGTCTTCACCATGGTTGTGCATTGTATGGCCCTCATCGATGCCCGCTCTAGCAAGAGCTTGCTCCTCTGTCATACAGGTTAAGAGACCAAAAATCACCGGAATTTTCACTTTATCCTGCAGAGACATCAAAGCTTTCGTGGTGCTATCAGCAATATATTCAAAATGCATAGTGCTTCCCTTGATTAAAACACCAATCGGGATGACGACATCAAATGGACGACCTTGTCCTCTATTCATCTCAACAAATCTCCTACAACCCCAAGGTAATTCAAAAGAGCCCGGAACACTCTCAACTACTATATTCTCTTCCCTAACACCCATTGAGAGCATTCTTTCAATGGCGCCCTTCACCAAAGCATCTATAATCTCACGGTTCCAACGTGCGTGAATAATTCCAACTCTAAGGCACTCGCCGTTGTACTGCCTATCTACCTTACCCAAACCCTTGATTGCCATCACTTAAAGCCTTCACGATGTTCAATCTGACAAGAATACCCTTCAAAGGTGCCAAACTACACTGCACTTCTTTAAGAAGATGCTTATATAAGCTACAAGTATCCCGTTACCCGAAGTTCTACACCTGTCCTCTTCAGCAAGCTCAACTGATGCCATCATGAGCCGGCTTATAGCTAGCTTATACGCTGATTAGTCATTACCTTTGACAATGTGAATCTACAATTATTGTGTTACAAACGTATGTCATACCTTTTCCATTTACTCTTGTTCAGTAAAAATCATTATCGTGCTCGATCCGTAGATCTCTTGCGTACTGCGAGCCGCCTTTTGTATCGATAGCTTCTGCTGTGTCTTCCGCGATGTCTCCCAAGTCTTCTGGATCCTTGGGGACGTTGGTCAATTGGACGCTTGGAGCGTATTTTGTATTTTCCAAGTTTTCAAAGATTGATGACATGATCTTGTCCAGGTATTCTGGTGTATTGACGTTGAACATGTTGGAAGGTCTTACGTCTAGTTTGTAGTCCGGTCCGTAGTACTCGTAATAGTCGTTATACGGTAATTCTGAGTCCAGTATGACGTTATTCAGTAGACCTGTTTCGAAACACCAGGTTCTGGCCACGTTTCTCATTGTGTAGCCACCACCGCCGACGACCATCATGGGGATACCGAATGATTTCACGTAATTTACGCAGTTAGCGTGTCCTCGCATGGAAAGATTGAAGCATCCCAGTCTGTCGCCCGAAAGGGAATCACCGCCACATTGAAGTACCACGGCCGCCGGTTGGTACCATTCCATTATCTTGGCAACGACGGGTTCGAATACGTTTCTGAAGGTGGCATCGTCGATACCGTCTCGCAAGGGAACGTTGACGGCGTAGTATTTACCGCTGCCCACACCGATATCTCTCAATTCTCCGGTTCCAGGGAAGAATTCACCGTATTTGTGAAAAGAACAAGTCATGACCCGGTCAGTGGTATAGAAAGCCTCTTCGACACCATCACCATGGTGCACATCGATGTCAATGTACAAAACTCGTGGGTGATACCTCAGCAACTCGATTATGCCCAATACTATATCATTCAAGTAACAAAACCCTGAAGCCTCCGCCTTCTTTGCATGATGTAGACCACCAGCATAGTTGATCGCGACATCACACTTACCTCTGTTCAATCTTGCCGCGCCCTCCATAGAGCCACCTCCGGATATGCTACAGTACTCGTACAAGCCATCAAAGACAGGACAATCGTCACCAACGTTAAACTTGACACTCTCCTTCTTAAACAATTCCAGATTGTCGGGAGTGACTCGAGATAGGAAATCGATATATTCGTCAGTATGGAATTGGCACATTTCCTGCTTTGTCGCCGGCTTCGCCCTGTATATTTCCATCTTCTTGTACAGTCCATAGTTCATAATTAATGAATGTGCCATTCTTATCCTATGCGGTTTCATCGGATGATACTGTCCATATGAGAAGTTCCCAACGTCGGCATCGTAAAAGTAAGCAACCCTTCTTTTCTCGTTAGACTTTACCGTTATCGGGTCAAATGGTTTTGCCTCATAAACCATCGCTCTTGCTGGTCCAATACTGGCTCAATGACACCTTAAGCTGCTATAAACCTGCTCTTCAACAGTACTATTCATGGCACACCGCCTGCTACTTTTCAGCTGACTAGCAGGGAAAACCTACGTATGGAGTGATGATCAGAACGCACGTATAGAGTGATGAGTGAAACTCGTGTTTAGTGATGAACACTGACGCGAAAATGCCGTGTTAAGTGAGAAGCGGAACGCGTAAACGAATTCATCCTTTCATTGTACCATATCTAGTCACTAAATGGCATAGCTTGAGTGGTTTCTATCGGCTTTCAATGTATAATCTCAGAACTACATTCCAATTCACTCAGACAGCGATTCTATGGAGTAAGATGAATAAGCTCCTGTCATCGCTCTTGGGAATAAAAAAACATGCTAATATAGCTACTATATAACCAAGACAGATCACATCATGAATTCGCTAACTCTCAGCGACTAAATTTGTATTCTGTGGGAAGTTATCACGTTTACGTAAAGAATGATTGGTATTGTATTCGTCGAAAGTGCTGAAGAGTAGCTTGCTGATCACTGCATACGAAAAACTTACAACTCATCGAAGCCATATATATACAAGTATATATCTACAAGATATAGCTTTACAGGGATGATTCTGTTCATGTATAGCGATCTTAGAATGACATTGATTGTTACCCCGTAGCCCCCGTAGTTGTCAATTGGAATTCTCAAAATTAGCCTTGACTTTTAAGTAGTGGTTCAATTCTTCGTCAGAGACACTTGGTGTCAATTCGCGTTGGGCCTTTAAAAAATCTGGCATGGCTACTTTAACTTTCACGTCCCGGGGTGTAGCTACCTTGTCAAACCAATGTTTTAGCGTTAGGGTGTCGTTGTGTGATTGATTGTACTGTAATAATTTTTGGTCGATTTCTGCAGCGGTTCTGGTCATTGCATTGAGCATGGCGTCGGAACATAATGCGTAAAAGTCTGCGCCCGTGTAATTGAAAGGACATTTGTCGGCTATAGCCATCAAATCTACCTCGTCATCAAGTTCGAACTTTCTTGTTAGCGCTTGAAGAATATTGCACTGCTTTTCATTGGTATCTGGGATACCCAGATATAGAAGTTTATCGAATCGGCCCGGTCTTAGCAGGGCTTCGTCTAGCAGATCAGGTCTGTTGGTGGCGCCGATGACAAAGACGCCGTCACCACTGGAACCCATCCCGTCAAGTTCGGCCAGCAGTTGTGAAACAATACGATCCATCACTCCGCCAGAATCTCCTTGATTGCCTCTCTTTGGTGCCACTGAGTCCAGCTCATCGAAAAATATGACACAGGGTTTGGCATCTCTGGCTTTTTGGAACACACGACGTACATTCGCTTCGGATTCACCAATGTACATGTTTAGAAGCTCAGGACCTTTCACACTGAAAAAATTCAAAGAGAAATTGGTGGCTATAGCTTTGGCCATCAAGGTTTTACCTGTGCCTGGTGGGCCATAGAAGAGAACACCACTTCTCTTCTTCATACCAGATGCGAAAAGTTCGGGATGCTTTAGCGGCATATCTATGGTGTCCATTATTTCTCCCTTGACCAAATCCATCCCGCCAATATCATCCCAAGTGACGTTAGGAATCTTGGGTGCCCCGATAGATGCTGAGAAATCGTCTCTGGCCTTGGTAATGGACGAATTCAAGTCATCATTTGAAATTATCGGGCAACCACCATCGTCTTTCTTGTATTTTTTAGCACATTGAAATTTGGCAGTCTCCACGATAACTTTAATATCCAATGGTGTCAAACCAGCCGAGTGCTGGGATAGTCTTGATAATGAAACGTCCTCACTCACAGAATACCGTGGGATATTTCCTTCTATACCACGATTGAGTAAGGACGGTGATAAGAACCATTCAAAATATGCTTTCCTTTGAGCTTCGTCCGGGACTGGGACATCTAGTTCAAACTTTATATGATTCCTGACATTTGTGGGAAGATTATCTGGATCACTGACAGAGCATATAAACACAGTGTCCTCGAAATTGGATGCAACATCCGAGATTAACTTAGCGATTTCTAAGTCCATCGCTCTGGAGGCCCTCGAACTCTCCGGATTTTGATTCGGGTCTTTTCCCATTATGAGGACGTCAAGGTGGGACAGATAAACGATAGCTGGCCTTGCGTTGGTTAAAACGCCCTCTATTTTGCCTCGCAAGTAGCCAATAGTTTTGGCCGTTGAATCTTGAGATCCGGCATTGATGGTCAGAGTCAAGCAGTCTATGGCCAGGAGGTGAAATCCCAAGTTCAAAGCAACAGATTGAACCAAGCTGGACTTCCCGCAATTTGGAGCCGTAGACCGAAGAAGCACAGTTGTACTGATATTTATTCCTTTATCCTTGCACTTCAACGAAGTCTTTAGCAGATTCGTTAGTTTATGAGCGTAGGGAAACTTCATCAAATCATAATGGAACACCGGATCCAAGTCGAAATATGAAATAAAATCGCACTCAGACAGCTTGAGAGGCGCCTTGTCTATTATGTTTGCGGTAACCAACTTGGTCTTCGATGGATCAATGACAAACTCCGAGTCTAGATGACTATCATCATTCAGCTTAACACCTTCAACGTAAAACCACACTAATGCATCCTCTTTCTGGTTGAGCAGACTAGCATCGAGAAAGCTAGAATCTGGTAGGGCAGAATCGATATCTTCCGAATACAGAGCCGCTAAATTGGTGTCGAAGCAAATGGGAATCATGTCGCCAACATGAAGAATTCTTCGTTTTGTAGTGAAGAATAATTTAAGCTTAGCTAGTATGATGTTCTGATAGATTTTTTGGCCCTGATTCCAGCTTCCAACTCGAGCAATCGACACAGACGAGGCTGTCGGTAGCTGGATTTCATCAAGTGCGCATTTCGAAACGGTTACATTATAACCGCCTTGGAAACTTGCTATTAGCCTGGGTGTGGTGTAAATGGTAAAGCTTTCAAACCGATGTGGATGCAGTAGAACAAAAATTTTAACCATTCTAGATGTGACTTTATTCGATATGTTAATATAGCTTCCACTAGTTACGCCCAACGCCAATAAAGTCCGAAAATCAGCAAAGGCATACGTCGAATCGTCATTCTTTAAAGCTGGAGCTGGGCTTATCAGTTCCAGCGATACTGGATATTTGAGCGCTACTAGCTTTAAAGTCGTTTCGGATGCCGCTCCCAGCATAAAGGATTCATCGATCGTCTCGTGAGCGACAGGATCACACAAACGGTGGTTCTCATCCTTCACAAAGACAAATTGCGTCTCGTAAAAGTCAACCAATCCTTCTCGACAGGGGAAACAGTGACTTATCGCACACCAATAAGGCTCCAAAACGAAACCATCGCTAATCACCGTTCTGCAATGCTGTAAACCGTATCTTTTCTCCAAAAAATCCAGCCGTTGTCTAGGCTTCCGCAACTGCATCAATCTAGAGTACAGCTGTTCCCTCAACAGAATCGTAACACTCTCTAGCACAGAAGGCTTGCTTTCTAAGAACTCGAAATCACAGACACTGACTGCAGGACCAGACGCAGACACATTGAAAACCTTAGCACTTACCTTGATGGTTCCAAAGGGTAACGTATCATTTGCAATGCAGTTTACAGTCAATCGTAGCGGTACTGTCCTATCATAAGACGGAATCTCGACGACAGCGTATCCTGTACCCTTGATGCTCTCATGTCCAACAAAGAGATCCCTGGAAGCTTCACAGATGTTGCATCTTGGCGTGTGGTCAAACTGAATGTTAAATTTCATCGAATGTAAAGTCCATACGGCAGTCTCTAGTTTGTCTTACCAGTTATGGTGAGTTGTAGAGCCATGTTAACTAAGCTTATAAGCCAGCGCGATGCCCAGTTGACCATAGGAATAAGAAGATAAGAAGCTATCTGCCCAGTTGTGTACCTTGCAGTATCCAGTATCATGCTGGCTCTCACTTAGCTTGAGTTTTGCCCTGTAACCTGTCCTCCAGGGCGATGACGATGATTGAGGGTCCGTATACATAACTCTATATTCAGAATGACGTCTGAACCGTGTGCCAGGTCCGTAAAATGACCTGTAATGAGGATGCTCGACTCTAGTGCTGTCCTGTGGCGAGCGGAGCTTGTCCCGCTAGCTCTTTCGCAGCATGATGCTGTGTTCCAGAACTTCTCGGGCTTCGTTGATCTTCATCGCCAGATAGGGACTGCCACCCTTGTCGGGATGGTTTCGAAGCATAGCATTTCTATGTTTTCTCTTCAGTAGGCCTTCGTCCAGTATTTCGATCTCTTCTGGCGACACATCAAGCACTAGGATAGCTTCCGATTCGGTCATTTTGGGATTGAATCCGCCACGGTAAGCTTCTAATCGTTGTCTTAATGACTCATTCAGTCGACCATTGTAAGAAGGACTGTATCCAGGTCTTCTGCTTTGAATCTTTACGTTATTCATCCGAGCAATAACCATCGGTGACAAATGCCTGTAGACTTCCCATGCCCGTAGCCCAGATCTTGCCGTCAGTGCCGCTACCGTCACTGCTAATCCCACTATTATCGGCAGCACCATCGCTATAATTGTGAACCTGGTTAGTGAAGTGGTTTGAAGAACGAAGTCTGTGTTTAACCATCGCAGAGATGAGCGAGCGGAAAACGCATCCTAATGGTCTATCAGGCTGCCTAGATCATGGTATTCGGTAGTGAATGCCAGCTGTTCGTGATAACCTGGGATCAGAACGCTCTACTACAAGGTTGCATCGTTGCACAAGGAAGAGTCCGATGAAGCAGCTGCCCTTGTTGCAAGCCGTATTGAAGCCAGATAGCCCGTTCCAGAGACTCTTTAAGCACTCCAGACTTCGTAAGGCTCCAGACTGGGCAAGAGGTTCCAAATCATGATCCCAGCTCGTATGGCCCTGTGAAGCACAAAGCAATCAGAACGACAGGTGAATGACTACCAAGATGAATCACTACCAAGATGGCTGCTCCTGGGAGACCCAGGAGTAGTAAGACCCAGGCCTCCCACGCCGCTAGCGGGCAATAGAGCGATGTTCTACAAAACGTCTACTGAAAAGATCTCAGAACCCACAACCATCAATTATACGATAGCTACCGGGTTAGCAGACCAGACTAGATCAACTAACTGGCCTGGAACAGTTCAGCATCAATTGGCTCACTGTTCATCAGATCGACTATCTTTCTCAATAAGGAAATGGCTGGGTTCAGCCGCACGATCACATCGATGCTGGACTAAGCTAAATTGACAGAATAATGCCAAGCCAGATCAGATTGTACCAGGCTGGATCAGATTAATGAATTGATTGCTTCGTAAATCCATGACGAATCGGGTTAGATCAGAAATCTACTGGTTCAATAAAGCGATGATCATTTATCTTAGATGATGACCAATTCTAAGATATAAAAGCTGGAAAAATGACAAGGCTTCTCTCGAGGACTCTACTGTGGTTTCTCTTCTTTTGGTTTTTGAACTAACCAAGAAGCTTCAACTATGTTTTGCTACCACATATTTCTGATAGAATGGTTAATTCTACTTTCACATTTGACAGGCATTGTGTCTGCGATGGAAGAATCGCAGTCTTTTTTTATTGATCTTCAGCTAAGTGATGCGTTCACTGGATCGACCAATTGTACCGATGTGAATCATTGGTTTTTGGTAGAGGCTGATGTTTTCGTCCCTCGTGGAGCCAATGAAGATATTTACCTCACGGTACCTCAGGATTTTACTTGTCTTCCGAATGGCAGTTTCCCACTCAAGGCTGGCGTCGAGACTATTGGTTTGGTGGCCAGCGACCGCTCTAATACGCTGCGAATTTCATACAACAGCTCATTGCCAAGGAACACTACAGCGAGTCTCAGTTTCCTTGCTCAGCTGAATGATAGTGCCAAGAAAAAGATTAATTCACCAGGTTCAAAGAATTATTCATTCGAGGTTTCAACTGGTCCGTCTTTCAACAGAACTATAAATTACGTTGCTAAAGATGTTACGGCGCTAACGTCAAACGGTGGAATCTATGCTGAGAATAATACTGCATGGTTCACGGCAGATATACCTTTATCGATGCTGAACCGTGCTGCAATTTTCACTTCTCAAGGGAAGAGTAATTCAAGTTACCTATTTGACGCAAGTCTTACAACTGTTGAAATCGTCGTTGCGGTAAATGAGTTCAACCAACCACAACGCAGCTTTCCATTCACAGCATTTAAAGATCAATCTGACAGCTCTAGGCTTCAGCTGAGGATCAACACAAAAATTGATGGAGGAAAATATCTGCGTGTTAAGTACTACACCAAGCCTCTAAAAGCGGCTAGTATCAGTAACACTGTTTCTCTGAACTACGCCAACGGATTATCGAAGAGGGACGGTGCTCTCACAGTTAGCTCCAACTTGTACGCGGTATCCGAAGCCAACGTCCAGAATCAGGGCACTGGGGATGGAAGTACTACTTCGACACCTCCTGCTGTAAGTGTTTCTGGCGCATCAAATGGACCCTATGAGACTTTTTATTTGGAAACAAAGACACAGCCAGGTGTGTATACGGAAATTGGCACTTGGATTCCAGTTTCTACTTTGAGCTCAACTCAAGGAAGCTCCACAACTCAAGGAAGCTCCACAACTCAAGAAAGCACCACAAGTTCTCAGGGTGTTTCTGATAGCTTCCTCCAAACTTCCTCAGTTTCGCCATCGGAGTCTTCGCTGTCCTCTTCATCTTCCTTCTCAGAAACCTCATTGTCAAAGTCTTCTCTCTCTACTTCGATTTCTTCCTCAGATGCATCTCAGTCAACCACGACAGCCTCCAGCTATTTGTCTACGTCAACTGTGAATTCCGCTAGTAGTGCTTCGACTGCTAAAGCATCTTTAGCAGCGGAGATGACGCAAACTTCTCATATCAGTGCTAAGATCAATCCTTCCGATGCTCAATTGACATATTCTTTGATCACAAAGACTGTGAACGGCCAGGTTATCACTTTTACAACCGCTTGTCCAGTGGCTACTGTTTCCAAGATCCTCCCAACTCAAGGTTATTACTTGAATTCAACGAGCTCATCTGTGTCATTTTCTTCTACTGCTAATCCCTCATCCTCTCATGTTGAGAGTTCAACTTTAGTTTCTGAATCGATTACAGCATCTACCTCATTGGAACCATCTTCAAGTCAGTCTAAAGATCTGAACCCAAAGTTTACGTCGGCGGAACATGCCGGCTGGAATACTACAAAGACGAGGACCTGGAATGCAACAGAATCCATTTCATCTTATTTGGAACCTTTTCAGACTTATACCGTAATGACAAAAGATGATGGAGCAATTATAACTTCGTACTTGAGCGTACGCGGCATATCTACACTAAGTCCACCAAATACTTTGAAGGTACAAACTGCTGTAAGCTCCAATGCGGTCGAACCAGTAGCCAGCAATAGTCGTGAACTTGATACCATAGAATCGGTGAAAATCCAGTCACTTCGCTCATTCTCAAGCTTAGGTATCAGCGGCACTACATCAAGCAAAGCGACAGAAGTTTACACTGCAAGCACTACGATAAATCCTAGCTTTGGCTCCGGATCCGGTATTCACTCCAGCTCTAGTCTCAACACTCGCACTACGGCCACAACTCAAAATCATGCTACCAATTCTATCGTAAGCTCCGATAGATCTTCTGTTGCAAATTATATCTCTGGCCTGAGCTCAAACTCTAGTTCCAGTGCGTTGGCCATTCAGACACAGTTGACATCAACCGAGGGCTCCTTTACTTCGCTGTTGTCGATTATGTATGAAGGTAAAGCGAACGGCGCATTGGGAAGGCCAACTGGATTGGCAGGTTTCTTCATCAGCTTCGTTCTGCTGTGGATCTAATGATATTACTACAGGTAGTGGCTATCTAAATAATGGGAGATGGGATTTTATAGATGCATAGGTGTGTAAAGGTTACGCAATATTATACTCGTGAACCAAAGCCGTGTTCTGCTGATGAACGTGGAGTCACTCTTCTCAAAAGCCTATCCTGCAAATCAAGTGTGTCCAGTAGTCGATCGTTCATCTCACTTCTGAAGGTGAAATAGAGCCCTTTATCATCCAATGTGTGCTTGTTTTCGAGACTTCTAGTTGTGCGAATTGGCAGCAGCCACTCCGCCAACGTTTCCCCCATCACATCGGACCAATTGCTTGAAGGAGACCCGAGATCGAAGACGTTATCGGCGGCATAATTTCGGGGAAATCCAGTTTCAGCAAGTACCTCCAGCTCTTCTCGAAGGCTCCGCTGCGTATACAGTTCAATTGTTGTCTGGTTCTTGGTAACCAGGTGTATGCTGAACGCAGTAAAGCATAGCATGGCTATCGACATAGCGAACGCCAGCAGCCACACGGACAGCAGACTGAGATCTATCAGTTCCCGCTCAAACGCGCCGTCCTGGAACCACATGTACAGCTGAGCGGAAGTAATCGCAAGGATTGTAAAAGCATACGCCGTGCTGTAGATCAGGAATTGAATGAAATATCTCTGGTTTCTGAATCCAACGCATCCGGGGATCCACGGACAATGGTGATCCATCTTCAAGATACATCTATCGCACCTAGAACAATGATGTGTCCTATCGGGCTTCCACACATGGCACGTCCGACACAGCCTAAACCTCCCGTCCCGTTTCGACGTCACAGATCTCCTGGATAGAAACTCTGGTGGTAATTCCGCACCATTCTCGGCAGAAACGATGTCGCCAACCGCAAGTTCCGCATAATCCAGCGGACTCCCAGGATCCACAGTGATAAGTTTATAGTACGCATACCACCCAATTCCCAACATAAAGGCCACTACCAGCCATACTACACCCAACGGTACCTGATCCACCCTCGTGCAAGTCACAAACGCCGTCCAACAGTAAAGAACCACAACCAACGCCCTGGGAAAGACCGTGAACACGGACCATCGGCCTGTCAAACACATCTAGCCACCAATTGAACCTTCAACAGCCTCTCAGCAAGCAAATCAGCGCTTCAAGAGCAGCTCATATAGGACAGGCCTATTCAATGCGTAACCGGGTAGCGAGTAACTTGGTAGCGCCGTTCCTTAAAAATGAGTTACTCAATTCTGCCGTCAATAGCGATCACAATTTCGCGTTACTCACTTTCGTATATGATGATAATGATTTACAATCATCTATGACGTATGGCAAAACTATCAAGATGAGCAGTATATAAAGCAGTGATAGAATCGATAAGAAGGTCGATTGGTCGATTCTGAGCGATGTCTACGCTTATATTTCCCGGTGATGAGTTGAAGATTGATGGTGACAAGCCTACCTGTCTTGGTCCGGGGCTGTATTACGACCCAGTAACGCAGGAGATAGAACCGACAAATGCTGGGGTAGAGGTGGTTAGTGAGACGAAGAGGGGTCGAACGGCGTATGTTGAGTTCAATTCCAAGAGATATATACCTGCTGTTGGTGATTATGTGATTGGAGTGATAGTGGGACAGTTTTCGGACAGTTATAAAGTATCGCTCTCTAGCTTCTCATCTAGCGTTACGCTGTCGTATATGGCTTTCCCCAATGCCTCGAAGAAGAATAAGCCTACGTTGAAGATTGGTGATTTGGTCTACGCTAGGGTTTGTGCGGCGGAAAAGGAGTTGGAAGCGGAAATAGAATGTGTTGACTCTACGACGGGGAAAGATGCCGGGTTTGGAGTGCTGGAGGGCGGGATGGTTGCTGAAATATCGCCGGCGTTTGCCCGTTGTATGCTTTTCGATCAAAAGTTTCCTTTCTTGAAGATGCTCTCAAGCTTTACGCAGTTCGAAGTCGCCATTGGCGTGAACGGTAAGATATGGTTGAAATGCGATGAGTTGAGAAACACGCTAGCGTGCTATAGATCGATGCTAGAGTGTCAGAAAATACCCGTGGCGCGATACAGGGAAACGATCAAAAGGCATTTCAAGAATATAGTGGACGCTGCTGCTGATAAGTAAGTTGCGCGCTCTGCGATTGTATATTAACTATTTACACAACGACTAAATCTTTATTTAAGCCCTGTGTATACAAGCGGTACGTCTCTATCGCGTCGGAACTTGCCCTACATTCATGGTCATCAAGGACTTGATAGGCTTGCGACGGTTCATAGCTGTCAACTTTCAGAACGTTGTCATAGTATTCGACATCGACTGCGATATTTGCATAATAACAACTGTAATCGATGGCTTCATCTATGTCTAAGCGGGATTCTGTTTCTGGTTTTGAGCTCACGATGTCCTCATATTCATCAGTTTCTGGGTTGGCCCATTTGGCGCTCTCCAAAAAGACTGGAAATTTCTCGTTGTAGTGTAAATCGTTGAGATTCTCTTGGGCTCTTGCCGCATCAGCAAGTACCAAGTTCAATTGGTTGCTTGTCATCGTTAACTCATCGCTATTGCGCAGTTTAATTTCTTGTATGGGCTCTTTTTGCTCATCTGAGTTTGGATGATCGTCATCAAGCGTGACGGATCTGAGCTTATTATTGATCCAGCTCTGTTTACGAGATGCGAAGGGCGATATTCCGTCCTTCTCAACACGCATCGAATGATACCTTCTTGTTGAGTTCATGTTGAATGCAAATAGATCTCGAATCCATGTAAGAGATCGCGGTAAATAGTATTCATTCCAGTAATTGTCAAAAGCGCCCGGATATCCTTTTATATTGCGCACGACCTCCTGTAAGGTTAGATCTTTTTTCTTGTCAATTATTTCTTTCTGCACAAGCTCTGATATGCTGATGATGTGGTAGTTATTCCACCAATGGGTGTAACTCCTTTTCGGTCCGGATACAGCATACTCGTTGTGTAGATAAATATCTGTGTTCATTTCCCATAGCGCTGGATAGTCCTTCTTCCAGACATAATGACCAAGGAACAGGTTGATGGCATCCTGTCTTTGTGCGTCAACAAAAGAATTACTGTAGAATCTTTTGATACTTTCAATCATATCTCTAGAATGTGAACTCCATTGGTTAATCTTCCGGTAAGTTTCCATGGTATTTACAAGATGTGAACCACCATATTGTAGCGCAATGGTATCTCCCAGATCATGGAAAAGTTCAGTTAAGATATTTGTGATGTCTGAGTCATACTCCAGATAGCTATTATCAACAATGCCTAGACTCTTCAATTGTACGCCCAGCGCCCTTTTACCCACCACAAACTGAGCAGCATTCGTTCTGTCGAGACAATCAATACAATTGCTTCTGCATATTCCTTGCTGCATTTTGGTAGTCTTAAAATTTGATCCATTGTGGAAGATGCCAGTGTTTGTTACTGTCTTGGCAGCGTATCTTTCCAGAAACTCTATCACTCCCTGGCCATCCTGTTTTGATGCTCGACTCATATCCCATGAGGTATACTGAATTTTCTTGTCATCACTAAGAAATTGGTTCAGATAGTTTATGCACTGCTCGAATTCTTTTAATAACTTTGTTTCCCTTGGTGTCTTTTCCTTTGTCTTGATAAGATTCAGTACTTCCACTTTACCATACCTCTGGAAAAGCATATCGAAATGCAAAGCAGCGGACGAGAAGAAGGGGTCGACCGCTGTTATTTGAATTGGGGGTTTTGCTGTCAAGTTTGATGCTTCCTGAGTCCAGTAAAGCGGTATGGAGCCTCGATGCTGCACAAAAGATGTATATCTGTCACTGTCAAAATAACCATTACCAGGGTTATGAAATCCAGTTAGCAACATGTCTGCAACTATTTGTTCTGTTTCAACTTCATTTGCAACATATCCTTGTTTATTGACACCTCTCTTGAGAAATCTTGCACCGGCAAACTGATGTGATCTACGAGCGATCAGCGTTATGTATATGCTCTTACCGAGCACTACCACATTGACTTGATCAATGAAACCATGTATTATTGGCCTAAACCAATCGTAAACTGTATCGATGCACGGCAATACAGGTTTCAGTAAATTGCTATTCCACATGAACATCTCATTATAATCTGGTATACCATTAGGCACTGAAATATCGCTTCTGCCGACAGCTTTCAGCTTTTCTCTTATCAAATTCGTCTGCAACGTATTTGTGATATCATACGTGTTACTGAAGTAGAAGGTCTTGGTTAAATCTAAACTTTGAAACGTTGATATCAGCCGAGCCTCTGCAGAATATTTATCGGGCTTCTTATAATTATTCGATATTGGAACCAGCTCTGTATCATCAATATGGAATATAGATCGACCAGCGAGAACTGCCACTTGACTACATTTCTTTACCACAATCAAATAATAGCACGTCGTGAACCTTATAAACCCAACAAGTCCGTATCCGGTCAATCTCTTATGCAATCCCTCCTCACTAGCGTCTTCCAGCCCCGAAAGAACCTTCATAATCTCACTTCTCGTGAAGAACACATTATCCTCCAAAACACTCAGCCTATCCTGCGGAACACTGAGATCTATCTCTAGTATCCTAAACATCGTCTCCCGCTTGTTGCTGCCCACAATATACATCCTCTCCTTGGTCTCATAGATCGTGTATTTGCTCAGAATGAATTTGGTAGTCCTTCTCTGCTTCGGAGTTTCGTTCGACACACTCAACTCATTAAACACCTCGGGGGAGCCAGCTCCCCGACCTTGACCATCCATCAATCAACCACCAACACGGTCCAATAGCTATAAGAACCAGTCTTGACTAGTTAAAGTCTCTAGATCAATACTGGGGACTTAGCTCAAATACAACGTATGGAGTGATGAATTGAAATCACCGTGTAGAATGATGAATATAGACGCGTAAGCGCCGTATCAAGTGAGATCGGAACGCGTAAACAATTTGATGAGCAGTGAACTTCTTGACATAAACATACAACTATGCTGATTCAAGCTCCCGATGACTATGACAAGATCTTGTACTCTCAATCTCGTTATTTTATACTGGGGCGATCGTTCGTAATACAGTCCTTCCGCTTCTTTAGCCATTCGAGCTTAGTACTCAGAAATCACTGGTGATTCACCGCTATACATTCCAGTTTACTCAGACAGCGCTTCTAGGAGAAGTGACTTCCTCGCTCTTGTAAAAGTATGCTTTTATATGCCCACCACCTCTCTAATAGACCCCAACGAACTTATCACTTTTAACGTTGGTCTTTTGAAGCATTGCATTCCGTGTGAAGTGATCTCATTTACGTAAAGAATGATTTCATTGCCGTTGAAAGTGATGTTAGTGTGCTCACGTGACATGTTCTTATAAGCGATGAGCTGAAAAGTATGCCAAGACCAGTATAAATGAAGAGATGAAGCTGTTAAAGAGGGCTCTTGTGGGTCGTTTGATGGTTTGTCGTCGGATGTCTGACGATGAATTGACTCCCAGACAGGTTAAACAGTTGGAGAAGCAAGAAAGACGCAAGAAATATGCAGATTTGGCGATTCAAGGAACAAATAATTCATCGATTGCGTCAAAGAGGTCCGTTGAAGCGCTGTATTTACCGAAATTAAGTGGAACCGCGGATGATGTCAAGCCATTGAGGGAGTATTTCAAATATTTTGTTAAGAAAACTCCTAAGCGGTCGCCGTGTATCAATCGTGGGTACTGGCTGAGATTGCACGCAATAAGGTCTCGATTGGACTCAATTGTGGAAGGTACAGATGATGGTATTGTGGTGGTGAACCTGGGATGCGGGTTTGATCCACTGCCGTTCCAGATTCTGGACCGGAATAACGCAGCGAGCGAAAAGTACAGAGGAAGAGTACGATTTGTGGATGTGGACTATAGCGATTTGATAAGCGAGAAAGTGCGCATTATACGGGAAACAGCAGATCTTGCTGAGATTCTTGGGCCCAGCTCACTCAAACAGGAGTGTGTCGCCTACGGAACGGATAGTTACATGGCTGTGAGTTGTAACCTGAATTATCCTAAATCGTTCCGGGATGTGCTGAATACTTTTGGGTTGAATGATCGGAAAATCATCAAGGTATTCATAGCAGAAGTTTCTTTGGCGTACATGTCGCCTGACCATGCCGATGACATTATTGCGGCGTGCGGTGAGATGCCCAATTCTCACTTTCTGCTGCTCGAGCAACTGACTCCAGCGGGCCCAAGCGAACCATTCGCAAAGCAAATGCTGAAACATTTTAAGAAGAATAACTCCCCGCTGCTAAGCGTGCAGAAATATTTCACAACCGAGACACAGAAGGATAGATTCATCAGGTTAGGTTTTCCTCAAATAAACGCTGGAGACATGTTCAAACTGTGGCAATCTGTCAATCCTGAAGAAAGACTGAAAGTTCAGTCTGTGGAGCTTTTCGACGAAATGGAGGAATTCCATCTGTTTTGCCATCACTATCTCATATGTCATGCCACAAATCAGAACAGCTTTGTCTTCGAAGACTTTTACAGGTTTGGCTTGTCGGTTCCTACCCCAATAATAAATGTCAGGCACGATGTGCAGTTTGAAATGCTGAATCATTCAATCTCCAGGAAGTTCGGTGCTTCAGCTGCCTTGGTACCGCACGAAAGCGACTCCATCTGGTACTTCGGTGGCAGCAGCCCCGGTAGACTCAATGAACTGCTAAGAATCGATGCGAAAACCGGAGCCGGTATCGATGTAGATTGCACCAATAGTCCGCCCGCAAGAATGTGTCATACGTTGACAAGCCTTGGTGATTCCAAAAGGCTGCTGCTGGTTGGTGGCCGACAAGCACCACATAATGGCTACGAAGATTCCTGGTTCCTAGATACTTCATCTCTCACTTGGTCCGAAGGTCCCAAGCTTCCGGAAGCGAGATACAGGCATTGCGCTGCTCTTGTTGACGACCAGATCATGATATGTGGTGGAGTAACCACAGGAGCACCGTTCCTGAGATACGACATGAATACAAATACTTTCCATCCGTGTCCAGCCGAGGGCCTCAACACTGACCGTCCACTCATTTCAGCAGCAATGGACTACAATTCTGACGCTAAGCTCGGGATCATCCTCGGTGGTTCCCCAGACGAACTAAACGTCTCGGACACCCTATACGTATACACCTATCGAGACAACAAGATACTGGTGCAAAAGGCAATCAAACACCCGCTACTTCAAAGATACGGCGCCAAAGCGAATTTCATCAACGATCATGAAATCCTAATTGTCGGTGGTACAAGCCCAGAGCTACTCTTCGGCGACAACACCAGCATCATCGTCGTCGACCTCCACACGGACAAGATCACAAGCATCGCCATCCACAGCGACATCTGGCAAGATCAGCCTTTATTTTTCGTCGGATGCGAACTGATCAAAACTACTGATACTGAACATATAGTCATCGGAGGTGGTGCTACTTGTTACGGGTTCGGTTCCGTCTACAACAACGGGTTCAAGATAAAGCTTAACGATGTCAGCCAGGGCTAATCCCTGTCTTTTATACGGTTTCTATAAAATATTGAATTTTCAGCGTATTATAGCGCGAAATAGCTCGAATGAACGTGTTAGATACAGATATTTAAGAGAAAGGTGTAACGTTTAGCATCATTAGATACCTAGAGGCCCGTTATTGAGGGTTGGTTTCGATTCAACGTGTAGAAGATGGTTAATTTTAACTTGAGTGGGGTTGGAGTCTTCAAGAAGAAGGATGTACAGAAGGACGTTGACATACCGGAAGAGGATGATGTAGATGCATCAGAGTTTGAAGAGGATGAGGTTTCACCTAAGCCAGTGAAGAGCAGAAGACCATTAGATACACCATTTTCACAGCAAAGGTTGGCATCTTGGAATCCCGTGCCTACGCCGAGGTCAGTCATTCCGCTGTATGTGTTTGTAGCGGCGATATTCGTTATTGTGGGTGGATGTCTCTTATCAGTGGCTTCCAAGGTGAGTGAGTTGACTATTTACTATCAAGATTGTACTACCAAGGCTCCGAGCGGGGATGAGTGGGCAGATATGCCTGCAGATCATTATTCGATGATCTTTGCCAAGAATAAGACATTTAGCGTGGCACCGCAGTGGAGATATGTGGCAGATCCTGACGATCATGACCAGGAGAGTGGGACTTGTCAAATTCGGTTCACTACGCCACATGATATTCCGAAGGACGTTTATGTGAATTATCTGATCGAGAATTTTGCAGCAAACCATAGAAGATACGTGCTATCGTTCAGTGAAGATCAGATCAGGGGCAGGAGCGCTTCTCGTGCTGATATTCAGGATAATGTGGGTATCAATTGCAAAGTTTTAGGTCATAATGCGGAGGGGAAACTGTATTATCCCTGTGGTCTAATAGCCAATTCAATGTTTAACGATACGTTTCCCTTCCAGCTCACGAACGTCAACGATCCTTCAAGCAATTACTCCTTGAGTAACACCAATATCAACTGGCATACCGATAAAACGCGGTTCAAAAAGACAAAATATAACCCAGAGGATATTGTTCCACCACCTTACTGGGAGCGCCAATTTCCTAACGGATACAACGAGACGAACATTCCCAATATTCACGAGTGGGAAGAGTTCCAAAACTGGATGCGACCAGCAGCACTTCACAAGTTTGCCAAATTGATACGTCGAAACTCTAACGAAAGCCTCCCAGCCGGCGAATACCAGATCGACATCGGACTTCACTGGCCCGTGTTAATGTACAACGGTAAGAAAGCCGTATACATTACACACGGTTCAAGCATAGGAAGCAGAAATTACTTTCTCGGTATCGCATACTTGATTGGTGGATGTATTCTCGCCGCATTTGCACTCATTCTGCTGGGCTTTTGGTTATTATCTGGGAGGAAAATTGCAGACCCTTCTTACCTTTCATGGAACCGGAGTTAAATTTCGATGTTGTGTACTTAGGTATTGGCAAGACGAAGCCAAGTTGTATAGTTAAGGATTCTGAGTGGCAGACAAGAACAGGTTTTGCAAGACTGTGATACTTGGCCTGATCATTCAAGGCTAACAGACTGAAGTTCAACATCTGAAGGTCAATGTGAATCATAGGCTATTTGAAGCGTTATAGCTTAACTCTGACTCATTTTATAAGAGAACGGCGCTACCATATTGAAGTGAAAAATAGATAAGCTTGAAAAATCAGATAAAAAGCTGGGTTTGATCGATTGATCAGAGGACTTGTTGTCATATCTGGAGATCTTGAAGCGAGTTAGTAGTCAGGATGATGAAAAGATATCTTTCCTCGACCTCTGCCAAGAGTTTGGCGAGTGCTTTAGACGAGAAAGTGTACCAAGTGACCACTTATGCGAGACCAGACGATCTTTGTATCACCAGAGGTCTAAATGCCAAGCTTTATGATGATATCAATGGTAGAGAGTACATTGATTTTACTGCAGGTATAGCAGTCACAGCTTTAGGTCATTCGAATCCTGAGGTTGCCGATATAATGCACAAGCAAGCTTTGAAATTGGTGCATTCTTCGAATCTGTATTACAATAAAGAGTGTTTGGACTTGAGTTCAAAGCTAGTTGAAAAGACAAAGAAATTTGGTGGACAATTTGATGCATCCAAGGTTTTTCTATGTAATTCTGGTACCGAGGCCAATGAAGCGGCTTTGAAGTTTGCCAAGAAACACGGTGTCACGATTAATCCCAAGAAGCAAGGTATAATTGCATTTCAAAACTCGTTCCATGGACGCACCATGGGAGCCCTGTCCGTTACTTCTAATCCCAAATACAGAACGCCATTTGGCGATCTGATTCCACATGTAACGTTTTTGGACTTGAACGATGAGCTCAGTAAACTGAGCGATTTCATCAGTTCGAACAGGGATAAGCTAGCCGGGTTGATTGTGGAACCAGTGCAAGGTGAAGGTGGTATTTTCCCAGTTCCAGCGGATAAACTGATTGGTTTGAAGAAAATCTGCAGTGAAAACGAAGTCGCTGTCATTTATGATGAGATTCAGTGTGGTCTTGGTCGTACCGGTAAGCTGTGGGCTCATGCTGCCTTGCCTAAGGAAGCTCATCCAGATATTTTCACCTCGGCCAAGGCTCTTGGTAACGGATTTCCAATTGCTGCCACGATTGTGAACGACAAGATCAATAATGCCTTGCAAGTCGGCGATCATGGAACCACTTACGGTGGTAACCCACTGGGTAGCGCAATTAGCAAATACGTGGTCGATGTGATTGCAGATGAGAAATTCTTGAGCCAAGTCGAAGCCAAAGGTAAGATTTTTGAGAATAGATTGCGTGAACTACAAAAGAAGTTTCCTGAACAGATCAAGGACATTAGAGGCAGAGGTTTAATCATTGGAGCTGAATTTGCGGAACCACCAACCGAAGTCATTAAAAAGGCTAGGGAATTAGGCCTACTGGTAATCACGGCCGGGAAAAGCACCGCCAGATTCGTGCCCGCTTTGACCATTGAAGAGTCTGTGATTGAAGAAGGTTTAGACATCTTTGCCAAAGCTGTAGAAGCAGTGTACAAATGATCTCCCGTAGTTGAACTGCACGATTTATATCATGTAACCGATAGATTGGAATGAATACTGTATACAAACTGACTTTTATCTGTTAAACTCCGGTAGTCCCTACAAGAACCACATAACGAACGCCAAAAATGAAATGAGAAATGATGAACAAATAGAGACTGCACCGTTCTTTACGGTGCTTTCCAGGTCGGTTTTAACACGACCAATTTCTCCTGAGATAGTCCCAAGACCAATGGAGCCCGATGATGGCGAAGCAACGGCAGTGTACTGTGAAGTGAATCGTTGGGCAAATGTCGTAGGAGTAACAATCGTATGACCGTTTACAACCAATGTAACCCACATTGGGGAGGTCTTAGCTCTAGTCGTAGTGTATGTTCTTGTAGTTCCCTCTGTGATCGTGATATAAGTGTCCATCGGTATTGTAGTCACTGGACTAATTGGTGGCGGAGTAAAGTTTGTAGATGGATCTGGTCGACCATTTGGATCTGCAGCTGCTGCCTGAGTCGTAGTAGAGACCGAAGATGAACTACTAGCTCCTGCGACAGGTAACACCGTTGTCCCTGTAATGGTGACACCGGCCGCGTCTGTGGTGGTGTAAATGCTTGTTGTCAATCCCGTTGTTGCTATGCTAGGCGTGATTGCCGTAGTAGCCGTTGGGTTGATCGTAGCAGTCGAAAGGATCGTAGCACCTGCAGCGTCCGTAACTGTAACAACACTCGTAACCAGCCCTGAGGCTGCCGTGGTACCTACCGGAGTAACAACGGTTGTAGACGTCACCGTCGCGCCCGCAGCATTTGTCGTAGTCACAACACTCGTAACCAAACCAGTCCCCGTCCCCGTAGTACCTCCCGGAGTAACAACGGTCGTAGACGTCACCGTCGCGCCCGCAGCATTTGTCGTAGTCACAACACTCGTAACCAAACCAGTCCCCGTCCCCGTAGTCGGCGTTACACTCGGAATCGTAGTCTGAGTTAAAGTAACCGATACTCCCGCCACATTCGTTGTAGTGATTACAGTAGTAATTGGCGTCGCCACAGCATTAACCAACGTCGCTGGATCAAAGATAGAAGTATGTGTCAACGGTAACCCATTCACATCCGTCGTTACCACAAAAGATGTCGTCAATACAGCTTCAGTCAGCCTTAAAAACAAAACCCAAGCGATACACAACTGTGCTAGCATCCCGCAATACCCTACCACTAGCTCTAAACTCTTACAATCTACTAAAATCACCACTAATTCAGTGTTTCACCATCTTATTCACTGTTTAGATATCTAAATTTTCACCTAGCTTGTTCCAGCCCTTGCACTTCGAGCCAAACGCCTCGAATTTGTTTCAGATCCCGTGGCCGGGTAACAAAACAGGGGGGGTATATAAAGGTTTTTGTGGCAGAACCGTTCCAGTTAGCCGCCCATCACCACTTTTCCAAGAAAGAAGCGGGAAAGAGGAGCGGAAGAGAGAGTTGGGAGAGCTTCAGATGATCCAGGAGTGCAATGCCAGATAAGCTAGGACGCTGATTTGTGCCGGGTGGCAATGTGTCAGGATTAGCCGCCGACCAGTAGAAAGGAACATGACGAGACGTTGTGCACCAGTCTGAACAGACAAAGGCGTCGTCCTTTGCGGTTCGTCGCCAAACTCAAGACTAAACTGGCAAAATGATGTACACTTGGTAGCGCATGCATTCGATCCACACAAGGCACACCCCAGATTTCCGGTCTGTATTAGAACATCTACCAGCGTTTACGGTCACTAGCTGCCTCTTTTTGAAAGTTGCACCCTGCTTCAAAGCCGAGGGAGGGAAGAAGGCGATCAATTTGGAGGAGTATAGATCCGTCGTCATGTTTTAAAGATACTAAGCTGAAGATACACCAAACTTACCATTTTGACTCGGAGGGTTCATCCCTACCGACCCGTCGACGACAGTGGAAGTCGTAAGTGTAAGACTTAATCATCTTGCAGCCTATGTCCTGGAGAGTGGATTGACCAAAGACGATCTGAGACCTGAGACCTGAAAGATGGTCTGATCCTCTGACCTGAAATCCGTTGGACGTCGTGCTAAAGCCAATGGGATGCTAGATATCCTGCCACCACTGTTCTCGATAAACCGCTTGAAAGACCTGACTATCCAAGTGATCCCGAAGTAACCGTCCAAGAGTTATTGGAACAGATTAGGACACCTGAATAAGCGGCATTCCTAGAGCAGTGGGCGAAGCGTCTCTGGTTGCAAGCATAAGAGGTTTAGCCCTGGTGAAAGTACACAAAGAGTGAACGACACCTCTGATATGCTACCCTTATAGCTACAACAAAATGACAGGATCCGCAGCAATACCAGGCACATTAATACCTCCCGCCACCAAGCTGTCGTTTTCTTGAGTGGAATGGAAAGATCATTACAAATAACGGTCAGCAATCTGAGACCGGATTCACTGAAGACTACCATGACTCTAGCATCCAATTCACTCAAGGAAGAACGGCCAGCGGATTGGACGGCCAATACCGATGGGCGTAAGAAGCATCTGGCTGAGGGCGACGCCCTGGGTACTCAGACGGAAATCGGTGCCATCCAGATGGGGAACAAGAGGCGGAGAACAGATCCATCTGACAACCGCAGAGTCAAACTCACTGACGAGGAACGCAGGGTGCTGCAGAAGTTAGGTATTTGCTTTAAGTGCCGGGACGGTAAACATTTAGCGAAGAACTGCCCTGAATCGAGGCCTGCCTGAAGCTACAGAAGTTCAATGTACACTAGTTTCACCAAACACTAAAAAACAAGCCAAGTACAGTAGAAAACCTTAAGTCAAGCCCCACCTCTGGTTGGGCATCGGAGAGAGATCACAATGTTGCTAGCCAACAAAGGAACCGCTGTTCTGTTAGGTGCGGGAGCAGTAACGTCATTGATAGCCTTACATTGCCCACAACGCTTAAATATCTGGATTATAAGGGCCTTCATCGAGTTTTGTTTCCCATGCCTGTAAAGGGATAAGCAAGCCTTACTTAAACGAATGAGGCTTTCTTCAGTTAGGTAAATCCACCGAGAAAGCAGCAACTACTGTCCTAACAAAGGGTCTGCACTATAGAAATTTTTGGCCGAGCTCGCCAATAGTGAACACTATAATTTACCATATGTAATGATGGCCGTCAGAAGAAGGGTAGGTTTAGGCTAAAGGAAAGGAATCACAGGGAAGCACTAGAAAACCCAAAGATACTACAGTTTTTAAAAGAATAGCTTCAAAGTGAAACGTCAATCTAGTTGGCGCAATTTGACAGACTATTCTACAGTAAGTGCTACTGAAAACATAACGGCGATATTGTGGTTGATCACATATCCATTAGGAGCCGGACGATATTACCAGCTGCTTGATTTTGTAGGTAGTCTCCCAGCCGTGCGTTCGAATCGAAAGACTGGTGTCGGAACTATCGGCCTAGTCGAGAGGTACGGCTGACGGCGTGCGTCATCAGGTTTGTAAGTCTCTACAGGTTACTGACGTCTAACATAACAAGCCACAGTATAAGTCACATGATGAACCGGAGCCTGAACCGGTTACTGAGATAATCCCGCAAGAGTTAATCCCTCGGAGAAGAGTCAAAATACCTCGGTCCAGTGGAAGTAAACGAGAATCTTGGAAAAGCATGAAAGGAGAACTAGTTTCTAGATTTCTCTAAGTTTCTGACTCAACGTATATATATGCGATTTCAAGTAAAACTCTGCAACTAGAAAGTGGCGTAGAAAAAATGGCAGAAGCGCGAACTACCCTGGCTGAGCAACATCGACCATGCCAGAAGATGGGACCGCTTGGTAAAGCACTGATCATTTTTTCGACGATTGGTGCAGCTGTGCTATTTAGTGCAGCGATCTTCTCAAATATGTATACCAGCGGCTTGATTGCTTCCAGGGACACGACAGAAGGACCTAGGCTGAAACAGGCGGAAGATTTTCTGCCGAAGATGGCAGTCGAGTCCGCAACTGAACTTAGACCCACTACTACGCTGCTGCCTACTCCACGCACTCGCAAATGAGTTACTCGTTCGTATGTGATGATACGATGTGGAATCAGGTAACTCATTCGTATATGATGCTTGAAAAGCGGGTAACTCGTTTCGTGTGTGATGATACTGAAAGCAGGTAACTCGTTTCGTGTGTGATGATACTGAAAGCAGGTAACTCGTTTCGTATGTGGTGATACTCGAAGCCTGCTCCTGCTTAACAACAGTTGAAATGGATATTCGTGTTGCAAGATCAATTGCGTTTATTGAGCTACAATATTGCAAGTGATCCTGTTAGAGGATACTAATTGTAAGTGCAAGTAACTTGAGTCGTAGAGATTGAATAGCTGAAAGAGATTGAGATCGTAAAAGGTTTATGAAACTTAATAGCGATAGTTTAGCATGACAATTCCTGACGTATCGACACTGGCCGGGTAACAAAACTGGAACTATAAAAACCGTTTTTGTGGCAGCACTCGAGTTAGCCGCCCATCACAAGTAGCTGTGCACCGTCTGAACAATCGCAGGCCTATCAGCTGCCTCGGTTCGCCAGCTCAGAGCTGTGCTACTTCACTACATCACCTGGTTGGTCTAAACTAAATAAGTCTTGCAAGAAGTTACAGCTGGAAGCGCTGCGGCACGATGCCCTGTAGAATCCGCTCGGGCAGTTTACCAACATGCTCAACTGACAAGCTTTAAAATCTGCATTTCAATCACTTATTACTTAATCGACAGTTTACTTAAGCTATTTTGAAAAGGTTACATAAGCCTTGCTGCCGCCCAGAGTCGGCCGAGGTCGAGCCCTGATAACCTGGTCTGCGGCCCAGTACCTGCGAACACAAGACCACGTAGTGTCCGGGTAGGGAACGCGTCGAGCACGTTACCCAGCTCGAAGGTGCCTCAAGCACTTCCGCGGAGATATCAAATCCGATGACCGCCCCCGAGGGCGCGTACTCTGTTGACGTGGGGAAGGACAAGGACGGCGTTCGACTCTGCGATGCGTCGCTGGTGTTAAACTTGACTAAACTCAAGGCTAAACTGGCTTGCGACTGGCGGGCATTGTAGTTGTGGTCGCGACTTGTAGCCTGGCGAGCCTGATGAGACTGGCTCGCAATGCGTCAATCAATCAGTAAAAAATTTCAATATAAACTCACTTACAAAGTGTTGGTCTTCACCCTCTCCAGTGCTTCTTGTTTGGACTGGCTTCTCGAGGATTCCATGAAACACTCAGGTCGATACTGAACAGATGCTCTTGTAAATGAAGTAATGACGATTTATCAGGTATAATGGAAAGCTTTGAAGATGATCCGGAAGAACAACAAATGGTACATTCGATTTCTTACTTGTAGTGGACTGCTCCCACATCGCTTATATCGGCCAGTAGCTGATTTTCTTAGTTTGAAATTATCCCAGGTTGTAAAGGTAATGTCATAGGACTGGTACTGTCGGGTACCTCTAACCGAAGTTTTATCACGGATCAACACATTGTATGTGCAAGTGCCGAATTGATTACGGAAAGACTTGAATCACGAACCGATTTCAAAAGGAGTTGCCTATCATGCCGTACAGAAACAGCATCAAAGTGGTACAAGGTTCCCTGGTTGGGGGGGGGGGGGGGTTATGCTAGGCTTGTCGGGAGCCTATTCGGGCACTCATATGCATTGTAGTAACGATCTTTGCAACTACGTCTTCAGGCTCACAGATCTAAAGGCAAAAGACCCAGATGCAAGAAAAGGGAAGTTGCAAAGATCGTTACTCACCGGTGTAAGCGATGTGGAAGTAATCCATTGCAGGGATGAAATTTAATGTGCTATCTTGCCAAATCATCTTCAAAGCTCTTCCTTATGTCTGATATCGTCATTGCTTCCTTTCATAAGATCATCTGTTCAGTAACGACCTGAGAGTTTCATGATTAGTCCATATAACTTGAACTCCCATATATCACTATGGTTTACTCCATTGCGTTCATCAAACTTAGCCCCACGGAAATGGATTGGAGACAGCCAAACCAAGAGAACGACCTATGAACCTTATGCCGTCTCTAATAGGCGGGTAGGCAGTCGGAATTTGCACAAATACTCTCGTGTCGGATTTCGCAATAGCCAGAGTCGATCAACCCTGCGAGAAAAGCTACATGCACCATTTTTTGCTCTGTTCGCATGAACAGAAGAACGCTCTTCGGAACAGTTTTTTTCCATTTTCGTAGAATTTTAATCTTCCAGCACCTTAAGCGGGTTGTTTTGTTCAAATTACATATACCGCCATTAGAAGTGTGAAGGGACCTACTGCTTTAAAGTCCTCTTGAAGGTTGATTCTGAGACTCATAGTAAACTTCTGTATTTTCCCGAACTCTGGTGTTGACATCTTCATCTCCAGAATCCAAAGAGAATTTTGTCCTTCTTTGTAACCTTCACCAATTCAGAACCCTTACAACCATGCCATGTCTTCAAGCTGCCCTGCAGCATTGCTCCAACCATGACCCCAAGACATCTCGATAAGTTGTAAGATCATCGTAGAAGCAGCCCAACGTTTTTTGTTAACGTATTGTAAATTATCTGCCTCACATTTCCAATTAAAGTATCTTCCCTCGCTCCATAGTACTATTGACATTAGGTAGTCTATAATCTTCGACGCCTCGATTGTCGGGGAAATCGTCTCGTTTTTTCCTTGATGATGTTGATGATTCGACCATCCGTCGTTTGTTCTAACGCCCTTACCTCGACGCCGCCTATACTTGGCTATCTTGATCCCCTGTTTCGTGTCTCTTGAAGCATGTCATTTCGATTATGCTCCAAGGTTTCCCCTGCTAGGCATCTTACCAGTGTGCGTAGTGGTTGGTGTTTTGTTGACTTGTAGTCGATTTGCCGCACTTCCATCGGATATAGAACTTCGTCGCCAATTTTGACGTTTTCAAGTGTTTGGGAGTGTGGCAGGAGGAGAGCATTGTAGCTGTGAAGTGTTTGGAAGTATGGCAGTTGAGGTGTCTGGGAGTAGGGTAGTTGGAGTACGGTCTTTCAGCTGGCTAGTAAAACTTTTGTACCTGCCTGGATCCATGGCATGGTTGTTAGGATTCTGGATCGGTGACGGCTGCAGAAAGGAGCAATCTTCGCTTTGCATTCTGAGGACCATGATGTCAACACCGCGAGAATGTAAAAGTTTGGGGTATGAGTCTCAGAATCAAGCTTGGGAAAGGTTTGCAGCAGTAGGATACCTTCACACCTATAATGGCACGAAACGTCATTGGACGTAAACAACCCGCTAGAAGGATTAAGATTCTAGGAAAATGGCCAAATAAATGGTCCGAAGAACGTTCCTTTCTTCATGCAAACAGACGAAATATTGGTGCGTGAAGCCTTTCTCACATAAATTCCGATGCCTCTTGCTATAGCCAACGCTGACGCTCTGCTTCAATAACCATGACTAACACGAAATCACTCGCTCTTTTATACACCACAGAAATGTTGCAACGTTGTTTCAAATCAATACCACAATAGCGTAAGGGGCAGCCAATCAAGCCTCAATTGTTCCACCGGGAATGCGGTATTGCTTCTCGGTACTAGCAAAGTCAGGATACTACAGATCTCTAGAGATCTGTTGAGCGATAGTGAACCTCATAATGTATATGTAGCACAGCGCTTCGTTACCCGGCAGCACCATTTTGAGCAAGCATCGTAGTGTGAGTATCTAATATGTATTACTTTACACGACGATTTAGCCAAGTAACTAGTACTGACACCAAAGTACGCGTCTGCCAATTTATACTTTACGTGTGTTCAAGCGGGTAACATTTCTTAAGAAGAGTACCGTATATAATGAGCACAAATTCGGGTCGAAGCAGGTAACTCGTTCATTCGTATATGATGATACGAAGTACTGCTCGCCTGACAGTACTGGGTCCGAATACGAATACACTGGCGAGTACAACGTACTGAGTGACGACTTCATCACTTCATTGTACCATGTCTAGTCATTAAATGGTATAGGTTCAGTCGGTTCGATCGATTTAAATGTATAATCTCAGAACTACATTCCAATTCACTCAGACAGCGATTCTAGGGAGGAAAAACAATGATTCCCTTTCGTCGCTCTTGGAAATAAAACTAACTTATCGTAGCTCCTATGTATGATCTTGCTAATGTATCACATCAATAAATTGGCTACTCATCAGCGGCTAAATATGTATCGCGTATAAAAGTGATTGTATTCACGTAAAGAATGATTTGTATTCACGTGAGAAGTGATAATATTCACGAAATAAAAGAATACTCGTATTCGAGGCCCATTTTGCTGTATTCGTCGTATTCGTACCCAGTGCTGCTAGCCTGTCAGTACTGGTTACAATACGATGAATACAGGAAAATGGGCTGCGAGACACAATCACACTATACGCAACACATATTTTGCCGCTGATGAATTCATGATGTGATATGTTAGGATGATCGTACAAGAGCGACGAAGGGGGATCGCTGTTTGACTAGGAATTTAGTTGTGAGATTACTTGAGCTACAGTACAACGGGAGTGATGAACTCGTTGGCGTTCGCTCATCACTTAACACGGCAGTTACGCGTTTCATCACTCTACACGTTGGGAACCAAACTGATATGAAATGAGATAAAAGGCAGTAGAATAAAGGAAAGCAGCCGTACTGGTAAGTGGTGGTTACTAGTGCAAATGCCAAAGGATCATAATCCTTTACATTCATTACACTCTAATGGAACAGTTGCGAGTGGTAATGCGCCGGACCACGTGTATCGGGTTTTCAGTGTTGATGATGATCCTGATGAGATTGAACATGATGTAAGGTATCTAGAGGGTCTTCATGATGGTTTGAAATACGCATTGCATAATAGCAAATCCAAGAGTCACTTAGTTCCGTCTGCTACTTCGGAACATTCGAAATCCAAGCTGAAAACAAAGACAAAATTTAGAACAAGTCCCAAGAAGAAGTCAGTGTGCAAGTCAAGGAAGGATACTGATGGTTCTGGGCCGTCAAAGATTTGTGTTCCCTCCTTAGGGGCTCCGCAGGATGCCAGTAATGTTGATGTGGAGCCGGATTCTAACAAATTTGTCATTCATGATCATCATTCTGGTATTGGACATGATTTGATATTTGAAGATCGAAACGTAGATGAGGAGAATGGACCCGGGGATGATATACGGTCTACGGCTTCGTCAATGGAATCGTATACTTTACGAGAGAGGCAAGATGCGATTAATGAAACACATCCTTTTGGTATCAGGATTTGGAAACCAGCATTGTATAAAAAGCAAAGATCTGTTCAAAAAGTGGCCGCTGAAGATATTCATGAAACTCGATTAAAGAAAATTACTTGGGAAGTTCATTTAAGCAACATTCTTTGGGCTGTTTCTTGTGGAACTTTCCTCTTCTTGTTAATGGATATTGCAGGAGTATTGGTTTACGTGTTGGGTTTATTTACTCGGTCTTCGAAAGAATATGCACTTCTGTGCTTCAGGCTCGGTCGTTATCTCTTGTGGCCTTTTGGTAAAGTGGTTTATTTAACACGCGATGAGCACTATATGCAAGAGGACATGGATGAGGGTATAAGCACCCAACAGTTCTATAACTGGGTTACATCATATAGTAATCGGTTATTTTTCCATCAATCTCAGGCAGAGACAAATGATGCGTTAAAGGGTAATAAATTGCAGCATCCATCATATGGATCCGTAAGGCAGCATTTGATTGCTGCTCATGAGGAATCGCCTTCTATACACGGTATCTTATCTGAACATCCGAATGATGATTCTAGGACAATTGAAGGTTACTCTTCTGGGACTGGCGCCCAAAGAAGGTATTTTGGCAGAGGTAAATGGTCCTGGGGTAGATTTATTTTCTACCTCTTTTTTCATCTTCTGATACAGCCAATAGTATGCATAATCTCCCTAGTTACATGGTTGGCAGTTTTTACAATACCGATGAGTAATATCCTGTGGAATCTAATGTATCATTGCAGAAGGCATCCATTGGCTTTGGGCTTTAAGTATATCAAGAACACCAGCGCTCAGGATGACTCCATAATCAAGGCTCAAGTTGGTAAGAATATATTGCTCTGCACGTTTCGCTGCGCTGGTTGGCATTACTATAAATTTACCGTTGATGGAACCAATGTTATAGTGGTCAACCTAATGTCGTTGGTACTCTTTACCATTTTTGATTTTTACCTTTTCAAGAAACAATGGCATTTCATTAGTTGGCTAACTCATGACACAACAATCTTCATCCTATGTTTGGCTTCAATTATTCCGCTAGCATTTTACATCGGCCAAGCTGTTGCATCGATTTCAGCTCAAACATCAATGGGGGTTGGTGCTGTGATTAATGCTTTTTTCTCCACGGTTGTGGAGATTTTCTTATACTGTGTCGCTTTGAAACAAAGCAAAGGCCGTCTTGTCGAGGGATCTATGATTGGTTCGATTCTAGGTGCGGTACTGTTATTACCGGGTCTGTCGATGTGTGGCGGAGCTCTGAATAGAAAGACGCAGAGATACAATCCAGCCAGCGCTGGCGTGTCCTCCACTATGCTGATCTTTTCTATGATTGTCATGTTTGTCCCAACCATATTTTATGAGATATATGGCAGTTATACTGTGCGTTGTGAAGATGATCAAGATTTAGCGTTGACCCTTGTAAACATTTCCAAGGTTTTTACTTCAGAAAGATGCTATTTTACTCATCCACCACTAAAGTACACCAAGATGTACGTTAATGTTATTGAGCCGCTTTCAATATCCTGTGCCGTTGTTCTTTTCTTGGCATATATCATTGGTTTGTGGTTTACTTTAAGAACCCACGCAGTAATGATTTGGCAATTACCGATCACGGAACAGGCTAAGGAGATGAGTGCAAGTCGCATCCTTGTAAACAATTCTGATGATAACGAACATGTTAATGACGAAGGTACTTCTAGTGGTCATGAAGCACCCAATTGGTCGAGGAACCGGTCAACATGCATCCTTTTGGTGGCAACACTGCTATATGCAGTCATTGCCGAAATACTGGTATCATGTGTAGACGCGGTTTTAGAAGATGTTCCCTCATTGAATCCCAAGTTCCTCGGTTTGACTATTTTTGCATTAGTGCCAAATACCACGGAATTCTTGAATGCTATTTCATTTGCAATGCATGGCAACGTTGCTTTATCTATGGAGATCGGTAGCGCTTATGCTTTACAAGTTTGTCTGCTACAGATACCTGCTTTGGTTCTATACTCGGTTCTGTACACTTGGAAGATGGATTTATCGCAGATATCTATCAGAGATATGATGTTTGCGCTGGTGTTCCCCAAATGGGATCTTATTGCTTCGATGGCAAGCGTGTTCCTTTTCACCTATTTATACGCTGAAGGCAAGTCCAATTATTTCAAAGGCTCGATGTTAATTCTGCTGTATGTTATCACGGTGCTGGGCTTCTACTGTCAAGGCATTATAGAAACCTGGGGCCCCACCTGAGGTCGTACGCAACTCATCTCACTCTCTGGTCTGAGAATAAGCAGTACTGGACCAAGTGACGTCGAGTCGATGTGCACGATTATTTAGAAACGACATTATTTACTATCTTACAAAGTAATGGATGGTTGGTGATGCTTTGCATTAGCTGCAGAATGTGGGAAGAACTCGATGTGGTCATCGTCACCCAATTTTAGTACCTGCTTGAACCTGGCACCAATATTACAGAGCGCTTCTTTATTCTCGGACTTTGTCCACAATGCGAATTTGTAACCACCCTTTCTGACGTTCAACACCACACCGTTGATCTCAGATTCGTCCTCGTCGATGGTCTCACCGATCACAGCGAGCAGGGTCCTTAACCACAACTCATCGATATCGGCACGTTTAGCCTTAACCTGGTACGACCATTTGCCGCCCTTGGCGTTTGCCTCATCTTCCCATTCCGGTCTGATATCATTCCGGAACGCATGATAATCCGACTTAAGAGGCAGTTCATGTGGTTCTGGGATATTTTGCACAATCGCCCAAAATTCTTCCACGGTTTCAAAAGACGTAACTGGACGCAGTAAATCAGACCACGACTCAGATTGTTCCACAGCAGGTTTCGTATACCATAGTGTCCATTTTGTATTCAAAGGATGTTTTAAATCAAATTGACTATCTGAAAGCACCGTCTTGGGCTCCGTTTTCTCGCTAACAACAACACTTTCTTCAAATTTCTGGCCAACTTCCTCAACAGACATAATGCAATCTCCTCAATACCTTCAACAGACCTCTATTCAACCTATCTGCTCGCTATTCTTCCTTCATCAATGGGCTTCAAACTTCTCTTGGTGAAAATTTTTAAAGATCGCTTGTTGCAAAGCGTTACCCGCCTTCCAGTCTCGGAATTTTTCCAAAATAAATTACCCGCCTTCCTGTTTGGTTACCCGGTGTTCAGTCTTAGAATTTTTCGACTTCGTTTACCCGGCTTCCAGTCTTGGAAAAATTTAAGATCTTGATGGAACAGCATTAACAAGGCGATGAGCTGGTGATGAAGTAGCTTGTATTGGGATTAAGCTGGTGTTTGGTGGTCTGTGTGATGGTTTGGGGTGCTGTGAAGATGCTGTTAGAAGGAGCAGGTGCTTTGGTGTCTGTATCGTTGGTTGCGTTGTATTTTATGCAGAACCGGTTGGTGTATCCGTCGTGGGCGCAGGGAGCAAGGGAGTCTGTGGATACTCCCGATAGTTATGGGTTGCCCTATGAGCTGGTGACGTTGAAGACTTCGGACGGGGTGCGGATCAAGGCGTATGATATGCGGAACACGGATGAGTCGGGTTCGACAGTAGTGATTCTGTGTCCTAATGCGGGCAATATTGGGTACTTTATCTCGATTGCCGCGATCTTTTATCAGCAGTTTGGGATGAGCGTGTTTATCTACTCGTATCGAGGTTACGGCCATTCGGAGGGAACGCCATCCGAGAAAGGACTGAAATTGGACGCTGACTGTGTGATGGAGCATCTCTCCAGAGATCCGTTCCATAAGACTCGGAAATTGGTCCTGTACGGGAGATCTTTGGGTGGTGCCAATGCGATCTATATCGCGGCCAAATTTTCGAGTCTGTGTGACGCCGTTATACTGGAAAACACTTTCTTGAGTATCCCCAAGGTGATACCTTATGTGTTCCCAGCGTTGCGATATTTCAGTGGGATGTGCCATGAAATCTGGAACTCGGAACAGCAGATCAGGAGTTGCGATCCTACGATGCCATTCCTGTTTCTTAGCGGACTGCGGGACGAGATAGTGCCGCCATCACACATGAGCAAGCTGTATGAGATCTGTCCAAGCCATAACAAGCAGGTTTTCCAATTCCCGTTGGGCTACCATAACGATACGATCATCCAGGAAGGTTACTGGTCTGTGGTGCGGAGCTTTCTGGAAGAATTCACACTTATCTAGTAGTGTATCGAATTACTCTACTAACCTATGCTGTGATACTTACTATACCAGTACTTCGTTCGAACAGCCTCCAGGGCATTCAGTCATTCCTTCCGTTAAAAACCAACTTTTCAAGCATTCGTAATGACCTTCGTGGCCGCATTCCAGCATAGCCATCGTCATCTTCTTCATGGGTAATTCGCACAGCACGCACAAGCTATTCGGCTTCTTGCATGAATCGCAATACCAGTGGCCGAATCTATTCATTGGAGTGTTATTTCCCACCTTCTGCGACTCCAGCGAAAACTTCTCTTTTGAAATGTCATTTGTGATTAATTTATGACATCTTTCGCAGAAGAGCGAAACGAGAGAGTCTCCACCTTGCGAGCTCATGATGTCGTCCCATGGACAGTATTTGAGGATGGCCGCAGAGATCTCGAAAAGCTCGTATTGATGTAAGATAGTGGTAAATCGCGCCAGCGAATCTTTGACGACTTCAACAGGGGCCAACTGATAAATATCTTGGAATAGTAGTAAAATATTGACGGCAAGCAAAATATTGCCCATCTCTACAGCCTGCTGATAGAGCTGTTTTATCAGTCTTCCTGTACTCCATGGCGGCGGAGTTTGCTTCAGTTTGCTCCGTCCATTGTCTTTCGATCTCTCGTTAGCGGATCTTGCCTTGATGAGCTGTTCAAAGTTCGAAGAAGCGTAGCTTGGGAGCTTTTTCGGTGAAAACGGTGCAACGAAGTCTTTTCCTTCCGTGATCTTCCTCAAAGCGGTCAGTGGAGACGTTCCACTCGCGAGACTTTGCAATGAAGATAACTTGCTACTAGGGTTGCTCTGCATTAACGAGTGTGGATGACGATTTCTGCTTGAAAATCCGTTCTCTGCATTGATGTCTTTTGGGGATCGGACATCGGTCATAAACGTATCGATAAACGACTGCCGTTGCTTCCTCTTTTGCAAAATGGGTATGTTAGAAGCTCCGACTCCGGTCGAGCTTGATGTTGGTGCCGATGCTGCACGAACTGCATCCGCATCTAGATCTTCATCATCAGTAATTACAGCGTCTGCGTCATTAACATTTTGCTTCTGTTCCAGATTCAGACCTTCCCAATTCGCGGATCCAATACTGTTATATGATCCGACGGGTATTTCCTGCTCAAGCGAGGTCGTCCTACCATTATCCTCCATGAGCTGTTGCTTAAGCTTCGACGCAGTCTTGGGTACCTGAGCCCGCTCTTTGGCCCCATTTTCCACGTCAGTACTGAAAGCTTGCGGAGTCTCTTCCACAAACGAGTTAACATCGCTCGCTATGCTGCTCGAGCAACCGGGGCTAATAGTTTCATCAAGGTCATGAGCAGCTATAAATTCTGCGCCGTCTTCCGTTCGCTTTCCTTCCGCTAATTCAGTATCAGCGGAGGGGCATTCCGAACTGAGTCTTTTCAAATCCCACAACAAAGAATCTCTTATTAATAACCATATCTTGAAGTTGGATAAATCATCAATGTAGGAATAAACAGATGCATTGTCACTGCAAATTGGTATTAGTTCAAGCAATTGCTCAATTTTAGGCTCCTTTGACGAGAGACAATGTATGCTTTCTGTCAAAGCACTCCTTTTTTGTCGTAGTATAGATATCTCTCCTTCAGTAGACAGTTTTTTTTGGGACATCTCTTGCTTTGATTGTCTGGGACTCTTCAAAACGCTGCCTGATTCCCGATTAGCCTTTATATCCTGTTCCCCTTTCTTATTCATGAGCGTCGCCCAAGTTGTATTCTCTGATAAACCAAAACGTTGCATCAATTCCGTCTCAATATCCTCGTCCTTCATACTTGATCGTTGATCAATGCTTTTGGCGTTCCCATCTCTCTTTTCGTTATTAGATGAGAATTCAAGCTCTCTAGCTAAAAATTTGAAAACTTTGACTGGAGATTCCCTGATAGCAGTCACTTCTGGAGATCGCAGTTTATTTCGATCAGGTGGTAATCTTGAGAGCCGCATATTTGTCAAAATGTATGGCAAATCTAATGTAACAATGACCGGAGATTGTACAATTTTCATCTGGTTCTGCGACGGATAGGGACTTGAAGATACGCTAGAAGTGTTGTGCGAAAGTCCCATCGACGGACTCTTTGCATTGAATGAGAGTCCTGATTTGTAAAAACTGGGTCGATCTCCCGAATACGAAGACAAGGCCGAATGGCTGATGCCTTTCTTGAGACTATTCATGATCCCTGCATGATTTCCGATAGTGTTAGTTAGAGAGCCTGCGCCAACTTTTTGATTGACCGATTTGCGATCTTCATCTTGCACAGCAGGCTGATTCTGCTGTATTTCATATCCGTCCCTGTTTTGATCGATGAAAAGTAACCCGCTTCCCTCGATATCTCGCCAGCACGTCACGCACTTCGTGAGGTTGTCCAAGATGGTGGGTTCCTGGGTAAGATCCCATCCATTAATGTTATTATCCTTGTCGATGTCAAAAATGAGCTTGTCATCCCACCACACCAAACCTAATGTTTGCGTAGACTTGTGAAGAACATGTTTTGGGATATACTTCCGGGCCAAGGAGTAGATATTCAAAGCCGCATCATTGGTCATTGGAGAAAGAGCCAGTATAGAGTTTAACACATTCTTTTCATATGATGGACGGAATTTGAGTTTGGTTACCGGAAGGCCTGTGGTTATAGTGATCTCCGGTAGTGCTGCCAAATTCGTGTTTGCATGGAGCGTCGATAAATGTGCGGCAGGAGCTGGGCTAGGTGTGTAAAAACTGCTCATATTATCGCCCTGAAACCGATCGCCAACGTTCCATAGCGAGCATTTCCCATCCCTTCCTCCCGTGGCTATATATTCCAAATTTGGGTGCCAAGAGAGACAGAGTCCCGGACCTGAATGCGCATTGATCCTTTTCTCAATTTGAGACGGTTGGCGTAAATCAAACGTCAAAAGTAATCCAGAATCGTGAATCGAAGCAAATTTCAAACCTGCATTGTTACCACTCCTAAAATCCTGTTGACCGCTTGTAACGTAGTTTTGAAACGGCATCCATTTGACGTCCCTCACGGAGTCAGAAGCCGTGTTGATATTCACATCGCAGCGCCGCGAGTTCTTGGAACTGCTAGACCTGAGATCCCATATTTTGATGCTGCCATCCTGCCCTCCGCTGATCAATAAGCTTGTTTGGGACGTATTGAAATCGAAACTGTTAACGGACCTCGTATGGTCCGATAGCGTAGCGACGAGCGCATCATCCGCGTCGGTCGTCCTGTTCACATCATAGATGGAGATCACCGTTGAACTACGACAAACTGCAACGTAATTTTTGTGGTTGTGGAACCCAGTCTTGACGTCCGCGATCGTGCTCAGCTTACTTTGTCTCGCTCTTTTCTTAAAGTTCGGCGAGAACACGTTACTGTTCCCATTGTTCACCGCCACATAATCATGTAAGCACACCACAGAGCGGTCCTCTGGGTTAAACCTGTAGTATCCCAAATGAGTCGTTCCCGCGCATATCAATGCATTGCTGCTCGGATCGTTAATCTTATCGATGCTCGACAGTTCCTTGCGTGCCCTAGAGCTGTACGTAAGCCCTGAACACTTCGGAGCCACTGGATGGCTCCGTTTCCCCTCAGAAACAAACCTTTCCGCTCTCTGCGAGTCGCTATTCAGCGACTCGCGCAAGCTACCCTCATTAAACGAACTGCTATTGCTCAGCGAGTACCGAGACGCACCCCTAGGCCTCGGAGAGCTTCCCACTGGCGACACCTGCGCGCTCGCAGCATAATGATGTATACGGAACGAAGATCGACTGAATGAGCTCGGTTTGAACTCGTTTCTCCCGGAAGAACTCGCAGATTCACCCTTCACAACACCAGCATTATACATAACCAACCAAACCAGCCCAATAACACCGTCTTAGGCCCCATTAACCGTGATTTACACCGTTTCTAACTGCTTAACCCGGTCAATCTTGCCTTATATATCCCCCGGTTACCCTGCCCTCCAAGGCAGGGTAACGGTTTTCACAGCTTTAAGCTGGGTGGCAAGAGAAGAGAGGGAAAACAAGGCTTTCTTGATCATGGAGCCCACTAGAAGTGAGAGGTTTATAGGGTCAAAACAGGACATTTTTGAGTCGCTAGCGGGATTTGGAGAGCGGTACCGTATTGGTGAGATCGAGAAGTATATATTGGTGAACTCATAATTGGTTTGGAGCGTTATTTGACGCTTAAATTTATGCAGTTTGTGTTGTTTACCGATGGTAAAGACGACAATGTCAAAGGCTAAGAAGAAAAGTATATCGAGTAAGAAGGTTGAGCGGTTGGCACAGTTGAGATTTGAGTATGAGTTGCTTGCGAACGAGTTGTTTCATTTGAAGGAGTTTATGTCGTTGGTGGAGTTTGATCCGAGTTATGAGAACGAGAGTGAGAGTTATCGGCGGTTTTTGGTGGATGATGGAGTGAGTTTAGGGTCTGTTGAAGAGTCTGGGGATGGCAATGGACGCGTACGAAGGCGTCAGTTGAGAGCGAGTACGACTACGACGGTGAATGAAGAGGGCAACGGCGTCGTCTGGGCGGAAGTTGAGCCAGTGGTGAAAGCGAAGTATGCAGAGTTGAAAAGAGCATTAGAGGGCGGACATGTCAAGCGAGATCAAGTACCGATGAAACGGCCCAGGGTGCCGAAATTAGCTGCTAGGAAGGGCAGCAAGCTGCCCTCTCCTGTCAGTAACGGGTCGTCGGCGCTGTCTTCGTCGCAGAAGCAGGGCGATCATGCAGGATCAGAGGTGGGACCAGACTCGCTGGAGGATTCGTTCGATGACGAAGTTTATTACGGGCAAAATATCGAAGAGGACTACTATTTCACTACTTCGTCAGAGGAGGAACCGGAAAGCAGGCGACAACGTCAAAGGAAAAGACCACGCATAAACTTGGTTGTTCATCCGCCTAAGCAAACGGTGACGAATCCATTGCATGTAAATAAACCGCAATTTACAAACCTGCATGAGTACATAAACTCTTTCAGATCGATGGACGAAGACATGTCGATTGAAAAGTACGAGCATTACATCCAAGAACAGAAGAAGGTAGTGACAGCAATACGAAAGGGTTTGGAAAATGGAGCCCTGAGATATGATCCGGATACAGATTCTGTGCAGCCTATTACGACAAAAGAGGCACGGTTAACTCAATCGCATAGACCAGAACCAATAACTTATCTTTACAAGGAGCAGAATCTGCAAACTTTCCAGGATTACCTGTTGAACCATGGGATTTTCATGAGCAGACTATTTCAGAATAACAAGAAGGCTCGGATCGCCAGGGCTAGAAAAGTCTCGTTCATGATCGAACAACATTTCAAGCATATTGCTGGCGCAGAGGAACGGAAGGCCAAGGAGGAGGAAAAACATAAGAGAAACTTGGCCAGGGCGGCTATGCAAGCTGTCAAAAAGAGGTGGACTCTTGCTGAAAAAGCTTACAGAGTTCTTCTAAAAGATGAGGAAGAGCACCTTAAGAGAATTAAAGGTAAAGAACATCTTTCCAAGATGTTGGAGCAAAGCACCCAGCTTCTTGAAGCTCAACTGACTTATAAAGCCGGAGATGGCGAAAGCAGTGATAGAGATAGTGATAATGAGAGTAACATGGAAGATAGCTCTAATTCGGAAAATGATGACGATTTGCTGACTAGTTCTTCCGAAGAGGAGGAGATCAATGAAGAACGAGAGATAAAATCTGACAGCGAACCTATTGAAGATGAGGATCTCACAGAGGAGCAATTAAAAGTAAAGTACGCCAACATTAACGAAGCCGTAGCGATTCAAGACGAGACGCAGATGGATGCCAGCGATTTATCGGACGACGATTTGTCTGTAACTACGGAGGAGTCGTCTGAGGAATTATCTGAGGAGGAGCAGAATGGCCTCGTTTCCGACGCAAGTAATAAAAATGTCGGTCTAAGTCTTTTGCTAGAGCAAGGTCATGGCAATGATAATGATGTTGACGATAGCGATGAGAGTGTAGAATACAAATCGGAGCAATCATCCGAAGAGGATGTCAAACATGAGAACCAGGAGAATGAGGTGCAAATGGACGAAAAATCTGATTTGGGTCTTCCGAATGGTGAAGCTGAGCAGAAGCCTGACCACACCTTAGTAAACGCGAGGAATACGGATTCCTTAAATGAGGAGGGAAAGCCAGAGGCTGATCCATACTCCGTGGAGGATGTGCCTGTTCCTCAGCTTTTACGTGGTACGCTTCGAACTTATCAGAAGCAAGGTCTCAATTGGATGGCATCGCTGTATAATAATGGCACTAACGGCATTCTCGCAGATGAAATGGGGCTCGGCAAAACCATTCAGACAATTTCTTTACTGGCTTACCTTGCATGCGAGAAGCATAACTGGGGACCCCATTTGATTGTGGTACCGACATCAGTGTTACTGAATTGGGAGATGGAGCTGAAAAGATTCGCACCAGGCTTCAAGGTCTTGACATACTACGGAACTCCTCAGCAACGTAAGGAGAAACGGAGGGGCTGGAATAAACCCGACGCTTTTCACATTTGCATCGTGTCATATCAACTTGTTGTGCAAGATCAAAATTCTTTCAAGAGGAAAAGGTGGGAGTATATGATTTTGGATGAGGCCCACAACATCAAGAACTTCAGATCAACGAGATGGCAAGCTTTGCTTAATTTCAATACACAGAGAAGATTACTGCTGACTGGTACACCTCTGCAAAACAACATTGCTGAGCTTTGGTCATTGCTGTACTTCTTGATGCCTCAGACTGTCACAGCCGGACAGGAAGTCACTGGTTTCGCCGATTTGGATGCATTTCAACAGTGGTTCGGGAAACCAGTGGATAAACTAATCGAAACAGGACAAAATTATCAACACGATGCAGAAACCAAGAAAACGGTTACCAAACTGCATCAAGTTTTACGTCCGTACTTGCTGAGAAGATTGAAAGTAGATGTCGAGAAGCAAATGCCTGCAAAGCATGAGCATATAGTCTACTGCCGTCTTTCCAAGAGGCAAAGATTTCTTTACGACGATTTCATGTCCCGCGCGCAAACAAAGGCCACTTTGGCTAGTGGGAATTTCATGTCTATCGTCAACTGTCTGATGCAATTGAGGAAAGTCTGTAATCATCCAGATCTTTTTGAAGTCAGACCGATTCTTACCTCGTTTTGCAGCGAGAGTTCTGTTATTCAGAATTATGTGAGCACGAATCAGTTTGTTCATGATCTGGCGAATCGTGAAGAGTACAAGACGAGGATCGGCTTGGATACGATGAACCTTGTCTTTACAGGAAACGATCTGGAGTCCACAACCCATACTTCGCAGGCCACCAGCAAACTGCAGTGTGTTGCGGAATTTGTAAAGCAAATCGATGAACTGCGACAACAGGAAATGTCGAGCGATAGCAACGAGTTAGACGAAATTCCTCAGAACTTCCAAAATGCCACAGAATTCTTTAAGCGCCTCGGTATGAAGCGTTTGCAGGAGACCATCGAAGGCGTAGAATCCGTACGCCACATTAACAAGTTGCGTTGCGACAGAAAACCAATGTATGGAAAGAATGTTTTCAAGCTTTTGACCATTGAGCGCGATCGAAGCAACGACACTCACACTCTGCGGTTGTGCACACAACCATTGCAGAACAAGTTCGACATTTACAAGGACATTATAGAAAAATATGCGGTGATAACACCAAACGTTGTGACACTAGATACGCGATATTTGACTTTAGGACTCAACAACGAAAGTCCACTGGACGAAAATACAAGAAACCTCATCATGAGCAACTTTCAAAAAATGGAAAATCCATTGCATCATCTGCAAACCAAGCTAACCATAGCATTTCCCGATAAGTCATTGTTACAGTACGATTGTGGTAAGCTACAAAAACTAGCAGAACTTTTGCAGTCGTTGAAGGACAACGGACACAGAGCGTTAATCTTTACGCAGATGACTAAAGTATTAGACATCCTGGAACAGTTTCTGAATTACCACGGATATCTCTACATGCGTCTAGACGGTGCAACGAAGATCGAAGATCGTCAAATTCTGACTGAGAGATTCAACAGCGATCCCCGGATCACAGTATTCATTCTGTCGAGTAGATCTGGAGGTCTCGGAATCAACCTAACCGGTGCGGACACAGTTATCTTCTACGATTCAGATTGGAACCCTGCTATGGACAAGCAATGTCAGGACCGTTGTCACAGGATCGGGCAGACCAGAGACGTTCACATCTACAGATTTGTCAGCGAACATACAATCGAAAGTAACATCCTCAAGAAGGCCAATCAGAAGAGGCATCTCGACAACGTCGTCATCCAAGAAGGTGATTTCACAACCGACTATTTCACAAAACTCTCGGTTAAAGATCTTCTGGGTTCCGAAGTCACAGGCGGTCTCAAAGTCGACGACAAGCCTCTTCTGCAGGAGGACTCACAACCAACCAAAGATCCGCGAAGCCTTGAAAAACTTCTTGCACAGGCAGAAGACGAAGACGATGTAATGGCCGCTAATTTAGCTATGAAAGAGGTAGAAGTCGATAATAACGACTTCACAGATCAAAATCCTTCCAACGAACAGCAAGCTTCAGCCGCAGAAGCTACCCCTGAACCCTACGACGAATACGAAGGCACAAACCACGTAGAGGAATACATGCTGCGGTTCATAGCCAATGGATATTACTACTAACACATTGGAATCCGGTAAATAAATATAACAGACATTTAATACCTTCCTCATTTTATTCACCGCGTCACGAATTAGTGTCGCTGACGCCAGCTGCGTCCAGCCGGGTAACATCCCAATTTGACCCTCCCAAAGAATTGTCCCATATTGGGCCAAATGTCCTAACTGTCCCACATCCTTCAAGTGCTTCTTCTCATTTGCTTCCAATAAGATAGATGCCAGTAGAGGTAACTACCCCTACTAAAGAGACGAATTGCAAAGAATAACGACTTATACTTGCTATTGCTGATCAGCAGAGCTGATCAGCAACCCTTGGGTTGATGTATATAAGGTACGCTCTAGTACCAATTGTGTAAATTGTAGTTTAAATCTCAAGATCGCCAGAGATAAAAGGAACTAATAATGTCGACTGCTGTTAAATATTTTTACAAGGGTAAAGAAACCGATTTGATAGTTTTTGTCACTTCTGTGGACGAAGTTAAGGAATATTTGCAGGATCCTAATATCGGCAAGCTTTCACAAGTTGTTGAAGTGTTCCAGGTTTTCACCAATAATGTTGGTGAAGGTGCGGAAGGCGAATTGGGTGAAGCTTCGAAATCACAGCTAGCTAATGAATTTGGAAAGGATAAGAAAGTTGAAGAGATCATCGATATTATCCTGAAAGGAGGTGAGCCGAACGCAAAAGTGGATACCATTGAGGATCGTAGAGACTTTATTGTGTAAAGATTATTTATGAAGAGAATATAATTTTTAATGATGACAGCATTTTGTGTCGCTGACGCTGGGGACCAAGATCGTTTGATACGGGAGTTACTGAAATTTTAAAATCTATGCGATGAGCTTGAAGAATAACTGTTTGATGAGGGTGAACTTGGAAGGAAGAGGCCTGGTTTGGTGTCTGCTCCGGTTACTAGAGGTCTAAGTAGGGTCAAGATGGCGGTAGAGGAACTGAAGATTAAAAACAAGCAGAAAAGGCAGCAGCTTTTTGCTGATCTGAAAGATCAGAAAAATAAAGAACGTCACAAGATGAGAAGAGAAAGGGCTAAGCAGGAAAGAGATGATACCGAGGCCAAGAGTAAGAGATTAGCTGAAAATGTGCCCAACACGATAGAAAATATGAGAGTTTACGATGAGACTATAGGTCACGAAATTGAGGACGATCAAGAGGATCTAGCACGATTTTTCAATACCAAGGGAGAACCTCCAAAGATTCTCCTAACGACCAACGTGAACGCAAAGAAGAAAGCCTACGAATTTGCCAACGTTCTGATCGAAATTTTACCAAACGTTACATTCATCAAGAGGAAATTCGGCTATAAACTAAAAGAGATTGTCGATATCTGCACCAAGAGAGGTTTCACAGATCTCGTAATAATCAACGAGGACAAGAAAAAAGTTACCGGTATCACATTCGTACATCTGCCGGAAGGTCCATCGTTCTATTTCAAACTAAGCTCATACGTCGAGGGCAAGAAGATTGTCGGACACGGTAGACCCACAAGCCACATACCAGAACTTATCCTCAACAATTTCCAAACGGGACTCGGTAAAACCGTCGGCAGACTATTTCAATCGATATTCCCCAAGAACCCAGACTTCGAGGGCAGACAAGTGATAACTTTACACAACCAAAGAGACTACATTTTCTTCAGAAGACATCGTTACGTTTTCAAAAACGAAGAAAAGGTCGGATTACAAGAATTGGGACCACAATTTACACTCAAATTAAAGAGACTACAGACAGGAATTAAAGAACAAACTGAATGGGAACATGAACCAGAGATGGATAAAGAGAAGAAGAAGTTTTACTTGTAGAATTTGCCAGTCTTTATATACTCTTTTAGCAGTCATTTAGTACGATAAGGGGATTTTTCATAGTTAGCCCCAGACCCATAAAGGTGGCAAAAGAATTCAAGTGAGTAAACAAGCACATTAAGTAGAAGGAATCGATAGGATAAGTGATTGAGTAGGTCTTGACGGGGTATTGGAACTGTTTTCTCGAATAGTGCGTTGAAAATTTTGCAATTGGTTTGATAAGATAAGAGGATTCCTTGGGGGTTGTGTTTTTGCATGTATTATGGATCCTAACGGAGCAAGTCAAGTCATTACAGCATTAGAAGTTATCTATTCAAGCAAATCAACGAATGAAGAAAGGTTGGAAGCACAAAAGTTTCTTGATAGAGTGAAAAATCATGAAGAATCACCATTTTGGGGATATGAGATAGCGTTAAACAATCCAGCGGATTATATTCTTAAACATTTTGGACTTGGATTATTGGAAAATGCAGTGAGGAAGAATTGGGGGGATTATAACGGGGAGAAGCGACTTGCGTTGCGAAAATGGGTTGTAGAGCTTAATTATGGAGTGCAAAAAGAGGATCCGAGATATATTAAGCAAAAACTTGCGTTTTTATGGGTGGAAATCGCAAAGAGGACTTGGGGTGAAGCCCTCAGGGGAGAGAATCCAAGTAAGGAAGAGCTTATGGAATCATGGGTCGACATGGACACCAATTTAACGGAACTTTGGAATATTGGTGGAGCTTCCAGGGAACTTTCCTTGGTTATTTTCAAGATTCTTTTCGAAGATGTCTTTTTACTGGATGATTTAACCGTTTTGAAAAGAATGACAATTATACAACCACTTTGTGTCATGATAATATCACCAATGGATATATTCGCAACGAAATATAAATTCACTGAAAAATGGACTTTATTCAAGGCAAACGAAGAAGGGTGGTTCGCATTGTGGGTGTCAGAATTGAATAATGCATTGACGCAAAACAATGCTGAATACGTAATTAGACTCTTAGAAACCTTGAAGACATGTTTAAATTGGCCATTAGGTGAAGTTATTATAAAGAACGATATATTCAGCACCTTACTACAATGTTTCCTAAGCAATATTCCAAAAGCACAATCAATGGCCCTCGATTCCATGCATATATTACTAACGCGACCATACAATAATGACGATCATTACCAAATAATTATCGACAAAGTTTTCGATAGCATGGATCTTCTTAATCAGGTCTATGATTATCTCCAATTCGATCCAGAACAGGGTATTGATGAGGTAAAATACCCTATCGTGAAGAAATGCGTCGATATGATCAGTTGCTTGTACATTTGCGTTTTCAAGATCAAAGATACCAATAATCGCATTGAGAAATACTTAAGACTAGTATTAAAGGCCACATTCAATCCGAGTCTAATCGTTAGCGGTTTGACACTAGACGTGTGGTGTTCGTGTTTGAGAAATGATGAGTTTTTACCTCTATTGGACAAATATGTGATACCAGATCTGCTGAATTTTGCAGCAGATGCGTTGATATACTACGAGCAAATTGATGGACATGTCTCCAAGAAATTTGCTGAAATCGACTTTCAATCAAGCTCAGAGTTCCAATCATTTTGTTCAACCTTTAGAAAAAGGATAAGGGATATAATAAGACTGATATCCTGCGTCAAACTAGATTACACGTACGATTGGTTGAATAACAGATTGAACTCATTTTTCAGTTCTCCTTTCGGTCAGGAAGTTCTGACGTCTACTTTTTTGGATCGGAAATGTGATCCTTATTTGAGTGCATTATCTCAGTTTATGATTATCGAATGTTTCATCAACGGTTGCATACGATGGAAAATTTGGTATCCTAGTGGTGCGGATTATTCTGAGAAACTGGACTCCATAATGAGAAAGTTGGAAGTGCTCTCAAACCAATTGATTGCGCTAAATATTAGGGAACCACTACTATTGAAGAAGGAAATACAAAATTTCGCATTATTCTTAACTATGTTGAAGGATAATGTGCTCTTTACGTTGTTGGAGAAGATCATAACTAGTGCGACAATGGATTATCCTGAAATTGATTTAGATGAACGCAGTTCGGAGGCCGATGCAGTAAGAGATTTGAGATATGCATGCGGAATTGAACTCAATAGGATGGCTCTTTTGATGCCAGAATCATTAAAGGAAATTTTCCCTGACTTGGAGAATGTCGTCGCTAAGATAATGCCCAATTTATCATATCACGAAAGGATATCCTTTAAATCTTTTTTGCTGACGATCGTTCTCAAATCTTCCATGGATGGCAAGGAGGATCGTTTTGCCGCCATTGTCGATCCGGAACTTGTGGCCTGGTCAGATCAAAGTACGGTTGTCGGCTTATCTGAACTGCCGTGGTTTATGGAGAGATTAGGAATCGTACAAATAGCCGAATACTTCCAGAAAAGAGGGATCAATGAGAATAGTGACTTACTGTCAATTTCAATCGATGATGAAGGTAAGAAGTTAAAATCCGATCTGACAAAGCGTTGGCAGACGTTGTTTCCAGTACGGGCAACGAGGATGTTTATTCACTATTCGATGCAAAGTATCAAAAAGGATGAGGAACTCAGGATGTTACAAAAGATGTGGAGGCCAAGAATTGTCCCCATTCTTCCATATATTATGAGGTTACTCTATCAGTTACAAGCTTACCATGATCCAGAGAATGCTAAAGATCTACCTGTTATTGTCCAGTCCTTCGTCAAATATTCCACCATCGAAAGATTTTGGGAAGCTGGCGCTTCAAATAAATCAAAGGATGAGTTTATCAATGAACACATGAAAGCCATGCAAACTCTGAGAGATTTTGCTGATTCTGTTGGGCATATAGTGAGGTACACCAGGGAGTATACTCTACTAGTCATTAGTGCCATTTCGACACTGGGGAATGTTTTCTTTGATATTGACGAGGCGCCAGAAATGTTGATGAACTCAATCGCGATCTTTAAACCAAATGCCAACCACATAAGCCCCGGCGTTTCAACCCATGGGTGGAAGCACATCATGAATGTTGCCATTCGACCTCTTTTGAAGAATTGTCCAGAGGAATGTGCACCAAAATTCATGACAAATTTTCTGCCTAGATTATTTGAAACGTTGGATATACTTCTTTGTCAGAAATGGTCTTCTTATATGAATGAAGATATTAACCTTGAACCTATACAAACAGATGATGAAGATATGACCGAAGAAATCCTTGAAGAAAACCTTCTGAGACAGCTGACAACCGTCGTTGTTCGCATAATGATCGATTGCGTTGGACAGCATAGCACAAATAGCCAAAGCTCTAAGGCAAAGTTTACATCACGCCAAATCAAAATGCGTGCAATTATATTTGAAAACATCAATGTGCTCGCACCATTCCTAAAGCTTCTGAATCATTTAATGTCTTTCAGAGATAGCAAATGCTCTTTTAATGCCATTTTGGTAATGAGATGCTGCTTGAATGAGGTACTAATAAAGGAAGATAGTGTGGATGAGTTCTTCACTGTTGAGGTAATGAAGAATCTGCTTCTAAACGTCCTATGCCAAAGTTCATTCAAGGACTCCTTCTACGAAGCGTTAAACGTTTTCACAGTTTTGTTTCTGACTTTATGCAAAGAATACAAACCTGCTAGAGCTTACCTTTATGAAATCTCTCATGGCTACGACATTGACTCCCTGTATGAAAACTTAAAAAGCGTCGATCATTATAGAAACCAGCGGGCTTTAATGATTGAATTCATCGATTGGATCAAGGCAGCAAGTGGCAGAGACGACGAAGACGAGAGTGAACACCGGGCTGCGGAAACCAAGAGGCAGGAAAAGAGAGCTGCTATCTTAAAGAAAGCTAGCGAACGATTAGTGAGAAAGCAAAAGGAAGATGGCGACATATTGGATGATCCCAACACCGAAGATGCCGCTTTTGGCAACCTCTTTGAATCCTGATCGCTATCGCGCTCGGACGATGGCATCAACGCAACTCCAAACAGCTGGGAGCAGTAAACTAGTCGAATATCTCGGAGTATTTAAATAATCATTGATTTCAATTGAAGGTGGCATAGAGTATTTATGTTTTGTATATATTTTGGTCCTTTGAGCTTGTATACTCTTGTTCATCAAGACAATCACTAAGGAAGTTCATGAATCAATAAAGGCCGAGTTTGGTGGTTTAAATCCGCTTCTGAGTTCAGCTATTTTCCCTGGTCAAGATATTAACGACTGTCTACAAGACCTTTTACCTGAGAACTGCTAATGATTATTATGAACTGCAAACTGGTACGAAGATATCTGTATCAAAGCTCTACTCGACAATCCATAAGCAGCATAAAGAATATAGTGTTGGCAACGAATGCTGAGATCCCAAACGTTGCTGAACTGAGATCAAAATCTCCAAAACGTATACGACATAAGACTCAGAGCAAACCAGGACCTTCTGTGGACTTTAGAGGTCTTTATGGAAAGTACAATAGTGGTTTTACTGAGCCCAAAGTGGCAGATTTGAATTCTGTTAATCACTTCTTCAATTCAGCGGATGTTAAGTATGAATGGAGTGCTGGCAAGTTCATGGATGTGCCAGGAGAGAGCTTAAAAGTCCAGTACAGTCAGGAATTGGAAGCCAGAATTGGTTATTCTGATAAGAAGTTCCCGGGCAAGACATACGTTCCGTTTGAGCTGGTCAATGGACTACCGGAAGTCGCCTTCTTGGGTAAATCAAACGCTGGGAAGTCGACGTTACTGAATAGTCTAACTACAAGCCAAAAGAGAATCTCTTTGGAAAGTAGTGCACGAAGTTCCAAATGGGCTGGTTTTACAAAGACTTTGAACTGTTTTAATCTTGGAAACAAGCTTAGAATAGTGGATACTCCCGGATATGGGTTCAACAGCAGCATTGACCAGGGAGATCTGACGATGCAATATTTAAAAGAGAGGAAAGAGCTTGCTAGAACCTTTTTACTGATTTCCGCTGAGCAAGGATTTGCAGAACACGATCTGCAGATCATTGACTTTATGCGAGATAATGCTATTCCATTCGAGATTGTGTTCACTAAGATGGATAAAATAAAGAATATCGAGGCATTTGAACAATCGATTCAAAGAGATCAACGATTTCTACGGTCAACTATGGCGAGAATAATATTCACCAATTCATCGATCTCTAAAAACTGCAAGAAAAGATACGGTATCGATATCCTGCGATATGTTATCTTTGAGAGCTGCGGTTTGCGTCCAGGTCTGAAACCATCGAGGAAGAAACCGCAGTAACTTGACACACACCATACTATATTCAATGCAGATGTACATATAGAGAGTAATTTACTATACAAGTCATGACAGAAATGAGTGAACGTATCACCTTCTGCCACCGCGAGAGAATCCGCCTCTGGATCCACCGCGAGAGAATCCACCTCTGGAACCTCCTCTTGGACCGCCACGAGAGCCACCACGGCCGAACCCGCCACGTCCGCCACGGGAACCGCCTGAAAACCCGCCTCTACTGAATCCACCGCGGCCGCCGCGCCCACCGGGCGCGCCTCGGCCAGCGGACTTCTTCTTCTTGGGCTTTGCAGGTCCCACTACCTTGGGTTTGGGCAAAAATCTCTCGATCGGTAACAGCTTATCTGGCGCAATATAGAACTTATCACCGTCCTTAAAGCTACTCGCCTGAACGCCTTCCGAACACTTTATCGTAAAATAAACCTCATTCAAAGGCCCTAGAATCTCATCAACTTTTCCAATCTGCGATTTATTCTCCAGATATATTGGCGCATTGAAATACGGAATCTTGGTATTTATCGAACGACACACAATGTCTCCCTCACAAGGATGCATAAACGAACCCATCTCAAGCACTGAATCTGGTGGTCCCAACGGTACTCTAGCACCACCACGACCACCACCAGGACCACCTCTACCGCTAAATCCGCCACGGCCACCTCTACTGTTCCCCCTAAAGCTCATCTGCTCAATATATCAACTCCCAATGCCAAACACAGCTCCAAAGCAAGCCTTCAACGCTCTTTCAATGCTCTTCAATGCTTTTCAACACATCGTATTCTTATAGCTCATCGCTTAAAAATTTTTCACTATTAATTAAAAGTCACGTGAGACCCACTAGAAAGCACGTGACCATCGAAGTCAGGTGACATGCAAACCACGTGACAACATTAAGTCACGTGCCACTTGTAATCACGTGCCACCTCAAATCACGTGCCAATTTCTAACCACGTGACCTTTTTTCAGTCTTAGAAAAAATTCTTTAAAAAAAAATTGAAATTTCAACAAGATTTGAAGGTATAGAATTGAAGAAGTAGCAGAGGATTGTGATAATTGGTGGTTGTTTGGTGTTGAATTGGACGGTATGATTGTTGTTAGCAAAGGTTTATTTGTTAGTGGGTTTTTAAACCGAAGTTTTACGACCAGTGGTGTTGTTCAGGGACTTAGAGCGGTCAAATTCTTGAAAGCGCAAAAGAGGAAGCAAAAGAATGAAGCTAGACAAGGTACATTGCAGAATGCTTTAGATAAAGTTGATCCTGTGTTGGGACGTAAAGATACGCCTTTTATTGCACGTATTATGGCGGAATTGAAGGAACCTTCTGTTTTGAGTCGTGGATATGAGATTGAAGAGGTGGAGAAGCTGTTGGCAGCTGTAGAATCGACCAAGGCGGAGCAATTGCGATTGTCTAGCGTTAACGAGCAGTTTTTGGAGCATGAAAGCTTGGAATCGCTCGAAGCGAGACGTGAAGCGTTACTAAGGATTCTAAGTATGAGAAACGCAGATAATAAGAGTGCTATGAAACTGGCTGTGAAACTGGCTCGTGAAGAGTTTCAAAGATTCCCAGGGGACTCCGGGTCCAGTGAAGTGCAAGCGGCTTGCATGACAGTGCGCATACAGAATATAGTTAACCATGTGAAGGAGCACCATAAGGATTTTGCAAATACAAGAACACTGAGGATGTTAGTGCAGCAGAGACAAAGTATTCTGAGATATTTGAAGAGAGATAACCCAAAGAGATACTACTGGACTATAGAGAAATTGGGACTCTCCGATGGCGCTGTGACGCAGGAGTTCAATATGGATAGAAGGTACATGCAGGATTTCAAGTTCTTTGGTGACAAGATCCTTGTTAAGGACTCCAAGAAGGTGGCAGATCAGAAACGTAGAGAATTGAGAAAGCAAAAACGTGTAGCAAGATCAGCTTGAAAACTGGAATTTGTGATGTAGTATATCGTGTAAATAATCTCTCATTAACGAATATTATGTTATTAGGCACCTTCTCTTAAGAATCTACCAATGCTTCCGCCTACATGCTCCAAGTCAAGTAGGAATGTGTCATGACCATACAGTGAATCAGACTCTGCAAGTTCAGTGAACTTTACTTTCCTGTTATTGTCTCCGCCAAGAAGATCGTAAATTTCTCTCTGTTGCCAATGTGGCATCAGTCCGTCTGATTTGACACCAACAACTAAAACCTCTTTATCACGTAACGGTGCCATCCCCCTGGCGAGGTCTGCTCTTGCCTCTTCTGTACTTGTAGTCCGGCGTCTTTTCATTGCATGAGATCTATGAGAGTCCAAGCTTCTTCCGACGTGACCCTCATTGGACTCATATGCTTTCTGTGTCTCTCGACGCTTTCGTTCGCTTCTCACTAGGTGCGATTGAGATAGGTCAAACAGATCCATGGTTTTTGAAAGGTATAAGAATGAGTTTGCATCGTACTCCAGGGAGAATTTTTCACCTTGGTGGTCTAAGTAGGTTTCAATCAAAAAATCAGGACACAATACGGGCGGACATTCGTCGTCTAATCTTTCTGTTCCGAAACGAGACTCCCATTCCGGTCCAGATCGATACGTTACAGTGGCAATCTCGCGCGCCAGTTTCATACCTATGTGCGGAGGAATTCTGTGTGGTTGCTCTTGCGTTGGATAATAAAATCCACGATTCCAGTTGGGATCGGCCATCAAAACTTGTCGTTGCACATGCCGCATGGCAATGCTGCTAGGATGCGATCTAGCACATCCACTTACGCTAACAATCTTATGCACATTATCCGGGAACTGTTGACCATAACATAGCGATTGCATACCTCCAAGGGAACATCCGACTGAAGCATACAATTTATCAATACCAAAATGCTCTGAAATCAACCTATGTTGGGCACGTATTATATCTTGCACACTTAACATTGGGAAACGACTCGCATACGGCATACCATCTGCAGGATCGAATGATGCGGGGCCAGTAGACCCGTAGCAACCTCCCAGTACATTTGTGCATATAAGAAACCACTTACTAGTATCAAGGATACTGTTATTGTGCCCTATAAAGTCTTCCCACCATCCTGGCTGTTTGTTCGCATCCGATGAATGCGCATGAGACGATGCACTGAGACCAGTGTGTATAAGTATAGCATTCGATTTTTCTTTATTAAGCTTGCCCCACGTCTCATAAGCTATACGGAAACTGGGTAAAACTCCACCATAATCGAGAAACAGTGGTCGATCCGATTCAAAAACCTGAAATCCAGATTTTACTTTACCATAAATAGGATCTTTATTCTGTCTTTGCGTATTATCTGCAACGTCAGATTCATTGTAAAATGACTTTTGACTTTTCAAATGTTCAGTAATCTCTTCCAATTTATCCAGACAGGGAAATCTCATTGCAGGATTAGTACTGCTGCCCGATGATCGAACTATACCTTGAGGTGCATATCTTTTTGCTGCCAGCAGCAGTGTCGTTGACTTCATCCGACTTCTTTAAAATCAGTAACCTCAATGATACGAAACCAATTGAACCAGAAGCCCAGACATCAGGATCAGGATCGATCACCACTAGCAATTGCCATCAATTGACAGTTCTTCTCTAATGAAATATTTCAAATCCCACTACTAATCCATGGAGCCACAGTCAATATCATGTGAGTTCAAGTGTCAGAGCCAAAGTGTCAGTAATTCGTGACGCTGGATTTAAAATAAATTCAAATAATGGTATTATCTGGCAAGTAGATGGGTATCTTCGTCTGGATCGTCGTCCGAGTCAGTGAAATAGCTGTTTGTATCGGAATCTTCGTCGTCTTCTGTTTCTTTGAGCACTTCAGCGTAGTTCATTATGGCGTCCCAGTTCGGGAACAGCACGTAGTAAGCCTCGATAACACCGATGGCAAGCATACCGAGACCGATTCCAATCCATAAACCGTACAGTTTCCAGTCGATGATGTAGCCTAGGATAAGGGCCACTGGAATGGCAAATAGGTAGTAGACGACTAAATTTACAATGCTACCGAACGCTTGCATTCCTTGGCCTCTTAAACATGCCCCTGCTACGGCGTTGAGGGCGTCGAAATTTTGGACAATGGCAACTAGTGGTAAAATCTTGATGATTAAAGAGATAACTTCTTCATCTTTGGAGAATAAATTAGCGATTGGACGACGACCAAAGATAAGTATGCAACAGTTGGTTAGTCCTCCAATGGCTGAATAACCGATACCAATCTTGGCAGATAGGTGAGCACACTCGGGTCTCTTGGAGCCTATGAAATTTGCGATTCTAGTTGAGGTGGCTATTCCAATCGCGAATGGAATCATGTAGAGAAGAGCAGACATTGTTGAAGCTGTTGACTGTGCGGCCAAGTAACTGGTACCGAAATATGCACTGAAAAGCGTCAGAATCTCGTATGAAAGTTCTTCCGCTTCGAGCATTATGATCCCAGAAATGGCTAAATGGCTCAAGTCTCTCCAATGAGTGAGAGCCTTTCTGGTGAAGCCACCCCAACACTTCTTCCCGTTGATGAAGATTGTGTAAAGCAATAGAAGAATAAACATCAACCAGAAATTAATCACAACTGCTATTGCGGAACCAATGAAACCCACGCCAATGTATTTGTTCCAAACTAATGTATAGCTAACAAATACGTTAGAAGGCGCACAGATTGCCAGCACATAGATCCCTGCATCGAAAATGCCTTGTGCCTGTAGAAACCTCTTGAGATTCTCGAATAAGATGTATGCGGGAGCTCCTAGAATGAGAACTCTCAAAAATTTGGCCGTTAGAGCCACTAATTCCTTTTCGGGAACCACAAGTGCCAGGAAAGACTCAGACTTGAACCAGAACATCGCAAATGGAATGTATATCACCATGGAAAAAGCTATACATCGTTGCAAATGGACACCAACACTGCAATAACGACCGGAACCGTAGGCCTGCGGACACAGAGTATCTAGACTTGTAGCGATCCCTGCGAAAATGGCTAGCGTGATGTTGGAAGTCATCGATGCAAGCGAGACTGCAGCCAGCTCATTTTTACCTAGGTGGCCCACTGTCAACGAACAAACCATCGGGAAAATCTGCTCGAGTAGAAAAGTAATCATCAGAGGGATGGAATAACTCGCAAGCACTTTTGCCTCGGATTTGACGGTCACAGTCTCATGAGCAAAATCTTCATAATCCTCTGAATCCACGCTACGATATCGCTGGTAAATCATTGGGATACTTCCCCGGCTCGTTACAGAGACATATGATGGCCTTCGCAGTTGTCTAGTACGTTCCTGTTCTGCAGCCGCTTTTTGAGCTTGCAACCTTCGCATAAACTCTTCATATTCAAGCTCCCTGCTATAGTACGGATTGACGCTACTCTGGTCTTCCTGTTCTTCAGTTTCCGAGCCGTATGCCGATGAGTATCTTCTTTCATGTTCTTGTAAAATCCAATCTAGACCCGGAGACGAGACGTCCAGCGTCTCTGAGACTCTCGAAGGTAACGAAACAGTTCTACTGAGTTCTCCTCCGTCTTCCTGCTCGATCAATTCTTCCTCATCGATTATATCTCTTAAATGTAAATTCGAATCTCGAACACTGCTTCCAAAATCGTCCCCCAAGGAAAGATAACTTCGCTGATCAGCTCTGGCATGTTTCTTCCTGTATTTCCTCACCAATGGGTTCTTCTTATTCACTGGGAAGAATCCCAGCGATATACGTCGATGAGTATTCCCGATACCCATACCATTAGTTCGAAGAGTCGGATGAACCTCGGATAAAGTCTTAGATAGTAAGTTAGCCATGATTGCACACCAAAATACTCGACCTTGGGCCAGCAAACCCTGATCTTCTTGCCAATTCTGTACAAGAACACTGCAAATCAAGGCCATTTGTGTTGTACTTGGAGGTCATCGAGCACTTCCATCACGTGAAGTCTATATAAACCTACAGAGCCTACTGATGGGTCCCGCTAGAGCCTTCTCTTCTTCAGTCTGCCCTTTGCCATCTCCTGCCGACAGTCTGGACAGAACCAGGCGCCCTTTGGCGGTTCTTTCAAGTTCACGCAGGGGTAGTGGAACCATTCGTACTTGCAATGAGCTCCGTCACACGCCACCATTTCGCCATACGAGACGCTCTGACAAAAACAGTACAATGTCTTGTCCTCCTCCTCGTTGTTATTGATCCCTGCGAAAAGATCGTCGTTATAGTCCTGCAGATCGAAATTGCTCTCTAGCGGAGTAGCGTCGGACTGCTCCTCCGATTTAGGCACCACTCTTCTTTCCACAGCGGGAGATCCGCGAGGTTGTCTCCTCCTTCTCACACCGGACTCCGCAGACCCAGCAGACGCTGCCTTCCGTCTTCTTTCGCCCGTACTCATCACAGAGCTTTCCCGCGAGTACTCAGATCCACTATCCGCCTCGTTCTCCAACGCTGCAAGCAGCCCGTCCTCTTCAAGCACTACAATACTCTTCTCCAGCTTCTCCAAGTGTTTCGCCACCAGAAACAACGCTGTATTCGCCAAAACGCATTTTTTCACCTGCAAATCCTTACATCGCTCCAAATCTTCTCGTATCCCCCGGGACAACTCCTTCTCGTTCGGATGCTCCGTCAACGAACCATGTTGTCTAATAAACTTGTGCAATTGAGCATCCTTCTGCGATGCTTTCCTTCGTAATTCGTACAATTCCGTATCTTCCAACCTGATTTCTTCTAAGAGGTGTCTAAACTCTGCCTGCAAATTCGAAACATCCTGCGTAGTCTGCTCCAACACTGAACTGGGATCCATCTTGCTAACTTCTTGTTAATGCTCATCGATACAGCTTAATAGCTGTAAATTTTCAATGCGGGTCCCTATAAGACTAGTGAAAAATCGTAGCATTGGACAAGTAAATCGTTGCTTCCAGGCTGAAGGAGTCCCTTCCTGCTGCTATCAGTTTTTGCTCTGCATCTAGTTGGCTGTGGTGGCAGTATCGCATTATATAAGCAGCGTGTTGTCTTGTTGTAGCGTGTATCAACGACTATCTTGCGGTATCCACACAGGTTTGTAATGATCTTTAGTTATTTTATCAAAAAATTCACCAGGAATGTGGTTGGGGAGTTCAATAATGGTCAGGATCCGTTTGTAGAGGAGTACGAGTTTGAAAGGAAATCGTTCTTCTCTGGGTCTTCCAAAATTGTGAAGAAGACGAGACCAAAGAGTATTGGAGAGTATGTCCCGGAACGTCAGCGAGGGTTGGTGGTTTCTATGCGGAAGCGGTGCTATCGTATGGAACTTATGTTCTCTTTCTGGGGGATGAAGTTTGGATGGTTGAATATTGTAAAGATTGTTCCTGTTGTAGGTGATATTTGCGCTCTGTGTGTGTCTTTGTGGGTATTGAAGGAAATGAGGACTGCAGCTGATGGTTTGCCCTCAGATATCATGGCAAATTGTCTTTTCAACATACTGATCGACTTCACTTTTAGCTTACTGCCGATTGTGGGCGATATCGTTAGTGTAGCTTACAAGCCTAACTGTCGAAATGCGATGCTCATCGAAGAGCATATAGACCATAAGTATAGGAAGGAGATGAATATCAAGGCGACCAAGATGATGGATACGCCGATTAGTGCCGCCAAACAGCATTAAAATCGAGTTTGTATATATGTATTATGTATTAAAAAGCGTCCGGAAGTTTCTCGATCACGTAGCCGTGACCGCCTACGCTCATGAGCGGTATACCTGGGATCTTTCTCACACGTTGCTTCAATCCCGCGTCGTTGGTCGCTACGATATAGCACTTGTGTTGAAGTACTCTGTTCACTAGACAATCGTCCGCGTATGTTCCCTTGTGCGTGCAACTCAGTCTCTTGATTCTCGGATCTCTGGCCAATTTCAATGCAATACGGAATTTTGGACCTAGTTTTTCTAATTCTGCCATCACACAATCGGTAATCAAGGGGTTGCATTTGGCCAGCAAACAATCCATCATACCTTTCACTATATCGACCTTCTTTTGGATGGAGAAATTTATAAAATTGGTATCGATCAAAACTTGATACGGTGGTTTAATTGCTTCGTTGTACTGGAAGAATAAAGCACTGGATACCTGTGGAACATTTCTCGTCAATTCGGGATCATTCTTTTGTACTATCTTTTCCTTGTTCGCTTGCAGTCGTTGGTCCTTTTTCGTGTTGATGGTTCTCTTTACAAGAGCAAACTTTCTAGTCTTCTTGGCCTTTCCCATTGCGACGAAACAGGAATATGATGATACCAGATACTAACTACAAGTATCAGCTAGCACTGCTATTAACTATTCGATGAGATGAGATGAGCTTGAAAAGTCTCTACAGGCTTGTCCATAACTTATCATCATACACGGAACTGAGTAACCTGCTTTTGTGAAAATGAGTTACTCAAAATTCGTGATCGTTATTGACGGGTTCTATTTGAGTACTCATTACTTAGAATGGCGCTACCAAACGTTACCCGATTACTCGTTGGACATGCCTGTCTGTAATTAGCGTCGTTATATACGACAGCTATAAAATAGGTAAAACAGCTGTGGATGGAACCAGCTATACCAGCTATGCCCAGTGGTTTATGATTGCCACGATAAGATTATTGGTGGTAACATGTTGTAAGAACTTTAGTGATTTTTGAATTTTAAGTGATAAAAATTTGAGAAAAAAATGCGTCACAGACAGGATTCGAACCTGCGCAGGTAAAACCCAATGCCTAAATGCTACTAATGTTAATAGCAGGGCATCGCCTTAACCACTCGGCCACTGGGACACTATTTTGTTGGATTTTTGGAAAAAGAGCAAGCACAAGTGTCATGGAGCTGCCAGGCATAGTCCAAGATCGAGGTCTAATGGTATGGCTGATAGCGATCTGACAGGTGAATGCGATATAACAACTATGAAAGGATTGTGCTAATTATCAGGAGTGAAGTCTAGACCAATGAATGGTGAAATTGAAATGTGTAAATGGGAGACCAACTGGCTTATATCCCGGTATACAGTACTGCATTACCCAGTTGAACCCCATGCTGATTCATAACGTGAGCAAACAGCTCGCATATCCGCATTCCCAATCGAATAATCCTATTTAGTGGGCAAGACTACCACTCCAGGAGCCAACCATACAGACAGAAGTCCCATGTACGTGATGGTTCTATATCCTAACGCCAGGTCCGAATAATCGCATCAGATCTGCGTCACAACAAGCCCTTATGATTTCTCGCCTTCACTTTTCCTAGGCCTGCTATCGCTGCCACTAGGCCTACTGTCGTTGCCACTATCACTGCTTTCGGGATGAGTATGATGGTAAAATGTTGTGGTCATATCCACTATTATCAATACTATTATAACGATATCTGCAAACATTGCTTCCCTTCACCATGGAATTCCGTCAATTCCAGAAATACCCTCCTTTTATACTCTCAGAATGTCGTTTGCATCCATTGTGATTCGTTTAATGCTGGCAATCTCGTCCAGAAGTCAGAATAAAAGTTCCATGGAAACGACTCTTCGTTTTTGGTTGCCATAGTAACAAGGCTTCTCGAAAAATGCCGTGGTTATGACGTGTCCTGCCAGATACGGCTTAAAACTATGGAAAATTACCGTTTTTGTATGGATCTGCAAACTGTTCCTCTAGTTATCGATTTATCCGAGGCATTGTTTATGCTTGACCGTGGTTTACAAGAAGCCGTAAGCATTCGTACTGTTTTGGAAAAACTGTGCTGGTCTGAGAAGGCAGCGGTTCACTTGACTTCCAATTTGGTTGCAGGTCTGCTAGATCGAATTACTTCTTTGCAGTCTCTTCTCAGGCAGCTTCTTCCATTACCTATTTCGACAAAACAGGTTCAAAGGTTCAAGATCATTGTAAAGTAATGGGCTGATCGATTGCAAAGTTGCTAGAAATTGGATGCTTATGACGAGATTTAGGTGTCATAATTGAACGATAATTTTTCATAGTTACGAGCATTTTTGTTGATGTAAAGTACCACTAACGACGTAATCTATTAGGCACCGGTAACCATGGGAGACGTTACGTTCGCGATGACGTATGCGTAGATCCATTTCTCACTATAGTTGATACCTTCGATATCCATTGCAAGGTTCAGTAGTGTCTATCGAATGAACTCTTTAGGTCTGCGTAAGTACGCAAATGAGAGTCGGAGGTGATTTATCATTGGCAATCAATTATTATAGAAAGTCGAGAATAACCTATTTTACAAATCTAAATGCGTGCAAATATTCTGTTTTTACTCAGTTATCTTGTCATATAAGTGACTGGCAACATTCAGGAACAGATAGAGGCCGCACTTAAGACTGAGGACTAACAACGCACGTTGCCCCAACCGGTACTGCAACCAATTTGTCTGGAGCCGGCGCCTTCACCTGAGTATGGTGCATTTACACGGTAATACTGACTCCAACTACCGCATGTTATCTTGTTTGCTTGGCCTCTTTGGCAGTCTTGCTTTTGAAGATCGGCCCATCTCATATGCTGCTGATACCAAGCTTGAGCCACTCCACCTCCATTAGCGTTGCAAACCAACTCACCACCATGAGAAACAGATCTGGAAATACTGAATTCAATACTAGCTGAGGCGACACCCCAATCGATCCCAGCACCAACCGTGATGGACCATTCATAAGTATATTGCCAGTTGACGCTTATGCTTCCACCACCGTCACTGTTTCCGAACTCAGCACAAGAAGAGATCGGATACCATGGTGACCACCAATCTCCTTGCTGAGCAACCTGCACTTGATGCCACGATTGATACCAACCATCATAACCATATTCAACCAACTTTCTGGGAACGAGGGTGGTAACCGACGATGATGACTGGTTTGTTGGTAACAACTTGAGATCGCTATAAACAAACCCAGTGCCTTCATGCTTGATCACTGCTGAGGTATTGGCAAACAAGTGGAATACATCTCCCAACTCGACATGTGCAGGCAGAACGAAATAAGAATCGTTTTCACTGCTATAAATTTGAGTCAGGTTGGCAGGCTCAGATACATTGAGGTTAGCTACGCCCACGGTATTGTTGGTGATTACATCACAGTTAGCAACATTAACCAAAAACATAACAGCCGCCATAACGATACTCAATAGCTTGGGTGCCTTGATACATGACCCCGCGCCGGTCCGCTCGATACCACATTGAATGGTAGGATTATTAGACATCTTTGCCGCTGTGGATGGGTCAAATATTGAGAAATGAGCTACGGTATAATCAAGTAAGTCAAAATGCATGATATTTTATACCAATTTTAACAATCACCTTTGGCAGCTAATCTGAAATTGTAGCGACACCGCTAAGCTTGCCGCTGCGATTGTTACCTCCATGGAAACTTCTGGGCGCCATAACAACACTGCACCGAGATATTCTCGAAAAAAACCGTAGCTATGACGTGCCCTGGCCCGATACGGCTTTAAACTTTTGGAAAATTACCGTTTTCGGAATGGATCTGCAGATCTCTTTTCTAGAAATGCATAAAGAATATACCAGCGAATGACGAAGGAAGTCCTTTCGGTTATACGAGGCATTGTTTTGGGAAAACTCTGCTGATCTGAGAAAGCTGCGGCTCATAATTCAATTCCATTTTGGTTGCAGATCTCGCTGCAGGATCCAATGACTCTCAAAGGGTTTTTTTTTGAGCTACAAGCAGTCTGTCCGCTACCTTTTTTGACAAAACGGGTTCAAAGATTGTTAGTCTGATAAACTAATGGGGTGATCGGTTGCAAAGTTGCTAGAAATTGGATACTTATGACGAGATTTAGGTGCTTGTCATTGCCTTAGTTCTTCCCTATCCAGCTCATTTCTACCGTCAATTGAAACCGTAAAGTTAGAAACCCAGGCAAGTTTAAAAGTTTGAGTTCATTTGAGACCAATTCAAAGTGCATTGAAATTTAGACTGATGGTACGGAACCACGGCGCATCTGAAGGAGTTCACCATCTAACCCAGCTCATCGGTCTGCCTTGCGAGTATCACCTAGCAACGCTGAACATTTGTTTCGTTCATAACTACATTGAAGGCTCTCTGTCCGGTATGACCCAGTGGTCCGAAATGATCCGGTGTCCGAGAAGACCCTCTGTCCGGTAAGCGCCAAGAGACTTGATAGGAATCATTAGAAGGTATAAGTGCGATTGTAGCTCATTAATGTAGTGTGGGAACGGAGTATTAGAGTCTCTATCACCTAATATATACTTGTATCTTTGCTGTAGACAAGATATTACATTCTCTCAACTGGGGTTAGCCCTAGCAAACGCATACCGTTGTATAACACTTGTCTAGCGGAAGCATATAGTGCCAAACGTGCTGTAGCTATTTCCTCAGTTTGGCCAGCAACCCATAGGACGTCGTAACAGGAGGAAACTTGGTGGGTCAATTTGAAGAGATAAGTGACGACCGTGGCAGGCTCGTGAGTTTTGATGGCATTTCTCAATACATCTGGATATTGAGCCAGGATTCTGATCAGTAACATAGCGGCTGGCTCGGTCAGGACTGAGAAGTCTGCGTTTAACCACATTTCTGGAGTGATATTGGAAGCATTTCTTTCAACGGATCTCAATCTTGAGTGTGCGTATTGTAGGTAAGGACCTGTATCACCTTCGAATGAAAGCATTCTTTCCCATTTGAACTCATAATTGTTGATACGTTTCGATTGCATATCCTGGATCATGACAGCGGATATACCAACCAAATCAGCGACTTCATCAGGGTTTGCAATTTGAGAATATTTGACTTCATTCTTTCTCATAACTTCGTGCATCTTCTCCTTGGTCTCTTCGAGGATATTGTCCAAGAACACGACCGTTCCCTTTCTCGTCGACATACCTTGAACCATACCGAAGTTGACGTGTTGGAGATTCTGAGCCCAATCAAAGCCAATCTGTTTCAAGATCTCGAAAAATTGTGCGGTGTGCAAGTCCTGTTGAGATGCAATCACATAAATCATCTTGTCAAAATGGTACTTTTCATAACGATCCATGGCAGCACCAACGTCTCTAGTCAGATAAAGAGTGGTACCATCAGATTTCTTGACGATCGTTTTCCCCAGTTTCTTGTTGAATTTCGTTAGATCGATCAGAGTAGCTCCTCTGTCTTCATGTGTCAATTTCTTCTCCTCGAACAATTTAAGAGCTTTTTCCATCGATTCCTTGCTGACTTGCGATTCACCAGAATACGAGTCATATTTAATGTTCAAACGGGCATATGTGTCAATGTATTTTTCAATGGATAGTTCACGGAATCTCTTCCAGATTTTCAAAGCTTCGGGATCACCATCTTCCATTCTCTTGAAATATGCACGGGCTTTACCGTTTGTGGATTCTTCCAAAGGCAAGCTGTCACCTTCTTCTTCAATATCTTTATTGATACGAACGTACACTTCAAATAGGTGATGAATAGGATCGACTGCAAGTGCTTTTTCGTCACCGTATCTCTCGAAACCAACAGCTAAAAGACCAAACTGTTTACCCCAGTCACCCAAATAGTTCATTCTGACAACTTCCCAACCACATTTTTCGTAAAGGTTAGATAAAAACCCACCAATGATAGTAGATCTCAAATGACCTGCATGGAAAGGCTTGGCAATATTTGGTGACGAAAATTCAATAACAATTTTCTTGTTATCCACCAATTTACAAGCACCGTACTCTTCCTTTCTGCTCAATATATCTGGAATCACAGTCTTCAACAAGAACTGTGTGTTAAAGAAAAACTGGATAAATGGACCATTATTCTCAACTTTCGACAAGAATGGACCACAGGGGAATTTTGAAGCCCAATCGGCCGCTAAATCCTTTGGATTGGCACCTTTTATTCTCAATCTAGGCACGGGAATCAACAAATCACCCCTCTCAAGCGTGTTAGTCCACTCTAATGCTGGAAATATCAAAGACGAGTCCACACCAGAGATCTTGGAAAGTTCTTGAGTCACATAATTTCTCATCAAATCGACAATATTGACATCTGGATGCGAACCTTCCGCAGCGGTTGGTTCCTCGATAGATAATTTCTGCAATTGAGCAGTGATGGGACAAATAACAGAACTACTCATCGTTCTTACAGTTCTTAGTGATGTCGGTGAAAACTGGCAAATTTTCTTTAGCTGATGACGTCCAATCAATCCAATTGATAACCAAGCACAACTCCTAAGCGATAATAAAGCAATTTGTACTCTATTCAGCATAAACTAAGCCAATTCAAGCCTAAATTGTAGCTTTTAAATGGTATTAAAGCGTCTTTAAATCGTTGATCTAGGCGATGAGCAATAGGCGAAAACTTTTTCAAGCGACCATGAAAACGACACAATTTTAAACTGTGTCGCAGTGCCAAGTATAAAAATGACAGAATTTAATGGCAAGAAATGAAGCATTGCAGTGTTTGAATCAATTGCTGGTTGGGTAGGTTGAATTTTGTAGAATTTTTAAGAATTTTATTGCAATTTTTACGGTGTTTTTTCGTGGATTTTTGGGCGAAAAGAGTTGTAAAACTGAAAATCCTATTTCTAAAGATCAATCATATATAAAATAGTAAATAGTTTATCGTTATATGTATAATACTATGTCGTAAGAGTTGTCATTAAATGATGTTCACCTATTTGGAGAACATTCTCTTGTAGAATGGCTTGTCATCGTGGGCAAGTTCTTCAGCATTGTAATTAGCGCCTCTTCTGTCAGGTGGAACCCAAGAAGCGGATTTCCATGGTAGAACACCTTCCATCCACATGGTGTCGACTTCTTCCAATGTCAAACCTTTAGTTTCTGGGATGAAGAAGAAGACGTAAACGTAGGCAAACACTAGACACCCCATGAAGACGTAACCGTAGTAGAAGTTGATAGCGTTGGTGATGAATGGAGTGAAGAAAGAGATCAAGAAACCCCACATCCAGTTGGCAGCAGTAGAGATAGCCATACCCTTGGACTTGACTCTCAATGGGAAAGTTTCAGAGACGATCACGTAACAACCACCGGCCCAGGTGGTAGCGAAACAGAAGATGTAGAACATGGTGAAGACAATCATACAGTTACCAGCACCCTTGGAAGCACCATTCTTTTGACCGTGTGGCCATAGTCTGGTGACACCAACAGATGCAAACACAACGAAGCAGCACATCATGGTGGCGGCACCCCATAGAAGACAGGTACGACGACCAAATCTTTCAATACAGAAAATACCGACAAAAGTGGAGAAGAAGTTCACAACACCAATGATGATAGCAGTTTCGAAGGAATCCTCCAAACCAACAGACTTGAACACTGTAGTACCGTAGTAGAAGAAGTAGTTGTCACCAGACAATTGTTGCAAAGATTGTAACATAACACCCATAACCAAACGGGGAAAGATCTTGGTTTTTGTAGTGAACAATTCACCCCAGCTAGCATTACCAGCCAATTTCTCAGCTTCAACACCGGCGGCGATGGCGTCCAATTCAGCCAACAGAGCTGGATCGTCGACAGACACTTTGTTGGATCTGGATAGGGAACGCTTGGCTTCTTCGAAGTTACCGACTTCAACCAAATAACGTGGAGACTCTGGGACGAAAAGCATACCACCAACCATAAATAGAGCCCAGGCGAAACATAGACCCAAACCAACTCTCCATTGAGTGGAATCATGGTAATTCTTGGTACCGTAGTTAGTACAATAACCCAAGAAGATACCCAGAGTAATCATAAGTTGGTAACAAGACACCAGAGTACCTCTAATCTGCTTTGGAGACACTTCAGAAATCAACATTGGTGACAGAACAGAGATACCACCGACACCTAGACCGGAGATGATTCTACCGATGAAGTACTGGTACCATTTGTTAAAGGAACATATCTGAATCAAAATACCGACCACATAGATAACGGTGACAGCAACCAAACCGATACGACGACCGTAGATATCACCGAGCTTAGACAAAACAATACCACCAATAGCACAACCGATATTGAAGATGGAAACAATCAAACCCATTCTAACTTTGGACAAATAATAGGTGCCCTCATGATTTTTAGAACCGAATCTCTTCAAGAAATCCGACAAATTCACAAAACCAGAAATGGTACCAGTATCCCAACCAAAAATGAAACCACCAAAGGCGATCATCAGACATAAAATCGAAACACCGATGTAAGAAGAAGTTGGTTTTGTTGGAAGCACCACAGCGGCTTCTCTGTCAGCCATAGCGTCGAAATCTTTAATATCATCTCTCTCTGCTTTATTAGAAGGAGTAGATATAGCAGAATTTGGTGCAGATGGAGCTGGAGACAGATTCCCAATTGGAGTACGCTCCGCAGATGAAGACATTAAGTATTCGTGTTATTAGTTTTCGTTCTTCTGCGAACTTGTAGTTTTATGATCTCTTTGGAAAAAAACTGAAGATAAACGTAATGTGAACCTTTCTCTTCGACATCAGCCACTGTATTTATACCTTTTCCCAGATTATTTTGTGTGGAGATTTGATCAATCATCTTAGCGGCGTAAAGGTAGTAGCATAGGTAGTTCAGCTCAGCGGTTGGAAAAACTATTTTCCGTGTCCCGCAAAAAGAACCGTTTTCTGGCCTGTTGCCCCACTCCCTACGCGATTTCTCTAGTAGTCCCGGAAAAATGCGGAATAACTAAGGAAAAATATCTCCCCAGACAAACGCGCACGCGCGGATAAATTTCTTCCAAGTAAACCCGGTGGCGAGTTTATTTCACAACATCCTCCAAAAAATTCTTCCGGTTAACGCTGCGGGGGGAGTGCTACCTCCGGGTTTTTCTATTACTTGAGAAATTACTCAGCTATGATTTTTCAGCCTTTAGGATACCAAGGTAAACAACCCCCACTCCCGCGAGCTTCCCAGTAGTTCTGTACCGCCACTTTTGGATAACTGAACCAACATCGATTGTTATGCCTGCAGCTCAACAAGCCTTGATAGTAGCTTCTTGCTTGTATTTCTTCGCACTGTTTTCGATTTTGCCCACTCACCGTATAAGATCACCGTTTTCGGAAAAACCTAAGCAACCGGAAAAACTTGAGGCAGGGTTTTCCAGGCGCCCACCATAATGCGATGTATGGATATCAGCTCATCATTATCATTCGATCTGGTTGCGTGAATTACCGAAGTTAGCGAAGTCACACCATGTTGGACGTTTATCTTTGTTTTGGCAAATGGTCTCATTTGACAAGAATCTATACGGGGAGCTACAATGGGGTTAAACAACCTTCAATGGGCTCCTAATAGTGGTTTAATGGCCAGTAATCTTTTTATTAAGTATCACATATAAAGACTGACGCTTATATCATCAATTATTAGTCTATCTGTAATAGATCTCTTGGGCATCATAAGAAAATTCGTATTGCGTTCTATAATGGCAACATTAAAACATGGTCATTAGGTTAACAGGGAACAAAAAAAATAAACCTTTCGGTTGAAGATTCTCTTGGTTAGTTTCTGGAGAACATTCTCTTGTAGAATGGCTTGTCATCGTGGGCAAGTTCTTCAGCATTGTAATTAGCGCCTCTTCTGTCAGGTGGAACCCAAGAAGCGGATTTCCATGGTAGAACACCTTCCATCCACATGGTGTCGACTTCTTCCAATGTCAAACCTTTAGTTTCTGGGATGAAGAAGAAGACGTAAACGTAGGCAAACACTAGACACCCCATGAAGACGTAACCGTAGTAGAAGTTGATAGCGTTGGTGATGAATGGAGTGAAGAAAGAGATCAAGAAACCCCACATCCAGTTGGCAGCAGTAGAGATAGCCATACCCTTGGACTTGACTCTCAATGGGAAAGTTTCAGAGACGATCACGTAACAACCACCGGCCCAGGTGGTAGCGAAACAGAAGATGTAGAACATGGTGAAGACAATCATACAGTTACCAGCACCCTTGGAAGCACCATTCTTTTGACCGTGTGGCCATAGTCTGGTGACACCAACAGATGCAAACACAACGAAACAGCAGACCATGGTGGCAGCACCCCATAGAAGACAGGTACGACGACCAAATCTTTCGATGACGTAGATACCGACAAAAGTGGAGAAGAAGTTCACAACACCGATGATGATAGAAGTTTCGAAAGAATCCTCCAAACCAACAGACTTGAAAATGGTAGTACCGTAGTAGAAGAAGTAGTTGTCACCAGTCAATTGTTGCAAAGATTGCAACATAACACCCATTAGAAGACGTTGGAAAACCTTAGTCTTGGTAGAGAACAATTCACCCCAGGTAGCGTTACCAGCCAATTTCTCAGCTTCAACACCAGCGGCAATAGCGTCCAATTCAGCCAACAGAGCTGGATCGTCGACAGACACTTTGTTGGATCTAGATAGGGAACGCTTGGCTTCTTCGAAGTTACCAACTTCAACCAAGTAACGTGGAGACTCTGGGACGAAAAGCATACCACCAATCATAAACAAAGCCCAAGCGAAACATAGACCCAAACCAACTCTCCATTGAGTGGAGTCATCGTACTTCTTGGTACCGTAGTTAGTACAGTAACCCAAGAAAATACCAGCAGTAATCATAAGTTGGTAACAAGACACCAGAGTACCTCTAATCTGCTTTGGAGACACTTCAGAAATCAACATTGGTGACAACACAGCAATACCACCGACACCAAGACCAGAGATAATTCTACCGATGAAGTATTGGTACCATTTGTCGAAGGAGCAAATTTGAATCAAGATACCCACAATGTAGATGATGGTGACAGCAACCAAACCAATACGACGACCATAGACATCACCGATCTTGGACAAAACAATACCACCAATAGCACAACCGATATTGAAGATGGAAACAATCAAACCCATTCTAACCTTGGACAAATAATAGGTACCATCAGCATGTTTAGAACCGAATCTCTTCAAGAAATCCGACAAATTCACAAAACCAGAAATGGTACCAGTATCCCAACCGAAGATGAAACCACCAAAGGCAATCATCAGACATAGGATAGAGACACCAACGTAAGAAGAAGCGGGTTTCTTTGGCAAATCGATAGCTGGTTCTGGTGGTGCAATTGAATTCAAATCCTTAGCATCATCTCTTTCAGCCTTGTTAGATGGTGTGGATAAAACGGAATGAGATCCGGAAACTGTAGAGGTCAAATTGCCAACAGGTGTGTTTTCGGCAGTTGACATCTCAAAGATTTTTGATAATCAATAAAGTAATAGTTGGAAAACCTTGATGATTTCTGAGGATATGGAGAAAAGGTTTGAAAATAAAAACTCATCAACTGGATCGATATCGATGCCAGTATTTATACGTTTTCCATTAGCCATCGAGACCACTATAGCTGCTAATGGTCCCACTCGATCTCCCCGGATAAAAATTTTTCCGTCCACTCAATTTCTCTACAACGACGGATTAACCCCACCCTCCTCGAGAACTCACAATAATTCCGCTCCTCAGAGATTCTCGTAGGCTCTCGGAACAAATCTAGCGAAACGGGTGATAATTTGTCAAGCAACTGGAAAAACTCCCACCATAATTTCCCCATAGTGCGGCAGGAAATTTCTTTTACTCCTCAGAATCAGCCGTAAGGCGCTTCGTGCGGGGCCCCACAACCTGCCGGTCCGCTGTTGAAAAATATCCCCATGTCCCGACCAGAAAATTTTCTTCGGCTCGAACCCTGAAGTGTCCGTACGCACATATGTTTCTTTTCAGAAAAATGTCCTGACTTTGCGACAAACAACCACTCCCGTTAGTAGTAGTTTCTCCGTTAAGGCCTCTTTCTTAGCAAGTTCGGGAAAACATGTTGTACCCCTGTTGTACTCCTGTTGGACTTAATTTTTCCGTCTAGGCCTTGGTCTTCCGATCTCTACGATCTCTTAACGAACCGTTAACGAACCGTTAAGGTGGTGTGAGTAGATCGTATTGGAAACCCTGTTAATAGAGAAATTCTTGGCTGATTTAGCAATGGAATGGAGAGATTTAGATTATTTGCCTGAAAGCATATACGAATTCCGGGGAAGCTCCTGATTAACGTAGAAATCTTGTGTTGCGATCAGCGCCAAATCCGGGGTTTGCATTAGACGTGATTTGGAGTCTTGTCAGGGTTTTGGTCGCAGATTGATCGTTTAGACTGAATCTATCATTTCTTTGGGAATAGGATTCTTGTGTACTAGCTGCTAGAGCAAGTACGTTGAAGAACAGGCATTTGATCTTCTTGTTTATGCTAGATACCTTGGAAAGGAGCCGCTAACTAGTTCATTTCCCTTAGTCTATTGATCTTTGTGTCTTTCGTATGTAATGACTTCCTTCCTGGTCGTCAAAAGTGAGGACTGAAGAATTTACGTTTAGTTCTTGAAAACAAACTTTAGTTTGCTTCGCAATAAAGGTCAAATAGTTACGATCTAACGGATGTTGTAAACATCTTACAATTTAGCGGATCATATTGCATTGGTCCTTCTCTGCAATGGAGTCATACTGTATCCTTTCTTAATTCTTGTTTAACAATGACTCATAAGCGAGCCTGTAGCTGTTCAGGTAGATTTGCATAAACAAAGTACTTTAAAGTCTATAAAATTGTGAATCGCTAAGAACCTGTCTAATCTTTAATTTACAGTACAGTATCATTTCTTGACATCTTTGTAGAAATCATGAGAATTATCGTTAACGCACCATATGCGATCAATAACCAGCGAATGATTTTGGTCGAAATAACGTGTGAGCACGCATCGGATTGCTTAATGGCGTCAAACCTTACTTCATGCCAAACATTTTTTTGTAGAATGGCTTATCATCGTGAGTCAAATCATCAGCATTGTAATCGGGACCTCTTCTTGAAACTGGCACCCAGGAGGTTGACTTCCATGGCAAGACACCTTCGGCGTACATGTCATTAACTTCTTCCAAAGTTAGGCCTTTAGTCTCTGGAACAAAGAAGAAGACGTAGAAATAAGCAAATACCATACAGCCCATAAAGACGTAACCGTAGTAAAAGTTAATAGCTTTGGTGATGAAAGGAGTGAAAAAACCAATCAAAAAACCCCATATCCAGTTAGAAGCGCTGGCGATAGCCATGGCTTTAGACTTGATCCTCAATGGAAACGACTCAGAAATGATGACATATGCGATTGGAGCCCACGTAGTGGCAAAGCAGAAAATGTAGAAACATGCAAAGACAATCATACAATTACCAGCACCCTTGGAGGAACCATTGCCTTCACCGTTTGGCCATAATCTTGTGACACCGACAGAGGCGTAAACAACGTAACAGCAGATCATACCAACACAACCATATAGCAAACAGTTACGACGACCAAACTTGTCCACAGTATACAGGGATAGACCAGTACAAGCGAAGTTTACAATACCAAAGACAATCGAAGTCTCAAAGGAATCTTCCAAACCTACTGCCTTGAAAACAGTAGTACCATAGTAAAAGAAATAGTTATCACCGGTCAATTGTTGTAGAGATTGAATCATAATACCCATGACAGTGCGATGCAACATAGCAGGTTTACCGGTGAAGAGTTCACCCCAGCTTGCAGTCCCAGCAGCTCTCATCTCTTCAATCGAAGCTTCGATCAAGTCAAACTCATGCTGTATAAAGGCAGAATCAATTGAGCATTTGTTGACTCTAGCCAAAGAACGCTTAGCTTCATCAAATTTACCAACTTCAATCAAATAACGTGGAGACTCAGACACGAAAAGCATACCACCAATCATGAATAAAGCCCAGGCGAAACATAGACCTAATGGGACTCTCCATTGAGTGGAGTCTTCATAGTTTTTAGTACCGTAATTAGTACAGTAACCCAAGAAAATACCTGCAGTAATCATCAATTGGTAGCAAGAGACCATGGCGCCTCTCATTTCCTTAGGAGAAACTTCAGAGATCAACATTGGAGACAAAACGGAAATGCCGCCCACACCGAGACCGGATATGATCCTACCGATGAAATACTGGTACCATTTGTCGAAGGAGCAAATTTGAATCAAAATACCAATAACATAAATCACAACTACAGTGACCAAACCTGCACGGCGACCATAAACGTCACCAACTCTAGACAAAACGATACCACCGATTGCGCAACCAATATTAAAGATCGAAACAATCAAACCCATTCTAACCGTGGATAAATAAGGGCTACCATCAGAATGTTTAGATCCAAATCTTCTAATAAAATCCTTCTGGTTAACAAATCCAGATATAGTACCAGTATCCCAGCCAAAGACAAAACCTCCAAAAGCAACCATAACACAGCATAAACATGTCGAAATATACGCAGATCTGCTATTGTTTGGTTTTGGAATTTCTGGTTCACATTTAACATGACTTAAATCATCTCTATCAAGTCCTTTTTTAACCTCTGGTGTATTCATAAACTTGGAATTATTCGTTTCTGAATCGCCATTAGACGAACTGGATTTTTGAGCACTTATTATATCAGGAGTCGCATTCATTATGCTAATTCAACTCTCTTAATGGATTTCTGGCAATTTAGAAGATCTCTATAGATCATTTAATTCCGGGGAATTCTATTCTCTTTTTATATCATCTGGCGATCATCTTGAGATCTTTTTATCATCCTGTATGCCCACCAGGACCACCATAATCCCACTACTGTGACAGTCACTATTTCGATTCCTACGCCCATCTTCAGCTTCGACATCGAGAATAAAGTATTGCACTGTAACCAGATCGCTTATTCGAATCTGTCAAATGACGTAGGGCCAAGTTGATTTTTCCGGTTTGCACGACCCTTTCTAAGAGTTTCTCCGTTAACTTCTTGGCCATCTCCCAGATTGCGACCGGCGTTGCTTTCCACGGAGTAAAAGCAGAACAGCTTCTCTGGCCTTTCACAGCAACGGAAAAACTTTTTTGCGCGTAAGCGGCGTTTACCACTTGAATGACATCAAAGTACTATGGGAGTCAAGCCAACAGAACGACTAAAAAGAAAAAGGTAAATCTCTAAGTGTAGCATGTCAAGCTTCAGACCGGAAAAACTGGGTTCCGTTGATCTTTTGACCCTTGGGACAAAGTTTTTCCGGTTGCTAGGACCAGAAGCAAAGTTTTTCCGGTCAACGTTGTCCCAATAACAATCAAACCAGCTTAGTTAAACTATGAGTATCTGCTCTTGCTTTGGGACACCTGGTAAATCGGTTCATTAATGTGTAATTCTTGTTGGAAACGGTGATGCAAATAGTAATCGATAAGAACAACGCTATTGTTTTATCGCTATTAAGGATATTATGTAGAAAGATTCACAATTAAAACCGTAATGATGAAGAAAAACTTGTAATCAACTGGCCTGTACCTCAGGTATGTTGCATGCAATAGTAGTTGACGAAACAGGAACATGAATCGGGCAGTAATCATCTTCTTGTGAAAAGTCTCTTGTAGAAGGGTAACTCGTCCCTGGTGAAAGCATCTGTATTGAAATCTGCAGTTCTCCTATGTGGAGGTAACCAAGAAGCGGATTTCCATGGAAGTACACGCTCTTCATACATGATGTTAACTTCTTCCAAGGTCAAGCCCTTGGTTTCTGGAACAAAGAAGAAAACGTAGAAGTAGGCAAACACCATGCAACCCATGAAGACGTAACCGTAGTAAAAATTGATCGAAGAAGTGATGAATGGAGTGAAAAAACTGATTAGGAAACCCCATATCCAGTTAGAAGCATTGGCGATAGCCATGGCTTTCGATTTGATTCTCAATGGGAAAGATTCAGAAACAATGACATATGCAATTGGAGCCCAGGTAGTAGCAAAGCAGAAAATGTAGAAACATGCAAAGACGATCATAGTGTTGCCCGCACCTTTGGAAGATGGTTGATGTTGACCGTTTGGCCATAAACTAGTGACACCAACAGTTGCGTACACAATATAGCAGAGGACCATACCAACACAACCATATAGCAGACATTTACGACGACCAAACCTGTCGACGGTGTACAAGGCCACAAACGTTGAAACAAAGTTTACCACACCGAGGACGATCGAAGTTTCGAATGAATCATTCAAACCAACAGCTGTAAAAATGGTCGTACCGTAATAGAAGAAGTAGTTATCACCACTCAATTGTTGCAAAGATTGGATCATGATTCCCATTACAGTACGTTTGAAAATGGCAGGTTTACCAGTCACCAGTTCACCCCAGCTGGCATCGCCAGCGACTTTTTCAGCCTCGACAGAAGCCTGGAAATTCTCAAGCTCCAAAGTCACCAATGGAGATTCTGTTGAACATTTATTTGCTCTCGCCAAGGAACGTCTGGCTTCTTCGAGTTTACCAACTTCCACCAGATAACGAGGCGATTCTGGCACAAATGACATACCGCCAATCATGAACAGGGCCCAAGCGAAACATAGTCCCAAGGGAATTCTCCATTGCGCGGAGTTGTCGTACTTCTTAGTACCGAAATTCGTACAGTAACCCAAGAAGATCCCACCAGTGATCATCAATTGGTAGCACGAAACCAGGGTACCTCTGGTCTGCTTGGGAGCTACCTCAGAAATCAACATGGGCGACATCACCGTGATACCACCGACTCCAAGACCGGATATGATCCTTCCAATAAAATATTGGTACCATTTGTTGAACGAACAGATCTGGATTAGAATCCCAATGGTATAAATTACCACCACGATCATCAATCCAATACGTCTACCATACAAGTCGCTCAGTTTACCAAGAACAACACCTCCAATAGCACAGCCAATGTTAAAGATAGACACCAAAAGACCGGTTCTCACATTCGACAGGTAATGCGTACCATCAGGCCGCACCGAACCAAACCTCCGAATCCAATCGGTCTGCTTCACAAACCCAGAGATAGTACCCGTATCCCAGCCAAAGACAAATCCACCAAACGCAACCATCACACAACACGCAGACACAAACACCAGATCCGACTTCTTCATCCCACTCAACTGCCGGTCTGCCTCTTTGACCAAAACGGTCATCTCATCCTTCTCGGCCTCGTTTTCGTCATGACTCCTGTACTGTTCCAGATCTGCTCCCGCATCCTTAGTGTATCCTGAGCTATCCAGGCCTGCTCCATCAGTCCTATCAGACTTCTCGTTCAAAGAAGTCGAATTAGACTGCGTTTGCGAGTTAGAGTTGCCTGCAACTATAATATCTTCTTCACGTCCTGACATTCCAAACTTTATGATCTTAGTTCCACAATAAACACTTCAAAAGAACCATCCTACTGCCTTCCACCACGTATTTATATACTTTACCACTAACTATCCCCCATCTTGCCATTCCAAAAGAAATGCCCACTACAACCTCGACATGTAGTTCTCCACTCAAGATACTAAACGTCACGACGCCCAACCACTACGGCTACCTTGCAACTTTCCTTTTACTTCAGTTCTTTGCGTTTGCTCTTGTAAGAAACCTAAAAACTGGTGAACTCCGATGCCTAAGGTGTCAAGGAAGCCTGAGGTGTGGAGATGCACCATCAGACAACGACAATGTCGACGTACCGAGAAGCCCCGACGCTCATTGATTACGGCTGGTATTATGGTACTATTAACTCTATGTAGATGGCATTATTGCTCGTCGTAGGCCTCCTCTGTGATAAGCTCTGACTCTGAGATGAATGTGACTTCAACCCAGGCGATACCCTTCTCGCGGTCGCCGTCCGCTAGTTGCAGGGCGAAGTTGTCGGTCGCATACTGGTAGATGTAGGGTTTGGTGCCAGCGACGCCCGAGACGATGGTCTTGATGAAACTGGGGATCTCGTTCATTACGTCAATGCGTTCAACAAGGTTATCAAGGGGCCCCTCAGCCGTGGCCTTGATGCGGTCGCCTGTGGCGACCGCATCGTCGGGCAGGTCCTTGGGACAGCCGTCGTAGTCGATACTGATAGCCTTGGGGACGTTCCAGCCGACGGAGTCGACTTCCGCGTCGAGATGGCGCACTTCGTTGTCGATGGTCACGGATAGCACGTCAGTGTCTGTGGTCAGGATACCGATGGTAACTTTTGTATTTGCGTACGACTTTGGTGTTGTGAACTCCATCAGCACTGCAGAGTGTTTCTCCGAATGGAAATGCATGAAGTTCCACGCCTTGGCCGCATGGTGCGGCTTCATGCCCTGGAACGCCATCACGAACATCGAAAATGCCGGTTTCGACTCGGCAAAAGTGATCGTTTGGTCCTCGTAGACACTGTTACGAGCTCCCAATGGTTCTTCAACGGCCTCGGTTTCCTCCGATGGTTTCTCTTGCTCTTCGTCATCGCCAGACTGCAGCTCGGGCTTGCACAGCGTGATAGTGCCGTGGATTTTATTTCTTGGCCAAAAAACATGTCTCATGCGTCCCCACGGTTCATCAACGTTGTCACCGTAGTAGGTACTGGGATCATCACCTACTTTACACCCGGGTGTCAACCGCGTTACCACCAGGTCAATCTTGGTCTTCTCATTCACTTCCGACTTGAAATGGTACTGATTGTTATCCTCGTTCAGCTCTAACGACAGACCGCGAGCGTAGAAATTCGTTCCCTCGATACGGAAATCCTCCAATTTCGTCGAAGTCCAAGCGTTCAACTCCTGTGGCTTCTTCGCATTAAAGATTCGGAACGTAAACTGTGCTTGAGTGTGTATACCGACAATATTCGAGTGTATAATTTGAGCAAATCCAACAATTCCCGTATCACTATCGCTAAAATAAAAAGTCACAGTCTCCACATTGGTATGATCCGGTTTTAACCATTCTAAATCTTCTCTATTGGTTTCACGAAACGGTTGTTTACCCCTCACACGTTCAGTAACCGTGTGTATATAATCCGCACCATACTCCGGTTCAGCGATCCCCGTAACCGCGGAAAGACCGCCTTGGATCCATTTCAACATAGTATCAGATCTCTAGGTCTCACCAGTAGACTAATTAACCTTGATAGAAGCTCCTTAAGCTACTATTCACCTCATTAATCTTCATCTTGTCCATATGCATCGCCATCAACTAACTAAGCTCAACAGTAAACAACAAGAGAAAACTTGAGAATTCGATACCTTTGTACGAGAGGCCGGGTAACATCGAGCAACGAGGAGTCACGTGATAACGGGGAAACAACAAAGCCGAAATCGGATTGCTTAAGCAGGTAGTTGCCGGGCGTGTTTTAAGCTGGTTAATCATGGGGGTTTTGGAGTAAAATTTTCAAATTAACAGGTCACGTGGTCTAAAGTCACATGATTAAGAAAGCACGTGACTTCCTAGTCACATGACCGCAAAATCACATGATGGGAAACTCCACCACGTGACCTGAAATAAATCTTTAAAATGAAAAATTGAGCTTTGGACCATCTATAAGTACTAGCTTTGATGGTCAAGTTGGGTGGTTGGATCGATGTTTAGTAGCTGTCATAGCCGTCTGGTAGGCCAGTGTAGGCGGTGGTACGTTAAACCTGCTTTAGAGCATTTGATTCAGGGTAAAGGTGTGCCTGGTTTGTTCTCATCGCGAGGATTGGAAAATGCGTGGTTCGAGAGGGCAGATCTGTATACAACGAAATTGAATCGAGTCAGTGGTGGTGGAGATGAGACGCCCTTGGAGACTTTAATTTACGAGGACGCGAGATCTGGTGTCAAGCGTAATGTGGTTAATTACGCTTCGCTGTTATACAACTTGCGGTTTGCAATGTCATGTGTGCGAGGTTGTTCACTGCCCGTACCTTCGAGTGCGGACTACACGTCCGGCGAGATGTTAAAGACACCGGGACTGTCCCTACGGTTCTCGAATGAGCCTGCAGCGAACGGTAATAGCACGCTTCAAAATGCGCTTGTTTCGTCGTTTGGATCGATTGTTGAGTTCAGATCATTGCTGATGAACTCTAATTTGGCGATTTCAGGCGACGGATATACGTGGCTTGTGGCCCGTAGACCCCTGGGACACGATGGCAGCGATGGTCAGGTTGTGTTTGACAAACTGTTCATCGTTAACACATACAACGCGGGTACTCCGTTCAATTTCCATCGTAGTGGCCGTCTTGATGAACTGAGGATACAATATTTGAAAAAATCAGCACAACTTGAGACCGTGGATGAGGGTTCTGGCTTCTCTATGTCGAAATCTGTCGAGGAAGCAAGGCAAACCGAGGCATACAAGAAAGTGTCCTATATACCGCTTTTGGCCGTCGATGCATCACCGAAAGCGTGGTTGCACGACTATGGGGTATTCGGCAAGCAGGCCTATCTGGATCGTATATGGGAATCGATCGAATGGAGTGTCGTTGAGTCCAGATTGCCCAAGCAAGCAGTATCGTATGGCCTCTTTTGATCTCTTAACAACCTGTAAATACTTACCGTACAGTATGAAAAAAATAGATATCTATTTAGTAATTTGATTCAAGCCTTCCTACCGACTTTCAAGCTCTTGACTCTTCTTAGTAATTTATTCCCAGTAGATTCCTTCCTTAAGCTGTCATCGAAACGTACACCGACGTACTCGTCTTCACCTTCACCGTTTTCAAGATGTCCGCTATGTGTCTTTGCCAGCACCAGTGGCTCTGTTGTATTCTTGATAGTGCTCCCGCTCCTACTTACGCCGTTTCTCGTCGATCCGCCCACCTGCAGCCTCTGAGTAAGCGATTTCTTCCTCTGTACGCCACCAGTGCGAGTTTGATGGCTATGATTCCTGATATCTTCTCTAATGGCGGCATTAGAAGCAGGCGCACCATCGAGGAAAGTAGTGGACCCAAGTCCTGCCGTGGTCGGGCCGTGAACCAATTGCGATTTTCCCTTAACGTCAAATTGCGTCACTGTCTTTGCGTTTGGCTTAATCGCGTCCAAGGTGCTTGTGCTACCGTTTGAATCTACCATCACTTTCACTGTACGATTTGCGCCGCTGGTCTTGTAAAGTTCATCATCGTCATCGATCTCTTCTCTGCCAAAAACCTCGTTAAGTGCAGATTTCTTCGCAGATGCACCACCAATACTATTGTTAGGCCCGTCTGCTGGGAATGCCAGGACGGGCGCGGCCTTGGAGTTCTTATTTCTGTGAGGCGTACAAGCATCGAACGGACCATCATGATGGAAAGATCCACCAAAAAGACCCGTCACGTCCATCTTATCGATTGTATCGACATTCTTCGGAACCACTGCCGGCTTACCCTTCTTCTTATCCTTGCGAGACGATCCACGATGGCCATGGCCACTGCGTTCACGCTCGCCGTCACCGCGAGAGCGGTGATGGCGATGCCGATGCGAACGGTGACCACTTGAACCCTCCTTTTCCCTCGGATAACCACTATCTGACTTTCTCGAACCCGCTACTTCATCATACGACGGTGGCAAGTCTCCATTCCCACTAATAGTGTGTTCCTCCTTGTACTTGTCACGCAGACGCTCCTTCTCTTCCCTTGCAGTAGGATAATTCCTGGTCGGACGACTTCCCTTCGCTGGTCTATTACCATCCCTATTGCCTTCATTAACATCGTCCAAGAACGGATTATTCGAGGGTGGTGGTGACATACTGTTCGTTCTATCAACTCAAATATCCTCTGTTAGTACTCAAATCACACTATAAGCTTGCAACTGACAGTAAATAGTATTCAATCGCTTTACAGCCTTGCCATTCCAGATCTTGAAACAAGGTTTCCTCCAGGAGCCCCTTTCTCGACTTATCCTACAACTCGCGCCTCGTAGCAACAGGGCTACGAACCACTTCAAGGCTCAAATCGTGCCAGGTTGCTCCCAGAGCCCTGAAACAGAGTAGAAACTATCAATAACCACCGGTTTCCCACTTTTCCCTGTCATTTTGGGTGTTGCGATGCCCTTCTTAAAACTTCAATACATACCTGTTGCTTGTTGGTCTTGGTGATGGTCCTCTGGAACTATGGTTAGTGGAAATCTCTTGCTCTTCCTCGATAGACTCGCTAAAACTAGTACTAGAACGTGCACTTTGGTCTCTTGCGTATGGTGATTGAACTGCGTTATCACGTACCCACTCTTGAAACTGTCTATCAGTACTGTATTGGTTCAAACTTGTATCTCCCAGTGCGTTTCTGAACGGATTATTGGAAGAGAATGGTCGGCTGCCAGCGGTACGCTGGCTGCCAGATCTACTGATCATCTTATACAAACGCAATTGAGCCTTGCAAGTTCGTTTTAGGGATTTGTAAGAGCTATCGACTGGATTTGCGTAGCTTGGCTCGAACTTGCCGGGATTTCAAATGCAAGAATGGCTTAAACTACTGGCAATTGATCTTAAAAGTCTCTTGATGGTCGATCTTAGAGAGGGCCTTGGCTCAGAACTTGGTGAAAAATTCGCCTATCATTTTAACAACAGTACACCACATAGTAAAACAGCGAGTAAGATCATAACTGGACCAAGATTTGGTCGAGTTGGTGGTTCAATTGAGCTCTTGTGGGCTGTCAAGATGTCCTGTGTGCGCTGCGTTGATCTATATAGTCCTGTGTTAGAATTGGACAAATTTTTGGTGCATGTCTTCTTGCGTAGCGTTGCCGTTATGTGAAGCGGACGAGTGGTTGATCTTGATGTAGTCGTCTTTTTTCAGCTTTTCCTGTATGAGTCGATGTAGTTGGACGAGGTAGTTGTCGTGCGACTCGATCTTGTTGATGGACTTGTCTTCGCAGAGGATTTGGCCCATGACCGAGCTGTAATATTGGTCAATGTTGGGTCTGAGCAGTTCTATGGGTAGAGTGGATTTGTTGGTGATTTGGCACCAGTTTTTGATCACAGCATGGGCCTTTTCGTTCACTTGGGTGGGCAGTTGGGGTAAGGAGGCCCCGAAAAGAGAGATTTGGGACACAGGTATGGTTTCGTCTACTTGCAGCAGATCGAGTAGCAACATTCTGTTGGTGTTCTCGTTGAACCACAGGTATACTTTTTCGCCCTGGAATATCAAATAGCAGCCGCCGTTTGTGATACTGGCGTGCGCGTTCCTCACGGTTAGGTTTTCGATGGAACTGGTGGATACTTGGAGCAACTTTTCAGCGGTATCGTAGAAGGTAAGATCGGACTCTTCGAGCAACACATGGAGGGGCACGATCTGTGGGTAGAGCTTGTAGGATAACTGGGCACTGTTTAGGGTCTTGAAGTGATAGAGATCGTAACAGCGATCGTTACCGCGAGTACTGTGAGCGTTGGGAGCCATCAGTGGGCTCTTTTCGAAGGCTAGCATGAAAGTGGGCAAAGTCTTCAAGGCATCGGGCAACACGAGTTGTGTACTCAAGCTGACACCGGCAAGTGCTTTGTATTGAGTCAAAACGTCCACCATTTTATTATCGATAGTCTTTCTGATTGCGTTGAAGTCACAATCACCCAAGGATGAGATCACATCCTTGATCATGATCCTCATAGCGACGTTTTGATCGACGAACTGGAATATTTCTCTGATATTCCCAGATATTTTCGCATTGCTATTGATCGAACGCACTTTTCTATTGCCATCAATATCAGTATACAGCAAAGCAGCTTGAAATGATACGGTGTTGCCTATCTTCAGCTTTTGATCCAATTTCAACAATACATCGACAGTGGTGTCTGTGGTCAACACCGGTAACATAGGATCTCGGTCCGTGTTGCCAGCAGACTCGAGATAATACTGATAGATGGAGACATCAGTAGAAGAACGTACTTTTAGTAAGGCTTGATAACCAACGATGCTTGACACATGTTGAACCATGTCATTAACCAAGGCGAATTCGTCTCTATCTTGGATGAAGTTTGGATAATATTTTAAAGTACCGCAAGTAGCCTCCACAGGATACCCTACGGTAACCATATCAATGAACACTGAAGTCGTCAGAAAAAGGTCAAGCGAAATGTAAGATCTCGCAAACTCATGGCCCAACTTTGTATAGAACTCGTTATCGCACTTCATATGCTTTTTCGTTGCGTCATCTTTTCTGAGGGTCAGATTACCATTTCCCACTGTGGGCATGGAGTTTAGAGAACAGATTATTTTACCACCTTGACCTTTGGTTACCGTATCAAGAGCGAGTTTCGCTGCTTGAAGAGCTGAACCGTAACAGTTCTGCACAACATGGTAGAGCTTACCCATCGAAATATAACTCATTATCTTCTTTAAGGTATCATCGATGATCCTAGCAGACTCCTGTGGGCTCACAAATAAACCCTCACAAAATGGTAAGAACACATCGTTTAGGTCTCCGATAATATATTCTTGCGCCGACTCCAGAGTAGGACTTAAGTTGAAGAACCTAATTCTGCTATCAAAGGCCATAATGGCAATTTTGCAATTAGGCTGGAAATCAGAAATGTGCTCTATGCATGTCTTAACACCCTCTAACACGGCAGTGGAACTACCATTTTCATTTGCCAAGAGGGATATATCCACTAAAAACACATAATGTAGCGGCAACGGTTTTTCACCTTGGATGGCGTTGTAGACATCGGGAACCAAGAAGTCGACGCACCCTCTAACCAGTTCTGGATTCGCACCGTTAACAGTTCCATACGGATCAACTGCCAGTGGTGGGTAAGTGTCAATGGGAACTTGCGTCTTCACCTCGCAAATGTTACACAATGCGGTTGAATCATAACCGATACGGAATCCAGGATTAACGTACGCGCGACAACGTCTGCAACGCAGTGGTCCCGAATCCTTCGCATTGTCCACTACTGGAACTGCCTCTTCAGGGATTATCCGAGCAAATGGCTGAATGGTCAACCCTAACGGAAGTTTCGTTGCAGATCTCAGACGTTCATCTGCTGGCACACAATTCATCGACACGCTCATAAACCGAGGATCACACACCCCATGATCTGCTCCATAAAACTGAGTCGTTGGCAAAGGTGCCACAGAGTCTCTAGCCGTATCATACGTGCGAGTCAAGTACCGAACTTGATCTTCCCATCTTTGCGCCGCCACCAAATGTGAAGAGCCACCCTGAGCATCCGGTTCTGGGCTACCATACTGAGCCGCAAATCCAGGCTGCTGTTGACCCATCATTGATGGACTACCAGCCACTAATCCCGGCGTACTAACTGAACTTTGTGGCTGTCCCATCGGCGAGAAAGTCTGACTTCCATTATTCGACAGAAAACCATCGGGACCAGGAGACTGAGTTGCAAACGGTGTAGCTGGAGCACTAATTCCCGTAGCAAGGTTATGATATGCCCTATTTGGTCTACGGCTCTTTCTCGATCCGCTTTGCTGAACCGGTTGATTAAGAGAAAGGCTCGAAATCTCTCTAGTAAGACCGTCTTGTTCCATTTCAATACCGAATTCCACAAATTCCCAAACGCAATCTAACCAATTGATACTTCTTATCCTTTAAATCAACTTGTTTAGTTGTTCAAATCACTAAGACAAAATACCTAACAATGCCCGTATACCGATGAATTGCTGAAATTTCACTTCAAACTGATAAAATCAATGCAATTGTGGGTCCCCAGGTCTCTATATCTAGTCTACATAGTCTGACGATAGCCGTCACAGTAGTGCAGCAAGCAGAACCATTAGCAGCAATGCGAGCACTTGATGGGTGAACTTTTCTCTGGGTTCGAGCATTCGAGCTGGCAGCGACGAATGGGCCGCATTGTTCTTGGTTGCTCCACCGAGAAACTTGGAGGAGGAGCTGGCGATGGAAGACATCATTAGGCTTTGATACGGTGTTGTTGTCGTCTTGGTGTAAGTCGTAGTTCTTGAAGTTTGGTAAAAAGAGCGTCCCGTAGAAATGAGTCCGTCTGAGTCGATGGTACCGGTGAAAATATCCGGTATGTTGCTCGTTGCACTTGGCACTGCAGCAGGTATGAGTGTCATGGTCATTGAAATGTTTTGGGATTCCGCATACGGTATGTAGCCAGACGAGATGGGGAGTATCGCGGAAGCTAATGTAGACGTCTGTGTTGCGTCTGAATTGGAGGCGGACGATGATGAGGAGGTGTCAGTTTTCTTGGCTTGGGCTAGAGCCATTGCGTTGTCCTCGAGGTCGAATGCCATATAGACGTTTTTCAAAAAGGGACCGCCTAAGATGTTGAATCCGATGGTAGATTTCGATCCCATCGCCAAGAGACAGGCCTCTGCTCCATTAGAGAAATGCATAGTGGTGTTGCTGCTGACATCGAATGTGGTCACCAAGAAATCCTCCAGAGGCACTCTTATCATCTTATCTCCAAAGGAGAAGTCCAATTGAACGTCGTAACTCGCCACAGAACACGCTACTACCCATCTACCTAGCGATTCGACGTAGGTGGCACCTATTTGAACTGCAATCTGAATAATTGCGTCTATGGGCAGATAGCTGGTGCTATACCTGGAATCGAGGAGAACAGGTTCGACAAACTCTTCTGCTGTCACATTCAGGGTCTTTCCCGTCGATGAGCTAATATAGATAGTGCCCAGCGGTAATATCGGATAGCTATTTGACTCAAGGTGAGTCTCTGGATCAATATATGGAATCATCTTGAACATATGCAGCTTCCCCGTAAAGAGCGTCGGATCAACTGCACCAAGTATCAGTTTTCCGCAGTCATTTGAAGTACCAGAAGGAAGTTTCCGTAACGAATAAGGTACGTTATCTGCACCAAACCACAAAGAATACGACGGAGACGCTATAATCCCCAGATCAGTCAAACGATCTAGAAAGAAAAAACTGCTATCGAATCTAGCGCTATCAATCGCCGACAATTCATTCGTTATTTTTCCACCTAATCCCAAAGAACCTCTGCTCACGCTAACAGATGAATTGCCCTCAAAGAACGATATATTCGAGATAGAAAGATAATCAGAACCCACCACGGCGGTCGATGATAAATTAATCGATCGCGTCTCTTGCACGATCTCACCGGTAAAAGTCAAATCAGTAAAATTAACAGTATCCATTATCGCTGGACCAGCAAAATCGATACCGTCCATAAAGTTGAAATCATAAACATGTCCCTCATTCAAACGAACTGCAGTCTGGGATCCATTCAAAGTCTGCAATAACCATGTGTAAGGTTGTCCTATATCAATTCTTAACGACCGCTGCACTTTAGGCGTACCAAATGAAACATTTGCATACCATAAGGTACTCTCATCCTTCCCCAATACAATAGTAGGAAACCCAGCATCACCACCGCTTGAAGATTCATCTGAAGAGTTACTTTGACACCAACCACATCGGAGAAACATAAAAACTAACAACAATTTGAGAATAACCGCACTCATAGCGGTCAACACACTCAACAGGCAGCGATACAGAGATCTACTGGCTATAACTTCAAGTCTTGCCAGTCTAAGCGTACATAACCGTTAAGACCATCATAAGTTACGAGTCCATAAGGCTATAAGCAGCATAGAGACGAGTAGTTAGAGTATTGATGGTATTTGATAAGAAGATTTACTTGAGAGGATTCTGGCTGACTGCCCGTTGACGGCGTTTCAAGATCATCTCAACAGCAAGGTTGCTACGAGCCTTTAGCGTGCTGGTATGTTAGCTGCCCATTTGAGAGCAGATCGTTAAGATCCGTGGATACTCGAGCATTTGTATGCCTGTTATGCTATAGACGCAAGGACCGGACATAGAGCTCAAAATCGTCAAAATATCTACAGCCTGAGGCCAAACCGAGAGACCAAGCCAAGTCCTGAATAGGTTGCTAGACCACTCAACGAGACCCGAGATTGAAAACGTGTACAACTCATCACGACAGCGCCATACCAACGCACACTATTTGAAGTTGACTTAGTAGGAGCAACAAAGTAAAGCGAAATGCTTACGAATCACGACTGCATCAACGGCCCGGTGGACATACCCTACAGGCTTCAGATCGTTGTCAAGTTGCAGCACAAAGCTCTCACCCCGCGAAACTTTGCTGAATTGACTTCTTTTCGGTTGAGAACCGTTCTAGCTAGTGGCCTACTTCCCCTGGCGTGGGAACAAGAAATCAGAGTGCTTCTTACGCTTACAGGAAAGTTCTTTCCTCTCGCATTTCAACACCGTCTGCAGGATGCAAGGCGTTTATGCCGATATGCTCTCATCTTAACGAAGAGATCTAGTGCTCTTGATCTTTGGTCGCGTTCATAGATCAGATAGTGCCGACATCACATCGCTTACTTGGACGAAGCAATAAATAAATTCGGTCTCAAGATTCAAGCATTCTGTTACACCTTGAACAGATCGACTAACCGATTACATGACTAGCGTATTGGTTTAAAGTAAATGAGATGCCTCCATGCCATCTCATACTTATTCGTCCCTGAAATAAATTTTTCATAAAATTCATAGCTTCAGTAGCTCAGTAGGAAGAGCGTCAGTCTCATAATCTGAAGGTCGAGAGTTCGAACCTCCCCTGGAGCAAAATTTTTTTTTCTTCTCACAATTTCACATACTAAAATACCCAGTATCACTAGTGATCAGTTTCTGCACGATTTGTCGCTGATTTGACAGCCATTTTAACCAATTTTTAATGCTGTCAAACTGCAATTTCCTAATTAGGTAATTGTACACGTGACTTTTTAGTTTAGCATAAGCTGAGATGAAATTTCGATGGTCTCGACCTAAGGTTCTAGTTGATCCATTGGTAACGCTAACAAGTACAAGTGACTTGGAAGGGACTTGGAAGGGACTTCAGATCACCGTGAATCACGGAAACTTGTGCTGAAGCATAGGACAGCATTCGTTGAATTTTAAGGACCATGTTTAGATCAGATATGTCGTATTCCGAGCAGATAGATCAATTCGCGACTAAATTTGGCGATGAGAATGCTACACTTGAAGATAGACATACAGCAATCTCAGAATTATGTGATGTTTTAGAGTTTTTGAATACACCAGATAATTATCAATCATTTTTTAAAGCAGTGATACCGGCCGTGGTTAAACAATTAGAGGCGGTTGGGACGTCATTTGACCTGGGGTCTTCTGAACATAAGCTTAGAAATTCGATGTTTAATGTTTTGAACAGATGTCCGATGAATCAAACGTTAGAACCTTATGTACCAAGTTTAATGGAGGTTCTTTTAACAAGTTTACCCAAGGAAAATGAAGAAAATGGGGTACTTTGCATGAAAGTTCTTACTTCATTGTTTAAGTCATTCAAAGGTTTATTGCAAAATCAGGTTGAGCAATTTATCCAAATAATAGTTCAAATTTACAAGAATTCACAAGAATCTGTAAGACAGGCTTTTGATGAGAATACGAGCGAATCGGCGAATTTTGAAGACGATGAGATGAGGGATGATGATCAACTTCTGAATGTTGACATGGAAACGGATGATAGGGATTTAAATGGGAAATCCAGGGAAGATGGTATTGGTAAACATTCAAAATCGACGTTATATTCTTTCAAAGTTTTATCAGAGTGTCCAATTACCATGGTAACGCTTTATTCTTCTTACAAGCAACTTACAAGTACTTCACTGCCGCAATTTACTCCACTTGTCATGGATCTTTTGAATATGCAGGTCCCACAACAACAGAGAGCTCGAGAGGAAGCAGAAGCGAGAGGCAAAAGATTTACGTCTGTGTCACCGGATATCAAGAACAGAACAGTTTACTGCGAATTCATACTGGCGCAAATTAAAGCTACTTCTTTCCTTGCATATGTTTTCATTAGAGGGTATGCTTCAGATTTTTTGCAAAATTATGTTGGATTCATACCCGACCTCATAATACGATTGTTGCAAGACTGTCCATTCGAGCTTTCTTCCGCAAGAAAAGAACTTCTCCATGCCACGAGGCACATATTGTCTACCAACTATAAAAGACTCTTTCTGCCTAAGCTGGACTACCTATTCGATGAAAATGTATTGATAGGTTCAGGATTTACTACCCATGAAACGTTACGACCTCTTGCCTACAGTACCGTCGCAGATTTTGTCCATAATGTACGAGCTGAGCTACAGTTAGACGATATTGAGAAAACGATACAAATGTACACTAACTACCTACTGGATCAATCATTAGCCCTTACCGTGCAAATAATGAGTGCTAAACTACTGTTGAACTTGGTAGAGAGAATTTTAAAGTTGGGTAAAGAAAATCCGCAGGAGGCACCAAGAGCAAAGAAGCTTTTAATGATAATTGTTGACGCTTATATGAACAGATTTAAAGCTCTCAACAGGCAATATAACACCATAATGAAATACCACAAAAAATATGAGCAGAACAAGGAGGCTAATGCGAATCACATTCAACAGGCTGCTGTGGCAGATAATCAGGAGACGGAAAGATTTATGAGGGAGGTTCTAAATTTCAATAACGAGAATGCCGGGTTCTCAGATACTAAAAGTACGCAGCACAAAATAGAAGAAGAGGATTCTGTCGAGGAAACTTCATCAATTGAATTTTTTGATATCAAAAATTATGCCCCGCTGCTTCTTACTTCTGTAAGCACTAGCGATCCCATAAAAGACGCTTTCTACCTGTACCGTACCCTTATGTCTTTTCTGAAAACCATCATCCACGATCTGAAAGTCTTCAACCCACCGCCTGCTGAATATACGATCAACAACCCGAAACTTTGGGCATCCGTCTCAAGAGTATTCTCCTATGAAGAAGTAATGGTCTTCAAAGATCTCTTCCATGAATGTATAATCGGCTTGAGATTTTTTTCCAGTAATACCGAAAAGCCCAATATTCCTGTGAAGAAGCATTTCGACATAACAATGCCTAGTTTGCCGGTTTCTGCCACAAAAGATGGAAGAGAACTGATGGATTATCTGGCGTTCATGTTCATGCAAATGGATAGCTCAACTTTTAATGAAATCATAGAATCCGAGATGGAGTTCATGTATCAGAGTATGCTTGACGACTCGGCGCTGCTTCATATAGCTCAATCATTTCTCACAAGTGAGATAACATCACCAAATTTTGCGGGTATCCTGTTGCGGTTCTTGAAGTCCAAACTCAAGGAACTTGGCAATGTTGATTTCAACAAATCAAACATTTTAATTCGACTTTTCAAGCTTTCTTTCATGTCCGTCAATCTCTTCCCAAATTTGAACGAAATTGTATTATTACCACACCTCAATGACTTAATTCTAAACTCTTTAAACTATGCAACATCCGCGGAAGAACCATTGGTGTATTTTTATCTCATCAGGACGTTATTTAGAAGTATTGGTGGTGGCCGATTCGAGAATCTTTACCGTTCTATCAAGCCAATTTTGCAGGTGCTTCTCCAATCTTTGAATGGAATGATCCTTACAGCCCGCTTACCTCATGAGCGGGAGCTTTATGTCGAACTTTGCATCACTGTCCCTGTGCGATTGAGCGTGCTTGCGCCATTCCTTCCATACCTAATGAAACCTTTAGTTTATGCATTACAGGGCTATCCAGACTTGGTCTCTCAAGGCCTGCGAACACTTGAGCTCTGTATTGACAACCTGACTGCTGAATATTTTGACCCCATAGTTGAACCGGTGATAGAGGATGTTACGAAGGCTTTGTTCAAATTATTGAAACCGCAGCCGTTCAATCATACCATTAGCCACACTACTGTTAGAATATTAGGCAAGCTTGGCGGTCGTAACCGTCGTTTCCTGAAACCAGCAACTGATCTGAAGACAAAGGACGAGCTCGATGTGGAGATTAATGCTCTCTTCAAGATTAATAACATGGCGGAGGAGGTTCCACTGTCTGTTACACCCGGTATTGAAGCAGCTCTTAATATCATGGAGGATTATAGGCTGGATCTCACTTACAAGAAAAGTGCTTATAAATACTTGACTTCGGTTCTTTTACTTTTGATCAAGTCCTCAGCTCAATTTCCAGATAACTACGCAATATTGGTAGAGACTGCTGTCAAGGTTTGCTCGCTTGATAAAATTGAAGTTGAACCAAATTTTGCACCAGAGCACATGAGAGATAAGAAAATGTTTTCCACTCAAGAGAGTCTGATCATCGATTTATTACAGATGGTCTTTTTTTCGGTTTCCATACCGGAGCTTAAGGACGATGCCATTCAGCTAATAAATCAACTAACTGATCACTTTTGCTTATTGCAAGTGAACGATACATTGCTTCGAAAGAGAAACTACAGCAGCATGTTCAACATAGATCTGAAACAGCCGGACGTTATGATCAATAGTAAAATTTTCGTCAAAGCTGTCTCTCATTCTCTGTCCAGCTACATATCGGATGTCAGAGAAATGGCTATAGATGTTATCAAAAAGATCTACGAGAAAAGTAAGCTGATATATGGTGAGGATCTTCTTTACAATCACTCGTTCGTTGTCGATTTGATCAAAGCCTTTATTCACCACTGCTATGAGGAAGCATTTTACGGTAAACGTGCAGGTGTTTTAGGTATGAAAACACTGATTGAGGATATTGGAATTTCAGAGGAGTTCTTGAAGCGCACTCAATTTGAGTTGGTTGATGGCCTTCTATTTGTCTTGAAAGATACCCCTCTGCAGGCTCCAGCCACCATAACTGAGGACGCGGAGAATCTCATGTTAGGCATCATCAAGAAGACATTCCGCGACGTCAAAGAGGAATCTCTCAATTCAAAAATCGTCCAAAATACTCTGACAGACATTGTTTGTGAATTAAGCAATGCGAATGCCAAAGTCAGAAAAGCGTGTCAGAGATGCCTGTCGACTATATCAGAGACCACATCCATTCCAATTGTCGGTTTAATGGATCATTCTAAAAGCTTTCTACTGTCTCCTATCTTTGCCAAACCGCTACGAGCTTTACCATTCGCCATGCAGATTGGTAACGTCGACGCTATAACATATTGCTTAGGGTTACCGGATACCTTCTTAAGGTTTAATGAAGAATTGTTCCGTTTGCTCCAAGAAGCTATAGTCCTTGCAGATGCCGAGGATGAATCACTTTCGACAATTCAAAGAGCTACGGAATACCGAACTTCAGAGCAGCTGGTTCAACTGAGGGTAGCTTGCATCAAGCTTCTTGCATTTGCCTTGAAAAACGAAGAATTCGCTGCTGCTCAACAAGGCAATATACGGTTTCGCATATTAGCTGTTTTCTTTAAAACAATGCTTAAGACGTCCCCAGAAATAATCAACACAACTTATCAAGCCCTAAAGGACGTACTGGCTGAGAATTCTAGACTACCAAAAGAACTTTTGCAGAACGGCTTGAAGCCTATGCTAATGAACCTATCCGATCATCAGAAGTTAACGGTCCCTGGCTTAGAAGCCTTGTCGAAACTTTTAGAGCTTCTTATCGCATATTTCAAGGTCGAAATAGGAAGAAAGTTGCTGGATCATATGAATGCATGGTGTAGAGTAGAAGTCTTGGATACTTTGTTCGGCCATGACATTATGGAGCAAATGCCGACTAAGATCATAGTCCAAATCATTAATGTGTTTCATTTATTACCTCCGCAGGCGGACATGTTTTTGAATGATCTGCTACTGAAAGTCATGCTTCTGGAGAGGAAACTGCGTCTTCAAATGGACTCTCCATTCCGCGCTCCATTGGCTAAATATCTGAACAGATTCCATGGTCCAGTCATTGAGTATCTCAAAAAGAACATGGGCTTGAGACAGCTGATTCTGTTTATATGCAGCATATTACAGAAGCCTGAAGCCCAAGATCTCGCTGAAGAGTTTGAAAAAGAGCTTGACAATTTCTACCAGCACTACATTGATAGCATTTCTACCAATCAGGTCAGAGTAGTAAGCTTTTTTGCCAACATGGTTGACATATTTTCGACCATGGTCAAAATCAGAGGTACAGAATGGCTCAAAGACAGGAGAGATATGGTTTTCAAGCTGAAGGAAATGTTAAACTTAACTTTGATCACAATCAAGGAGAACAATTTTTACATTGATCACCTTCAACTTAACCAGGCAGTCAAGCAATATCAAGAGATTTATTTGAAATTTATCAGCTTCTATCCGGAAGAAAAAGGATTACTATTAGACTTCATTGAGTTTTCGTTCGCGAATGACATCAAGCTGTCGCATTCATTTCCATCATACATTTTCGACAACATAGTAAGAACGCCAAGTAGGGAACAACAAGAAGCATATTTGACCGCTTGTGTTAAGTTTGTCCTAACCGACAGGGTTTTGAACGCTCAGGTTTTCGTTTTGCAAAATATCGTGAATGCTACACTTATTTATGAGGGAGTTCGGAATAAAAACTTAGCTCATTTTGGAGGGGAAAATAGACCTGAATGGCTAGAAATTCTTCACAGCAAAGTTTGGAGCAATGCTAATCAAACCCTACTCAATAATGTAGCCGGAGAATATGACGCATATCGTTTCGAGCTATTGCAATTGTCTGCAATCTTTATCAAATGGGGCCCAGAGCTCATAAGCGATTTTAAGAAAGATATCATCAAACTTAACTGGCATTTCATTAAACTAAAAGATGTTTTAGTCAAACAAGCGGCTTACTTGACAATATCGCTTTTCATTTCCAAGTTTGATTTTCCAATCAAAGTAGTGATACAGGTATTTGTTGCAATATTGAGATGCTCACAAGCAGAAGCTCGTCATTTAGCGCGCCAATCGCTGGATATCCTGGCACCCGTTTTGGACAAGCGTATGGAAGACTCTGACGCACCCAGTGCTTGGATAAATTGGGTTAAGAGAGTATTATTTGAGAATAGCTCGAGTCAAAACAACAACTTGTATCAGTTTTTGATCAATCATCCGGACTTGTTTTATCCATCGCGGGGCCTGTTTATGTCTCACATCATTCTCTACATGAGCAAAGTCACATTCATGTCTAACAACACTCCTGATAATCATACGCTTGCGATAGACTTAGGCTCGCTGGTTCTTCGCTGGGAAACCAAGGCTTTGGAGGATCGCAAACCTACGGAAGATTTGAACAACCAAGATGTGGACATGACCGGGGAACATGATTTGACAACAGATCATAAGCCTTCTGGTAATGTCGATGAGCTGTCAACTTATTCGGTTCCAATGAATCTCCGGGAAACTTGTATTGCTTTTCTCATCAGGTACATTTGCTCGAGTAACCACAGAGCGTCCGAAACAGATTTAGGGCTGCGCGCATTGAATATCTTGTCTGAGCTTTTATCTGACAAGCATTGGTCCAACGTTAATGTGAAATTGTTCTACTTTGAGAAATTCCTGATGTATCAAGACCTGGGCTCCGAGAACATACTATTTTACTGCATGAATGCACTAGATGTGCTTCATGTATTTTTCCAGAATAAATCTGCTGCCTGGATCATTGAAAATCTGACAGCCATTCAAAACCTTCTCGAGAAATGCTTGCGAGTTGATCATCATGACATTCAAGAAGCTTTGCAAAAGGTGCTAACTGTAATTCTCAAAGCGATCAAAGCGGAAGAAGTAATTAACAAAACTGAGGAAGAAAATCCAGGAAAGGCCTTTATGAAATTATTAGTTGCAACCGTTGAACAGGACTTACAAGGTACATCGTCAGTTGCTGCAGGTGTAATGTTGGTATGGACTTTGTTTATGGTCTTTCCTCAGAGCGTAGATCCACTCCTGGGACTAATCATGAAGACTTTCAGTAAGCTCTGCAAAGATCACTTAAGCATTTCCCAACCGAAAGATGCAAGCGGTCTAGAGGAGGCAAGAATTACAACTGGGCTTCTTGAGAAAGTTCTTTGCTTATTATCGTTGAAAGTCTCAGTTTTAGGAGACTCGCGTCGCCCTTTTCTGTCTACAGTAGCGCTTCTGATCGACCGTTCTATGGATCAGAACTTTTTGAGAAAGATCGTCACCATTGCTAGAAATTGGGTTTTCAACAACGAAATCTTTCCAACAGTCAAGGAAAAGGCGGCAATATTGACTAAGATGTTAGCCTTTGAGGTGAGAGGCGAGCCGTCTCTTTCCAAAATGTTCTATGAAATCATTCTAGATTTGTTTGATCAGAAGCAGTTTACCAACACTGAGATTACCGTAAGAATGGAACAACCATTTCTAGTTGGTACAAGGGTGAAGGACGAAACCATAAGGCGCAAGTTTATGGCGATACTGGATAACAGCTTGGAAAGGGACATCAAAGAACGTTTGTACTACGTCTTAAGAGATCAGAACTGGGAGTTTATTGCCGATTACCCTTGGTTGAATCAAGCCTTACAGCTATTATACGGATCATTCGTCAAGTCGCATTCTTTAACGCTCATCGACGTTTATGATTTGTGTGGTCCGGAAATTATACATGAATTTTTACCAGACAACGTTGATGTTACAACGGAGTTTGCAAACCCTCACCTATCATCTTTTATCAACGAGCATATCAATACTTTTGGACATGTCTGTGAAGTTAAGGCTGCAGATATTATTGAGCCACTGATAGAGTTATTTTACCAGGATTCCAGTGCCATTCACAGAGCGTGGGTGAGCGTGTTCCCACAAGCATACAAATGCATCCCAAGGAATGAGAAGTATGGATTTGTCCGGTCTTTAATTACGCTCCTATCCAAGCAATATCATTCCAGACAAATTGCTGCGAAAAATAACGTAGTGAGTATGCTGTTGGACTCAATTAGCAGGGTAGATTCTTTAGAGCTACCACCGCACTTGGTGAAATATCTGGCAATTTCCTATAATTCGTGGTATCAATGTATTAAAATCCTCGAATCGGCACCGTTTAACACATCAATTGATAACTCTAAAATCCTGGAAGCCAATGAAGATGCTTTGTTAGAGCTTTATATCAATTTGCAGGAAGAGGACATGTTCCATGGGTTGTGGAGAAGGAGAGCCAAATATACTGAGACCAACGTTGCATTGTCATACGAACAAGTGGGTTTATGGGACAAAGCTCAGCAACTATACGAAGTTGCCCAGGTTAAAGCTAGAAGCGGTGCATTGCCATATTCCGAAGTTGAATATGCCCTCTGGGAAGATAACTGGATAATATGTGCCGAAAAGCTTCAAAATTGGGATATACTAACGGAGCTAGCAAAACATGAAGGCTTTACAGATTTGCTTCTGGAGTGTGGATGGCGAGTGGCTGATTGGAGCGCAGATAGAGAGGCTCTTGAGCAGTCTGTTAAAAGTGTCATGGATGTTCCAACGCCTCGTAGGCAGATGTTCGAAACCTTCTTGGCCCTACAAAATTTTGCGGATACTCGGAAGGGTGATCAAGAGGTTCGAAGACTTTGCGATGAGGGAATCCAGTTAAGCCTGCATAAATGGGCATCGCTACCTGAAAGGTTCACACCAGCTCATAAATGGCTTCTGCATGGCTTTCAACAGTATATTGAGTTCTTAGAAGCCACGCAGGTCTACGCCAATCTACACACAACTACAGTTCAAAACTTGGATGCTAAAGCTCAAGAAGTCAAGCGGGTTTTACAGGCCTGGAGGGACCGGTTACCTAACATCTGGGATGACGTCAATATGTGGAACGATCTGGTCACTTGGAGACAACACGCTTTTCAGGTCATAAACAATGCCTATCTACCGTTAATCCCGGCCTTACAGCAATCAAGCAGTAATAGCAACGTCAATACCCATGCTTATAGAGGGTACCATGAAATCGCATGGGTAATCAACCGTTTTGCGCATGTTGCTCGAAAACACAATATGCCTGACGTGTGTATCAGCCAACTGGCAAGAATCTACACATTACCAAACATCGAGATCCAAGAAGCATTCCTCAAACTACGTGAACAAGCAAAATGTCATTACCAAAACATGAATGAACTAACAACAGGTTTGGACGTCATTAGCAACACAAATCTAGTATACTTTGGCACTGTCCAAAAGGCAGAATTTTTCACTCTGAAAGGTATGTTCTTATCCAAACTGAGAGCTCATGATGAGGCGAATCAAGCCTTCGCTACTGCTGTACAAATTGATCTGAACTTGGCCAAAGCCTGGGCCCAGTGGGGCTTTTTCAATGATCGTCGTCTTTCGGAGGAGCCTAACAATACTAGCTTCGCTAGTAATGCTATTAGTTGCTATCTGCAAGCAGCAGGTCTGTACAAGAATGCCAAAACCAGGAAGCTACTTTGTAGAATTTTGTGGCTGATAAGTATGGATGATCCATCAGGCTCATCTGCTAACGCCTTCGAATCTTTCCGTGGTGAGGTACCAGTTTGGTATTGGATTACATTCATTCCGCAGCTTTTAACATCACTTTCTCACAAAGAAGCGAACCTAGTTCGACAAATATTGATCCGTATAGCTAAAAGCTATCCACAGGCGTTGCATTTCCAACTGCGCACTACTAAGGAGGATTTCGCGGTTATACAGAGACAAACCTTAGCAGTAATGGGTGAAAAAGGTGACAGTCAACCCCAGAATGGCAGTCAGAACGGTGGTCCACGTCAACCGTGGGAGTATCTGCAAGAGTTGAATAATATCCTCAAGACGGCTTATCCTTTACTTGCTTTATCTCTTGAATCGCTAGTGGCACAAATTAACGAGCGCTTCAAATCCAGTACGGATGAGGATTTGTTCAGGCTCATAAATGTGCTCCTGATTGACGGAACATTCAATTACAATCGGTTGCCGTTCCCTAGAAGCAATCCAAAGCTTCCTGCCAATACGGAGACAAACTTAATAAGATTCTCGGAGACGCTTTTGGCACCACACATTCGACCAAAGTTCAATGCTGATTTTATTGACAGCAAGCCAGACTTTGAAACTTACATCAAGAGACTACGATACTGGCGGAAGCGCTTAGAGAATAAACTTGATAGAGCGCCTAAAGTTGAAAACTTGGAGAGACTGTGCCCCCATTTGAGTAACTTCCATCATCAGAAATTTGAGGATATTGAAATACCAGGGCAATATCTGTTGAACAAAGATGACAATTTGCATTTTGTCAAGATTGCACGTTTTCTACCTGAGGTAGATTTTGTTCGCGGTACTCATTCATCTTACAGAAGGTTGACTATTCGTGGTAGCGATGGTGCTCTGCATCACTTTGCTGTTCAATACCCGTCTGTACGACATTCAAGACGTGAAGAGAGGATGTCTCAGCTGTTTAGGCTATTCAACAGATCTTTGTCGAAAAATGTTCAAACCAGGAGCCGAGACATTGAGTTCACGTTGCCCATTGCTGTACCATTATCTCCTCAGGTGCGAATAATGAATGACAATCCAGCTTATGAAACTATGCACCAAATTTATGATCAATATTGCGCAAAGAATAATATGGATCCAGATACCGTTCAAGACTTTGTGAATGAGCAGCTGAACATAGCGCATGACAAGGCGCTACCTCCGCCGGACCTAACTGTTGTGAAGGTCGAGATATTTAGCTCGATTCAGTCAATGTTTTTGCCAACTACAGTTTTGGTCGATTACTTTATGGCACTTTTCGATCAATTTGAAGATTTCTGGCTCTTTAGAAAGCAATTTGCGTCTCATTATGGTGCTTTTGTTTTCATGACATATATGATGATGATCAATAATCGAACTCCACACAAGATCCACGTCGATAAAAGATCAGGAAATGTTTTCACATTAGAGATGCTTCCTTCAAGATATCCCTACGAAAGAGTGAAACCATTGATGAAGAACTCAGATTTGAATCTAGCTCCTGATGCGCCGATATTCCACAACAATGAGCCCGTACCTTTCAGACTTACTCCGAACATACAAAAGCTGATTGGAGATTCTGCTTTGGAAGGCATATTCTCGATCGATATCTTTGTTATCTCAAGAGCACTGATGGAGCCAGATAACGAATTGAATACCTATTTGACGCTTTTCATTCGCGACGAAGTAATATCATGGTTTAGCAATCTACATCGACCAATAGCTGAAAATCCACAATTAAGAGAGATGGTACAAACCAATGTTGATCTAATTATAAGAAAAGTCGCTCAGTTAGGTCATCTGAGCTCACATCCCGCTGTTACTACGCAATTCATCTTGGACTGTATCAGTTCAGCTGTTAATCCAAGAAACTTGGCAAAGTCTGATCTGAGCTACCTTCCATGGTTTTAATTTCATATCATACTTTTAGATAGTTGTATAAAGTTTTCTCAAACTTGGAGATTGAACTATTTGACTTTCTCACACCATCTTGAACCCAAACTCCATAAGCACCCATCTGGTTTGCCATCATGATGTCTGTGAAAAGTCTATCGCCTACCACAGCGACCTCAGACGGGCTGCTGACAACACCGTTCTTGGTAAAATATTGCATAACTTCATCTCTGCATCCCGGTTTCTTAGTTGAATGCCTCAGGACAGGCACTCCAGTTATAGATTCCAATTTTTCAGCTTCTTTATAACCAATATCGTCGTTTGATCCAGCAGTATTGCTAACAATAAGAAGTCTCTTGCCAGGATACTGTCTTTTCAACTGTTCCCATTTCTCCAAATACGCTGGCCATACTTTATTATCATCGGGATACGCAAAACAGTTATCCTTATCCAACACAACAGCTTTGATCTGGCCATTAATAGGTACTGGTAACTCATTAAACGTCTTTATCCACATATGCGGCATACAAAGTCTGGGATTCCATATTAACCGGAAGAAATTCAACGTACCACTGACATTCATCAAACTCTGACAGCACTTAGCACCAAGGTCACAATGGCATCAATTCATCGACCATCTCACGCTAAGATTATGCTCATCTCGCCAATTTTTCAGTCAAAGACTACTGATCTTGGCATTAACCTTTCACATTACCCTACTCGAACCAGCTTTAAGCTAGTAGCCATAGCCGTTGATGCCAGGCATCTATAGTCCTGGTATGCTAGTTCTTGACCTCGTCATCTGCCGGTAGCTTCTTGTCTTGCCCTGCCGGGTTGTCCTGGTTGGCGTTCTTTGTAGATTTATCGCTGTGCGAGCCGCTGGCGTTACCGGTAGCCTTCTCTGGAGGTGTAGTCGGTTTAGTCTTCCCTTGTATCGTGGGCTTGATCAGTATCTGGATCACCACGAAGCCAATGAGCGAAGTCACGATGAGACTGATCAAGTTGTAGTTCTTGGAGATGAATTCGCTGTCAAATGCGGTCATATAAGGTGTCTGAGGTTCTGAAAACTTGGGACGATGTTCGTTGAAATGTGGTGGTATCTTTAAGTCGTGGTCGTTCTTTTCTATCTCTTGTCTTTTGGCGGGATCCAGTAGCACTTCTGGGAATATTGGACGCGCTGGAGCCGTTAAACTTGTATCTGGAGCTTGGCTTGGACCCACTGCAGTGAGTATGACGGTATGTGCCGGCGATGGGATCTGAGCTAACACTGTTCTCAACGATTTATCGAAATCTGCGATTGCCTGGCGGCGAAGATCTTGATCTTCTGGCAGCATGGGGAAATCAATGCGTAAAATTCTTCTAGCTGCATCAATGTAGGGCTCATATTCATCAGTGGAATCGCCATTGATCACCACAAGCTTGTCAATCTCGCACTGGTCGCTTACGTATTCGATTAATTCAGTAAACGTAGCATTTGAAGGAATTTCAATTCTATCGAAGCTCAACGCTGTGGAAGCAGAATGAATATATCGTTGAAGACTGGTAAACTCCTTCTTATACTCTGAGAAGTCATTAATCGTGATTCCTGGTAGATTGACGAAGACATAGGCGTCTGAATTGCAATTGGCAAGTAGTTGCCTCGAAATTTCGGAAAACTTCTCAACAGGAAGGCTCACTTGACTGGTATCTTCCTCAACATACTGGATCAGTCCACGAGATCTTGTAGGGAAAGTTAGTATCTTGCTAGGGACCAAAGTTCAATCAACAGATATCATACAGCTTATGGGAAAGTAGGATAGCGGGAACATCAGTTTGCTGAATCAAAGCATATGCCAGATTATCAAGTAAAATATGAATTATAAGCAATAGCAGCATCTCAAACAGCTCTTCACTCGCTAGACTTACAAGGCTAACTCTTTAGTGAATACTTGTATATATAGTGAGATCCGTTTACTATGATGCTAAAGACGTCAGTAATTCATTAAAGCTCTAAGCTATGGTCTGGAACCTATCTGGATGGACCTGGTAGCTTTTGCTGGTCGTAGTTCTTCCACTAACTTGATGGCTTTTGAAAGCGAATCCTCATCGCTGGCGGAAGCGGCGTCTGGATCATCAAGTTCGTTGGTGTCACCGAGGAATAATGCATCTTCATTTGGATACAGCGTTCTTTGATCTATTCTATTCAGTAGAGACATGTCAAAGTTCTTTGGGTATTCCCAGCCATTTTCCGTGATAGCCTTGATAAGAACGTAATGATCGACTTGGAAACCAGCATGTAGGATCTTCTTGTACCATGAATAAGCCTCTGTGACGTTTCCTAGCTTGAGGTATCTTAGAACCATTGCGGTGCAAAAGCGGAACTGTAACGGTGCTCTATTGAGCTGCATGAGATGGAGGAGGTGGGAAACATCTGATTGGGACAAGTCGTAGTTCTTGTAGACGACGTAGGAGAATGGACAGGATTTGGTTGTGCATCTTATGCTTGAAGCGAATTTTTGAGAGTAGAAATCCTTTAGGATTTCAAATGCCAGCTTCGAATTGTTTAGTTCCAGGCGAATGTGATAGAGAAAGATTGAGAGAATACCTGTATCATGCTTTGTTGTTCGGAATTTATGTTCTTGTAAAGCCTTCTTATAGGCTGAGTATAGCTCCAGAACAAGGTCTTGGTACCTTTCGCGTGCCATTGTTCTAGCGCATGTGGAGAGCAGAACTTTATACAGTTCTGTTAAAATCGGTATGGAGGGAATTCCTTGGGTGCGCAACGAACGAGGAAATATTTTCTCTTGAACTTTGGTCTCTGCCTTCAGCATTTCCTGGGATAACTTTACTGAGTTACCGTGGAAAATAGCTCCCCATAGACCTAAATCATTTAGCAAAGCTGCAGTTTCCTTGATGTTGAACGCTGAAAGAATATATTGACAGCTTAATTTGGGATCGTTGAAAGATTTTAATGAGGTCACAAGCTCTCCTATAATTCGTATATTGAACTTTGGATCTCTTATTCGAACCACCTGTTGAATCACTCGGATAAAGTGGAAAACCTGCTCTTGAAGACCCTTCTCTCTAAGTAGCTTTAAGATGAAATGGAGCGATGGATATAGATATTCCTGCATGAATCTGGCATCTTTCAGTAAGTGAGCTTTGCGCATGTATTGTAAATTGATCTCAAAAGCTTGTAAGAACATCTCAACGTTCCCCGTTTTCGATAAGTAAAACAAAAATGTGTTATTAAATCGACTAAAGAGTTTCTTTTCCGATTTTGTATCCTGACCACCTCCACGTTCCTTCAATGATTCCATCTTCTGTAGCAAAGAAGATAGATATAATTTAACAAATCTAAAATCATTACCACTGAGCACTTTATTAACAAGCTTGTTCATTGCGTAAAAGCAATGCAACTTGCCGAACTTCTCTTGAAATGTCGCTTGATGTGCCTTATCATGTAAGAAGATCTCGAACGTTGCTAATTGCATCTCTAATTCTGATCCCTGCATTAGCCTCTTGGAGAAATTCCACACGTATGGACACGAAGAAAGATGCACATCATTCTTAATCAAGAAGTAAAGGTGATTAAACGACTCATCTTTGGGCAAATTCTCCCAAAACCACTGATGCACATCGGTAGGTACCAAATAATTGCCCTTCTTACCGCCTTTCGGGAACAAATCGTGCTGAAACGAAATAATCCGATAAAGTTTCTGCTTCTTCTGCTCATTAGACAAACCATCATCGCTAATTGTCGATCTCAATGCATTAATAAAAGAATAGTATTGCTTCCAACCTGGTCTACGGAACATCGACATCCTAAACAAACTGGGATCCGCCACAACTTTCAACAAGTTACTAAACACAGTATTGTAAGACAAACCAAACTTCCTTTGAAGCTTATTTCTCACTCTGCGCATCTCACGTCCACTCGATATCAAATCTATCATTCCACTCAATTTCAAAAGTTGCCCCGATTTCTCTCCAACAAGATCCCGAACAGTCATTCGATTAACAAGCTGATACATTTCATCTATATTAAAAGCTCTCTTCTCATTACTTTGTCCCGGAAACGTCGCTCTACTTTTCCACCTTAAACCTCCGCTAAACTGCCAATTGCCAAACCTTCGACAAGCACATAGCATAGCAACCTCCACAAGCTCCACAAGCTCCACAAACCAACCCAAGTGGACCCTCTAAACCTCTCTAAAACCGTTAAAAGTTGACTTATAGCTAGTATAGTTAGCCCGCTTATTGAAGATCTAAGGCCATCATCCTATACGAAAGGCTTAAGTTCAACAAGATTTGAATAAACTGGGCTGTTTGACACATTTTAAGCTATAAAAGGCCTAAATTCAGTGGTTTAGGAGCTGTCTGTCGTGATTCCATTGGAGTTTGTGGTGTATAGTCTCTGGAGGCTGCTTTATTGCGCGTGAAACGGTGAACTGGGCTTGATTTTAGACCGTGTATTGGGGGTATAATGAAGAAATCTATAGGTGGCGATAATGGTAATGGGATAGGTACCAAGATGGATCAGGATGTTGGCACGTTGTTTAAGAGAAGTGAGATTATTGGACGAGGTAAATTTGGAGTTGTTTACAAGGGATATCATGTTAAGACTAAGCAAGTTTATGCGATTAAAGTGTTAAATTTAGATTCTGACGAGGATGAAGTGGAAGATGTTCAGCGGGAGATTCAATTTTTAGCGTCGATGAAGCAGGTTCCAAATATCACACATTATTATGGATCGTATCTTAAGGATACGAGTTTATGGATTATCATTGAGTATTGCGCGGGTGGTTCGTTGCGTACGCTTCTGCGACCTGGGAAGATTGATGAGAAGTATATTGGGGTGATTATGCGGGAGCTTTTGATGGCTTTGAAATATATTCACAAGGATAATGTTATTCATCGGGATATAAAGGCGGCGAATGTATTGATAACGAATGATGGGCAAGTTAAATTGTGTGATTTTGGGGTAGCAGCACAGCTTAATCAAACGCGATCTAGAAGACAGACTATGGCGGGTACGCCGTATTGGATGGCTCCTGAAGTTATTATGGAAGGTGTATATTACGACACAAAGGTCGATATTTGGTCATTGGGTATTACGGCTTATGAGATTGCCACGGGGAATCCACCATATTGTGAAGTCGAAGCACTTCGGGCAATGCAACTTATTACGAAATCGAAACCTCCGAGGTTGGAGGGTAGAAACTACTCGGCGTTACTTAAAGAATTTATCGCACTATGTCTCGATGAAGACCCCAAGGCAAGACTGTCAGCTGAAGAGCTGCTTAAAACGAAATTTATCAAAACTCATAAGGCAACTTCCTCTGCATTGTTGAAGCAACTAATTTCAAGGTATTTATTGTTCAGAGATAGCAAGAAGAAAACACGCGAAAGCGTCTTCTTGGCTGATGAAGACTACAAAAAACATTTGCAAAGTGACCAGCTGAATGGGAAGAATCCTGAGGACAGTTCAGAAGTTGAGGTCGATGTAAAATGGGATTTTGACTCCTTAAATTCGGCCGACTACATAATAGAGAATGATATTAATCTCGAGGAGATACCAGAAGGCTCTGCCTATGATTGGGCAAGTGCACAGGATCAACACAATTATGCGTACCCTGATGAAGATCAGTTTTACTGTTATCCCACCAATAATAACAACACGAAAGTGTATCAGGGGACGACGATGGGGAAGACGCAACCAGGTACCATGCTCTGTAATTCAACATTGAACGCGGCGCTGTCGCATAACAACACTACAGGAAATTTCCCCACCAGAATGATGAAGAGCGTGCGAACAAATCCAACCGTAGGGACAGGATCTCACACTAACACTGGCGGTACAAAAAGGTCTGAGATGAAAGTTCCAAAAAAGCTTTCAGAGCTTTTCGAAAAGGTTGAACAGACAAATGAAAGTATTTCCGCTGAACCTGAACTGTCAAGAATCAACCGAAATGCATCACATCTACATATGGGAAGCTTACCAGAAGATACAGCAGCCCTCCCAGTTAGTGATCTGCCAGCTGTCCGTCCTCACGTTAGTGCGATTAACAACGGAAATTTTCACAGTCAGAGCACTCCTGCTCTACCAGTCATTCAGACAAAGTTCAGTAAAGTTACAAAAGGTCCTCCAACAGCCGTTACCACGGCACCAACTCCCATAGAAATTGAGATTCCTGAGGAGCTCCCGACGACTACAACGTCTTCTTCTTTCAATGCCGATGCAATGACGGCTTCCCATACCAAGCCAAGATCGTCTACTGTTTCAACACCTGGACCGACTTCTCACCCGAAGGCCCCAAGTATATCACGGCGACTGACCGTCGGCACCGCTGGAGCGCCAGCTTCTAATAATCGAGGAATTGACGAAAAGCCTAAAAAGATGAGCAACTCACCTGGCGACAATGCGGAAGCAAGTGTCCCGCCTTCGAACGTCGCTAACATAGCATCAAACGGATCCAGCTCCTGGAGTAATAAGTTTCCCTTAAAATCTCCATCTCCCACTAGATCGTATACAAATCACGGTTCTTCCCCAACGAAAAGACCCGGAAATTCACCGACTACGGGAAGTGCTCAGCCGCCAACCATGAAAGCTCTAGGCAATGCAGGTGAAAATAAGGACCCACTTCTGCAGCCAATTAATACCAATTTGCATATCAATAACGAAATTCACAATTCTATGTCCGACAAAGAAACGAGTCGAGTCAATAGGGATTTCAAGCGGAACAATCCAAATCTGAAGCTCCAAATGCCACTTCCCACGAGTGTGGTTCCTCACAAACTGCTAGATCCGTCTTCATCTGCTACAGCATTCACAGGAAGCAATAACGGCCCTGTGGGGGAAAACATTAACCAATTTGGCTTTAATACAAGCAGTGCATCTAACATCCCAGTCTCAATGACGCCGATTAATGAGAAACATATCGACTGGAGCAAAAAACCTAAGAGAGGACCCAGCATAAGCAATAGGAAGAATTCACAAACCGCCGATATTTCAATGTCGACTTCAACTTCTGGTCCAACGTCAAGTGTCAACGGAGCTCAAACCACAGTACCGCTAAATACCGGACCAACGAGCATCAGTAGCGTCAGCGTGGCATCCATGATCACCAACGGTTCATCAGCAAACGCGGCGACTTCAGTTCAACAGCCATCGCAAATCGGTACAACCACCAATGCTACGAGTAATACAAGCACAGGTATTGCGTCCGGAAATCTTCATTCGGCTACTGTACTGCAGCCTCCACCGACCACGATTAACATGGGAATCTTCCTCGATGTTGACGCTAACATGCCCGATTCTAATAGTTGGGCTGACAAGAAACCTCTAGTGCTGCATGAGCTAGAAGCCTTGCTGAAGATGTACGAAGAGGGATTACCAGTCATAGAGAATGCTCTCAAGAAGCAATTGATCTCTGCAGAACTCGCACAGGGCGACCATTAGTTACTTCTATAGAACTATGCATCCAGTGACACCAGTCTATCAATATTTGCGTTTATATCTAAACGCAAGGCTATAAGAATGATTCAGCTTGTTCTTGAACTCTTACTGGAGGTGTTCCCAGCTAGAGTCAAGCTTGCAAGAACTCGATATGTAGCTGCCAAGGTTCGTTGTTACTATCACTTTGAGCTGGGCGGCTAAGATACAACAACAAACAGGACAGCAGCGATCTCGGAATAGAATCCTGACGGTATTATGAGTCCTGGAATGTTGTGAAGCTGCAGATTACCATTGCTGCATTGCAACTGTATTTGGTTTGATTGCTGAACTCATCTAACGTGTGTCCAACTTCTAGCTGAGAGACTTGAGAAATGGTATAGAGAGTCTCTAGACTGGCCAGAGTGCTGATTTACATGTTGAATATCTTCACAGAAAGAGCAAGCGATTAGATTCGACTTCTGTTGCGGTATGCCGCCGATGCCCAGCGCTGAGGCAATTCGCAGGGAAACAACAAGAGACCAGGCTGCAACGGCATGAGCAATCCCATACGCAGTTTATCCTACCGCCATCTTCGATGGCGGATCTGGGATCTCGCCGCTTCATTTATATCTGTCAGGCTCCGGACTCCACATATGCCAACACTACAAGAGATCTTTACAACGCAAGAATTCAATTCACTATATGCTATCGAATACCACCGTCTGAGCTTCTGAAGCCATTTGGCACACGGTCTGAGTGGATACCGGGCTAATTCAAGACGAGAGCTGAAATAGACACATCAAGACTAGCTACAAGGGCAGAGAGTTACACAACCGACAGATACTCATTGAGCAACCGTTCCAGAAGTGTGGAAGCCCATTGAATGGCAAGATTTGGATCTCCGTGATAGTTCCATAGGCGATTTCACTTCTACTCGTGCGACGTGCAAACAATACTAAGTGAGAAAGTCAAGAGCTAAAAAGCTTAGAATATTCCAAATAGCTGGAATTGTAGCTTTGATTCAGCAATCCAGGGAAGGTCAATTGAAGCATTAACACACTGATAAGCCGTGAGTCGTTGACTATTGGTCAAAACACATAGAGGGCATACTTGGCAGATCGGAAAAGGCGTGCATTCATTCTTACACTCGCTTTTGGCACGCTTTGGGTAGTCATTGAGCTTCCAACTGGTGATCTATTGTGGTTTCGGGGCTTTTTAACTCTCAAGGATGAGTAACAATACTAAAAGGCTCGGCACATTGATGGAGGAAGACTCAACAGGCGGTAGTTTAACGAGCCACAGGTTAAATTATGTGTCGCAAGATTGTGAGCTCAATGGTAAGCAAGAAAACTCGAAAGGGGGCCGTGTAGGTTCACCTTACGTGAACGGACTTAATGGAGGCTCAGCATTACCGAAGTCGAGACGTGCAAGCATTTCAAGCAATAGTGTGAGTACTAATAGCAAGACGGTTGGATTAGGGATCGCTAGACGACCCAGCGATAATCTGTTATTGAATATGGCAGCCTTGGAAGACGATGCAAGAAAACTAGAGGAAGAAACCGTGGCTTTGAACATTGATTTTGGGCTGCCGCCACCGAGGAAGAACTTTGCGACGAAAGCTGAAAAGAATGATAGACCTATCTCAAATGATTCGATCGCTACTAGAACTACTGAACTTTTTTCATCTGCTACATCAGATTTGAACTCGGGAAGTTCATCTGTTGAGAATGAGAATGATATTGAAAGCAAGGAATGCAGAGATGAGTTGAATGAGAGCAGGAGCTGCACGGATAACGAATCGGACTCTGAAATGTGCTCGGTGAAGAATTTATCATTAGGCGCGGCTGGTAACGAAACAATTCGCTCTGTCACAAAAGAGAATCCCGATGTAGTCCAAAGAACTAGATACTTCTTCAACAATGGAAACAAAGCAGCGTCACAGATCTCTCTCGGTGCAAGTATTAACACAATAACTTCGGCAGCGGAGACCGCAAACGATGGTACGTTACAACGATCTTCACTACCGACAGTATCGCCATTGTACTCTCAGGTAAACAGCACATCGGCTATCTTGCCCAATAAGGCACGATTAACACCGTCACAGAGGTACCGGCTACGAAAAGCTCAAAACGAAACCGCTTTGAGGAAATCGATCAGAAGGAAGGAAAAGTTTTACGAGGAACAGGACAGAAGCTCTGAATTACGGGATGACTTGGAGAATATGCTAATTTGGAATATTCCAGTAGCGTCGACTTCAACTAATTCATTCTTAACCTCATCAAAGGAGAATCGTAAGACTCGTAAAATGCCATCGGAAGACAATCTTACCGCGACCAAAAACTCAGAGGATCATTTTGCCGCTCATCGATTGCCATATCTTGATTACCACGAGATGCCGACATCACCCATACCGGGCGTTAATAATACCACGGATTTCCAATACATGCAACAAGCCACCAGAAATTTATCGTCGGTTTATCTTCATTCATCGGATAAACTTTCGCAGAGTAAACTTTGCGAGCGTACTACGTCGGCAGATTTCTTACCAATTGAGTTTAAAGCAGCCAGCGATCTTGGATTGGAAGATCTCAAGCTTGTTTCTGAAGATAAGTTGGAAGTAACCAGTCATTCTAGACCAAGTTGGTTACCTCCGAAGGATCCTCAAGAGAGGAAATTACATGAGGAACAGATTTCCAAGAGTACTAGTATGGCGTCGATAGATCAATTAGACAGGAATAAGGAATCGCATGAGAAGGCCATCAGAGATGAGACTAATAGACAAAAATATGTTCTATTACTGGCGAGGGACATTACACGAAATTCTTCCCTGCGGGATCTCAAGAAGCTCATATGGGAAACAGCATTTAGCGATGAGACTCGAAATCAAGCTTATAATGACGTTCTGCAAAGTAGTGCTCGAACCATCACGAGTGAATTTTTGGAGCCATTCGATGATATTATGAAATTGTTGAACGAGATGGATTTCCCCAAAGGTAAGGAGGCTGAAATCGAGCAATTAATAAAAGTTGGTATTCGTTGTAAAATTGCAGGTAAAAATGGAATTTCAAAAGACTTGGCTCTAATGCTCAAGCTAAAATCGATCTCGCAGCAGGGTCTGCAATGTGGCGATGAGCTCTTATTTCACCATTTCCTATTAAGCAAATCCTTCGCCTCACTGGAGCAAGTATGGGACGCTGTCAATCTAGTGCAAATGACTTGTTTTAACGACCATTGCAAGGAAAAATTCAACTCAAGAATACTGAACCCGCGTGGGATTGTTGCTCATTACCTACTGCGAGGTGACGACTTCAAGGACGAGTTTAACGCATCCTGTCTGAACTCTTCCACCTGGTGGAACATGATGGAGCGAGTCGACCACACACTTTTCATGTGGATCATCGATATCATCGTCGTGTCCAACAGTCAATGTTTTAAGAAACAAACCGTCCAGGAAAAAGGCTGGGACCACTACCGGGCCAAAAATGTGGTGGTTAACTACAAGATCCTACTCTCCCTTATCCTCAACGTCCTTCTAAACTACCATTTCGGCTTCAACGATCTCAAGACTCTATCAAATATCGATGACTCAAATTTTTGCATACCGATGCCCATGAATCATCTCCTAGACACCGACAGCGTGAATCAGATATTCGTTCGCAAGTGGCTTCACTACTACAAGAAATTCTAAACCATCCCAACCACCTTTAACATGGATTCCTTCATTATGTATGATTCTTCAATATGTGCGCATGGAAACTATTTCAAGCTTCGGACGAGGAAGGCATCGATATTTCATTGAAGATACAAGAAGATAGGACTATAGAGGTCGAACCATGTCTTGTGAACGTTCAATATGGCCTATAATTTCTGATATCAATGGTTCAATTTCATTTTTCTGTTCATTCATTTCGTTGTTCCCTCAGATTCTCGAGACATTTCGGGACAAGACTGTTGAAGGTTTATCGCCGTATTTCCTTTTGGCGTGGGTTGCTGGTGATATCACTACGTTAAGTGGTGCAATTTTGACCGATCAATTGATGTTCCAAGTGGCGATGGCGTTGTATTTTTTGATCAATGATTTGTTCATCTGCGGACAGTATTATTACTATGGAATCCTGTATCGAAACTCATTAGCGACCACGGGCCACGAATCTAAGCCACACGTCGATTCTGTGCCGGCAGAGTCCCACCCGGGACTCGCCGGTAGTGGTTCAAGGAAAGGTTCTGCGATTGCTAGAGCGCTGGCCGTAGCCAGCGCTCTTGGCACTAGCGAAGCGTTCCCGATCAAACCAGTGTTGAGTTCGCTAGCTCGTCGGGATTTGGACGACCTCCCAGTGCCCACTCCCGGCAACGGGTCCGCGAGCAGCCTCGGGAGAGCCCTGGCGTGGATAGGTGCTGCCTGCTACGTAGGAGCCCGTATTCCGCAACTATGGAAAAACTACAAGAGAAAGTCCACTGACGGTATATCACCTTTTCTATTCGGCACCACATTGCTCAGCAACGTCACCTACAACCTAAACGTGCTAACGAGTTGCGGATTCATCGGCAGTTCTGATCGTCGCTCGTTCCTGCTGAACGCACTACCGTTCCTGCTGGGTGCCTCCGTGACGATCCTATTCGATCTCGTCTACTTCTACCAACACTACGTGCTCTACGCCGAAGACATGAACCTCAGGGCTCTCGAGCGTGAACAGGCTCGCTCCAGCGTCGAGGCAAGCCCATTACTACACAGCTAGCAACCAGTGTAGCACCTCGCTAACCGATTCAAGAAGATCGCACGCTCCTATTGGCTACTTCTTGGTTTTACGAGCCATAACGTATGGATTGCCAAGACTTAAACTATATAAAGGCAGTAGATCAGCTAGAGATAGACAAGAGTAATCGCAATACAAGAGTCAAGATAGTGATTCAGATGTCTAGAACAGTTGAATTGAACAATGGGATGCAGATGCCACTTGTTGGCCTTGGTTGCTGGAAGATCCCGAACGAAGTGTGTGCATTGCAGGTCTACGAAGCGATCAAGATAGGATACAGGTTATTTGATGGTGCTCAGGACTATGGCAACGAGAAAGAGGTTGGCGAGGGGATCAGAAGAGCTATTCAAGAAGGATTAGTCAAGCGTGAAGAGTTATTTGTAGTTTCGAAGTTGTGGAACAGCTTTCATGACCCTAAGAATGTGAAAAGGGCTTTGCAAAGAACTCTGGATGATATGCAACTTGATTACTTGGATCTATTCTATATGCATTTCCCAATTGCCCAGAAATTTGTTCCCTTTGAAGAGAAGTACCCACCAGGATTGTACACTGGAGTCCAGGACGAGCAAGAAGGTGTTATTTCACTGGAGAACGTTCCTATCATCGATACGTACCGGGCACTGGAATCCCTCGTTGACGAGGGATTGATCAAGTCGATTGGGATCTCCAATTTCTCTGCAGCGCTCGTAATGGACCTTCTACGTGGTTGCCGCATCAAACCCGTTGCGTTGCAGATCGAGCATCATCCCTACTTGACGCAGGAACGTCTCGTTGACTACGTGAACCAGCAGGGTATCCAGCTGGTCGCCTACTCTTCGTTCGGGCCGCAGTCTTTTGTCGAGATGGGTTACGAGCTGGCCAAGTCTACACCAACGCTATTTGAGAACAAGACCGTGGTAGACATCGCCGCCGCTCACGGCTCGAACGTGTCGCCCTCCCAGGTACTACTCAGATGGGCTACTCAGCGGAACATCGCCGTGATCCCCAAGTCCTCGAGACAAGAACGGCTTGCCCGAAATCTCAAGATCGACAAGACACTTACACTAAGCGACAGCGAGCTAAGCTCGCTGTCGTCACTAAACAAGAATCTCAGATTCAACGATCCCTACAATTGGTCCAACAAGACCCGTTTACCAATCTTTGACTAACTAAACTATATAGCGAATTAAACGAACAGCTCATCGAAGCTCGCAGACTACAATTCATCAGTCTAGAGTTCAGTGTACAGTCGAATGAAGGTCCTAGCACCAGAACCAATTGAGCTGGTCGATGACGACTCGACCAGCCCTGCAAACGACGGCTTCGCCGTCGTCAGGGCCCAAGTAACCGATTGCACCATCGTTACCGGTGAAGAAGGCTGCAAGTTCGCCGTCTGGAAGGTAACACTAGTGTTGCAACCACACGACGATACCCGTTGTCGTACTACTATCTCCCTCTTCAAGAGATACTCACAGTTTCGTCGTCTACACGACCAACTGGTACAACGGTGCCGGGAGGCTGGCCTCCCGGCACAGCTGCCCCAGCTGCCACCCAGGGTATCCTGGTACCGCTCCTGGCGGTACCAGGAAGCCAACCTGGACCGGTCCTGGTTGGCACGTCGCCGTCAAGGACTCGACTATTTCGTGAACAAGATCCTACTGGACCAGTCGTTGGTCAACGCTCACAGGGAGCTCATCGAGGAGTTCCTGGAACGTTGACCGGTCACCAAGAAGCTTTAACGGGCTAGTTAAGTGCCAGTTGGCTAGACTCTCTTTGGCTTGGTAAGCCGGGCAAGTTAATCAGCATACGAACCATGGACGTCAAGTATATAAACCAGTTGTGTTACGAGGTGTTGAGAGTTTATGAACGTTTACCGTCGATTGAGTAACGGTATAAGGATTGGTATGACTGCTACACATCGTAGAGTGACGATAATTGGTTCTGGACCAGCAGCCCACACGGCAGCGATTTATTTAGCGAGAGCTGAGATCAAACCAACGTTGTATGAGGGAATGTTTGCTAATGGGATTGCAGCCGGTGGTCAATTGACCACCACTACGGAGATTGAGAACTTTCCTGGGTTTCCTGAAGGTTTGAGTGGTGGTGAGTTGATGGAACGGATGAAACAGCAATCTGAGAGGTTTGGTACTGAGATTATTACTGAGACTGTTTCTAAAGTGGATCTTTCATCTAGACCTTTTAAATTGTGGACTGAGTTTAACGAAGATGCGGATCCTATCACTACAGATGCGATTATCCTGGCAACGGGAGCTTCTGCAAAGAGAATGAATTTGCCCGGTGAGGAGACGTACTGGCAGCAGGGAATCTCTGCTTGTGCTGTGTGTGATGGTGCCGTTCCGATCTTTAGGAACAAACCATTGGCAGTTGTTGGTGGTGGTGACTCGGCGTGTGAAGAAGCTGGGTTTTTAACCAAATATGGGTCTAAAGTGTTTATGTTGGTGCGTAAGGATCATCTACGTGCCTCGACGATCATGCAGAGACGTGCGGAGAAGAACGACAAGATCGAGATCTTGTACAATACCGTTGCGCTCGAAGCCAAGGGCGACGGTAAGTTGTTGAACGCGCTCAGAATTAAGAACGTTAAGACTAATGAGGAACGCGATTTGCCCGTTAACGGGCTGTTCTATGCGATTGGTCACACACCTGCGACCAAGATCGTCGAGGGACAGGTCGAAACCGACGAAGCGGGCTATATCAAGACTGCTAAGGGCTCTACAGAGACCTCAGTGCCAGGGTTCTTTGCTGCGGGAGACGTACAGGACTCTAGGTACAGACAGGCTATCACCAGTGCCGGCAGCGGATGCATGGCCGCACTGGACGCAGAGAGATACTTGAGCTCTTTTGAGTAGATCTAGTATATATTTTGGATATACAATTAGCGCTTCTTTAGTTGTAAGTTTCTTACTTGCTCTTCTAGTCGCTTCACTTTATTTTGTATATCTTCCAAATCACCATTGAGCCTGGCTCTTTCATTTACGATATTTTGTTCCCATTGTCTGAATCTTTGCTCTTCAGCCTTTACTTGATCAGTGAAATACTTCTTTAAGGCATTCTCTTCCTCTCTATACTTGGGGTTATGAGAAAGTTTTCTTGCGGGCGCCCTCAACGGGACAGTTGATGTGTTTTGACCGTTTGGATCTTCAGATTGTGTGTTACCTTCTAATCTCAATCTTCTGTAAGTCTCGTAGTGAAGTTCCTCGGTGGTGAGGATCAAATCGAGTAGATTGGTCCTTAGCAACAAACTTCTTAGTTTGCGGAAATCGCAATGATTGTCGTTTTCTATCTCGACGATCCCCCATGGGTAGCTTCTGCCGATGACCTGTTTTCCCTGACCGTTATCGATTTTCTTCTCAGATCCAATGATGGCAAATGGCATCGATTCGATTAGTTGTCTTGCATGTTCCATCGCGGCCAGATCCTGGTTCGAATTGATATCAGATTCTCTTTCTCTTTCCAAAGGTGGTGTGAAAATACGAATTTCCTGCGCTTCTATGACCTGTCTAATCCTTAATTTGAAAGCAGTTAGTTCCTGGGCGGTTAACGTATCTGCTTTAGCGATCACTGGAATCAAATTTGCCCTAGTGGAGATCCGCTTCATAGTTTCAATATCAAGTGGCTTCAAACCATGTCCCGTAGGTCTTATAAAATATAACACAGCATGAACCCTGAGGTCAAATTTCACAGCCCGGTACGGCTGTTGTTCCTGCCGCATAAAGCTATCATGCTGATCGTCAATGAAATCGATAATCGACTGCCACGATTTATTATTATTAACGTTATCGCCAAACCCAGGCGTGTCAATCACATTGACACGTAAACTAAAGTTTTTCTCCTCGAGAACAGCTCTGACAACATCGATCTCAACAGTCCTCCTTATCGGCTGATGACGACGCTGCTGATTATCCGAGTGTTTCAAAGTAGTCTGGAACAATGTATTAATAAATGTCGTCTTACCAACTCCACTTTCTCCACACACCATCATGGTAAATGATCCACCTCGCTCACTCACAATCTTGTATCTCTGATTAGGTAAATTCGAGATCCCAATTGATTGTACAGCACCATTGTGCTCTACAGTACCACCCATTGTAGCTACCTCCACAGTCATTCCAATAGATGCTGATCTAAACCGCTAATCTAGCCTCAAGCACCCAATAACCCACCATTTTGGCGTCTTATTCACTTGAAACTGATCGGTATGATCCAGATCTTGACGTGGAATGTCCATTTGAAATATCGTTTTGTACGGTGAATTCCGGGTAAACTTCAAAAGCAGTCACGTGAAAACCGAACTGAATCGTTTTGTACGCCAACATCCGGGTAAGGGTCACGTGAAAATACATGAAGATCGTTTTGAACGCTATGGTCCGGGTAAACTTTTGGTCTGTCACGTGGCAACAAATTAAAATCGTTTTGTACGTTAGTCGTTGTGTACGTCATCATCCGGGTAAAGCTATGACCAGTCACGTGATACATTTGAAATCATTTTGTACGTTATCCGGGTAAAGATTTACGCAGTCACATGATCTCATTTTTAATAACTTCAGCGGCTAATAAATCATCAATCCCAGTTCTCAGCCGCATGTTTATACTCCAACTGGCAGCCCATCAACCTCTCTTCTCTTTCTCTTCATCTTGCTGTATCAGGAGTGATGTGTAAGGAAGAGCGAGCTTTGCAAAGCCGCCGATCGTTTAAAAAGTACACAACCAGGGAGAACAAACTAGCGAATGCTGTCGGTATGACCTGGGTAATGCGGTATTGCAACCATCAACGATGAAGCGATGAAACGATGTTGTTGGGACTGCCATAATGTGTGTACCGCGGTAAACACATGTCGATACAGTGAAGAAACTTGGAACCAGTACAAGATAAGAACAGAAAGTGGGCTAGTTGAACTGTAAGACGATAAGACGGTAAGAACGGACTAGGAGAACGATTAGCGGATGGTTAGAGGTGGTAAAGCTTTGTCACGTGACCTAAGAGGTGAGTAACTCACACGGTTGAGTGCACTGTTAAGCGAATTATCAGCGGTATCAGCGCTAGTAGCAGTTCAAGAGACGTGCCAACGGTATTGATTTTGATCGGAATGGAGTTTGCAAAGTATTTGGTCGGTTATACGAAAAAACTGCTGGTTGTACCACCGGAATTGACTCCAGATGATCTTCACAATGCAATTGACTTCATGATAGAGGCTCTAGCGAGGGAACAAACTTTAGAGACGGAACAAGTTTTGCAGCTTTATACTCAGATTTCCAGTTTCTTGACTTCGCTTCGAACTACGGGACTGGATCACAAGGCTGAATATATTGCAGAAGCTGCAAAAGCTGTGCTTAGACACTCGTATACTGTGGATTTACAAGCGGATTCCAGTGAAGACCAAGTTGTGTTGGATATTGTTGGCACCGGAGGCGACGGACAAAATACGTTTAATGTGTCTACATCTGCTGCGATAGTGGCTGCTGGGATCCCAGGGCTTAGAGTTTGCAAACATGGCGGCAAGGCGTCGACTTCTAACAGCGGCGCTGGTGATCTGATTGCCAAGCTCGGTTGTGACGTTTCCAAGATCAACCACAAGACGGCACCCACGTTATGGCACAGTGGTAACACTTTCATGTTCCTACTCGCACCTTACTTCCACAATGGTATGAAAACGGTAGCCCGTATTAGAAAACTTATGGGGATCCCCACCATTTTCAACGTATTAGGACCTCTAATCCACCCTGTCAACCATGTGAACAAGCGAATCCTTGGCGTTTACTCTCAAGACTTGGCTCCCGAGTACGCGCGTGCTGCTGCACTAGTGTACCCTACGAGCGAAATTTTCGTTGTCTGGGGTCAAATTGGCCTTGACGAAGTCTCCCCAGTGGGCCATACCACCGTTTGGCACGTCGATCCGTCTAAACCCGGTAACATCGATTCTTTCGAACTAAGTCCCAACTTATTCGGTCTACAAGAGCATCAACTATCGGAATGCAAGTCCCTGGGACCTGCAGAGAATGCCCATATCCTAAAGCAAGAGATCCTCTCGGGAAAGTATCGATTAGGTGACAATAATCCGATTTACGACTACATTTTACTAAACACGGCCGTCCTGTACTGTTTAAGCCAGGGGAACAAAGATTGGAAGCAAGGTATCGTCAAGGCAGAGCAGAGCATTCAATCTGGCAGCGCATTGAACGCTGTGAACCGTTTTCTGTTGGAAGTTCAAAATCTATAGATGGTGATTAAGTGATCTACATAATAGAAAGAACACGGTACAAAGAACAATACAACACAAAGAAGTGGAAGGGAAAGCCTGAAAGCATTCTATTTGAAGTTGTTGATGGACGAGACTGCTAGAGAGTTGAAGAACTTTGAGTTTACACCTATAGGTTATATGAAAGAGAAGCAAAATGGGAAGCGAACAAATGGACCGATTAGTGACGATGATGATGGGATACCGATGAGGAAGACACGTAAGATGAGCCTAGAAGATAGTTTTAATTCAACCAGGATGTTTAATGATGAATCTCAGTTGGAGGAAACTTTACCTCGAGTAGAGAAGGAAAATACGAATGTGGATAAGAGGAATTTAATGCAAGAGCTCAGTGAGAATGCAGTAACGTCGAATCCATTACGAGAACAGCAGGAGAAATTGCATAAACTTAATAGTGAGAATTACAATTTACGATTAAAGTGTAACTCGTTGTTGAAGTTTTTGAATAATGTTACTGATCAAGGTGAATTGAGGAAAAGTCTGGGACTCTTAGATGAGATACAGGAATGGAAGCAGAAATTTGAGAAACTTCAGGATGCGAACAAGCAGCTGCAATTGAGCTTGAAGGCTCATCAAGAGAGTATACCGTCAGATACGAAGGAAGAGCTGGAAAGGCTTAAAGAGAGATATTCCAAGTTGGAAGAGGATACGAAGGCGAAGGTTGAGCAGAATCAGATCAAGATTGATATGTTGAAATCGGATCTTAATAATCTTAATGTAACTTTAACGATGAAAGACAATGATTTGGAGGAAAAGGAACGGAAAATTCAGCGGTTGAAGTCGCAGTTAGAGGAGTTTGATCATCGTGGTAGTGCATCGCTGTTAGAGCTTGAAAGAAGTCTTGATCTGAAAAATAACGTTATCAAGAGGTTGGAAGAAAATCTTGCCAAGTTGGAGAAATTGGCAAAGGATAAAGATAATGATATTTTGGAGTTTAAAAGGATAATTAAGAGGAAAGATGATGAATTGTCAAAGCAGTCGGATAGCCAAGTGCGCTATACTGAACAAGAGAAGGCGATTAGAGAGAAGACGGAAGAGATTAGACGACTGACAGAGCGGAATAGAGCATTAGATGAAACCATAAATCGGATGAATGTGGAACACAATCAGCTTGAGAGAAAAATAGCGGATATTCAGCATTTGAAAGATGAGTTGGAGGATCAGAAGAAAGAACTAGCACTCACAAGAACTAAACTAAAAGAAGCAGAGCAACTATCAGCAAGATTTCAAAGTCAAATTATAGAAAATACGACCAAAAACTCTGAAAGAACGTCTCAGCGAGTAAAGGAGAAGGAATTGGAGATTGACAACCTGAGAGATCAATTGCAAAGGCTCCGACAATCGCACGAAACGCTTTTGCAAAAGGCGAAAGCTGATAATAACTATGAGCTGGACAAGATGGAAAGGGAAATTTTATTACTGAAGGAAGAGTTAAAAGTTACCGAAGAATCTCATCAGAGAGAGCTAGAAACTTGGAAATCTAAATGTGACTCTCTTAATAGGGAAAATGAGAGAATGGTTCATCAGGAAGTTGGATCTATCGCTTCCATGAAGAAGAATTTAGATGAAAAGCTATCAGAGATTGAGCGATTGAATAAGCTCTTGGAGCAGTTACGATTTGAGAAATCAGAATTGACAGAAAAAGCTATTCAATTGCAAAATTCAAAGGACCGCTACAAAGAAGAGCTCAAGAAAGTTGTCACTAAATTCGACCATCTCTCTAAAGAGTACGTTAAGCTCAGAGAAAGAAATGAGACTGGCACCGACGGCGAGAGCTCTAGGTCTCTCAAGGAAAAGTACAATACTATGAAACAACGATTGTTAGACGAACTGAAAGTTCTGCAACAGGAGAATCTAGATCTGGAGAGGAAACTAATGGAATCCAAAGGTAACAATCTTGACAATGCCACAACTAACGGTCGATCAAACACAACATCGCAGGACCGAATAGACTATTACAAACTGAAATATCACACGGAAGTGAAACAAAATGATGATTTAAGAACAATGAATGAGTATTTGAACCGAGTTTTACGGGCCATATCACAACACGTCAGACTTGATCTAATGAAGATTAGAAACGAATTCAATACCGAACTTCCAACCTACCTGGCCCATCGCAACCTGAGAGCCTTTCAACGACCCAAGTTCAAGACAATCGCTCTATTTGTCCAGGCCTGTGTACGCATGAAACAAACCGCACTGAGACACAGATGGGACCAACAACGAATACGCTACCTACAAAGAAAGATGGCACTCGAAGACGACCGTTTCAGTTGGTAACAACCCGTCACCGTTTCAACTGTCTATATTCCCTAAGCACCTGTGCCAATCGCATTTTGAAACTCTCAGAAATAACAGCAATCTGTTCCAGCATCTCAAAATGGTTCTCCAACTCCTGGCATTTCCCCAGAATACTATTTAACCCATCGATATTCTTCTCCACCACTTGGTCAACGATCTGTTCCCGAATCAACTCGTTTTGACGTCTACAGATAGCTGTGGTCTCCAACTGGATGCTGGCCACATACTCCTGGATCCTATACACTAAATAATCATAATCGATGGTCAGCTTATCGATCCCCAGTGGGTCTTCGTTCGGTACGTCCGTATTACCACTACCAGACATTGGTTTAAATCGCAGCTTTAAATACTAAACTGATGAGCTTCCAGGGTTGATCAACAGGTCCTAACCGGGTTGGAGACGGTGAGTTGCAACTTTTCAGTTAGAACCAGTATATATAGTTGACCGACTGGTGTTAGTCTGTTAAAAAAGGAGACACTTTAAACAAAGGTTAGTGGTCTTAAAGGTTACTATTGACAGGGATATTGGTTTAATTGGGCTGAGATTGGTATGTCACAAGGTATATATTTGACAGATGCACCAGTGAGAAGACCGCAACCTGTGGGCAATCCGTTATTGAGAAAAGTGCAAACTGCTTGCAGATTATCGTTACCAGAGCCTGATTTAGCGTTGAATTTGGATGTAGCTGACTATATCAACGAGAAGCAGGGCCCCAGTGCTCGAGATGCGGTTATTGCGATTGTTAAGTTGATTAATAGTAGAGATACGCATACAGCGGTGTTTGCGTTGGCATTATTGGACGTCTTAGTGAAGAATTGTGGATATCCATTGCATTTACAGATTTCTCGTAAGGAATTTTTGAATGAATTGGTTAAGAGATTCCCTGAACACCCACCTATGCGTTATTCGAAGGTTCAGAGACTTATCTTGACTGCAATTGAAGAATGGTATCAGACTATTTGTAAACATGCAGCCTATAAGGAGGATTTGGGATACATTAGAGATATGCATAGATTGTTGAAATACAAAGGGTATGTGTTCCCCAAGATTAACGAGTCTGATCTGGCAGTTTTAAGACCAAGTGATCATTTAAAGACAACAAGCGAGATTCAAAAGGAGCAAGAAGTGGCCCAGGCAGCTAAGTTGGAGGAATTGATTAGACGTGGTAGACCAGAGGATTTGAAAGAGGCCAATAAATTGATGAAAGTTATGGCTGGTTTTAAGCAAGATAATGCTAATGAGGCTAAACAAACTATTTCGAATGAATTGAATAAATTAAAGCGGAAAGCAGATTTATTGAATGAAATGTTATCTTCTTCTGATTCAATTGATCTACAGGATGATACTATTGTATCGTTATACTCTAATTTGAAGGTTGCTCAACCAAAATTTCAAAAGATTATTGAAGAAGAACATGAAGACGATAATATGGTCCAGGATTTGCTCAGATTCAACGATACAGTCAATCAACTTTTGGAGAAATTTGATCTGTTGAAAGCTGGTGATTCGACTGCTGCTTCGCAAATCCATCCTTCAAATATCGCTCCTTCTAATGAAACATCCAATGCGGGCAATGGTGGTACCCTAGCGAAGGAAATCAACCTTATTGACTTTGATGATGACGAGGAAACGCAATCATCGTCTCCTGCACCCGCTCAATCGGGATCCGGTGATGTCGTGGCAGATCTTCTAAGCGACTTGACCGATTTATCAATTTCGCCCAATTCTGGGTCCCAAAGTTTTGGTTTAGGCGGTAGCATCTCTTTAGGTGCTGGACAGCCTACTTCTGCGATCTCCAATGCTAACAGCTTAGATTTCCTGACTGGAATTTCTGGCTCCAATGCTCCAAATGTTGCTCAGCCAAAAATCGATGATTTAAACCTTTTGGATGAATTCGCAGATTCTTCCTCTGTCTCTCCTGCAACAACAGTCTTGGTTAGCCAAACTGATAATCTAAAGATAGAGTTCGATGTTAAAAGAGAATCTGACTCTACTGTCGAGCTAAAGATGCGCTTCTCAAACGTTTCGTCCCTCGCCATCACAGATCTGACCTTTTTGGTAGCAGTACCAAAATCTATGGGCTTGAGGTTGCAACCACAATCAGGTAGTTCTCTTCCTGCGTTTGCAACCAATGCTGTCACTCAACAGGCATGGATAGATAACGCTCCAACTGGTGCTACTAAACCACTTAAGATTAAATGGAAAGCAACCTACAAGATCAATGGATCTCCTGTCGAAGAGACAGCCGTTTTAACTCTCCCAAAGTTGTGATTTTATCTAGATAACTAAGTCTCGTACACTAGCGAGTAGTATATATTGATTCCACCAATCTGTATTCATTAGCCTTCTAAGTTCTAACGTAATGCCTTTGGATATATTGTATATATACAAGTGCTTTATAAAGTTCGTTAAGAGAATGCCATGCGTTATGAATAAGCTTGTTATCTTTATTTTTGAAACCGTTCTAATATTTCCTGAGGAGTTGGTGAATTCATGTCTGGGTTTGGGGCGGAATGATTAGGCTTTAGATGATTTGCAGTTGCCTTGACTTTCTGCTCCATTCTTTCGGTTGGCTGGGCTGGCGCTGATACAGCCTGTACATGAGGGGTCAATTTCTGTTGTTGTTGTTGTAACTGCATTCTTCGCTGCTGTCCTGATTTATAGTAGTTTTGTGCAGCTTTCATGGCGGTTTCCAAGGACAGTTCTGGTTTTTGAGCCAGTATCTTTCTCGAATAGCTCTCGACAATTTCACGTTCAGTGAGTGGCCTTTGAGAGGGCGTTGGTGCAGAAGCCTGTCTACCGGCTGATTCCCTAGGTGACCTACTATCCGCATAATCAATTCCAGGTTTGTTAGCGATTCGATTTTGTGTACCATTGGGGCTTGATTGATTGGATTTCTGTTGTAGTCGGCTCTTGACATTTCGTCTCATTTGAATATCTCGACGCAAAGCTTCATCTCGTTGAGCTTTCAGCTGAGACATTTCTGCTGGCGTTGGGACTTTCATATTTTTGCAATCCAAGGGTTTCCGCGGTTGAGTTGGGTTAGGTCGTGGAGCATTTTCCCTCTTCTTTATGGTTTTTCTCATGGCTTCAAACATACTGGCCCAGCGCAGCCTTCTATGACCTCTTTGAATCGACTCGGGACCGACTCCCAGGGGAGAAATTCTTCTATTCTGTTTCTGCTGGAATTTATGCGCTTCTAATAACCACTGGTGTACGCTGTGGGCGCGAGGTCCTTTGAGATCGTTGAAGCTGAATCGCTCATTTAATTGAACAAATCTTTCAAAGCATTGCCATGGAGTTCTGCGCTCAATATTCGAAAAGTAGGACATAGTAGGCCTATGAGTCATATGGGCACTTATAAGCTCCCAGTTATATGCATATGCATTAATATTTTTCACCAGCTCCTGGTCGTCTTCTGGAAGCCATATAGTTGGTGTCCTATTTTGTAAATATCTTAATGACGGCGCAGGTGGAGGTTTCAAGTAATGACTTCTTCTGTTCCCATAAAACATTCCCCTTCGTTTGCTTAATTGCACGAGTGATTGCTCCTCTTCAACAATTTGTTTCTCAACTAACTTCAGAAAATGGTCGTCCTCCAGAGTAACCAACGACTTAGAGACAGCAACAAAAGGTAAGCTTTCTGAAGCATTACTTTCGGTTTGCGTTCCGATATATAACGGAATCTCTTGCGCAATTGTTCCGGCAGTTTTGTTGAGTTCGTCAAAGGACAAATGCAATTTGAAAGGGTATTGTGAATATACTTTTCTCTTATCTTCCTTTTCCTTTGTGCTTTCCTTTGTTAAATCAGTAGAGGAATATTCCTTCTCGGTGTCGGGACCTTTCTTCAATAGCTCTACATCGATGGTTTCGACCTTTTCATCACAGATGGCTTCGGCGGCTTGTTTTTCATCCGATACTGAAGTGGTGTTGCGTTCAGGTGCTTCAACAGACTCAGTATTCAGCCCTGCAGAAGAAGAGTCAGGATTATTCTCGGCCAGTTCCACAGACTCTGCATCCAAGTCTGCAGAAGAGGAGCCAGGATCACCTCGAGCCACTTCAACAGGCTGTATTTGTGTGTCATTATTCACCGCATTTTCACAAGGACTTGCATGTTCAGGCGTATTCGAACATGGCACTGACGTTTCATCTTCCGCACCCGCTACCAGGTGTTTAATAGGTCTTCTATTTATACAGCACACTTTACCAAATGACCAATACTCCATTACAGCGTGCGCAATTGTAGCGCAAACGGCTATCTTGTATTTGTGACCCTCTTTGAAGTCCGCCTGCATCCACTTTGCTTCCTCGATAAGAGTACGATAATGTGAACATTCTTCCTGCCACGCATCGATGAATTTTTTGGGCTGCCTCAATGACCATAGCCCAAGTCTTCGCAGCTCCTCAATCCTCGAACTCACAACAGTTATTCGACCTTCACTAAGAGCATTGTTCATTATATCTGTTGTGAGAACTTTATGAGCCATAGGTATCAGTTTTATTAGTGGTAAAGTCTGTACCATATATTTTAATTCCGCAAGCGGCAAAGCTTGCGGTATCTCGGACGGAACAGTTTCCTTCATAAGTAAATACACCAAGTCCTTGCTATTGATGTTGTTTTCATTGAAATAATCCATCGGTTCTATACTTTTCTTTGAGACTTCATCCACCAAATAGTTCCGGCATTTCTTTGTCCCTTCCAAAGGAGTAGGTTCTGCTGGAGTGGTGTCAATATCGGGATAATAAATGGGTTGATCAGGTACAGAAGGAATGGGAGAAGTGTAAATGGAAACAGATCTCGCCTTAGCGAACTCATCTGCACTTGAAATCAAAGTAGGAACCGAACTAGAATGAGATTTCGTGCCCGTCTCCAACGAACTCGGCCTTGTATCTCGATTGACCTTTATCTTTTTCTCTGGAGGTAACTCGCCTGCAGCACCTTCAGTTAACGGCCTTTTCAGCTCGCTTTTAACCTTCTGCACCATGTATGTATCTGCAGTGCTACTTCTTAATGGCTCATTCTTCACTTTTCTCACACTATCAACACTCCGGCCAGATTTCTTCGTACCACCCAACCCGGCACCCATTGGTGACTCCAATTGCCACAAAGGTTTCGGTAGCGTTTCGCTACGAAACCGCAACCCTTTCTTTATATCATTCTGTCGCAGAAAACTCTCCATCTCCAATTTCAATGCCCTTTCATCCCTTATCGTGAGCAATTCGCTCAATCGCGACATACAATACAACTCTACAAGCTTCCGATTCCGCGCTTTCACCAAATCTTCCACCTGTGTCTTACTACCACTCCTCGAATCATCAGATCGACCACTACTTGACCCTATAACAGTCCTCCTCGGTGGCGACGGTGACCTTGAAGACATCTCGGCGCTTATTTCCCCCTTATATACCTGTCTTCCCAGGCCGGGTTACCCTGCACAACCACAAACAAAATCGCTTACAGCAACAAAAACCAACAGGGCGAAAGCGGTTAAAAGATCACCTCTTTCACAACTTTAAACCTTGCGAATCAATATGGAAAGCTTCAAATACCTACAATCTTTACTTGTAACAGCTCTTATAGCCTTCCAATTGTTCTTTTACGCCCCCGTCTTTCTAGTTTACCCTCCTCTTTGTGGCTCGTAGCGCAAAACTTTTCGCTGGCGGCGATCAGTCCTTCCGCTCGTGCAAAACGACATACACATGAACTATATATACGATTCCTAGTATGGGTACTAGTGCCAGGAAGCTATCTCTTGCTCGAGTTCGTTGATACTGTCTACGAGCCCTTGGTGGTCTACCACGACGTAGGAGTTGATGATCCCCCTGTTTGGTTGGGATTCGCACTTGATCTTGGCGTGTTTCTCGAGATAGCGGTCTTCCGCGTGGAAATAATCGATTTCTGCTTGCTTGACACGTTTCTTTGATCTGGCACTAGTGTCTTCTTCATCGTCGCTGTCGATATCGAAGTTTACTTCGTATTTTCTGCTGAGAATGATGTAGAAATCGTAATTCTTGTCGTCTCCGAGTGTATTGGTGACATCTTCTAGCGTTATCTTGTAGAGTGGTGGCATTACTTCTGCGGGCATGTTGATGAGACGTTCGCTGAGCACCAGGGCGCAATTCTTGGTTTGATTGGAGTCTATCGATTGTAGGAAAGCGTTCAGTTTAGCGTCAGCTTTACGCAGATACTGAGCGTAATCACTGTCGCGATGTTCTTTATAGTTGATAAACGATAAGAAACAGTATGGATCTGATTCTTCGCCGTCGGTCTTGATCGTGGTGGTTGGAGACTGTAACATAAGGTCTGCTAATTGACTTATCTGAACTCTGCTACTCTCCTGCGGTCCCAATAACTGACGTAGAAGATTCTTAAAGGCATGGAAATCAACCTCTGGGTTCCCATTGAAGAAATCAAAATCTACATTAACGATTTTTTCATCTTCACCATCACTGTCGTCGTCATTCTCTGAGTCCGTACTGCTGACATCGATGTCTGATTCTTCACTAGGTTCGTTCTCGTCGACTCGTCTCTTTCGGTTGGTCACTTCAGATAATTTGACAGCTTGAACCATGGTGACAAGGCTGGTCAATCGCTAACACAGGCTTAATGATTTGATTTACAGTAGCTCATCGCTCATCTCATTTTTTTTTTTTCACGGCTTCTACTAGGAAAAGCACTGCTATTGACACTATGAACAAAGTGACAGTAAATCAGTATCGGTCCCATATAGATTCTTTCAGCGTCCTTAGCGGTGGATTTATTTGTGGGAATTCTGCTGGTATTTTACGGTGAAAAGTTGAATATTTTCGTGCTTTTATTGCTTGAACCTGCGATTTTTTGGGTTTTTAAAAAAATCTGGCATTATGGTCTATTTCCTTGACTATGATCGTGCTGTGGAAGCTTACTAGGCCTGCTTTCTTGCCTTGTTCAGCAGTTTTGGTTTCGGTGCCAGTTTCTCAGATAGTGACATCTGTCGCGACTGAAAAATCGGTATAGAAATTACAGATTTTGGTCCTTTATAGAGAGAGATGGCCATTGTTGGTTTCGATTTCATTGTCATTGATTAATTGCTGGGACATTTGTTGGCGTAGGTGTCGCAACAGCTGTACAAGGTTTATTGAATTGAGCTTCAATTAAAGATGTCGTCAGTGGTCGATTGGTTCACGAAAAATGCCAATGTGAAGGTGAATGAAGCCTTGAGTGTGGAGAATTCATTCTTCGAGGGAATTCCAAGCGGATACGGATTGTTCGTTGATCTTTCTTCGATTAATTATGACGCTAAGAGCGAGACAGTTGAACTACTAAGAATACCTAGGCTGGCAACGTTCAGTTTAGATACTTTATTGGAAATGATCAAGGATGAGACTCAGTATAGTTCGAAGGGAAATATGGAAAGGCTGAATGCAAAAGTTCGTGCTGTTTTTTCACGATTCTTAGAGCTAGATGGATTAAAGAACCTGCTAAGTGAGACTACGATCCTTGTATTCTATTTCACCCTGTTGGCATTGTTGAAAGATGAGTACGAACTGCCGAAAACTTTGAGATTTTACTTGGAGAACGTTCTTTTACAAGTAAAAGTAGACAACGGTCCAATGTTTTACGAGCAAGCTAAGGAACTTTACGGGCAATATTCAATATTTGTTGCATTGAAAGATTTAATGGATCTGCTCGAGGATTTTTTGCAGAATAACGTCAGCGGGAATCAATCTGTTGTCCCAGTATTGAGACAAGTGTATGCCGCCATCTCTTCACGAAGTTTGGAGATTCCTGATGAAGTCGCTGAAAGCTCGGAAGATTTTGTTGTGAACACAACGTTGGTTCCTGTACTGGATTTCGCAAATCACAGTAACGAGTTGAAGAACGCTCATTTTGACATTGACCGTCAAACACAGGATGTCTTGCTCCTATTAGAAATGGATCGAATACCAGCTAATGTCACGAAATTTGAAATCTTTATTAGTTATTCGCCGGTCGAAGACTTGATATCTTTCATCTATTACTATGGATTTGTCCCCACAAGTGCTGATAAATGTCAATTCATGAGTATATCTTTGGACAGAGAATATCTTAGAGACCAAGAACCTATGCCCGATGTCAATCTGCGATTATTTTACAAATGGTTGAAGATAAATCCCGTCGTTCAACTGATCAAGTACCAAAACCGCTGGTACATTTACGACTCCAATGAACAATTCGCTTATTTCCTCCTGCCATTTATGCATTCACCTGATAACGAATCGACAAGCTGTTGGACCTACGATCCTAACTGTTATCGCATCTTCTGGTACTTCCAACAACACAGCACTAAGAAGAAAGAAAATTATACGTCAATTAACGATTACAAGGATATGATCGCTTCACTAGAAAATGATCGCAGCGATTTAATTGACCTCCCGCAGTTAGGATGGTCAATGAGTTTCCAAGACGACGATTTAAACACTCATCGCGGTAGATTCCCAAAGGAACAAGCATTGGCATTAGCACCATTCAATAACGCAAGAACTTTCACTAATGCAATAGATCTATTTGCCAAATTCTTTCTCAGCTATATCGAATGGCGACTAAACAAGCTTCGAAACTCAGAACCACACTTAACGTCTGCTCCTTTAAAGCAGCTCGTTCAGTTCGAGAAATCCGTCCTACTTCAATTACTAAGTGAACCGCAATTACACTACTGGACTGATCAACGAACAGATTGTGAGAACTACGACTGTATTTTACGCCCGTTGCAGAACAATGCCCATCAAGATGCTGATCACAGCGTGTCGTCGCTTGAAAGCTTACCATTGGAGAACTATCATCCCGAGGAATTTACTGACTTTATCCAAGAAGAATTGAAGCTTTATGCCAACTTAGTCTAATGGTCTGCATTTTGCGTGTGTATTCAAGCCATTGAAGTTCTCGCGAGACCAAGATCTTAGTGGATTTTACACAGAAACAAAGGGAATCTCGATGATGTTTGGCAACCTGTGGCACTATCTGGTTTGGCAACTAGTTTTGACAATGATAACAGTAAGAGGACTGCATCTTTATTTGAAATCTGGCGAAACTAAAAGCTTTTATGAGAATTTGTCAAAACGAAATTTATTGATTGGAGATATAGATGGATACGTTGAGAAAGATGGCATGTTTGTGGATGATCCCGATTTAAAAATTGGCATTTCAATATATGAAACTTTTGATGATGACCATAAAGTGTTAAATCAACAAAACTCTCATAGTGGAGACTTTACGTTTACTGCCCTTGAGACTGGTGAGCACAAGATCTGTATTCAACCGGTGTATCCGGTAAGGAATGCAAAGATACGAGTGTTCATTGAGCTCGATATTGGATCTGTTCAGGCACTTGACAGCAGAATGAAAGACGACACAAGAAGTTTACAAAGTAGAATATGGCAACTGATTCAGAGATTGGAAACTATTCGTACTGAACAGAAAGTTGTGAGGCAGAACGAAGCACGGTTTAGAGACGAGAGTGAAGAGGTTAACAGCAAGATTTTATTCTGGTCCGTTTTGCAGATCGCCGGGTTGATCCTGGTTTGTTACTTCCAGTTACGATATTTGAAGAATTTCTTTGTGAAGCAGAAAGTTGTTTGAAGAAGTGGTCTAATGGTGGATAAGGAATGGTGCTGGACCCGGCTAGAGGTCGTTGAAAGCGGTAGGTTGATCAGTAAGCTGGTCTGTTAGCATGTCGTCTTGTATGACGACTTGAAAAGTTTTAGCTCATCGCATCTTGATGGGTTATAAGTGGTCAAGTTATGCCATAGAGGTTGTGTTTGGGATCTCTTTTGTTCGATATGGAGGTTTCTGAAGAATTGAGAAAGGAGCTGATAGCTTTAAAGCTGGAAAATGCGAGATTACATCGAGAATTGGAGAAAAGAGAGCAGGAGAAACGGTATCCGCTTTCTCTTGAAGAGTTTAGACGTTATGGGAGGCAGATGATTGTTGAAGATACGGGAGGTGTGAGTGGCCAGATCAAGTTGCGTAATGCGAAAGTTTTGGTTGTTGGTGCCGGAGGCTTGGGTTGTCCAGTTCTGTCTTATCTAGCTGGTGCAGGTGTTGGAGTGATCGGGATAGTTGACAACGATGTAGTCGATACGTCGAATCTCCACAGGCAAGTACTTCACAATTCGACGACAGTTGGGATGTTGAAATGTGAATCCGCACGCCAGGTGCTCAATAAGTTGAATCCATTTGTTGAAGTTAAAACGTATCCTGTAAGGTTGAATAATGCGAATGCCTTTGAAATTTTTGAGTTTTATGACATTATCCTGGATGCTACCGATACGCCTTTGACAAGATATTTGATATCAGATGTGGCTGTTAATCTTGGCAAGACAGTGGTTTCTGCGTCTGGATTGGGCACAGAGGGTCAACTTTGTATTTTAAATTACAATAACGAGGGACCCTGTTACAGATGCTTTTATCCAAAGCCTCCAACCCCAACGTCCGTTACTTCCTGCCAGGAAGGTGGAGTTATTGGGCCGTGTATCGGCTTAGTCGGCACAATGATGGCTGTAGAGACATTGAAATTGATTTTGGGAGAGTATGAGAAAAACGGTTTCCAGCCTTTCTTGAAGACGTACTCTGGCTTCCCCGAACAGGTCATACGAACATTCAGGATGAGAGGCAAACAAAGCAATTGTGCTTGCTGTGGCCAAACGCCGACAGTAACGAGAGAATCGATTGAATCGGGTCTCATAAACTATGATGCTTTCTGTGGTTCAAGAAATTATGACGTTTGTACGTCGGAAGAAAGAATTACTGTGGAGCTGTTTGAGAAAGAATACAGGACTCGTGAAGACTCAAATTACATACTGCTAGACGTGAGACCCCACCATCATTATAATATCTCTCATTTGTCAGACTCACATAATGTTACAGTAAAGGAATTGAGGGATATGGACGGTGAACTCGAGAAGCTACGAGCTCATATACCGAACATCACGAAAGATAGCGAGGTTGTGGTGATGTGTCGCTATGGAAACGATTCTCGGCTCGCAACGAGGCTTCTTATTGATCGATTCGGCATTCCTAGCGTCAAGGATGTCAGTGGAGGACTCTTCAAGTACATTGATAAAGTTGATCCATCAATTCCGAAGTACTGAGCCGATTGTTGACATTTTGATATTGGCTCGACTGCCCTCTTGTAAAGCTACGTTCCTAGCTTTTCTATTGTCAAAATGCCCGCATTATTAGCAAACGCATAAAATTGACCACTCGAGGTGCTCTCGCACCATTTAATGCAGGATATGTTCACCCCATGGGGATCTATTCGTAGTGCAATGACTTCGTTCACGCTCAACTTGAATGTTTCGTATGCATGGTTTAACCTATACTTTTCGTCTAACTCACTGTACTCCCATTTCCATAGTCTCAGCGAAGTATGAGTCTGGGCGGTGTTCTTGATACCTGTCACAAGTCTTCTCGCAACATTATCAATGACCACACTACCGTCGGAGCTTCCAGAGAGAGACAACGGATGAAGTCTAGAGGTGCCTATTGATACGATGGAGTTTTCTAGCGAGCAGACTGAATGAATTGCAAAGGCGGCACGCGGTACCACTGCCTTCAGGGAATTGGCACCATCACTGTTTACAATTGCGTATAGCTGTGGTATGTAGGCCATCGGTATGATATTGGTGCCTCGAAAACGTGTTATGGTAGTTTTACTCGTAAAGATGTCTTTTGGATCAAACACATAGAAATAGCCATCAACAGCCACAGTCGAAACTAAAAGGTTCTCAAACTCAGAATATGCCACTATAATTGATATAACGTAGGAATCGTGTATTTTGCGATAGTATGAAGGAGTAGTCGGATCTGAAAGATCGAACTCGCCCACGTATCCGTTCTTGAAGCCGCATATTATTGTCGTCGGTGAAAGAAAATCATAGCAAGTTATGGCGACTCTCGGTAGCTCGATGCATAATGATGGTTGATCAATTAGTTTGACAGTAAATTCCTGGGTGTTTTCAACCTCAAGCATTTTCACTGAACCGTCGTGACAGATAAATACTAACGAACCGATTGACGATTCGCTTTGGCATCCTTCATGCCATTTCAAGTTCCAGGTTTCACCGAATGTGTGTACTATCGTCTGCAATTTAGTAAAAGCCAATGTATGGGGATGGAGCTTGTAAATTTCGATACATGAAACGTTCCCTTCAGCCTCGAACATTTTCAAGTGTTCATCTGACGGCTTGTCCATATACTGAGATAGTGATACCGCGAGATACTGCGATTCTTCATGTTCCTGCGTAAGCCAGGCAAGATCAGTAATAAGGGCTCCCGTATTATACAAGAACCCTGTTCTTCTATCGTTTTCGAAAACCGGGAAGTCAGCCTTGTCATCTACACCAAGCGATATCTCTGTTTCTCCAATGACAACCTGTAACGGCTTGGAACGCTTCTGGATCATCTGCCCCATTTCTGACTCGCTCATAACGTGAAATTTCGTCCTATTCATGCCAACAAGAGTCCTATAGACATTTTCCGAAGCACACGGCGGTACCAGATCAACGAAGTAAGGTGAATCCTTTCGTAAGTTCTCAGAAGGGAAGCAAAACACGCAAGTCTCGAATCCCTCCTTGACCTTGGCCAAATTCAAAAGTTTTTGCTTATTCAATCCATAAATTCGCTCGATTTTATCTCTTGCCGAAGACAAATCCTTCAAAGCTCGAACAACACGTCCCTTCTCTTCAAGAGTCGAACTGGGAGTATTTGATCGTGATCCATTGGTCTTTGTACGCTTATATCCATGACTTTTCCTCGCTTTATGGGCAATTTCCGGTTCATCTAGCTCGACTACCAAATCTTCAAACCCTGGTATATAGTCATCATCGCCCTCTTCATTAGTTTCAACATAAATATCATCATTCTCCAGCTTCTTGGTCGTTCTTGCTGGTCTATTCTTCAAAGTTGCTGAATCAACGGCAGAAGCGATTGCGGTAATGCTGGGATCCACTTTAGTTATTTCATTCTTTCTTGGACGACCTCTACGCCTCTTAACGGGAATCATAGAGACACTACAAGGCCTATACTCGGTACTTCTTGATATAAAGGTCTAGTTACTGAACTAATAGACCATTTGGACCTATAGAACAGTGAATCACGCACTACGAGCTTCAACAGCACTTGAAGTCGATTATTTAATCTAGTTCTAGCTAGCTGTCGAGGTCTCTGTAGGTCCCTCCATCAGCTGGTCAAGCTCTGGAGCGATTTGGCGCTGTTCTTGGAGAGTTTTCTCTAAAAATCATGTTGTTGCGTTCTGTAGTTCATTTAGAGCATTCACTAGATCTTGGATCAGGTCCTTTGCCGATTCGCAACCAACGGAGATTCTTATCAATGTCTGTTCGATGTTAGGATCGGTCATAGCTCTCCATTCGACAAGCGATTCGACACCGCCTAGAGAAGTTGCATGGTGAAAGAATTTGAGCTTCTTGGTGAATGATTTGCATTGTTCTTTGGTGTTTAGAGTGATCGATAAGACGGGAGTATAGCCACCTTCGAGTTGTGTCTTGACGTACTGCTCTGTCTGCAGGGATGAGTGGTACACAGCGGTGAGAACACCGCTGAAATCGTTTTGATGCTCATGTAGGTATTTTGCGATCTGTGTAGCGTTTTGCGACTGTTTGTTAATTCTAAGCTCGTAAGTTCTGAGTGATCTGAGCAGTAAGTAACTCTCTAGATTGGAAATGTTTGTACCCAAGTAAATTCTATCGTTTCTGAGTTGTGCTGCCACTTCACGATCTTTAACCACCAGAACACCGCTCAACAGGTCTGAATGACCACCAAAATACTTGGTTGCTGAGTGCAATATGATATCAGCACCGAATTTCCAAGCATATTGCAAAGGTGGAGGAGCAAACGTAGAATCGACAAGTAGCAAAGCTCCCTTGTCGTGTGCCCTCTTAGCAAACAGTTCAATATCCAACGATGTCCCGTACGGGTTCATAGGTGTCTCTATATGCACAATATCGCCCTTAGAAGCGAGCTCTTCGATATCTTCGAGCATATATCTCTCAATCCCATAATTTCTGTTCAGTATGCTCACAACCGACTGACAACCATGGTAACAGTTCCCCATAAAGACTCTCTTGGGATTGTAATGAACCATAGCAGCAAAGAACGCTGCCACCCCAGAACTGTATACCACAGCATCACCGTCTAGAATCTCTGAGAACACAGTCTCCAACCTAGTGCTATTGGGATGTGAAAGTCTCGAATAGAAAGGAGTCTCGTCCAAGAACTCAAAACTCTCACGTTCACTCCATGGAATCAACTGCTCTTCATCGAATCGAAACGTTGTACTAACATTAATAGGAGGTGCCACGTCCGTCACTCTGTTATCCTTGTCATCCGCATGAATCAACGCAGTAGCCAGATCCACCATTGCTTAAATGAATCCTGGAGGGTTCTAATCACCTTCCAACCACTCAATTGACAGTTAAAACTACTGCCTTTATACTGCTCATCAGGTATGTCAATGTCAGTAACCGATTCCATCAAAGCCACACCATGATAGGAGTATGAGTCACAGCATTTGCTGACAAATTTGACTGAACAGGCTCCAGGACTCAGATCATCGATCAATTGAACTGTAAACCTCTTGCATCCTGCAACACCGGTCCTTACCACGCTCAATCACCACCAAACCGTCTGTTCTTGGCTTCAAGTAGCAAGTAAACCGTTGTATCATCATTCCAGCCTTGTCATCTGGTATACCTGGCGCCAACTCCTCGTACCATCGACCACTTGAAGTTCTTTAGGCTTGTCTTGTGAATCTGTCCCTATAAGATCCTATAGCGAAACGGATAGGAGACCTTGTATCGACATTCTTATAAGAAAGGGACTCTAGGAAGTGGAATCGAGGCTGATCTAACCATTGAGCAACCAATCGTGGTCTAGCTGGTTTATGCTAAGGATATATCTTCGGAAACTGTCGAGTATGCAATCAGTACCAAAGAATACGACAATGAACTATGCTGAAGAGTTTGTAAAGTTCCTTAATGGGTCTCATTCACCATACCATGCTGTTGAGAACATGAAATCGGTGCTATTGAAGCATGGATTTAAGGAATTGAGTGAGCGTGATGGTTGGAACGGTAAAATTGAACGTAAGGGCAAGTATTTTGTTACTAGAAACAGTTCATCGATCATTGCATTTTGTGTTGGTGGTCAATGGAAGCCTGGTAATCCAGTGGCTATCACTGGTGCTCATACGGACTCACCTACGTTGAGGATTAAACCGATTTCGAAGAGAACAAGTGAAAAGTATGCGGAAATTGGTGTTGAATGCTACGGTGGTGGGATCTGGCATAGCTGGTTCGATTCAGATCTAGCTGTTGCTGGGAGAGTCTTTGTGAGGGACAGATCGACCGGTGATGTTGTGTCGAAATTGGTCGATTTAAATAAACCGTTGCTTAAGATCCCAACTTTGGCTATCCACTTGGATAGAGACGTGAATCAGAAGTTTGAGTTCAACAGGGAGACACAATTATTGCCAATTGGTGGTCTCGTTAAATCAGATCAAGTTTCTAGCGAGTCCAAGAGCGAAGATACCTTTTCGTCTTTGAAATCTATTGTTGAGAGACATAACGAGGATCTGATCAAGCTAATCGTCAAGGAATTGGGTCTGGAATCCGAGTCAGATATCGACGATTTCGAATTGATCCTTTATGACTATGCGGCCTCGACCTTGGGAGGCCTAAACAACGAGTTTATCTTCTCCGGAAGATTAGATAACTTGACATCCTGTTTCACCTCTCTGCATGCCCTGGTCTTGGCTGCTGATACTAGCTTGGACCAAGAGCATGGTATAAGATTGATGGCTAGTTTCGATCACGAAGAGATCGGCTCATCGTCAGCTCAAGGTGCAGACTCCAATTTCCTACCAAATATCCTGGAAAGATTAACCTCTTTGAAAGCTGACGGTACCGACGAATCTAATCCCCTATCGAAATCCTTCCTACTAGAGACTTCCGCTAAATCATTCTTCCTATCATCGGATGTCGCACACGCAGTGCATCCAAACTACGCCAACAAGCACGAATCACAGCATAAACCACTCATCGGTGCTGGACCAGTCATCAAGATTAACGCAAATCAACGTTATATGACCAATTCTCCAGGATTGGTTCTAGTTAAAAAACTTGCCGATAAAGCAAACGTCCCGCTACAATTATTTGTGGTCGCTAACGACTCTCCATGTGGCTCTACTATCGGTCCAATCCTGGCTTCCAAGACTGGTATAAGAACCCTTGATCTGGGCAATCCCATCCTGAGTATGCACTCCATAAGAGAAACTGGAGGTTCCGCTGACTTGGACCTTCAAATCAAGCTTTTTAAAGCCTTCTTCGAGGACTACAGCTCTTTGGAGTCTACGATCATCGTTTAACAAGTCCAGTGAGAGTATTCTATGTACTGTTTACTAGCTGAATGTGTCTTTAGTTGTTGATCTACAGTGTAGATCAGTCAAGTAAAGCTTAAGAAGTTCTTAAATATAAACTAATCATAAAAACAGTTGTAGAATTTGGCTGAGAGATCAATTGGGAAGCCCAATAACGTTGATATAAGTTGGATATATATGGATCCTGGTTCCAATGAATTTGACTATGATGATGAATTCTTTATGAACGATTTGATTGATGATGAGCGAGATAGATCAAACCATATGGTCTTTATTGAAGCTGATTCTACTGACAAGGATAGTTTAATTGATAAGAAGGAAGAGTGTACTGCGTTAGACCAGCGATTGTCGAATGAACGAGATTTAGAGGACTCTAGCTCAGAAAGCGATGAAGATATTATAATTATAAGCGAATCAAAGCCTAGCTCAGGACCTACAGACCATGAATCTTCAATCTCAAGACGATTAAGAAGCAATAGTGTTAAATTGGTGGACGATAAACGATCGTCTCCAGTACTGCCAGCAACCAGAAGTAAACGTCAAAAGTTGACAAGCAATATAAGACAGTCTTCACCAGAAAGAAAGAATTCTGGTGGAAAATCTAAATGCAAAGAATCACAAAGGCTTTACAACGTCAAATTTCTATCACGACTCGATGGCTCCCTTGGGAAGGTTATTCAAGTGACAGTTTCAGGCGACCGTGAATTCAGTAGTATCCTGGAATCTGTTCTTGATGGAATCGTCAGAGAACTCAATGGTTGCGAGGACCTAGAGAAGCACTATAGTGTTGAAAATGTGACGCTATACTGGAATAATGCAAAGCTCTTGAAATTCATGACTTGCGATTCTCTACTGATTAATAGAGCATCTGAACAAGAGGTCGTTGAGATCACAATGGTACACCGGGAACAGGAGCAAGAGTACGAAGAGCGATTGAGATCAAGACTCGTGGGATTGGGAAATGGCATCAGAAGCGCCCTGTACAATGAAATTAATCTGGCAAACAACGACGTTGAAGATTTTAAAAACCAAGCAATGGATAAATTGATAAACAGTAGCGATACCTCATCGCTTAAGGAACCCGTATCACTAGACCCTGAAGAAGAGTCCAATTCAGCTGCAATAAAACTTGCTCTAGTTGGGAAGGATAATAAGAAGCTTTATGTGCAAGTAAGACTGTCAACGCCATTCACAAAAGTGGTGGACTACTACAGATTGCAAAAGTCGCTCCCCTCTACGACGCAGATCAAGCTTATGTTCGACCATGAAGAGCTTGATTTGAATGGAACAGTCGCCCAGCAAGACATGGAGGATGGTGATATGCTCGAGGTCCTCGTGTGAGGGCAGTACGAAAGAGTACAAACATAATCAAGGTGCCATTCAGCTTATCCATCACCGTACTCGAAGCGGACTATTCCTGAGCAATAGCAAGCAACCTTCACGCAATTCAGCCAGTCGGCTCGAAAGATGCTGTATATATATACTGTAATAATAATCGTATTATAATAAGTCTTCTGATACAAATATAATGCGGTCCTCGATAACTATCTGTAAACTGCTAGTAATGGAGCACATAGTTGTATAGTCTAGTATTTATTTTTCAATCAAAAACAAAATATGCCTTGTTGGCGCAATCGGTAGCGCGTGTGACTCTTAATCACAAGGTTAGGGGTTCGAGCCCCCTACAGGGCTTAATTTTTTATTCACCGAACTTGATGCTTAAAGAAGCTCTGTTTCCAAGATCAAGCAAGCATCGATATCTTTTAATGCACAACATCTATCTTATCGTTATTAATGTAAATCTTACATATCTTTTCTTGCACCATTATTTTACATGAGAGCAGTCAGTTAGCCTTGACGCTTACTGCTTGTACCAAATTTTCGAATAGCGTTGGTTTTGGCTTCAAGTCACCGCCATGTATTTCAGTGGCTTTTATAACTTTGAAAGCCCCGGTACCGATCGACATTGTTTGACCAAGTATGATACACTCCGAGACTCCCTCGACTGCGTCTTTCTTCATGTAGAAAGCTGCGTCGAATAAGTGATCTGTTGTCTTTTCGAAAGATGCCAATTGAAGAACGGAGTCACGCATCTTGCTTAAACCGAATCTGGTGATACCCAAAACCTCACCTTTATAAGTCATCACATCTCCCAAAAGTTGAATATGACGAGGATCCACACTCATACCGTGATTACTCATTGTATAGTCAATTTCTCCAATGATACTTGCTCTAGCGGCTTCGATACCTAGAACGCTCATTACTTCCAAGACGTGATTTGTAACTGTTTTATTTCCTATGACACCATCTGTAGCCATAACTTCTCTCAAACCATAACCTTCAACCAACAATTCACGCTTGGAATCATCCCGTACATTGATGACGGCTCTTGCAATATCTGGTAAACCTTTCACCACAATATCTGGAAGAGCACGACGCAAATGTTGCATTCTGAAGAAGACATCATTTTCACTGGGTTCTTTTGCGGAAGTCGAAATTGATTTCGCTTTATAACCTTCAGGAAATACGTTTATTGCAATTTTGTCCTTACCTAGAATACTCACATCTGAGGCCTGTATTTTCAGCTTTGGAGCGCGAGTGATTGCGACGGCAATGTCTTCAATCGTCAGTTCCAGTTGAAGTTTATCAATTGTGCTCAAGTCTACTCTGACCTGTATGAACGAAAGGTTGTCATGATAAACATCTTGAATGTAAAATGCGACATCGGAAAGTAAAGTCTTTTCTATCCTACCTTTGACCACTCTCGCAGCTCTCTCGTCATTGTCATTTACAAGAACGGCATTGATAATCGGAGTTGAAATGACTTTAGATGCATTGATAATTTCCTTAATACGTGGAACACCCAGCGTCACATTCATGGAAGCAACACCAGCGAAGTGGAAAGTCTTCAAAGTCATTTGAGTACCTGGCTCACCAATTGATTGAGCACCAATGGCACCCACTGCAGTACCAGGTTCAACCTTAGCTCTACGGTACTTGAGAATGGCGATTTTCAAAAATTCGTTGACGGCTTTACCGGTGATACGGCATAGTTGATCCACAGAATGTTTAGTAGATTCAGGAACGTGCTCGTCCAAATCCATGCTCTTGAATTCTTCACTGGGTTCATCCAGTAATTCTTTCATTCCTCTCTGTCTTCTCACGGAAGCTAGTAGCTCTGCTTTACTGAGCATGAATTTCCTTAAAGACAAATAGAAGTTCCTCTCGGCGTCATTCTGATCAATGTATTCAACCAAAGCATCTTCTTCTTTGGGAACAAGTTTACCAACGTTATCATATCGAATGAGCCTTTCTTGCAAAGGGCCTAATATTTTATCTGTCTCCAACATAATCTGGTAAGGTAGCAAACCTTTGTCAGTGTTGTTGAAGGTGACATTAAAGGCATGATTCCATGATCTAACGAAATTGACAGGTTGTGCATTACCTTCCATCTCCATCGGGTCCAGACCGTCGCCACCATACGTGAACTGAACAATACCGTTGGAGGATGTCCTGACCGTGTTATCATATTGACAAGACAGATCCTCTAAAGATTTCATCAATCTACGCGACATATAACCAGTCTCTGCTGTTTTCACAGCTGTATCAACCAACCCTTCACGACCAGAAATAGCGTGGAAAAGAAACTCTGGAGGTGTTAAGCCTGAGAAGAAAGAGTTTCTAACGAAACCCTTCGATTGTGGTGTTTTGGAGTTCTTTGGAAAATGAGGTAGAGAACGATCTTGGAAACCATCAGGAACACGATTACCAGATATAATTTGCTGACCAACGACCGCCACCATTTGAGAAACATTCAAAGTGGAACCTTTGGAACCACACGTTGCCATAATCAAGGGAGCATTTAAATTATCAAGCTCTCGAATACACACATCACCAACTTCCTCTCTAACTTTCGAAAGCAGACCACCAATTTTGGCTTCCAACGTTTGTTCCTCGTTACAACCTGGTTGTGTTTCTAGCTTACCCTTGTTGTAAGAATCAATTAACTCATCACACTTTGCGTACGCGTATTCAACCATATCTTCCTTTTTCCTTTTCAGATCATCTGCCGGTGTCACATCGCTAATACCAATTGAAAATCCTCTATTACCAAGGTACCTGGCACAGAGCTTAGCCATTCTATTCATCGCACGGGCTGCTTCTTCAGGTCCGTAATCTCTCAAAATAGTATAAAATACCGAATGCTTTTTACCATCACCAAGAACAGATTTATCCATGACCCCGCTGAGAATTTCTGAACCTCTGATGATTACATAACCATCATTTTGAGACATTTCACTTGGATAGGACTTGTTTTTGGGTGGAATGAAAACTTTATTCTTTGCATCCAAATTGATAACTACCGATGACAATTTGTTCGGTCTGATCAACAAAGAGAAAACTTGTTTACCAGTCCAAAGGTAATATGGCTTCATGATTGCGGGAGGTGGGATATCAAATTGGGTATTAGCGTCGGACATCATGGAAAGTAATTGTGTCAAGGTCGCCCTGTCGAAGAACGAATCCTTATGCGAAATTAGATATGAACCCGTTATGAAATCTTGTGTGGCAGCGATAATGGGTTCACCAGATTTTGGAGTCAGCAAGTTGTTTTTGACTCCCATCAAATTTATTGCCTCAGCCCTTGCCTCTTCAGTCTGAGGGACATGCAAATTCATTTCATCACCATCAAAATCGGCATTATACGGTGTACAGACACATTCATTTAGCCTGAATGTTCTCCAGGGACGGATCTTCGCATAATGGGATAAAATAGATAATCTGTGTAATGACGGTTGACGGTTGAGCAGAACAATATCACCATCTTCAAGATGCCTTTCAACCACGTCTCCGACCCTCAAATTCTTAGCCAATTTCACACGATCACCGTACCGCAAATTTCTTCTGGCGTCTTCATCACTCTTGAGAAGATAATTAGCACCTGGGTGGACGTTCGGTCCATTAATGATCAATTGCCGCAGTTTTTGCCTGTTGTACCGTGTCACCTTCTCAGGATATGTCAAGACTTTTGCCACACGATCGGGAACAGCGACTTCATCAATTGACAAATTAGGATCAGGAGAAATGACAGTTCTTCCTGAAAAATCCACACGCTTACCAGATAAATTACCTCTAAATCTACCTTGTTTACCCTTTAAACGTTGACAAAAGCCTCTTATTGGCTTCACTTTACCTCCTCCACTAGAAGCTCCAGGCATCATAGCCGGATTGACAGAATCGGAATTAATGTACATGGCGACCGAAAGTTGAAGATAATCCCAATGCTCCATCATGTTATTAATCGAGATACCTTTCTCCAGTCCACTTTTGATAAGTGAAGAGGTCCAAACAATTTCTGTAAGTTTCACAGTTAGATCGTCCTCATTGGAGGCAGGAGAATCTTGCATCATAACGGATGGTCTAATACAAACAGGCGGTGCCGGCAAGTATCGCCAGATGTATGTTTCCGGTCTTCCCGATTTAACAGAGGAATCAATCCCGAGCAGTTCGCAATCATCCGGTCTTAATTGTTTGAAAAGATTTAAAGTTTTCAAAGGGTTTAAATCATCCATACAACGCTTCACATAACGTTCAAGCTCTGGATTATGCGATAAAACTTCATCCCAGTCACCAACCCATTTATCCTTCTCTGGTGCAGATTTCTTACCTGCCCAACGAAATGTGTCATGAATAATCTTGAGTGATGCTGAACCTGACCCGGCTGCAGCCTTTTTCACCACACCGTTTAATGCACCACATTGCAAACATCTTCTCTGTTTCTTACATTGATCCAAAACTTTCTTTAATATACCCATACGTCTCAAGTTATCAACTCCGGGACGACGTAATTCCGAAAGGAAATGCCTTCTATCGGTATCATTCAGTAAAATAGCAGAACAATTCTTACAGATCCCTTGTAAAATTTGTATGGTAGCTTTGAAATAACCCACATGGAAAACCGGTAACGCAAGCTTTATATGTCCAAAATGACCGTGGCAAGACGCCAGATTCCCATGACACGTACTACATTCCAAACTAGACGATGAAACACCCATTTTTGGATCCAACGCACCTCCAGCCTTGGCTGCACGTCCATTCTCAAGATCGAACAGATCACGCGTGGAGATCTCCACTTCCGATTGAGCCACGATATCCGCCGCACTCAATGCGCTAAACTCCAGCCCACTGATCTTCTTTGGAGTAGTACCTGAAACAACTTCTTTCATCTTAATGTCTCCAAATTTCAAATTTCGTGCTCACTGCAAGTCCCCGGGACCACCAGGACGTTGTAGCTATCGGTCAATCCTCTTAATGAAACTTTCCCGCCTGCTAAATCCTTATAAGTCGTCTAATTGATCCGCGATGACTTGCCCATATTAAAATTTGAACCACGTCGTTCTTAGTGACACACAACATATCACTTGCAACGGTTTTTTTCGCCACCATGGGATTACCGCCAGCTTCAAAGGCCTATGAAGGATCACAATCACCTATTGAGCCTTCTTGTGGAATAGGTATTGACCAGCAGCATTCAAAGATGAGTGGGAACGGTAAAATAGTGCCCAAGAGCAATGGTACAGATCCAACTGCAGCGGAAGATTTGAAAAATGTGCATAAACAAAGTCTGGAAGAGGACGATGAATTTGAAGATTTCCCAGTTGACACATGGCCCATCGATGAAACCCTAAGAAGCACCACAAATGGCCAAACAAATCTATGGCAGGAAGACTGGGATGACGTCGAAGTGGAAGACGATTTCACAAAGGAACTGAGGGCAGAATTGGAGAGAAACAAAGAGCAACAACAACAACGTTGAAATCACATACCTGTAGCAGATATAGTCTATGTAACCATCTAGTTTCAAAGAAACTGGTAAGCTATTAAGTGAACTTTATATAAGAAGAACGGAACCGCCGAGGTCTGTTTTGTTTATATACCCCCTTGAAAGTGTTACCCGGCACGGGCTAAGGTTATACTGGTACAATAGGCTGGGTGGCGTAATGGTTAAAGAACAGTTGAATAGAGAGGTAGATGGGACTAGGTAGGTTCGTATTGTTGTTAAGGCGTTGGGAAGTGGTTTAGTAAGTTTGGTTTGATAGGATGGCGACTTTAGAGGAATTGGATGCTCAACAGTTACCGGGCGATGATGAAGTGGATCAAGAAATTTTAAATCTGCCCACACATGAATTGCAGACGAGGACGAAGCTGCTGGATAATGAGATACGTATCTTTAGGTCCGAGTTACAGAGGTTATCGCATGAGAACAACGTTATGTTGGAGAAAATAAAGGATAACAAGGAAAAGATCAAGAATAACAGACAATTGCCTTATTTAGTGGCTAATATTGTGGAAATTATGGATATGGATGCATTGGGGGACAAGGAAAATAGTGAAGCGGTCACTCAAAGTGGGAATTTGAATTTGGATAACACGGCAGAGGGTAAAGCTGCTGTGGTGAAGACATCGTCCAGACAAACGGTTTTCTTACCTATGGTCGGGCTTGTAGATCCAAATACTTTAAAACCGAATGATTTGGTTGGTGTTAACAAGGACTCGTATCTGATTTTGGAGACTTTACCTTCGGAATTTGATTCTCGTGTTAAAGCTATGGAGGTTGATGAGAAACCGACGGAAACTTACTCGGATGTTGGAGGTTTGGATAAGCAAATAGAAGAATTGGTTGAAGCTATTGTGCTGCCCATGAAACGTGCCGATAAGTTTAAAGATATGGGTATCAAGGCTCCTAAGGGGGCTTTGATGTATGGACCACCGGGTACCGGTAAAACTCTATTGGCTCGTGCTTGTGCGGCTCAGACAAATGCAACTTTCTTGAAATTAGCCGCTCCGCAACTTGTCCAAATGTTTATCGGTGAAGGTGCCAAGCTGGTCAGAGATGCATTCGCCTTGGCTAAAGAGAAGGCTCCAGCGATTATCTTTATCGATGAGTTAGATGCTATTGGTACCAAGAGATTCGACTCGGAGAAATCGGGTGATAGAGAAGTGCAAAGAACTATGTTGGAGCTTTTAAATCAACTGGATGGTTTTGGATCTGACGATCGTGTCAAAGTTCTAGCAGCTACGAACAGAGTTGATGTGCTGGACCCGGCTTTGCTGAGATCTGGTAGATTAGACAGAAAGATTGAATTCCCTCTGCCTACCGAAGATGCCAGAGCTCAAATCTTGCAAATTCACTCAAGGAAAATGACGACAGACGATGACATAAATTGGCAGGAGTTAGCTAGATCAACAGACGAATTCAATGGCGCACAATTAAAAGCAGTATCGGTAGAGGCAGGTATGATTGCTTTGAGAAATGGGCAATCCTCCGTCAAGCATGAAGATTTTGTCGATGCCATAGGTGAAGTACAGGCAAGAAAATCAAAGTCCGTATCATTCTATGCATAAATAACTAATTATGTACACTAAAAAGTATAAACCTCAGTCTAATAAGTAAATTTTCCCTGCACCGCCAGAGCATATTATCTTGCTGGTTTCTTGAGGATTCCAAGCAATTTGCGTAACAGGTTTATCACCATTTATATTAATTGTCTTAAGCAGTCTTGTCGTTGTCCAATCCCATATGAGCACTTTACTCTTTGAGTCACCAGAACAGATGTAATGTCCATCAGGCGAGAACGTGAATGCTACACCATAGCCGGCGGAATGATGGCCCTTGAACGCCTTCTTGGCATTTTTCTTGTATTTGGGTTGCATGCTATAGGTGTAGATTGTATTATCCATACTCTGCGTACAGAAATACTTGTGCTGGGGATGAATATTAATGAATGGCATAGAGTGTTGCGTTGTGTCACTTATCTGTTTCACTGGTATGTTGATTTGGTTTTCCCAGATTCTTACAGTCTTGTCTTCAGAAGAGGATATGAACTTGGATCCATCGGGAAAGTACTTCAAACTTAAAATACTGCTTAAATGATGATCGTAGGTTTGCACTAGACCTCCCTTGGCTGAGACACGTAAATCATACTGGTTAATCTTAGAGTTTGATAATCCGACAATGAAGACATCTGATTGAGTTGGATGAAACTTTACATCATTCGGCGTACTCTTAAGTTGAATTCTAGTCGTTACCTTTCCTGTCTCAGTGTTCCAAATCTTGATATTCTGATCAAAGGCAGCACTCAGAAATGAAGTGCCAGTATGATCGAAATCTATCGCCTTAATTGGTTTAGAGTGACCTCGATAATCTCTTAAACATCGACGGTCGTGATAGGAATCCCAAATTCTAAGCATATTATCATTTCCTCCGGATAGAAACAGATGTCCAGTTTTGGGCAAGTACTTCAAAGCTCCAGTACCATTGAGATGACCTTTGTAAACGTGAATTGTTCTTTTCGGCAGGTAACATTTAAAGGATAGCGGTTCTTTCCTTAGATCTATATCCACCTCCACAGGTGGATGGAGAAATCCACGATTTTGATAGTCCTTCTCAGAGTCGCCATAAAATGTGGATGATTCAATCAAAGACGTATTGATTTCATTATTTTCAGCTGTCTCTTGGAACTCATTTAGCTGTTCTCCTTCTTCATAAAGCTTCTCATCAGAATCTTCGGTCTCAGAATCAGACCAACGTGCCCATGGACCTTTACCTTGTCGTACTAATCTCCTTCTTTTCACGACTTCCATCGTGGAACTAGAACTTCTTTTAATGTCACTGTTTGCACCGCAAGCTTCAAGACCATCTTCACTCGCTTTCACCTCTTCAGTCTCTGATTCAGAGCTTGAATTATATCCTGTAACTAATGCCATTACGATATGTGGCTTCTTCACCAGCCATTCTATCATTTAGAGAAGTACGTTGTTGCACAAGTAGTAACTAAGAAGCTCTGCGATGAGCAACGTTTCATGGACTTACTATGTAAAGAAAAAGTCTCTTAGCACCTGCTAAGCCCATCAAGATGGTACTGAATTCTATTTACTTTTTATCCTCTTGGTTCCTGTCCTTTTCAATTTGGCAACGATGCCAGCAATATCGCTCTTTTCATTGGCATCATTAGCCTGTATAGATGGTCTTCTCTTCTTTGACTTGTTCTTGCGCGAACGCTTACTACGTTCAGCTAAGATCTCCTTCATGGCTTTTGTATCTCTGTATTCGGGCTGAGATGGATCGATTGCGAAATCATGTCCTTCAAAGACTTCTTTGAATCTTGAATCCTGAAGATTAGGCTTGAAATTATCTTCGACAATTTTCTTTCTGTCCTGGTACTTGTTCTTCTTCTTCTTTTCTTTCTCACTTTTAAGAATCTCATTCATATTGAAATGGGCCTTCTTGTTCAATGAGCTGTGGTTATCTTCGTCTTCCATCATGAGCAGCTCAAGCTCTGCCTTGGATTTTGAGTCTTGATCTTCATTTTGATCCTTCTTCTGCTTTAGGGACTTTAATTTGGCCTTCTTTTCACTTTCAGCTTGTTGTTTCAATTCTTTCACCTTGGCCTTTCTTGCCTTACGACGCTCCTTTTCCTTACGACGTATCTTGTCTATGGTTGACTCTTCTTGATCTTCCTTTGGAGCATTATCGGTCTTTTCATCAAGACCGGGAGTGAAAGTTATCTCCATATCCACTTCGCTATCGTCGTCAACATCGTTCTCTGCGTCTTGTTTGGAGAAGTTGAAAGCAGAAGTCCCGTTAACCAACGATCTTAGTTTATCCTTCGACTCGACACCAAGCTCGTCCTCGGATCCCTCGGAATCTGACGCCAAATAAGCTTTAAAATCCATGTCTTCAATTTCCTTTTGGGTGAACGCACGTTTAGCAACATCAAGTCTATCAGCGGGTGTCTCATCCCAAGTGAGCTTAACGTTGGAATGTTGCAAAGCGTCTGTACTAAATTGCAATGGCTTATAATTCTTGGGTAGTTCGGTACATACGTCTCTGGGAGTTTCATCAAATTCCATACCATCCGGCACATACCTTAAATCGAAAATATTGGCTGTTGATTCGTACTCGGTACCATCACAATTTTTGTATATACTTTCTGCCGCCTTGACACTGTTGCAACTCACTATCGCATAGTAATATCTTAGCCTATCAAGCTGATATTGACGTAACGCCTTATTATCCACATTTTTATCCGCATCGCCTTCTTCATACAGATCCTTGATATCCACATCAGAATCGCTGTCATCGTCCTCTCTCCTCTTGGATTTCTTATTCTTCTTTTGAAATAGTTCCTTTGGTGGACCCTCAACCTCTTCCCTCTGCATCCTTTCCTTCCCAAACTCACTTGGATATATCGCTATCTCTGTAATCTTGCCATCAGCAGGCAAAAAACTTGAAAAAGTAATCATTAAATCCGCAGATCTCACATTATCCCAATCCAAATTGACTACAGCCAACTTCCTGGACGGCTCCCCGGACGAAGGCTCAACTTTCTCCAACTCTACTTCCGATTCTTCTTCGCTCTCCACCTCTTCCTCGCTCGACACTTCAGACTCCGAGGAAGTAAAATCATCAGATGAACTCACATAATCACTAGGCACTTCACCGCGTGCTCGATCAACTGTACTAACCTTTTCCACTTCTTCATCGCTTTTCTCAAAATATTTATCAAAATCCTTCAATTCCTTATCATCCTCCTGATCTCTCATCTTTCTCCCATATCTATCGACTTTGGTTTTCCGTTTAATCTCCAGATCCTTCTTGCTAAAACGGTCATCAAGCTTCACTTTAAACCCTTTCTTTCTGACATTTTTGAATTTTGGATCACTATAGATCTTGGCAAACCTGGGATCAGTGCTCTCCTTTCCAGACATGGTCACCTACAATAACTTAACACCAATGAAACGATCTAAACCAGCTCAAAGACTCAATTATTCACCATAATTCATCATAAACTGATGAGATGAGATGAGATGAGATGAGCTTAGCTGAAAAATTTTGGTCACCTTATACGTCTCAAACCCAGGCTTCACCTTTAAAGATGTGTCAAATCATCAAATAACAGAATAAACCTTGAATTGTGGATAAGAAAACGGCTTATAGTGGTTTTTGTTCGTTCTAGAGGTTCTTTGTGGTGAATTGGAGTTGTTGTCCAATTTTCAGCTTGATTGTACCGAATTTGGGCAAGTTAGAAGCGTTTGTGAAAAAACAACGGTGTGTTGAGACTTGTTAGAAGTGATTGAAGGTTGCTTGTTGTTGCAGCGTGTCAGTGGAATCTATTGGTGTGCGGTCTTCGAGCTGTTTGGGTGGTTAGTTGTGAATGTGTAATGAACGAGGAAGGAACAGCAACAGAGTCGGGTTGTTGAATTAAGAAGAGTGTAAGCTATAAGAACGGTCAGTTGAGACTGATATATCAGGGATTGGTTTTGTGTTAGATTTTGACATTGGGTTAAGATGGGACAGCAAAGTTCTGTGCAACAAGGTGACAAGAATAAGTCAGATCATAAGGGACAATTTGCGTGCAATGCTGATCTTTTGCAGTATTTTAACGAGAGAGCCGTTAGGCTTTTCAGCGTGGCAGAGTTATCAGCATTCAAGAGTAGATTTGATGGTAGAAAACTAAATGCTAGTATCAAATCTGGAGAGTTGGCACAGTGGCTACATATTCCGAGCGATAATGTGTTGCTTTGCCAGATGGTCTACGAATTTATTCGTGTTCTTAGCAATTTCCCGTTGATGAAAGATGCGTTTGAAGACGTTACTGGTGTTGGTTTATTGAAGGCGATTCTTTTGACTGATCCTGTTAAATGCCACAAGTACGTGGGCATCAAAAACTATGACTATTTGAAGCTATTGTTTATTGCATTTGGTACACGAAAATCTGTAAAGGAGGAACTATCATCAGCATCATCGACATCTTTAGAAGAGGGAAATGATATAAAGAAGCTGGTACGCAATTACAACGGTATAGCCGTTGATGAGGTCTTGTTAGACGCGAAATTGCTTCTACAGCTTTTAACGTGGCTGTTGTTCCTAACTTCGTATTGTCCGACGGGCAATTGTGAGTTCCCTGATGAGACAGCTTATAACGATTGGAGTTCGTACAAGCTGGCGGCAACATGTTTGTTAAGAGCGATGAATCCAGAAATCACATCCGTCTCGGGCTTGCAAAGCGTTAGTTTTGATCAATTTGCTAGTACAATCAAAGCTATTATGCCGAATATTTTCAGGTCCTTACAAAAGCTTATGGAACACCTGTTATATCGAGATGAAGATCTGATTGCCTGCCCACTGGATGCTAGAAATTTCAAAAACAGGACAAGGTTGATGACACAGCCTTCCTTGGCGCAACTGTCCGTTTCTCTTCCCAACAAGCTGTCAGTCCCCAATCTACAGAAGCTTTACGTGGGTAGCGAGAGCGGATTCTCAATGAGATCCTTGCAGGCAAAGGTTTTCAAGTGGATGGCGCCTACTTTGCTGCTCGTTAGTGGAAAGGGCATTCTTGATGATGAAGAATTTAGCAAAGGTAATCCCAGGTACAGGAAATTTCTATCAGAATACCCAAAGTTGAAAGAGGGAAATCCAAATCCATTCGATTTGCGAAATAACAAAACTAAAGTTACTTTCGCCATATACGTTCCTGATCCGTGGAAGGTAACAAACAAAGAGTTCTTTGGCGGTCTAGGAACGACCATTGTACAACTCGCTCCTGTACAGGATGTTTTCAAAGCCGTCAAAGATGGTACGATGTACTTTAACACAATGGGCGGTGGGATTGGAATTGGAAACAACCAACCACACATAAAGGCGAGCTCCAAATCGTACTCAGTGGGTAATGTGTCACTAACCATAGATAACACACTTGAATTTGCGGCATTCCGCCATGCTGGCTATGGAGGCACATTGTGTCCCAGTTCCCGACTGACAGAAATCCACAAGGATAACAGGCCATTCGAGGTCAGATTTTTGATACAGCATGTTGAAGTTTGGGGTTGTGGAGGTGAGAAAGAACTGGAGGAGCAGTTAAAGAAATGGCAATGGGAAGAAGCCGAGGCAAAAAGGCGTCAGCAGATCAATTTACGCAGTATAAGTGAAGATCGAGCTCTACTTGAGATGGCTGGAATAATTGGGCATGCACAAAGTGGCGGCTCTGTTTAACGTTGCATGAGTCTAATGATTATATTATACACTAAAAAGTTACGAAAACATTCATGATTTACTTTTTGGATTTAGTCTTTTTAATTAGCTTCTTCTTGATATGCTTTTTAACTTTGATTTGTCTCTTCTCTTTCTTGGACTCTTTAACCTCTTGCTTCCGCTTCTTCTTTTCCTCTTTGTCCTCGAATTTTTTACCTTTTGGCTTCTTGTGCTTATCATCTTCATCTTCCTTATCATCTTCATCGTCACTTGTTGCTAATTCATCTTCACCTTCACTGTCCTCATCTTCTAAATCAGTCTCGCTTTCAGATGCCTCGCTGGCTTCGTGAGAACCAGATATGTCCTTTATTGCGCTGAAATTACGCTCATTGTCGTGGGCAATCAAACTTTTCAGTAAATCGAATTTACCATCTGTGAATCTATCGAAATCGCGCTCTTCCAAACCTTCTAGACTTCTGACCAGATGAAGACTTCGAAATATTTCGTCTTCATCTGCGTCCTTCGCAGAAGATTTGATCGGTAAGTTCTTGGAGACGTAGTCACTTAGATCATAATAACTGCGATAATCACCATCGAATTTATCCAATCTTTCAGAGATCACAAATTGGAAAATCAGACGTTCTGGGAATATGCCTATACCTAATTTCTCGAAATACGAGTTTACGTTCTTAATGTCCATTCTCAGGAAATCTAAACTCATGGGATGTTCTGGTTCAACGCTCTGGGACACATCGATTATATACAACTTTCCCTCATGGATAATAGCGTTGTATTCTGATAGATCCGCATGAACTAATCGGCAAACTTGATAAAGTAACCTGATATAAGCCAACATGACATAATAATAATGACAAATCTCTGATCGATCCACGAAAACATAGTCCTTTAATCGAGGTGATGCAAATCCATCACCTCGACTTAGAAATTCCATCACTAACACATTATTTTTCACTTCGATTGGCTTGGGCGTAGGAATGACACCACTCTGGTAGATTCTTCTAAGGTTTCTAAACTCCTTCTCAGCCCAAATCTTGATCATCTTCCTCGGATTATGCTGCGACCTAGAGTTCCGGAACCGGAACTCTCCATCCACATATCTTTCACGGTCCTTGAATACAAGAATCGAAGTCTTGTATATCTTGATAGCCAATTCTTGCTTCTCATGACCAGCTTGCTGCTCATCATCTCCTGCAAATGCATGGTACACATTTGCTTCTTTCCCTGTGCTCAAACAACCATTAAAATCTGAAATTACACCTCTATTCATCAAAGATCTCAAAAATCTCATAGTCCTGGGATCCAAAACATTCTCAACAGTAGCTCTATTAGCCTTATCCTTACTAGTCTTTGCCCTCGTAAACGATAGTTCATCCGTGTTGATATTATGACTGTGTCTGTCTAAGAGTTGCATATCAGCATGTTGTCTACCTTCACTCGATACATTAAGCCTACTGAAATCATCATCCAACGACATTTCAACCTTACTTAGTGTCCTTTAACCTGTATTGTACAAGCTCATCGCTATCCAAAACTTTTCACTATACATATAAGAACCAAAACATATACAAAATAAGCCTATAAAAGCCGTCTTAGCAAGCTTCAAGATGAATTCCAAACGTTTCGTACTCCCCAAAGTATGCTAAACTTTCAACACCGATTTTACCGTACTTTTAAGTTACTAACAAGACCATACAGTCATTCTTTGGGTTTCTTCCCCTCTACTTGGGCGTTGAAATAGCTCTTGGGATCTCAATCCTGAACAAATGCAGCGGTGCTTACGGTATCTTAGCGCTGTTTACGGGACATCCTTTACATTTCTCTCAATGGTTACTGTACATTTGGTCCATTATAACGCTGATCATATGCGCTCAGGGACTGTACCAGGTTCATAAACCTAGTGTACTGACGTTCTCACACATATTCGTCACTTTTGTGATCGACACCGTTGTTACCTGTATGTTCAGCGTATGGTTCACCGCTGAATGGTACAGTATCGAGGGAAATAACACTGACAAGACTTATAGCGAAGCTCCCGTCGATCACTCAACCAAGATTGTCAACCAAGGTGCCAGCGGAACCTTTGAGTATGGTGTTACAATTTTCATCACCGTACTATCACTGGCGGCGAAACTATATTTCACTTTCCTACTGGCATCTTTTGTACAAGAGCTACTACTGCATCCCAGATACATGCTGGATCAAGATGATGTCGAACAAGATCTAAAGAACAAATCGTTGTGGAAAAGATGGTGGATCAAATCACAAAAGATCTGCTACAACATATCCAAGAATCTACTATTGTGAGCCCAAGGACTAGCAAATAAGAGCCAAGGCTTGAGAAAACCATCTACTAGCATACGAGCCCAGGCATAGCTCAATGCTACATGCTCTATGCTCCATAGCTCTATGCTCAATGCTATTTGGCATACTAACAGTGGTCAAGCTTAACTCCGTGAAAAATTCCTTATCTCCTGAAAAATTCCAAGCGATGAGCAAGAGAGGAACGGTAGCAAAGAGGTGATTGCTGTATGGGAAGTGATTGGTTACGTTCTAATTATCTTTGCAAGACTCGCAAACGGTTGCCTGTTGCTTACGGTTCGTTTGCTGAGATGAGGAATGCAATACGAGCAATGAGCGGTGTTGCTCCTGTTGCGAGAAGTGCCTTGCCATTGCAGAGGATCAATTATAAAAGGAGCCAGAACTTGATCTTTGTGGCTTGAAGATCGTGGATAAGAACACCAGTATATGATTTGCAATGTCTGGAGCAGTAAGCAAGAATACATCAACTATTAAATTAAACACTGGATACACAATTCCGCAGGTTGGTCTCGGTACATGGAGGTCGAAGGAAAATGAGGGATACGAAGCAGTTTTAGCAGCTTTAAAGGCTGGTTATAGACATATTGATGATGCTGCTATCTATCTTAACGAGGAACAAGTGGGCAGAGCCATCAAGGATTCTGCTGTTCCTCGTGAAGAGATTTTCCTCACGACAAAGCTGTGGAACACTCAGCAGCGGACACCTGAAGAAGCGCTCGACGAATCTTTGAAAAGACTGGGCGTGGATTACGTCGATTTGTATTTGATGCACTGGCCAGTTCCTTTCAGGACAGACTCCATTAAGGACGGCAATTACTTAACCACTCCCAAGAATGCTGAGGGCAAACCAGACGTTGACGAGGATTGGAATTTTGTCAAGACTTGGGAATTGATGCAAGAACTTCCCAAAACCGGTAAAGTGAGAAGTGTCGGTGTTTCTAATTTTTCGATCAATAATTTGAAAGAACTGCTGTCATCACCAGGTAACAGGCTAACTCCCGCTGTTAATCAAATTGAACTGCATCCACTCCTACCGGAGTTTGCCTTGGTTGATTTTTGTAAGCAGCACGGCATTGTTGTCGAAGCTTACTCGCCATTAGGTGGTCAAGACGCTCCAGTGTTGGACGATAACATCATTAACGAAATTGCAAAGGCTCATGAAGTTGACGCTGGTCAGGTCATCGTTAGCTGGGGTGTTCAAAGAGGTATAGTCACTCTCCCCAAGTCAGTAACGCCAGCTAGAATCTCTTCAAATATTCAGACTTTCAAATTGTCTGATGAAGAATCCAGGTCCATTAGCCAATTAACAAATAGCAAGAAACCAAAGAGAACTAATTTCCCAGATATGGAACCTTTTCCACTTTTCGAGTAAGTTAAATAAGATTTGAATATAGAACTGAAAATTTACCTTAGATAATTCATCATTCATCTCATTCGTCTCCTAAACTTAAACTTTGGTTCATCAGCATCATCGTCATCATCGTCATCATCATCATCATTATCATCTCCAGTGTCGTTGTTTCCTATCCCACTAAAGCGAGCAGGGCTTCGTGTGTCGGTTGTTTTCCGCTTTCTTGTGTGCATAAATCCAGAGTCTTGCCGTGATGGGAGCACGTCTGCTGTTTCAAATTCTTCATCATGAATAGTCTGCTCCTCTGGCACTGTGGGATGAGAATTTTGTAAATCATCTTCATCAACCACAAATAGCTCTTGAACCGGAGTAGGTCCATTCGAAGTATGCGTAAAACTTACTTGTTCAGGCGAATGATCTGTAGCTCGGTCAAGATCTGTCCCAGAAACTGATCTCTCTTTTGCAATGGCTGGGAAATCTTCGGTCCTATTCAGCTGATCTTTGGAGTATGGCTTCAACGGTACGTATTCTTTGATTAGCGGAAATGCACTTCTGCGTATGAAATCTGATGATCCTTCTCGGTACTTATCACTGTGATGGTCTTCCTTATATTTTGGTTGAATCTTGAAGAAATTCTTGAAGTTTTTACGACCATGCCACGGCATATCATGGTCTGCAGCCTGCTCACCGTTATTACGTCCCCGTTCCCTTATTAAACTTTTATTGGGTCGGATAATAGCCAAATTTCCTAGCTGGTTAATGGCATCCTCAGTCAGTTCATCTGTTGAGACTTGAATCAAAGTTGAATTTAATCGCTTTACTTCGCGATTTTTGACATCGTTAATGACTTCTACCAAGTCTTCGTTTGGAGTAACTGCTCTGCGTGGATCGTTCTCGCCTGAACTTGCGTCCCGTAGCGTTCTTTGTCGTGTAGGCTGTTTTTTCCTAGCGTATTCGTCATCCTGAGTACGGCGATCTTGCTCCTGTGAAATCTTGGACTCTTCGATCTTTTCATGGGCACCTGCTTGTTCATCATGGCTTTCTACTGGAATTGGACTTTTGACGTTAGAAGTAATCGGTTGTGTGGGTTCCCGCGCAGCTGAATTATGATTGTCGTATGATTTTTCAACAAATGTCGGCTGCTCTTTGTTTTCCAGCGAAGAAGTCGTTCCTAAGCTCTGTTCTGGTTCAGCCTGCGTAAGTTCATCCGTCGGCGAGGGTGCCTTCTTTTCCAGAGCGTCAGAAGGTGGGATTGAAGTATCAGACAAGGCCTCAGACTTGAAAGAATCACCTCCAGCAAAAAACATCAGACTGTCAAGAGGTTTAACTGCCCGTCTATTGAGTCGCCTTTTCTTTGCTGGCGGTTTCTCGACATCTTGCTTTGCTTCCTCGGCTGTCTGGCGGGCCTGCGATATCTCTGCCAGTTTACTGCCTGAGCTTCCCTCTGCAGCAGGTGAACTTTCAGAAATTGGAGCTGCTAACGAGAAATTCGGTACTCCACCCAGCAGTTTCGCAGTAGCATTATTCTGAACTTTATTGACAATATCATCAAGGGTAAAAGCAGTAATACCCGCTTGTGCCGGTTTAAATTCTGGTGACTGCACCACTACGATATTTTCAGTCGAGTCCTCGGACTTCAGCAAACCTAGCAGCTCTTCTGAAGTCCTAACGCACACTAGTTCACCGCGTCCTCTAGTGATAGCCTTCTGAATATACCTAGTCACCTGTTCATTCTGTTCAATCATATAGAACTTCAAGCCACTGAAATCCGGCTTTAGAGTGTGGCCACCTGGTGCTACTATCATCCTTTCATCACGGTCCAGTTTATTCCAGGATTCATCGAAAGCAGCGTCTGAAGATGACAGTACATCGTTCACACTGCATAAAAACTGCGTGGTCTTGAGCGGTATGTGATAGACAAGACCAAAAAGACACCGTTGAGCTTCATTCTCGGTCACTACGACCGCAGTTGATCGTACATTTGCCTGTCCAATCTGTGCTTCGATCCCAAATCGGCTAAGTTCATCTGTAAACTTGGAAAAGCTCTGTGGAATGTCCCAAATGGCATCTTTCCACGTAATATCCACAATTATGGGCTTGGTACCAAGCTCAATTACAATACTCTTGTCTCTGAACAAAGATTCTTGAAATTTCATCTCTTCATCAACTTTCAAATATTTGCCTCCTGCTGCTGTCAATTTGCCCTGATTTCTAACAGTTATTCGTCCATTATCCTTACTCCAAGTTACACTAATGTGATTCCTCGATATGCTCTTATCATTCTTTATATTCAGCACACTCTTACTGGATCGACCAATAGTATAGGTTTGATCGCTCTGAAGACAGCATGATACGTTACGGATAGTACCATCATCTAAATCATACTTGTATCTCAGTATCCACATACGCTATTCAGCCTTTTAATGTTCAACTATTATCTACAAGAGTGTTATTTATCACATCATCTCTTTATATAAGCTTACTTTGACGGCAATGCCTAAGAGTGACCTTAAAGAATAGTGCTTGATGAGTTCCTGCAAGTGGATGGTAAGAAGAACGCTTCAATAGCGACAACTCTTTGAAATGCTCAGTTCTGAATTGGGCCTTTAACAGCGACGGCTATTGCTTAAGAATATATGACAATTAAAAGTATGAAAAAGTGACTCCAAATGATATGCCTGGCTTCGAAATATCCTGTAGACGGGAAGTTAATGGAAGCGCATAGGTGATATCCACATCCGCTTGTGGGGTCTTGTATGCCAATGTTACACCAGTCGCAGCGGCACATGAACTTTTGGCGGAACGCAGATCGTTGAAGGTATTACCTAGATTCATGAAAAATCGAAGCCTTAACGGAGAGTCCAATGGTGTCTTGATCAACTTTTGCGAGGATGTCAAGCCAAGCTTGTAGTAAAAATTGCTGCCTCTTAACCCGACGCTATTAGATTGGAAACCTTTCAAAGAGTCTAATCCTCCTAGATACCATTTATCCAGTGGGTGGATACTGTCTTTTTCATTTCCAAATGGGATGAGTGCACCCAGTTGTAGATGTAAAGAGTTTGTAAGCTTATTTTGCCAATGTGAGCTGTGATGTTGTAAGCTAAAGTTGAATTTGCTGAAATTTCTTTCCGGTGGTAAGGTTTGATGCAGGGCATTTGATTGAGAAATGATATAGTCGTTATGAACTAACAGCTCGTAACCTGATATGGGGAATGCTCCGAAATATTTTCTGGTATCATTATGGAATTTCATCTCGACTGCGATCTTGTTGAAATTTCCAGAATATTTTGTGAATGTTTCCGATGCTTTGTCTCCTAAACCGCTTATACATCTGTTGGAAGATGAAATACCCGCGTAAAGGGTGGGCACAGATGTAACTTGGTCCAGGATCCAACGTTTTTGCAGACCTGCGCTTAACGAATACTGATATAGGTCATGGCCGTCTTCGGGGCTCAAGTATGGTTTCGATTTCATATCCATTTTAACAGCATCCAGGTAAAGATTGGCTCTCACGGAAGGATTCTTGGTTAGTGGCACGGAAAGCTGTCCCTTTAAAGATTTACCTTCCCATTTGGAGGACTCTGGATCATAATTCAAACCCATATGGATGTATTCTGAATCACCACGACCAAACAAATTCATGCATGAGCGGCTGATGGCCATTGATGCACTGTCATCGAATAGGGACGTAGTACCTGCGGTACTGTTATATACAGCGGATGGTGTTAAAAGAATCTTCGCATGTGTAGCGAGAGGCAACTCAATACCAAGTTCTCTGGGAACTCTTTCACGTAGGTAATCCTGGGATCTGATATCAGGATCGCTTTCCAGGGTTATCTTGACGTCTTGATACAGACCAGTGCACAGCAATTTTTTCCTGATATCTCCAAAAGTGTACAAGCTGGATCCGACATTTTGTAATGGTTGCGTTAGTGCCTGATCAAGGATTGCCTTATAAGAAGAATTCGATAAGGGACTGTTGACATTGTCACCATCAATTGAAATTTTCGAAATGTACAAAGGTTTCGTCTCCGAGCCCTCAAAGCTACTCTCTTCTAGCTTTTTCGCCAGTTTCTGATCCAGCATATGTTCCAAGTCTGATAATCTGAGCTCACTGCAGTTCTATTCAGATGAAGTTGAGCTAGAAGGCATCGCGATGGAGTTTTTCAGGCTCCCTTGCGGCGACAGCTAAGGGAAAAACACATGATGATTGGTTGATAGCGACCATTCTCGAAACCATTAAGAACATGTCGACGACGAATGTCCGTATGATTCAGTGATATGCCATGCTGGCATTGAGTCTTGTTAATTGTAGAACCACGTAGCTTTCATTATGCCCAGAGCTCTGAAAGGGTAGAAATTCCAACCGACCGCTGCGATGGCAGTCATAGATTCGTTCCCAATGGCAGTCAGCCGAGAGTCTCTGCTCGTCCATTCATCATCTTAACTCTCGCACTCCACTGTATCTGATTGTCCCCTTCGTCTCGGACAATCGTTGAAGCAAAAATTTACGGTACCTAGGAGTTGCTCAATCTTTGAAATAAACCCAACTGAAGACCGTTAAACTGATCCTAACCTCTTCAATCGAGTCAGAAAGCAGCCTTTACAATCATCCCGAGAAGTTCCCAGCTCTTTCTCCGCTAGCTGTTGCTATTCAACCTCAACTTTCCCGTAGTCCATCCTCGCTTAGTCGGCAAGATACCACCAAACTGCTTCAAACCTTTCAAATAGCATGCAAATCAGCTCATTATCGAAGTACATTCCCAGGGGTTCCGTGTGGCTTTGCCCCTTCATCCTGATAGGTTCAGATCTGTTCGCCAACTCAAACCATGAAAGCCGAAAGCGCTTAACAACTAAGTTTATGTCCTCCAGTCACCGTCTCAGAGACGACAGACACTGAAACATCAAACTTTAGCGTCACAACCGTGACTCTTTGACGATTTAACGATTTTAACGACCCATTTTCCCAATCCTCCCAAACTCTAATCCGCACAACGATCCACTCACACACTCAATCATTCCACGACTTCCCGCCACCGGTTATACCATTGTACCGTAGATTATCAACCGCCATCCGCTTCAACCGCTACCCGCTTCTGCCTCCCTAATTAGTATACCATATACGTCTAATTCAGCCTCTCGCTACCGCCTCCACCACACCATACACACGACCAATACTCTTATAAAGTGAACTTAAAGTTAGATGTCTTCTAAAAGACGGTGGCAAAATAGCCGCCCAGCTAGTGGTGTTACCCGGCTCTCGTGAAGCACCGTAAATCAATTTCCTAAAAGGGAAATAAAGAATCTTGGCCTTTGTTGACAAAAAATGCGATGAGCTGGAAGAATGCGAGGTAACCAGCTATGAAAGAATGTAGGTGGTAATGTTGGTGGTAGTGGGTCGTGGCGGTGGGTGGTAGTGGTGGTGGTGACAATTAATTGAGACTAGTTCGGTACCTTTGTGTTATCTCGAGATTTTAAACTGGTTCCGTAGTGCAGATAGCGAAAAGCTATGTCGCTCTCGGGTGGTGATAATACTGAGGAGACGTCTTCGACGTCGTTTGGGGATAGTGATGAGAGTCAAGAAGTTCGTGGTATTGTGCAATCGTATTTTCTAGAGAATTTTAGCGGAACGGAAAATGTGCCACTGCGAATACCGGAGAGAGCAGTTGAGGGAGATGATCGACGAGCGTCTGGCGAAGTTTCTCTGAGTACTGTATCGACTGCGATCCTGCTGGAGCAAAGCAGCGGCTCAGCAGAAAACGGCTACGTTACAGCGAATGAAATGGCATTGAGTGTTGAGCAAGGCAGCTCTCTCGAGCAGGGTCGCGAGTACAAGCTGCCAAGGAAACTATCGCAACCGGTTTTGGAGCCCGAGGCCGCCGGACGGCCCAAGGGCCCACATAGTCCGTCTCTACTGAGCAATATTCTCATGCCGCCCCCGCTGGATAAGAGCGCTAAAACGATCCCCGCGCTCAGAGCAGTCTCGGGCAGCCACCAGACGCAACAGCACACCTGGGAAGTCAGACGTCAATCGGTTGCGTCCGTGGTTAAACCACAAAGTACCGTTTTACCGCCTCCAGAGCGTGCCAGAATAGCCAGACTAACGGACTCCCAAATGAACTTGACACTGACCACTCTACAGGAATATCAAAAAGACGTAGAAGCCACGGCTGGCCGTGGCACCGATACCCAGAGTAATTGCATGCCAATACAACATATCGACTCATCGTCGCTACAATCGTTCGATTCGCAAGATTACAAGTTTTCAGAGATCTACAGCATTGCAAGAATTACAGCATTAATCGCACTCTGTCTAATAGTGCCGCCTCTATTCTTCATGATTGCTTCTGGTGAAAGAGGTGGTGGAGTTTCTAACTACCGCCTGATGAGACTGATCATGAACTCCAAACATCGCATCGGTATGATGAAAGGATTCGTTTGGGACGTCGATATCGGCTGGTTTCGATACCTGTGCTTATCGCTCGGGATATTCGAAACTATGGGCATCTTAGCTTGTATAGGCTGTGGAATTGGCATTGGCATTCGCCGCGAAAGGTAAATAGAAGTGTAACTAACTAGTCAAAACAGCTTAAAAGCGGTCAATAAAGGTCTGTATGCAGACGTTAGAGTTTACATGTCAGTATTCGGATCAAGTACGGAAGAAGCACAAGTCGTGGCACGATGGTAAGCTTAAGTTTGTACAGTCTGCTAAACGATTTATGTTGTATGGCGAGGACGATAAGAAACTGCTGAGCAGTACTATAATGACCAGTGAGAGGGAATTGCACAGAATCCTGGATCCAGACGACTTTGGTACGACGGAACACCATATTTTTGGTCGATACGTGGTTATCATCTGTGAGAAAGTGGGCGAGCACGAGGAATTTAGCGAGACAAAGGCTTCTGACCCGCTGGTGAAACGACCGGTGGTCAAAGTACTGCCCAGAACAATATTGAAACCTTCTGCCCCGAACCATGGAGATCATCCTCTGGCATTGAAGATGAATAGGCCATTTAAACCGCCTAGAATAACTACACAGAGCAACAGACCGTCGATACGACAACGAGTGGTAAGAACAGGGCCACTGGCAACAGTGACAAAGGCAAGAGCACGCATACGGCGGGTTAAACATGAGCCAATAATGCTATAGTATCGTTAGCGTACACAAATTACACAAAGTCCGTACATATAGGGTAGCTTAGGCGACGATCTTCTTTTCGATCAAGTCGAACAAAGTGACAATGTCGGCAGAGAACTTTCTGATACCATCAGCCAATTTTTCAGTGGCCATTTCGTCTTCATTCAATTCGAATCTGAATGCGGATTCGTTGTTGATGAAGGAAACTTTGTCCTCGCCCTGTTCCTTTGCAGATTCTGGATCCAAGATCTTTGGAACTGCCTCGGTGCTGTTGTACAATTCGTCCAAAAGGTTTGGAGAGAGAGTCAAATAGTCAACACCAGCCAAAGCTCTGATTTCTGCGGTGTTTCTGAAAGAAGCACCCATGACGATAGTCTTATAACCGTGTTTCTTGTAGTAGTTGTAAATTCTTCTCACAGATTTGACACCTGGGTCCTCTTCGCCAGAGTAAGTCTTGCCGGTCTTGGCTTTGTAAAAGTCCATGATTCTACCAACGAATGGAGAGATCAAAGTGACGTTAGCTTCAGCAGCGGCAACAGCCTGAGGGAACGAAAACAACAAAGTCAAATTGACGTGGATACCGTGTTCCTTTTCCAATTCCTGAGCCGCTTGAATACCTTCCCAAGTAGACGCAATCTTGATCAACACTCTCTCCTTGTCGATACCAACAGACTTGTAAAGATCAATGATATGCAACGCCTTTTTCACGGTAGCCTCCTTGTCAAAGGACAATCTGGCGTCAACTTCAGTAGAAACTCTACCGGGAACAATCTTCAAAATTTCCTTACCGAATTCGACCAAAAGTCTGTCAACGGCATTATCCACCTTCTCCTCGGTAGTCTTACCGTGCTCCTTACCGTACGCAACAGCAACATCAATCAACTTGGCGTAGCCCTCCTTCTTGGCGGCAGCCAAGATCAAAGAAGGATTAGTAGTAGAATCCTGAGGAGTAAACTTGGCAATAGATTCAAAATCACCAGTGTCAGCAACCACAAAGGTACCACTAGCCTTCAATTGATCCAATGAGGACACCTTTTGTTTCTTTTGAGCAGGTTGAGCCATCTTTAATCACAACCAGTCCTTAATAACTTCTATAAGTACACAAGCACAATGAATTTATGTGATTAACAAGACCAAACACTCTGAATTAAAGGAAATCCCCGTGGTTTATATACTTTCTCACCAAACGGGCCCGACTCACCGCCAAACATCCCTACCTGTTCCTGGTTCCTGCTTACCAAAGTGCTTACCAAAGTTAGGCGAGAACGTCACGATCATTTTCAACGTCACAGGGCGGGTAACTCCTGACAGCCTGAACACCCAGACCTCCAATTTGCAAAGCTTCCATCGGATTCCAGAAGGTTCCATGGGTTGTGGGCCGGGTAAAGCAACCTCGGCGGTACGCTCTTTGGCAAGCGGTTATAGACAAGTTGAAGTCTCAATGGACTAGTATTGATTTTATCGATCTGATTGAAGTCTCAGGATTAGTATTGATATCGATCATGCGTGTTTGATGTTTACTTGTTGTCTTTGTTCTAATGTACTTCCTCCGACCTAAACATTAATTCTTGTTATATCATAAATATACAGGCTCGGCCATGCAAATGTAGCACATCAAGTGCTAGTTCAGTCTATCCTTGTTTATCCCGGGTTTTATGTGAAATCGACGTCTTTGAAACATATATCTCCGAGTCTCCCCACCGGCACAAATCCGGACTCGGATTGCTGGTCGGGCAATACTTGAGAGTTCTCATCTGATTTGCGGCCACAGTTCCCTTCTGCCAGTAGACCAATTGATGGAGAGCGCCATTGATAGTAGAGCCCAATAATATACACGAGTGAAAGCAGGTGATCACGTCACCGACCGTCAAGCGGCCCTTGCAAATCATCGTAGATCCAAACCATGCCTGTAAAAACATTGTCAATGTCAAGAACCTGAGCACGCCTGCATACAGATGAAACTATCGGCGCTTTTCTGGATGCAACTCTTGAATTTCTGTACCTCGCATAGATCTGTACCAGACAATCTGATGAACTGAGCAGCGTTCACTGACCAGTCGACCGGTTGCGAAGCCTTGCTGATCTGCTCGTTCTCTCGATCAGCATATTTTTGAACCAATCTAGAAAAGAAATAGGCACACGCTATTATCAGCGGCGCAGAACGCAGTGTCACCAACGTCAGAGACCACGAAGCATGGAAAGAAGTACCTATAAGCGCTACAATGGTCACAAAACTCCTGGTGAGCAGAGCAGAAGCCTCAGCGGAGCTCGCCCGTAAACGCTCTGATTCAATTGTGTGAATTTCCCAGCTAAATCCTCCCTTGCGTCGTATCATTTAAACGCATTTGCTAGATAGCTACACTGAATCCCTGTCTTTCCCCCAAAGCCATCCAGCAATATATACTGGCCCAAACAACAGCCTTCCGCTGTTAGAGCTCTCGCAAAGTTCTAGAGGAGTCACTTACCATCTTTTCGTTTGAGAAGGCACAATATGTTGGGTGGCGTAGTTCTTTAAGCTTATCTGAAATGCTTCGCGTGTGCTCTTGCGGGCGTTATCTGGAAGAGCGTCCTCCTTTCGGCAGTTTGTAATGTTGAAGACCGCTATGGTTTTGTGACCTGAACTCTGCAAAATACATGGCTGCACCGAATAACCCACAAATAAAGTACATCGATACATTCAGATCTGTAACCGACTCCAGGTAAATATCGCGTCCATCGATACATATTCAGGTCTGTAACCGACTCCACGTAAAAATCGCCTCCATCGTCAAAGATCGACCAAATTCGAGTGGCTATCAAAACGCCCAATGCGAGGATCCTTATACTGGAAACAACAACCTCGTACCCATCGACCTGGCGACTGTCTAACCTGCTAATTTGATCTCAGTGCGGGTAACTGTCTTTTGAAAGTGTCACGACGCAAATTCGCGTCACCTGCAGTTTACCTGCAGAATAAATTATTACCAGGTATATGCGTACATGCGTATTAGTGAGGCTAAGGCCTCGAATTGGCTTTTATGGATAGCAATGAAGTTTATAAGCGATCCGCATTATGCGGTGGAATTATCTTGATAGCAACTGACAGTCTTTGTTACTGCTGTGCGGTTGTTGTTTTCTTATTATTACAATTTGTCTTTCTGCTACGCATCCGATTCTTAACGAATGCGTGTCGATCAGTCTCTTTATCGTAGGGACATTCCGCGAGTATTTGGAAAAGCCTCTTATTGAACCGCGATCCAAGTTTCTCGTGTACGATCGATATATGTCTGTTATAAGCATCGCGACGATGAAAAACTTTATCGCAATACTGATGAGGACACTTTAATGCCGGATACGTCTCATCATTTAAATTCAATGTCTGTTTCAAATCATCCGGTAACTCATGCTTGTGTTGTATCGCACAATGTCTTCTTAAATCAGGTCTACGCGGTAACCCAAGAATCTTCCAGGGACACAGCGCAAAGGGACATTTAAACTCTCGTTTAATATCAAATTCGTCCATATGTGCCGCATAGTCAAAAATATTCGAAAAAGTCTGTGGACAATGCGTACATCTATAGTAACCACGCTTATGTTTATTCGCGATCACCTGCATAAGCGGTTGATCCATCTGTAATTGTTCTACAAGCGACGCCCCAGGTGTGGGGAGCGAGCGGCTAGCTTGCTCCTCATCTTCCTCCTCCTCTACAGGGTCCCGACCTTGTAGCAACTCATTCGTTCCCCACTCACCCGATAACTCCAGCAACCCATCCATCCTGTACTGTAGGTCCCCCATCTCCAATTGAGCCTCTAGCAGATCCAGCTGCGCGTCAGCTCCGCCCGTATCGTACCGCGCGCTAAACGTGTAGTCGCGTCCCGCGACAAACCCGTCCACCACGCCGCTCGATTTCTTGTAAGAACCCTCTAACATCTCTTGCAATTGCCGTAAAGCATTTGAAGCATCCTGGAACTTTAAAGTCTCTTGCAAAGATGGAGCTGGACTGGCACCCATAACGTATATATGTTCGATGTAATCATCAGCAAGCGACTGTGGCATTTTACAAAAATTTCGCCAGCGAAACTTAACAGCAACTCACACTATTAGAATATCTAATTCAACTAACTTAATAAAAAAGCCGTTCAATCTCAAATTGATCTGATGAAAATCGCTTATATAGAAATCTGAAACAAGGGAATTCCCACAACTCCACTATACGGCTTCTTAGCCTAAAAGTACCTATGTTCTAACCATTTGAAAAATCGGTCTACAATATGAGCCCATCCGGTACTCGGTGTTTTAATTATGATACCATGCAGCTGTTAAAAAAATACTACTTTGGGAAATAAGACCAGATAGCAACTATGCGCTTGTGTACCTAAGAAGTGCATGCAGCAACCGGATGCAGTCAGATCTCCTGGGGAGGGGGGTCCGGCTATACAATAAACGGACATTCTCCGCACGCAGCCACGGAGCCCCGCGTCATGCAGGGGCTAGATGTCTGGGTCCAACGGAGTCAGTCTTAAATAGCTCCTCACGGATCTGTGGCTCGGGAACACGGTGCGTGCGGAGTCGGGAGACAACTCCGGTGATACCACCACGTCGTCACCGGGGACCCAGTTCACGGGGGTTAGTATTTTTTTATCGTGTTTATCTACTAGCAGCTCGCCAGTTGAGTATGTCCGGGTAAAGAGTGATGGCTGTCTTAGCTTTGTCTTGGCAATGATCCAAATGCAATCCTGATGTTGAGCAATAATAAAACATGAAACCCAAACGCCTTGGCGAGCACAGTGATAGGTCGCTTCCGCATCAGATGTTGCAAAACGATCGAGGCTTATTTGGCTCTCTCGGTTCTTCCATCAAAGTGAGAGAGAGTAGGATGTTTCATCATTATCGATAACGATGCATCATTATCGATAACTTAGAATAACAGAAATAGTGACAGGCCAAAATGGCCTGGCGATCTGCTCCTCACGATCTTATGGCATTGTTTGATTTTGAAACAAAGTACTACTACATTGCACCATCCCTGTGGTGTATAAAAGAGCGACTGATTTCGTCTCATTCGACCAGCCATGGTTAAATGAAGCAACGCAGAACAATGAGCGGTGATCCAAAATTCATTGGTGGTTTGGTAAAAGGTACAAAGGTTTTCCTAGCCAATGGGGAGACCGTGCCAATTGAAAACATCAAAAAGGGCGATGAAGTTTTAACTTCCGGTGGAGGTTCGGCAAAAGTGGATGAGGTGTTAAGTGATGATGACCATGATTTGGTCACAATTAGACAAAAAACCCGCCACTACGCACATTTGTATGATCCCTCGATGCGAGAACCTTACGGCATAAGAGAAATGAAATGCTCCAAGAGACAGCCTCTGGTCTTGAGCACGAAGCAGAGGATCAAGATAGACAAGGATAATAGGAGTGAAGGTTTCAGGAAGGTTAGCGTGTCTCAGCTGGCTGATCATCAAACAAAGGATGGTCGAATTATCAAGATCATCAAGGACACATGCAGACGATTCCCTCTGGCAACCAAGGCGCCGGAGATCATTGACTACGTAAAGCCAATGTTGAGCGAGGGAAGATGCTTCAGCTGGCAGTGTGAGGCACGCGATTTAGAACTCGTTAACAAAAGAGATCAGGCTGGTACCAGGATGCTCTTACAACCTATCTCGATAGAGATACCAGTATTGGGGCCATGGTTAAAAGAACATTTCAAAATAGAAATTACTGCACAGCAGCTTGAAGCAATGGCATGGTTGCTAGGGTTCTGGATCGGTGATGGTTGTAAAGATGGAGCAAGGCTCGCTTTGAACATTGACGATGACGATGTCAACACCAGACTTGAGGAGAATGCAAAAGTCTGGGGTATGACTCTCAGAACCAAGCGTCAGAAGGGGAGCAAGGGAGCAGTGGGATCCCTTCACACCTATACTGGCAAGAAACGTCATTTGAACAAAAACAACCCGCTAGTTAAGGTGCTGAAGGGATTAAGATTCTACCGAAATGGCAGAATAAATGGCCTGAAGAACGTTCCACTATTCATGCAAACAGAAGAAATAGTGGTGCGCGAAGCATTTCTCGCAGGATTGATCGATTCTGACGGCCATTGCTGTATCCAAGACGGGTCTATTCGTGTGGAAATTAAGACTGTCTACCTGCCTGTAAGAGACGGCATAAAGTTCATAGGTCGTTCTCTTGGTTTGACTGTCTCCACCAGTTTCCTTGGCGCTCACTTTAACGTGCGTCGTGGAAAACACCATAATAATACATGGATTTTCTACTTATATGGTGGGACAAATCATGAAACCTTCAGGTCGATACTGAACAGATGCTCTTGTGAAAGGAAGCGAAATCCGAAAATCCAGTACCGCAGGGACAGAGATTTCCAAGAATTTGGTTCCGATTACCAATCGGAGGAAAATGAATACGACCCTGAGGACGATGACGATTTATCAAATATAATGGAAAGCTTTGAAGATGATGCGGAAGAACAAGAAGATTGCACATTCAATTTTGGAAAGTTGAGATTTGAAATTATCCAAGGTCGTAAAGGTAAAGTGATAGGACTTGTACTGTCGGATACCTCTAACCGAACCTTTGTCACCGATGATCTGATTGTATGTGCAAGTGCCGAATTGAGTACGGAATCAAGAACCGATTTCGAAACGAGGTGCCTATCATGTACAAAAGCAGCAGCATCAAAGTGGCGAAAGGTTCCCTGGTTGGGGGATGTTTTTGACAGGTTATGCAACGCTTGTTGGCTCTCTTTTTCGCGCACTCATATGCGTTGTAGCAACGATACTTGCAACTACGTCTTCAGGAAAAGCGAAGTTGCTACCCGCCGGTGCAAGCGATGTGGGAGTAGTCCACGACAGGGATGAAATTGAATTGCCATCTTGTTGATCTTCCTCATCTTTAAAGCTCTAAATTATACCTGATAAATCGTCATTGCTTCTTTTCACAGGAAAATCTGTTCGGTATCGACCTGATTGTTTCATGGGAGGAAATTCCTCGGGAGAAGACAGTCCAAACAAGAAATACTTTGACCCAAGAGTCTGGGTCAGAGAGGGTGAAAAGACCATGTCCATCAGAATTGCCGTTGCCTTGGAAGACTTCAGAACTACCGACGCTTTGTAAGTGAGTTTTATTATGACTAAATAGGTTTACTTTTGTTGAAATATTTTACTGAATGATTGACGTTCAAACAAAGGTGTCTCCACCTCCGCCAGCTCGCCAACGCGTTCCACATCGCATCAAACACACGCGAGTACCCTGTTGCCAAAGACCTGCGACGATCGTAAACAGATCGGCAAGGCGCTACCATCGTCGGAACATGCACCACGTACCACACCGCTCCACAGGGAAGCGGTGAAAAATTAGTACTGGCAGAACGAGGGCAGGCAGACTGAAAGCATCAATTGGACTTCGGGCAGTAGTTATGGATCGTAGAGGGCCCTCGACGACAAGGGCAGCTCCTCACGGACCTGTGATGCGGGCTGTCCTAAAGTCTTGTTATAAGTGGTGGCGATTATTTTACTACCTACGCGTCTCACTTAAACGTTTCGCGTGTCACATCACATCAAGGACGACTATAGATGACCGCAATCTATGGAACCCCAATATGCGAACGGTAAAATTGGAGCGTATAAATAGGAGGCCAGCTAGCTTTGATCCAAGTTTTGCTTCACTCGATATTAGCTTAGAGGTTAGACAGAAGTACGCAATAATAGATTGATTCCGCGTCTTGATAACGGAAGAGGCGCTGCTGAGGATCAGGAAGACCATGAGCCAGGTTCAGAGAGTTTCGGTATGCTACATACAACACGACTTCGAGGAGACTATCTCAGAGGAGGGAGACAACGGTCGGTTTTACATTAATGTAGACAAGTCTTTGACTGAAGTTAAGGAGTTTAAAGTAGCTGTTTCAGAGGGGGGTACAAAATTTGACATATCTGATGGGAATGGCTTCCAGAGAGTGGATCGGCACTTGTACAGTGCAAGACTAGATGGAAACCACTACCAGTTTCATACAATGGACGAAGACTATGCAGATGAGGATGAATCTTGTGCAGATGCTAGCTTCTGGACAGCCATCGATGCGATAAACGTTCCGAAGCTCCGCTATGCATTAGGAGACTCCGAAGGCAACTGTCGCGTGTATGGTGGAACGCTTGGGTTAAAAAGGGAGCTGAAGGAAGCTCATCGGGGCACAATTAGATCGCTCAAATTCTTCCCTTCAACTCCTGGTACATTGATCCCAACCACAAATGCAATCACACCGCCGGTGATCCAGTCCCGGATCGCGAATGCGATAATCATCGAAATGATCAGCACCAGGATCATCGCGTTACCTTGAGTTTGGCCAACTTCAAATTTTTCAGATGTCAAAGAACCACAAGCGACGCACCGGAGATGGCTATGCAGCGAGATCTCTCAGCAGGCTCCCCGACGAGGTGGGCATTCTCCGCACGCACAATGCAGCGCAGCTTTGCGCGACTCCGTGCAGGCCCGGCCGCTAGATGTCTGGATCCAGAGGCGTCAGTCTGAGATAACTCCTCACGCACCTGTGGTGCGGAAACACGGTGCGTGCCGAGGCCGGCGAGAGGTCCGGAGAGACCACTACGTCATCACCAGGCACCCAGTTCACAGGGGTCAGTATTTTTTTATCGTGCTTGTCGAAACATTGCAGAGAATCTAGGCATCTGAGAATCTCTGCAGTGTTTCTGCCTGTAGACAATGGATAGGCGTGCACTAGACGTACTTCCTTGCGATTATCAATTAGGTATGCGGAGCGAATAGGTTGCGGTCTACCTTGGGCATCGAAATTACGCAGATCTATCATGCCAAACGTCGTGCAGATCTTTCTGTCGTCGTCGCATACGATCGGGAATTGCACGTTAAACCCGGTGATTTGATGTATATCCTTTATCCAGCGTATATGGGTTTCTCGCGAGTTTGTAGAGAGTCCCAGTAGTTTGCAGTTGCGAAGTTTGAATTCTTCGTGTAATGCGGCGAAGGCGCCGATCTCGGTAGTGCACACAGGTGTGAAGTCACCCGGATGCGAGAAGAACAGGCACCAAGAGTCGCCTATATAGTCGTAGAAATCGAGTTGGCCCTGTGAAGAGTCGGCCGTGAAGTTGGGGGCTCGGGATCCCAGGTATACCTGTGGTCTGATCGGAGTGGTCATTGTTGGTTGCAGGTGAGCTTGTAGATGTAATGAGTGCGGTTTGCAGTGTTCTTATCCAATCGATACGTGGTTAGACGCCACAGGTGTGGTGTGAAAAAGTAATGCGGTTCATAATGGCATCGGTATATTCATAAGATACATACACTTGATGGCTAGATTACGTAAACTGATTCGTTAACAGGCTGAAATCGGCTCGTTTGATGCATAGACAGTGGGGCCCGTGGGCTATAGTGTCTTGTTTAATGTACAATGGGGTCAATTCAATGACAATGTGTGAGGGAGGAAGGAGATTAGTTGTTTTCTGGTCTCAATTTTCTAACCTCTTTGCCGACTCTCCAGATCTCCATGTTTCTGATGGTCTCCAATTCACTCTCCAATTTGGCTCTGTAGTCTGGTTGGGAGTTGAATTCTAGAGATCTCTTGGTCTCGCTACCGTTCTTGGTGGACTCGTACAAGTCTTGGAACACAGGTTTCAAAGCGTTCTTGAAGATTGGGTACCAGTCTAGAGCACCTCTTCTGGCGGTGGTGGAACAAGCGTCGTACATGTAGTCCATACCGTACTTACCGATCAATGGGTATAGGGATTGAGTAGCTTCTTCGACGGTCTCGTTGAAGGACTCGGATGGGGAGTGACCGTTCTCTCTCAAGACTTCGTATTGAGCCAAGAACATACCGTGGATACCACCCATCAAACAACCTCTTTCACCGTACAAGTCGGAGTTGACTTCCTTCTCGAAAGTGGTTTGGTAAACGTAACCAGAACCGATAGCGACGGCCAAAGCTTGTGCCTTCTCGTGAGCACTACCAGTGACGTCGTTCCAGACGGCGTAAGAAGAGTTAATACCACGACCTTCCTTGAACAAAGATCTAACCGTTCTACCGGAACCCTTAGGAGCAACCAAGATAACATCGACGTTGCTTGGGGGCTCAACGTGAGTCAAACTCTTGAAAACTGGAGAGAAACCGTGAGAAAAGTACAAAGTCTTACCCTCAGTGATCAATGGTTTCAAAGTTGGCCAGGTCTCGGATTGAGCTGCATCAGATAGCAAATTCATCACATAAGTACCCTTCTTAACAGCTTCTTCCACTTCAAACAAATTCTCACCTGGAACCCAACCGTCTTCAATAGCTGCCTTCCAAGAAGCACCATCCTTACGAACACCAATGATAACATTCAAACCATTATCTCTCAAATTCAAACCTTGACCGTAACCTTGAGAACCATAACCAATCAAAGCAAAAGTGTCATTCTTGAAATAGTTCAACAATTTCTCCTTTGGCCAGTCAGCTCTCTCGTAAACAGTCTCAACAGTACCACCAAAGTTAATTTGCTTCAAACCACGAGTAGCAACTAATGGTTTAACAAATTGCTTAGCAGCTGGCTTGTAGCCAGCTGCACGTGTAGCCAAGGCAAAAGTTCTCTTGGCAGTAACAACACGCGAATTACAAATCAATCTAGTAGCTTGAGCTCTCAACATCTTATTCAATTATACCACTATTCTGACCATAAAATCAAAACTTTTCACAAAATCCCAAACCCTCTAACACACACTCTCTTATATACCATACAATTGCGACCCAAATGCCCATCATTACTGCGTCTCTTTCTAACAGTGAAAAATTTTTCGCCACTGCACGAGTAAGAAAAAACACTTCAAAATCAGTCACAACCCATCTAGTGTGTATCAATGCACGAACTTCTTGATTCACGGTCCCTATCTTTGTGCGTTACCGCTCAAATAAACGAACTTATTTTTATCGGTCTGATTACCCAAAATTTTTCGTAACACAACACTATTTATACGCAAGCTAGAACACTCGCCACACAACATTTTGGAAACACACAAACAAGGTTACAATGTCTGTGTGTTTAGCTGTAACCAAGAGTATCGCTATATCATCACTCGGTATCTATGCCGGTATGTTGACCACAACAACGTTGGTCTCGTACATTACACCCCTTAAGGTGATTACCCAGCATCTAAGTCCCGTTATTTGCAAACTAGGTGAGATCGCTTCGTTTCTGGCTACTTTGTCTACTGGTTTCTTCGCGGCTAGTTATTTTGGTGCCCCTCCACATCTCAGACACCCCTATTTGCTATACGGTGCGCTGGTAGCCCCCGTATCTGCGCTTTATCTGTGGGGGATCTCCCGTTGCAACCACAAATACTATAACAAGCGTGGGTGTCACCATGGCGACGAAGCCGAGGGCGCTTCCGCGCCCCAACTCAACGACTCCGTCGTTGATTTGGGGAAGGACGCGCCAGCGGGCCACCCGGCCATCTCGGAGAACAGTACCGCTAAGTGTCCCTTTGGTAGCGCAGCGGCTACGGGCGCTCCAGTCGCTAAGGATTGCCACAGACCGCCAAGATGTCAAGCCAAGATTGTCGCGCACTTGACGCTGATCTCCGCAGCTACAGTCGCGGGATTCGTTGCATCCGTTGTTGGTCTATACGGCGAAGGTAAGTTTGCCTAATCTGGAGATCTAGGTACGACCGAACCCCTCTATGTATCTACGTCTATCTATTGATCTACATGCTTATTTATTACTAATGCATCGGCTGATTCTATTGCCTGTGGTCACGTATATAGGGGGTGAAAATTACTTAAAAGGGGAAAAGCGGCGATCTGCGAAGATGCTAAGAAGGTTACCTAATCCTTGCATCACACCAGAACTCATTCTCGCGCACAATGGGTATTGTAGAGATGCAGGGAGAAAGTTTGCAGTCTAGAAGAGTTCGTTGCGTCACGGTGACAAGCGGGTGATTAAAGGAAGGAAATCTTACGATTTGAGAACAATGGCGAGGTAGTCATAGCTACGTATTACGATCTTGAACTGGAGGAAAGGATAGTTTGTTAGAATGTGTAGAGTATATAGAGTAGAACGTTTGTATAGTGTGTGTCGTGGGAAAGAAGGTGGGAATACAACGAAGGATGTATGTGATCATTGAACCGATTCAATCGGGTACCTTTAGTACTGTTTATAGAGCTTGGGATAGAAAAGGTCAGCGGTATGTAGCGTTGAAGGTGATACCCGCGGAACTGTATAGAGACGAGATTGAGACGATGCGGGTTTTGGGTGCGGGGCATCGGAATATATGTCCAATGTTGGATTTTTATGCTGATGAGACGAACTGTATTTTAGTGTTAGAGTATTGTTCATTGGGGGATCTGTGCGATTTTGTAGAGATATCGCGAAGACGCGGCGTGCATGGATTTACGGCGATCAACGTTCGCGAGATGGCGCGGCAGATCCGATCTGCGATCTGGTACGCGCATTCGCGCGGGATCGCTCACCGGGACATCAAGCCCGAAAACGTTTTGTTGAGTGCGGATGGCGACGTTAAGCTGGCAGATTGGGGGCATGCTGTGCGGTGTCAGTGGTCTAGTGATGCGGATATTGGCACTGACGCTTACCGGAGCCCGGAGACCTTCTTCGGGAAGAGATACGATAATTTTAAAGCGGATTATTGGTCCTTTGGGTTGACGTTGTTGTATGCGCTGTTCGGTAGGACACCTTTCAATTGCGGAAGGAAATCCGATGGGACAATAGATCCGTATCCTAATTGCTGTGAGAACTTTGCGAGTTTTGTGCGGGATTCGCACCAGTTCATGTACGAATTCTATATCAAGCCATTGGAATCGGTAGACAGCGATCGGATGTGTGAAATTATCCACATATGCAGCAGTGTGGTGGAAAACCTATTGAACATTGATGCGGGGAAACGAAACCTTGACGAGTTCATTCGCACGTTGGAAAATAGTTCTTCTCAAACGAATGGATACGCTTTTCAATTGGAATCCTCTATAAGGCTTCCGCCTTTTCTTCGGCTAAAGAGTTAACAATAAAATCCACATCGATAATTAGCATGCCAGAGCCCCCGTCTCTACCTTATTAAAATCGATCATTTCAACGTCTTCAAAAGTATGTACAGATATCTTAGAATTATCTTCGTTAAACTCAAATACAAATATTCCCTTTACCACACGGTTTATCAAATTATTCTCTGCCACCAGGGGTTCCTCATTGCTTATCATTTCCTTGGATATCGGTTTGCCTGTTGGATGAAGGATGTATTTGACTACTGGGGGTGCTGTATCTGTAAGTAAGTTCTGCGGCACAGAACTAACTTTACCTTGCGTACCACTATGTTTAAAAGTCTCTTGCGGTGTGCAACTTTGCCATTTAACGATTAATTTGTCGTTCTCAGTCACACAATTGTATCGATGAGTCTTGTTGTCCCTCAACAAAGTCGTCACGGAGTTTATATGCAATTTACAGTCCTTGTTCAATATAAGCTTATTGCTTATAACCCGTATAGCATTTAAAGATGCCTTATATTTGGTCTTGCCCTGCAAAACGGGGAAATACGGATGTGTCGTAGGCAGGAAACGTAGCCGAATTTGTTCATCCAAGTACCGGTCTTCAAACGAAGTTTGTAATAAATTAGGAACTCCTTCCTTAACAAGATACTCTGTTATTTGACCCAAATTGCTATGTCTAAAAGAGTAACATCGCACACATCTCCGCCAACAAATTGACACCTCAGCTGAAGCTCTCAAGGACATATTGCTCGTTAATCGATCATCAACAGATACCTGGTCCCTACAAGCAATGGGTCAACTTTAAGTACTTTTTCGTATACACCAAGATGCGTAAACAGTGCCATTCCACCTTAAGACGGCAACCATTGGAACCGCAAGAACACTTCAAGATGCTGAAGCCGATAGGTGCGATAAGCACAGAATAAGGCTTTAAATGGTTAGGAGATTTTCCGCAATTCGATACCACATAACGTTACAACGAACGGATCAATCTGCGATCAGTTCCGTCCACAGAATTGAGTTACACTAAGCTGGGCAAACTGGATACAATGGCTATACAACAGTATATCCCCAAACAACTGAACTTGAAAGGTTGCTGATGAGCTTAGCTTTTTGAGCTTGAAAAATTCGTTCGTTCAAAATGATATGACATAGACGTTACCCGACTGAGATTTTAAAATACGTGTAAAATGATCTGGTGTTACAATGTTACCCGGCTCAACGTGTTGACATCGAGATGAAAAATTATGATATCGGCAAATGGATTTGATCTGAGGACTACTATTAAAGAGGTAGTTGTATTGTCAATTGAGCCTTTATTTCGATCTTTAGTCAGGCTATTTCGTGGTTAGCATCTCAAGTGATTATCCGTATAGAATACTTTATCATCCGTTTTTGAATTTGGCATATATCTTTGCATTTCTCAATTGATCAGTGAAAAAAACATATTATAACGTTCGTTTCGTTATGGCATCGCAGTTCTTTCTGAAAACTTCGCAGGATATTGAGTTATTTCAGGGGTACCCAGATTTTACACAATCTGCAACCAATTCCGATGGAAGTAGTGTAACTTCGTCGATTTTATCGCCTTGTGGTAGGTTCATGGCTCTGGCGACCACAGAGTCGGTTAAAGTGTTCTCGGGAGAACTTTTTGATAAGCTATTGATTTCATTACGCATCTCAAACGTATACAATCTGCATTTTTCACCATCAGGCAATTATTTAAGCTCATGGGAGAGACCGTCAGCTCAGGATGACTCACATCAGAATGTCAAAGTATGGTATCTGAATCAAGATTTTGCCAATCAAAGTGATGAACACAAACCGGTATATGAATATCAAGCCAGAACTCAGAATGGTTGGTCTTTACAGTTTTCGAAATTGGATAATTACGCATTCAAACAGTTTTCGAAGGAGTTGAGGATCGTTAAGCTGGATCAAACAGCTGAGGAGGAAAAAAAGTTTGATTTTGATCACCCTTACGCCACTTTATCTCAATCTCAGGAATCAGAGTCGCAGATGTTCTCAACATTTCTCGTGTCTCCGGCAGAGCATCCAACGATCTGTACTTTCACGCCTGAAAAATCTGGTAAACCAGCTCATTTGACTATTTGGCCGCTAGTTGAAGGTCAGATCACTAAAAAAATTGTAACGAAATCGTTCTTTAAGGCAGACTCCTGCCAACTGCAATGGAACGCCCTTGGCAATGCCGTTTTGTGTGTGGTTACGACAGATTTTGATTCTTCGAATAAATCGTACTACGGTGAAAACACTTTGTATCTGTTATCATTCCAAGGTGTCAACGGTGCACTGGGCGGCAACTCTGTGCGTGTTCCGCTTTCAAAGGAAGGACCTATTCATGATTTCACTTGGTCTCCAACTTCAAGACAGTTTGGTGTTATCTATGGCTATATGCCAGCCACTATAACTTTCTTCGACTTACGGGGTAGCGTTGTTCATTCGCTAGCTGAACAGGCAAAAAATACAATGCTGTTTTCACCAAGTGGGAGATATATTTTGATCGCAGGCTTTGGAAACTTGCAGGGCGCGGTTCAAATCTTGGATCGTCACGATAAATTCTCTTGCATTTCCAACTTTGATGCTGCAAATACTTCTGTTTGCAAATGGTCACCTGGCGGGGAGTTTATCATGACCGCAACGACTTCCCCACGTTTGAGAGTAGACAACGGTGTCAAGATATGGCATGTTAGCGGCAAAATGGTTTTCGTTAAAGAGTTCAAAGAGCTTTTAAAAATTGACTGGAGACCTCCATTAAAGTACAAGACCTTGGGAGATACTCACATCATCAAAAACTGGCATGAAATATCCGACTCAACTGCTCCAACTGATCCTAAGATTCAGAACGCGTCACAATTGCAGATCCATCCTACTGTGACTGAATACGAGTTAAAACATCCTAGGAGAAATGGGAATAACGGGAATGGAGCTCAAAGCAAGCCCGTTGGTGCTTATAGACCTCCGCACGCCAGAAGAGCCGGTGGCTCTAGCGTTCCAGGCATGAACATAATAAACGCAAAACCTACTCAACGAAGTGTTCCAGGCATGGTGCCCGGAATGACACCACCAAAGAGCTCAAAAGCTGCCGCCAAAAACAAAAAGAAGAGAGCAAACAAGAAGAAAGGCGATGGCGAAGAAAATAATGACCAAGACTCAAGAGCTGGTACTCCCGCTCCCTCTACATCATCTACCGCTGATTCTACAGTCGTTAAAGAGGTTGCATCTCCGGAAGAGAAAAAGATAAGGTCATTGCTTAAGAAGTTGAGAGCCATTGAAACGCTAAAACAAAGACAAGCCAATGGCGATAAATTGGAAGATACTCAAGTTTTGAAGATTCAAACGGAGGAGAAAGTTCTGAACGAGCTGAAGTTTATGGGCTGGAGGGAAGATGCTGCCGAAAATTAGAATTCTATGAACTATTCTTCTATATATTACTTGTGTATAAAGACCATATCACGTAAGATAAAACCAAAATCCCGATTGTTAGAATAATGTAGCCTACCGAACCCGCTCAAATGTCGTCACCTCACATTATATTGTACATTTTGACCCATCTGATAAAGTATATGAATATTAAATTTGCATTGAGAGTCAACAGTCACCAAAAGTTTGTTTACTGCTGTATTTCTTCGATTCACCTTTAGAGGACTCACCATAAACAGGTTGATCATTTTCGTAAACGCTTTCTTCTGATAGACTGGCGTCGGCATACACTTTTATGACTTCATTTCTCCAAAATCCGTCATCACCGAGAACTTCTCTGGTCATCAGTTGATAATGACCAAGTCTCGGTAGTATCTGGCTGGTTAGTAAGTAATAGCAGCCACCGAAACCGAAGATACCCCAAGAAACAACACAATGAATCCAATATGGTAAATGTTCATAAACGGATTGGTTCCCTACAGGTGGGACATATGGCGCGACAATCAGATACAAGTTGGCCAAGGAAAAGAATATAGTGATACAATAACCAGCCTTAATGGGAGGATCCCATTCTAACTCGCCTCGCCTGCGTTTCCAGTATATGTATAATAGGCCTGTACTGACACAGAAGTTGACGATATTCATTGGATATGATATCAGGTTCATAATGAAGTTATAAGCATCTCCAGGTGGCGGAGCGAGGATCGTGACCACACAGACTATGAAATGTTGCAACAAACCCACGAATGGAGAATTGAATGGCTTAGATGAGGCGAAAAAACTTGGAAATGGCAAGATCCCTTCACGTCCCAATTGTTGAATAATTCTACCTTGCGAGAAAATGACTGAAAGCACATTTCCCAGGGCACTTAAACCGACAAAGACTGCCGCTGCCTTCTTTGCTTGTCCACCGAACACAATATCGAAGAAATCTGCAGCCAGAATAAGCTTGGACGAAATCAACTTCTCTTTTGGAACCACAGCGTAATACGCCATGTTGACAAAGATATAGATGATAGCAATAGTGACCAAAGCGGTTGGACCAGCAACCTTTAATGTTCTAACCGGATTCTTCACTTCTCCAAGTGCGTAGTTAACGTTCGAATACCCAACAAATGACCAGATCACATTGTATAAAGCGTTGACCACTCCATAAGCGGTAGCCTTATTAGCGCCTTCAAATGCATTATGAAGATTATAATCTTTTTTCAACCCACCTCCCAGAGCAACCCAACCGGTCACTGAGATGAACAAAACGATCCCAATCTTGAACACACCCAAGATATTTTGCAGATAAATACCAGCTTTCACATTCACAGCATTAATCAAAAACGCAAAACCGACCACCGCAACTGCAATACCACGTTGATTCCATTTAGTAATCTCAACATCCGCTGCGGTTAGAAACATCACAGCAGTATTCACCGAATTGCCCGCAGCCCAACCCAGAAAGAAAATATACGCCGCATACATCGACGTAACCAAAAACTTGGGCTTCTTATAGATAAACTCCAAATAATTTTTCTCACCACCATTCTTGGGAATCGCAGTACCAAACTCCATATACACAAACAGTCCAGCCAAAGATATAATAGCCCCGACTGCCCACATAACAAGTGCCAACCCCGTCGAGTTACACAACGTGTAAATCGTAGAGGACGTTGCAAAAACACCAGTACCAAGCATTCTATTGCAAATCAAACAAATACACGAAAAAAGTCCCAATTCTTTCTTTCCTCTATCCAATTCCGTCACAAAATGATCCTCTACATCTTCAGAATCACCATTATCAACACTGGACTCTTTACTAACCACATAATTCTGTTTATTGAAAATATTCAACTGCGATACAAACGATCGACCTTTTCCACTCATTATTGCTATGCAAAATTAACCCAACCACTCTGCCAAGCAAAACTTCACCACACAACACTTCTTATCCTTTATAGATCCAATTCGATCTGCAATAACCTCCAGATTCCATTAATCTTGTTGCAAATAAAAAAGTGGCTTCCTTCAATTCATTATTCTGTCATACTCAACACTCGTCAAGCTAACAAGTTAACGGTAACCCACTGTGGTGGCTTCTGATCGTTCACAGACAACCACGGCGTCTCAATGTCTGTAAACTCGATGGGCATCAAAACTTTTCATCTTGACGTCGCACGGCTTCAACATACAAGGCTTTCTTTTTCAATACGGCGACGCAGCCACTGCGTATGGCACTGGTTCAGTGCGACGTTGCGTCGTGGTGTCTTCTGGAAGGACCGTAAATCTTGCCTATTATGGGTTCAAGTGCTCTTGGTAGCCAGTAGGAAGCTTCACCTTGGAAAATCCATGAAGCGTTGTCTTGCTTGACGAGATCGAGATTATCAGTTTTGGTATTGAAAACGGCGACTCTGCCGCCGTTTTGCTTGCATCTTTCGACGTAGCTCATTGCTGGCCATACTTTACCGCTTGTTCCGATCACTAGAACGAGATCGATCGGGGTTGTTGAGTCTTCGTTTCCCTGTACGAAGAAGGCGTCCACTTTGTCCATTTGTAGTAGGGGCAACGGCTCACCGAACCATACGACTCCCGGTCGTAGGAGTCCCGTTTTGCATTTGGGACAGTGCGGTAGATCTTCGCGGTCGATGTGTGGGAGTGGATCGAAATCTGAAGAGCTGGCGGTTTCGTCTTGTTCGTTTGGTTGGGGGGTGGTAGCGGGGCCCGTTGGGCCCCGCTTGGACCGCTTGATGGCTCTTTCAAGCTCCAAGGCGTGCTTTCTCTTGACACCGACGTCTCGGGGTGTGTATTCTCGCAGTTTGGGCGTCAGAAATAGGTCTCTCGTGTTGGAACCTTTGTAAGTACAGAAGAACGAAGTGCATCGCAGATCAAACAGACTGCCGTGCAATTCGCATAGATCTTGTTCCGCCTGGCCCGCTCGTCTTTGTAGGCCGTCCACGTTCTGCGTCACAACAAGCACATTTCTATGCCGTTCACGCATCCTCTTTGCGAGCTCTGCGAGCGCATAATGACCCTTATTGGGCTTAGCTCTCATCGCTATGTACCTTCTGTTCGAATAGAACAACCACACAAGACCGGGATTGGCGTCAAACGCCTCCGGAGTAGCGAGATCTAGCGAAGTATAACCTTTCCACGACCCTCGCTGCAGCTGATACGTCGGGATCCCCGAGCTTTGGGACAATCCAGCTCCAACAATACACAATACCTTACGTGCCTTTTTCAAATACCTATGAAACGACTTAAGTTGTCGATTATCGGCCTCTTCAGCCGCGGAAACCTGGCCCTGAGCAGCAGATCCTCCTTCTTGAGACATTGCACACCAATTCGATCAAATAGAAGCCACTTCAACGACCTATATAGCCCGTCTAGCCATCTCATTGGTTCTTAAAGGCCTTGAAGCCTTGTAGCTTGGAGGTTACCCGGCCCTAGTCTTTGAGTCAAAAAGTAAGCCAACTTTTAAGACGAAAAATGGCCTTTCTTCACCATATTTAAGAACAATTTGACGTATAAATAGTGATCTTTAGAGGGTCTTGAAGTGTATTTGATGGTTGTTGAACGATCTAAGACGTCAGAAGAAGCTAATCCATTGCAATCGCGGCTTCGTGCCGAGTACGAGGCGTTGTTTACGTTGAAAGAGGAGAATGGACTAGAGATATATCCTATCTTTAATGTGTTACCTGTGAAAAAGGAGTATCCCGATTATTATGCATTGATTAAGAATCCTGTTTCGTTGAATACGTTGAAGAAGCGAGTTCCGCATTATACCGATCCGCAGAGTTTTGTTAATGATGTGGTGCAGATACCTTGGAATGCAAAGACTTATAATACGAAGGAATCTGCTATTTATAGGTATGCTGGGATTTTGGAAAAATATGTGAAGGAACATTTGATTCCAAATTTGCAAAAATACTATCCTCAGGTGAAATATCCGTATTTGGGGCCATTGCCGGATGAGATAGAAGCTCATAAGAGACTGCATCCGGGAGTACCGTTACCGTTACCGACGGTACCCAGGACTACGATTACGATCAAGAGGAGGAGAAACCGGGAGCGGGACACTAGCGTAGGGGCGGGAGAAGCGGAAGATGAGGAGGAAGAGGAAGAGTATAATGTGGAAGAAGAAGAAGATGAGGAGTATACGGAAGGGAGAAGGCTTCCTCACTTGAAACTCACTCTACATAGAGGGATGCATCAAGCACATTCGCCGCCGTCACAGCATCGTTCGCACTCGTCTACTCCAAAACCGTATGGAAGGCATCAACAGCAAAGAACCCATATGAGACGTGGTAGACCACCAGTAATCGATTTACCATATGTTCAGAGGATTAAAAATGTTTTGAAGATGTTGAAAAAGGAGATTGACGATGACAATGAGCCACTAACGACGACTTTTGAAAAACTACCGGATGAGATGCGCGATACCAAATATTACACCATGATATCAAATCCTATTTCCCTCGAAGAGATCAGGAAAAAAGTTAAAACCCGTAAATACAAGGATTTTCAGACGTTCCAAAATGATTTTACTCTAATGTTAACGAATTACCGACTGTATCATCGTGCGGAACCACATTATATGAAGCTAGCGGCCGTCCTGGAGAAGAAATTTAATGCGTTGGCACGTCACGAACTGTCTAAACCTGATAGGGATTACATGCCTGAAGGTGAATTACGTTACCCTATGGACGAGTTGAATCTCAATGGTAAGAACTACAAAATTGGTGATTGGGTTCTTCTCGAAAATCCCAACGACGCAACTAAACCTACTGTGGCTCAAATTTTCAGACTTTGGAGTACATCTGATGGTAGAAGGTGGATGAACGGTTGTTGGTACTTAAGGCCCGAACAAACGGTACACAGGGTAGACAGATTGTTTTACAAGAACGAAGTCGTCAAATCGGGACAGTATAGAGACCATTTGGTAGAAGAAATTGTTGGAAAATGTTACGTCATCCACTTCACCAGGTTTCAACGTGGTGATCCAGACATCAAATTAGAGGGTCCACTCTTTGTTTGTGAGTTCCGTTATAATGAAAATGAAAAGGTTTTCAACAAGATCAGAACTTGGAAGGCATGTCTACCTGAGGAGATTCGAGACCAAGAAGAAGTGACAATCCCTGTAAACGGTAGGAAATTTCTCAAATATCCATCACCTTTAAAACATCTTCTACCTCCAAATGCGTCCTACAACGATCCTATCCCTCAGCCCACTGAAGGCGCTGTCAACGCTCCACCTCTGATTGGTGCTGTCTACTTGAGACCAAAACTAGCCAGGGATGACCTTGGAGAATATTCAACATCCGACGATTGTCCACGTTATATCATCAGACCAGGTGACCCACCCGAAGAAGGTAAGATTGACTTCGAAACAAGCACAATCTTAACCAACAGCACCACGGCCACCGCCTTACCGAAAACCAGCCAGTCCAATTCCAGACTGGCATCGTTGAAACACAACAGATCCGGTACCGGCCTGTATTCTGCATCCGGAGCCTCATTGGCTAATGGATCGCCCGGTAGTAGACTCGGTACCCCGAACGGTTTGGGTCCCGGCCAACAGCTCACAGTACAAGGTCTAAAGCAACACCAACTCAACAAACAACAACTACATCTCCAACAGCAACAACAACAAAAGAGATCACAGGCATCCGGTTACAACCTCGCGACCGTCGTAAACAACCTCGCAGCACAAGCATCCAAGACTTCCCTGGGACACATCTCAATCGATACCCCAAGCTCCTTTGTCCTACCCATCTCCATAACCAAGAATGTCGACGTCTTACAACGCGAGGACTACGATAACCAAGTAAGAAGACTGGGCAAAGATCAAGTACCCAGAAGAAAACGTCAAAAGGGCGAAATCCTATGGTTCAGAGGACCCAGTGTGGCTATCGAAGAAAGACTTCTCAACTCTGGCGACAAACGTCTACAACCACCACTCAACAGATGGTTTTCAAAAGAAGTGAACAAGAAACCAAAACCAAAACTTGACTACGAAGAAATTGAAGAAATCGTCGACGCAAACGAAATAGACATAGAGGAAGATCAAGACTCCGAGGATTCAGAATACGATATAACACTAGACCAAGAAGACGAGGCCCTACCAGATACTTTCCCACTAGGTCTACGTCCATCAGCTAGGTTTATGGCCTTTAAGCTGGCGTCTCGTAACAAAGCACAAGAAACAGAGTCAGTATAAGGTGATATTAAGTGAAAAATTAACAGAGGTTGATGATATTTGATATTTAAAGATGAGATGAGCTATTGAAATTTTAAGTTCAAAGCATTGAGATTCCAAGATAGGTCAAGATAAGATGTCTGAATTCGACAAATATACTACACCACTTTCGTCTCGTTATGCTTCCAAAGAGATGTCTGAAATTTTCTCTTTGAGGAATAGATTTTCCACCTGGAGGAAGCTTTGGTTGAACTTGGCTATTGCTGAGAAAGAATTGGGGTTGAATGTTATTACAGATAAGGCAATTGAAGAAATGCGTGAACATTTAAGTATCACAGATGAAGAGATTGCGCAAGCATCTGCTCAAGAAGCAATTGTTAGACACGATGTGATGGCTCACGTGCACACCTTTGGTCAAACATGTCCCGAAGCTGCTGGTATTATTCATTTGGGAGCTACGTCTTGTTATGTGACCGATAATGCTGATTTGATCTTCTTGAGGGATGCTTATGATTTGATTATCCCCAAATTGGTTAATGTTATCAACAGATTGTCAGATTTTGCGTTAAAATACAAGGATTTGCCAGTCTTAGGTTGGACACATTTCCAGCCAGCTCAATTGACCACATTGGGTAAGAGAGCTACGCTTTGGATTCAAGAATTATTGTGGGATTTGAGAAATTTTGTTAGAGCAAGAAATGATATTGGTTTACGTGGTGTGAAGGGTACTACTGGTACTCAAGCATCGTTCTTGGCTCTTTTCCATGGTGATCATGACAAAGTGGAAGCATTGGACAAGAGAGTTACGGAACTATTGGGTTTCGATATTGTTTACCCAGTCACTGGTCAGACTTATTCGAGAAAAATCGATATTGATGTGCTATCTCCATTGTCTTCGTTTGCAGCTACCGCTCATAAGATGGCTACCGATATCAGATTGTTGGCTAACTTGAAAGAAATGGAAGAACCATTTGAGAAATCACAAATTGGTTCTTCGGCCATGGCATACAAGAGAAATCCAATGCGTTGTGAACGTGTTTGCTCTTTGGCCAGACATTTGGGTTCATTGTTCAATGATGCCGTGCAAACTGCTTCTGTTCAATGGTTTGAAAGAACTTTGGATGACTCTGCTATAAGAAGAATCTCTTTACCAAGTGCTTTCCTCACCGCTGACATTCTTTTGTCCACTTTGTTGAATATATCCTCAGGTTTGGTTGTTTATCCAAAAGTCATTGAGAGAAGAATCAAGAGCGAATTGCCATTCATGGCAACTGAAAACATTATCATGGCAATGGTAGAAAAGGGTGCTTCTAGACAAGAAGTTCACGAGAACATCAGAGTTCTCTCTCATCAAGCTGCTGCTGTGGTGAAAGAGCAAGGTGGCGACAATGACTTGATTGAACGTATCAAGAACGATGCCTTCTTCGCTCCAATCCACTCTGAGCTTGACTCTTTACTAGAGCCATCCACATTCGTCGGCAGAGCTCCTCAACAAACTGAGAAATTCATCAAGAACGATGTTAAAAACGCTCTACAACCATTCCAGAATTACATTAATGATGCTGACGTTAAACTAAATGTGTAAATTATGTAGATGCATGAAGTTTTATTGTCTCAAGACAGAATCGAGAAGAAAACAGTTCCAACGATGAATTCTCACAAATAATAGCTTATCATCAGTTAAATCAGACAATCTTCTCGGTATCTTAACCTTGTTCCCTCTCAAATAAGATCCACCAAGCAAAGAAAACGAGCATTGCTCTTCCCTTCGCTCCTCAGACTCATGAGCCTCTCGTATATACGATATCATTCGACTGAATCCACCAGTGATAAAGTTCCAATTCTCACATATTCGTCTCATTGAATTCCTATGATCTTTTGAATCAATCGTAAATATCATACAATATCTTCTCTCGTTACCACGAGCATTATCATCATTCAACTTGAACCCAATAATCAAATTTAACCCACGTAGATCATCGTAGAATACCACTGGACTGCCATCGTAACTCATAGTCTCTTCTGAGAAACATCTTCTAACGATTAAAGTCAAAAGCTGGTATCGCACTGATGAATACTGGGTAGACACATAACAACGATTACCAATATTACTCTTCATCGAACGTACACCACTATGCAAATCACCGGGGAAGTACATCGAACACGATTCACAATACGAATCAGTCGGATAGTTTGGAACCAATAGTTCATCACCCGTCGAGCCAATTGAACCTGCCTGAGTAACCATCAAAACCCTGGGACCATGTTTATCACAGAAATGGGCCACAGATATCAGCATCGAGGCCATTGAGAACCGCTAACGATCAAAGTATGGGACTGTTAGGCTTCTGTTGGTTTTTCGTACTATAATATAGTGGTCATCGCTAGCGAAACAACTTGTACTAAGTACGGTTAAGATCAACAGATTTTAGTCGTTTCAATGAGCCTATGGGATCGTATTTGCTGAGACGCAGGCTTCGACATGTACGGTCGATTGGGCTATGCAATGTTTCTGTAGCGGTTGAATCTAAGAGTGACAAAATGGTGGTACCATTTGCAGGATGTTTTGTAGCGTTGGAGTCGTTGAAGGGTGAGGTTTTGTATGTGAGTGAAGTGCAATGTGGTTTTATCAATAATGTTCAGTTTAATGAGTTTCCGAAGCTGGAATATTCAGTTTGCCATGTTGTGTTGAAAGTTATGGTCAAGATACCAGAGGAAAGTGGGTTGAAGAGAGTTATGAAACGAGACGATTGGCTTGTGTTACGGGAGTTTGAAGTGGATCTTGATAGATTACAGAGCATTGACCGTGAGGATCAATTGGAAGGTGAAAATGTACCGTTATTTGAGATGAATGATGGAGTTTATACACTACGGGAACAGTGTGTGGTGCGGAATATGGTTAATGAAGATTTGTATTTGCGACACAGACGCAATGGGTCGCGAAATCAGGTTCAAGAGTCGTTTTCGTTTAATTCAGCGCTCAAATTGAGTATAATGGTGAATTACAAGGCACAAGTTTTGCGAGAAATCGAGGAAACGTCAAGGAAGATTGATAATGCTATTGAGTTTACTGGGGAGCACTCGCAGATTGTGTGTTTAGAGAGGTATCTCGCGGATCTGAGACAGTCTTTTATTGCAAAGAAATCATATTTGCGACAGTTGCATGAAGAGCTTGAAAGCAGCATTGATTTGTATGAGAAAAGTTCAAGTCCTTCTGCAGATGGTCAATCGCTGCAAGAATACTACGGGAATAACTATCCGAATTTGATCAAGATCAAAGATCGTGTGGACTGTTTAAAGCTAAAGAAACTGAGCCGGCTCATCAGCATTTTCCAAGCCACTTGTCTGTTCCAGAAGGAGATTGGTTTTATAGAGTATGAAAATGCATGCATGGCTGGGGCCCCATATGAGAGGACAAGACTCAAATTAGTAGATCAAGAACGAGTTCTGGCGATAGCTTTGAAATCGGAAGCTGAAAGAAATATTATCAATACATGTTTGGGTTACTATTTGCTTTTCATCCAACTTACAGCAACGACAGTGTTCCAAATTGCTCTGCCGTATGGTATGAAATTCAATGGAAGTACTTCGATGGTTGGCAATGATTGTCTTTATATTAATGATAATTCGTCAGCAAAACGTTCCGAAGCGCAGTTACGTGCTATTGATTGTTTCAATAAGAATTTGATCCAAGTTATCCAGCGTTGGGAACACCATGTTCTAACACGAGCTGGTGATCAAATGTCTCGGATGGAGAGCCATTGAGTCTTTTCCATGTATGAATATTGCCCTCTTTCGTGTCGAATTGGAAAGTTCTAATACGACGCTCAGTACCACCATATCCGCCATAACCACCTTCGCCAGCACCTCCCCCAAAACATAGCCATATTTTCCTTGTGGTGGAATCATCTAAAAGACAGTAATCGTTGCAATGGTCATGGCCACAACTCGTGACATCGACACCTAGGTAATTAAGAGTATCGATGCCTCCTGAGTTGTATTTCGGAGCAGTTACGCCTTCCTTAAGGCTGCCTACGAAAGGATTTTTGGTGCCAGGTGATTTTCGTGAGTCAATGTTCAGGTATTCAGGCAGTGGGATGTGGAAAAATGCCATAGAAAGATGGCTACTATCATCTTTCGCAGCAGTAAGTTTCAATTTTTGATCATAAGATTGTCGCAAATAATCCCATTGAGCTTCTTTTATCCAATCATAACCGGGATAGATTTTACCCATTGTCGAATACTTATGAGAATCCAAAAAGTACAATGTGATTAACGCATTCTTTCCTTCAGAGTCAAATACCTGATGGAAATAATTCCCCACTCCAAATGAGTTATCGGCGGTATCTTTTGGGCCGATTGTGAACAATGAATATGGAAGCGTTCTCGCAATCTTTGACAGTTCCCATCTCGTTAGACTTCCTTCGTCATCGTGATTTCCCCATATCAATGCCCAGGGAATTTTCCGCTCAATTACTGGTGCCAAAGCCTTCATAAGGCTCGTCTCGGAATCTTGAATCGATTGATCCCCCATGATCTGATCGCCTGTGTAAACCACCATATCTGGTGATTCTATATCAAGTACCCTTTCAATGAAATGCATAGTCTTTGAATCAGCATCACATTCCGCATGTTTTGGGTATTCATCTCTGCATTCATTCTTTCCAGTAGCGAAATGTAAGTCTGCTAGCTGAACTATCTTGAATTTACCGTCTTCCCTGACCGTCAGACGTTGCAGATGGTCTGCTGATTCAGGAGACTTGAGGTATCTGTAAGTGAGATAACTTGGTATTCTTCCATTTTCCAGTTTCCAGGACTTATCTAGATACCAATCTGGTCGAGGATCGATACAATCTTCGCCAAATAACACGTTTATGCCGCTTAAAATCGGCTTATCTTGACTTACCGCAGCTAAGGATAGCGGTTCAAGCGATACATGTAAATTATCAACGTTTTTTGTTCCACCAGACTCTCCCACAGCGGTCACCATATGGAAACTTCTCAACTCTTGTTCATCCAGCTTGGACACATATGACAACGGCAGCACATCGTAGAACAGAAATTGACACGTTCCAAACCATCTATACCCGAGAGACCCTTTCAAATCTTTTCGTATTATCCTTCTAGTAGTGTATGCCGCATCCACAGTACAAGTCTCTCTTGTGCCATAGCAATATCTCCAAAGTGTCCCAGCATGGAAACAGTCCAGTTTCCCAACATTAACCACAATCTGGCCCCCCAGATCCTCTTCTTTGAAATCCCCACTGAACAACTCAACCTTCGTACCTTGTCGCCTGGAGTAAACACTCTCAATAACACATTTCAGCACCACAATCACCACTAAATACGTCAAATATCGCCAGTATCTCCTCGAAAGCCAACGCATCCTCACCGTTCTGTTTTTAAACCACCTATACCACTGTTCTTTATACCAACTTCCACTTAACTACCGCAACCACACTAAAACACAAAACAAACCCACCGATCCCTGCCTTACTACATACCATTACACAACTAACCATTCCACATACGCTATTTCCCATCCAACTGCGGTCTGTGATCGTTTCTAAGAAGTCCACCAGCATTTCCACCAGGCTGATCTCCCATTACCTTCCGCTCAAAAGTACCACCATGAACCACCGTATGCGGTCTCCTCAACCTCTCTGGATCAATTTCCTTCACTTTACCACCTCCCTTAACGACTATCTTTGGCTTCTCTTCACCATTTCCTCTCAAAACTTCGTCCTGCGAACCAGTACCACACATTTGACCTGGCAATCTCAACCAACAGCTTCCAGACGACTAGCAACGTCCCAAGACGATTCTGACTGGCCTTTATATACTCCTTCAAGAAGGCTTCACCTTTAAGCATTTACAAGTGAGGGTAGCTGTTAAGCCTGGGACCTTTACTATATAAGAACAGTCTTAGTTGCTGTCTGTTGGCTTGTTGGTCGGTGGATTGTTGGTCAGTGATGGGCGAGGATGCTGTTGATGTGCGGTTTGTGAAGGGTTTCTTAGAGGGTCTTCAATGCGAGCAGTATTTGGATAGGTTTGTTGAATGCAGATTGGTTACGTTGAAGGAGCTACGGTTCTTGGATCGAGATGTGTTGATAGCATTGGGTGTGACTAAACTTGGTGATCGATTGAGAATCTTGCATAGAGCTAAACAGTTGAGTGAGAAATCGAGTGATTGTATTGAACAATTGAACGAAGTTATTAGGAAGATTGGTGGGTTGTGTAGTTCTGATGTGGTTAGCAATGAAGAATTGAGTATGGAGAAACACTCTGTGATATTTATCTTGAATGATGGGACTGCGAAGATGGTTAATGTTAATGGATGTTTTAATGCGGATTCGATTAAGAAAAGACTTATCAAGAAATTGGCTAGAGGTGATGATGATGATGGTTCAGTGCAGGGTTATGATGTTTTTGTTGTGGATTATGTGAAGAATGTGTTGCATTTGCTTTATGATGTCGAATTGGTTACTATATGTCATTCCGCTGATCGTACGGAGAAGAATCGTCTGATCTTTGTTTCTAAGGATCAGACACCGAGTGATAAGGCTATTCTTACTTCAAAGAAACTTTATTTGAAGACACTGCATGTTTCGTCTGCCACACCAGTGCCTGCCACATCTCATCTCAAAGTGGAGAATGGTAAGGAAAAGATTCGCAAAATCTTTAATCAAAGACCTCCTAGCGAGCTTATATCTACCAATTTGGCTGGATATTTCCCTCATGCGGATATGAAGAGATTGGAGAAGACTCTAAGAGAGTCGTTTCGACAGTCTGTGAGATTGTCCACAATCCAGGGACGTGGTCCCAGTAAGGAATCGAATAAAGTGGGTGATATACTGTTAAATCACTCAAATGCGGTAGACTCTGCTCTGCTACACAATTTGGACAGTCACAAGGAACAAGAAGCTTTGAAGTTAGGAAGGAAGGCCGAGAACAGTGGAACTGAACCACACAATGATGATCGCATAAAGTTGTATGATTCCGGTGACGAAGACCCTGACAACGAAATTGTTTCATTACCAACGAAAATGGCCACGCCCAAAACGTGGCTCAAAGGCGCTAGGATCGGATCGGGCAGTTTTGGTACTGTGTTCCTAGGTATGAACGCCCGCACAGGTGAACTGATGGCCGTCAAACAAGTAGAATTGCAATCAAGTGCCCTTACCGCGGGGATAGTCGGAACCCCAGACCATAAAAACGATTTCCAGCAAGAACAGAAGCTGAAAAATGCATCCCGCATACATCGAAAGATGATTGACGCCTTACAACACGAAATGAATCTACTAAAAGATCTAAACCACGACAATATAGTGAAATATTTCGGATCATCGCAAGAAGGAGGCAACTTGAACATCTTCCTAGAGTACGTTCCCGGTGGATCCGTATCGTCGATGCTCAACAGCTATGGTCCATTCGAAGAGTCCCTGATCACTAACTTCACAAGACAAATACTAATCGGTGTGGTCTACTTACACAAGAAAAACATCATCCACAGAGACATCAAAGGTGCCAATATCCTTATCGACATCAAAGGTTGCGTAAAGATCACAGATTTTGGTATCTCCAAGAAATTATCCCCACTGAACAAACAGCAAGACAAGAGAGCATCTTTACAAGGTTCCGTCTACTGGATGGCGCCGGAAGTGGTCAAACAAGCAGCAACCACCGAGAAGGCAGATATATGGTCAACAGGATGCGTAGTGATAGAAATGTTCACCGGTAGACACCCGTTCCCAGATTTTTCACAGATGCAAGCGATTTTCAAGATCGGAACTAGCACTACTCCAGAGATACCTTCATGGGCTACAGACGAGGGAAAGGATTTCCTTGAAAAGACGTTCCAGCTGGATTACAAGAACAGACCAAGCGCAGCACAGCTATTGCAACATAAATGGCTCGATACTCGAATTCTATAGGTTTAACTAGACGATTACACGTGATAGTTCTTATAAGGACCTGTATAGTATAGTATAGATGGCTAAGTAGTACAACTATGCTATAAGGTCCTAGATATAGTTTTGCAAAGGTTTAGATGTGTCCCAAGAAGTTGAACTATGCTGCTGGCGATGATTTGATGCTGTATGCGACTCCAAAGGAGGCAATGAGAGAGAGTAAACGTAGAATGGATGAAGAGAGATTAAGAAGACAACAAAAACATGAACTTAAGAGTGGTCGTTCTCGAGTGGATCCCAATATACATACTCCACCAATGGGCGGTCCTTCGATGAGCTTCAATGGGAACGGGACCGGTTTCCAGAACAATTTTGGATATAACAATCCTAGATATGAAAATAGGCCGACACCACCATCTCAATATGCGGTTGCGTCTACGGCAAGCATGGGAAACAGACCTAGACCACCTTCTTTGACTGGTCAGATCCCATCTAGAGTAACGCCGCCGCCACAACGTATTGCCAGTTCACCTGCGAATATCGGCAGCCCAGCAACTTCCGGCTCTAGAAGCTCAATTGAAGCTATGGAGGACTCAAAAGATGTACGAATCGCAACACAGTTGTTTTGCAACCACGATATCAAGAAGAAGGGAAGATTGACCGCGGAAGAGCTGCAAAATCTGTTGCAGAATGACGATAACACACATTTTTGTATATCAGCGGTAGACGCACTGATAAACCTATTTGGTGCGTCTAGATTTGGAACTGTCAATCAGGCTGAATTCGTTTCGTTATACAAGAGGGTAAAAAACTGGCGAAAGATCTATGTCGATAATGATATAAACGGTTCATTCACCATATCGGTCAGCGAATTCCACAATTCGCTACAGGAACTCGGATATCTAGTACCGTTTGAAATTAGCGAGAAACTGTTCGATCAATACGCAGAATTCATGAATCAGAGCGTCAATGGTAAAGAGCTTAAGTTTGACAAGTTTGTCGAAGCGTTGGTATGGCTCATGAGGTTAACCAAGACTTTTAGAAGATACGATCTTAATCAAGAAGGCATAGCAACAATTCATTACAAGGATTTTATCGATCAAACGCTCTACCTCGGACGCTTTCTGCCGCATTAAATCACGCTCAAAGAATACAAGAACTCCTAAGTCCACAAGCGGACCATTGGCCTTACTACCTCAAGCCCACCAATGTATCTGCGAGATCATAAATTTTCATGCACAAGATTTCACCCGCGAGCTAAAGGTAAAGAACTACATGCATCTATACTTCCAATACTTGATCTGCCATAGACAGACAGTACCCATCGGAGCAGCCACGAGAGGACACCGTCTGTAGTAAGTAGAACAGTCAAGCCCTTCTCATCCTAAGCAAAGTCTTGTGCGTTACCCGGTTTGTTGATATTTTTCAGCTATATAAGATGCGAAGACTTGAGATTTCATCTAATCTTCACTCTGGTCCTTCGAGAATCAGACATCCTTGAGATTCACTAGATGAATTCGATTGGAAATGTTTGCTGCATTAAAGTCTTAATGGGCAAATTTTCATCTCTTGGCTCAGCTTTGATTTTACATGATGAATACTTATTTTACCTTTTTTTCTGGCATCTCTAATGTTAGAATGCGAAGTTTAAGTACTATCCATTCGATGAATACACTCATTGACAATTATCTGACCAAACCAAAGCCAAAGCAGTAAATTTGTAATTTTGCGCCTTGAAGGTTCGCCTGCTTATTCTTAGTGCTTGCAACCGCGATGTGGTCCTGTGGTAATGGATATATCGCTTGAGCTATCGCTTAGGGTTATGGTGACCACAGTTCACCACGACCTCTTGGTGCATAGACAGTTTTTTCAAAATTCGTCTTCACTACCCGTTGGCCCTGTTTAGTGGTTTCTTCCTTAATTCCGCTCTTTACAATGAAATCGTTAAATTTCTTGCTCTCCTTGTACTGTTTAGCGTTCATCTCCTTGGTCAGCGCTGAATCAGCATCGACTAATGAACACCATGGAATTCTACAAATATTCGCCAAATTTCTCACTTGCGGATCCTCAGTGATCAAAATCCACTTCAACCCATCAGATCCATCAAACTGACATTTGTAAAGACAACTCTTGACCAAATCTTTCAGTCTCTTCGGTAGTTTATTCAATGTCTCCAGATCCTTCGGATTATCACCAACAAACTCCAGCACTTCCGACCATGCAAGTATATCTGGAATATCTGGGTACTCGATAATAAGCTCAAGGTTTGCACCCGGATGATCATGTATATTGTCGATAAATTTCAAAGATTCACGAGCCACAAAACTTTTACGCTTGTATCTCAAGAAATCCAACTCATTCAACGTAAAAGTAGGAATGTAAAGTCTCAACGTAGTAGTTTCCGGACACTCAACACACCATCTCTTGATATTACCCAAACCTTTTTCAAAAGATGATGCCTCCATAACAAAATTATACGCATTTTTCGAGACCGGTGACTCAACACCTTCCGTCTCAGTGGCTGATTGCTTCGCCATCTGCAATACTAATCCTCCAGAACAGCCCAATTGCCCTCTCTATCTAGTGCTCATCACCTCATCTTAACCGGACTCCATTCTATAATTTTTCACTTTCGTGCGAAACGACACAGTGAAAAACTTCACCAACTTTAAGAATAAAGCCTTTGATGGTGAACTTTGAAGTCAAAAGGTGTTCACGCCTTGAAGGTGTTCGTCAGAATATCATTGTCTTCTTGGTTCTCAGTTAACTTATCGCTGGCACTTGCACTTTGGAATCACGCGACATCGTAGTCTCTCGTAGCTTGCACACGTTGCGCTAGTCAATCGTAAATCTTTTGATCGTTTAGCTAAACGATCTGATGCGTTCGATGCGAAGAAGACCATCAGATCTCATGGTTCGTTTAACTATTCGATGGATACATCGCTTTATCGTTTAACAAAGGTTGTTAATTGTAAAAAATGGGCTTATTTTTCAATTATCAGTGATTTCAGGTTATAACGGGTCTCGTAGTCGTAGCTTGCTGATCTTGCCATTCTAAGTTAGCCCTGACATTCTTATACGACCTGGGGAACGAAGGTTGTCTTGTTCAGCGCCAATGGCATATATAAAAGTAGGTTAGAGCCATTTGAATGCTTGGATGTCGATGTAGAGTTGGGAACTGACAGGTTCAAGTGGTTCGAGATGTCTGCAGTTTTCAATAACGCAACCTTGTGCAATTTGATTCGTGAAAGCACGTATTCTAAGACTTTGCAGAATGTATACCAATTACAGCCTCAATTGAATGTCATGGAGAAGTACTGGGCTGCCTGGTACACGTATATGAACAACGATGTGTTGGCAACGGGTCTGATGTTCTTTTTGCTGCATGAGTTCATGTACTTCTTTAGATGTCTGCCATGGTTCATCATCGATCAGATACCATTCTTTAGAAGATGGAAATTGCAACCAACAAAGATCCCAAGCGCAAAGGAACAATGGTACTGTCTGAAATCTGTTATTCTATCGCATTTCTTAGTCGAAGCGATTCCAATTTGGACTTTCCATCCAATGTGCGAGAAACTGGGTATCACTGTCGAGGTTCCATTCCCATCAATCAAGACCATGGCATTGGAGATTGGTCTGTTCTTTATCTTGGAAGATATGTGGCATTACTGGGCTCATCGTCTGTTCCATTACGGTGTGTTTTATAAATACATCCACAAGCAACACCACAGGTATGCGGCTCCCTTTGGTTTATCTGCAGAATATGCTCACCCAGCTGAGACCATGTCATTGGGTTTCGGTACTGTTGGTATGCCAATCCTTTATGTGATGTACACGGGAAAGCTTCATCTCTTCACCTTGTGTCTCTGGATCACTTTAAGACTATTCCAAGCCGTGGATTCTCACTCTGGTTACGATTTCCCATGGTCTTTGAACAAATTCCTACCTTTCTGGGCAGGTGCTGAACATCATGACTTGCACCATCACTACTTCATTGGTAACTATGCTTCCTCCTTCAGATGGTGGGACTTCTGTCTAGATACTGAAGCTGGTCCTGAAGCTAAGGCCGCTAGAGAAGAAAGAATGAAACTCAAGGCTGAGAGTAACGCCAAGAAAACCGATTAGATCTGATTTAGTGTCCTTTCCTTACATTTAACAGCATTTATGCGAGCCTGATAGAATAAAACGCTTGCACAGCGGAATCCACTAGTGATGAATATATATTTAAGTATAAATGAAATTGATATGACAACTAGTAGTTCAGTTAAACTTATCTCTTTAATTGACAGAGCTTCTTAGCGCTTGATGGTTTGTTATTAAATCTATACTATACAAAAAATTAGTTTATTTCAACCGATCCATCTTCTGGCAGATCTGAAGAGACGGATCCAAGGACCATATCCACCCCATTCTTCGTACTTTTCTTGTGGGTACCATGAATTGGCTTCCAATCTACACACTCTTTCTGGGTGGGGCATCATTGCCAAAACTCTACCGTTTGGTGATTTGATACCAGCGATAGCGTTTGTAGAGCCATTTGGATTGTATGGGTATCTTTGGGTCACATTTCCATAATTGTTAATGTATCTTATGGCACATAGACCTTGGTTTTCAAAGGCATCTTGTTGTTCCTTAGAAACGAAAGTGGCATTACCTTCACCATGGGCTACTGCGATAGGTAGCATAGAGCCTGACATGCCATTTAAGAAGATACTTTGATTATTATCTTCTTGAGAAATTTGAACCATAGCAACACGGCCCTCGTACTGGGTACTCAAGTTTCTTTCAAAGCTTGGCCAATTTTCGCAACCTGGAATGATTTCCTTTAATCTACTCAAGAACTGACAACCGTTACAAGCACCGAAGGCAAATGTATCGTCCCGCTCTTGGAAAAATTTGACAAATTGGGCACGAATTCCTTCATGATATAACACGGATTTTGCCCAACCAGCACCGGCACCTAGGACGTCACCATACGAGAATCCACCACAGGCAGCGAAACCGACGAAGTCGTCAAGATGAACTTTGCCTTCCAACAAATCTGTCATTGTTACATCTATGGAGTTGAAACCTGCTTGCTCGAAGCACCAAGCCATTTCCATTTGACCATTGACACCTTGTTCTCTCAAAATGGCAACGTTAGGTCTGACATTCGATAGTTCTGCACCAATTCTAAGGTCATCAGTTGGATCAAAACGTAAAGAGAAATGTAGACCAGGATCCTTATCATCCTTGATGGCAGAAAATTCCTCTTCAGCTGACTTGGGGTTATCTCTCAGCTTTTGCATCTCGAATGAAGTGGAACTCCACAATTGTTGCAGATGACCTCTGGTGTTTTCATATAATTGCTTACCGTCAGTGTCAATCACCTTGATGGTTTGAGAGCTGAAATCTGGCTTACCGACTACAGAAACATAATCATCGGAAACGCCATTCTTCTTCAAGATGCTTTTGAAATTTTCCAAATCTGACTGAGCAACTTGGAAAACAGCACCCAACTCTTCATTGAACAATGAGGCTAAAATGTCTTCTTGAGAAGATGCCTTTACAACAGCGGTCAAACCACATCTCGAGGCAAAAGCTATTTCCAATAAAGTAACGAGTAAACCACCATCAGATCTATCGTGGTAAGACAATACAATATCAGTCTTATGCAATTCCAGAAGTGCTGATAAGAAACCCTTCAAGATATCATTCTCATGTACTGTTGGGGAAACGTTACCCACTTGCTTGTAGACCTGCAGAAGTGCAGAACCGCCCATCAATGGTTGCTTTTGAGAGGCAGCCAAGTCAACGAGAACAAGAACGGAATCTTCGACGTTTCTGTTTAGTAGAGGAGTCCATGTTTTCGAAGTGTCAGACACTGGTGCAAAAGCAGTAATGTCCAAAGACAAAGGAGCAGTGACTTCTTTATCATTCCATTTCATCTTCATGGACATTGAATCCTTACCGACAGGAATAGAAACACCAAGGGCAGGACATAAATCTAAACCCAAAGCTTGGACAGCTTCGTAAAGTTTAGCTCCTTCACCCGCATGAGACGCCGGCGACATCCAGTTAGCAGATAGCTTAACATGTTTTAGAGACTTGACATCAGCGGCAAACAAGTTTAGCAGAGATTCGGCGACGGACAACTTGGCAGAAGCAGCTGCAGAAATCAGAGCGCTGATTGGTCTTTCACCCATCGCTAGGGCTTCACCGGTCTTGATGATAGATGGACCAAGCGACGTTGCAGTGACACCAACATCTGCTACTGGGACCTGCCATGGACCAACAAATTGATCACGATCGATTAAGCCTGTAACAGTTCTATCACCAATAGTTATTAAAAAGGATTTGGAACCAACTGCAGGTAAATGCAGGATTCTCTCCACTGCGTCATCAATCGAAGGAATGACACTCAAATCTGGTTCCGGCAATTGAAGATCAGCAGTAACAGCCTCTCTAGACATTTTAGGAGGTTTACCGAACAGGATAGGCATTTCCAGATCAATTGGAGTCTCGTTCAATAGAGGATCTTTGACAACCAATCTCTGTTCAGCTGTGGCATGACCAACTACTGCGTATGGGGCTCTTTCTCTTTTACAAATCTCTTCGAAAACTGCCAAATCTTTCTGTGCTACACCTAGGACATAACGTTCCTGCGATTCATTACACCAGATTTCCATTGGAGACATACCAGGCTCCAAAGAGAGAATTTTTCTAATGTCAAAAACAGCACCTAAGTCATTATCATGAACTAGTTCAGGTAAAGCATTAGAGAGACCACCTGCACCAACATCATGAATAGACTGAATTGGACTGTTTTCTCCAAGGGAGACACAGGCATCGATCACCTGTTGGCAACGACGTTCCATCTCTGGATTGCCTCTTTGAACGGAAGCAAAATCCAGCTCAGCTGAACCTTCACCAGCAGCCAACGAGGAAGCTGCTCCACCACCTAAACCAATCAGCATGGATTGTCCTCCCAAAACGATCAATTGAGATCCAGGTGTTATAGGTTTATTTTTGAGAACAAATTGAGGTCTGACAGCACCGAAACCACCAGCAATCATGATAGGCTTGTGAAAACCTCTTATTTCTTCTTTACCTTCACTATTCTTGACCTTAGTCGTTAAAGTTCTGAAATAACCGTTAATGCATGGTCTACCAAATTCGTTGTTAAAAGCTGCAGAACCTAACGGTGCTTCAATCATGATATCTAAAGCTGAAGCAATATGAGAAGGTTTACCAACATCCAATTCCCAAGGTTGCTGATGTCCTGGAATCAGTAAATCGCTAACAGAAAATCCACTTAACCCACATTTCGATTTGGAACCTCTTCCCGTAGCACCTTCATCTCTAATTTCACCACCGGAACCGGTAGAAGCACCCGGGAAAGGTGACACAGCCGTTGGATGATTGTGAGTTTCAACTTTAATCAACATGGGCACCTTTTCCTTAATTGCCGTCCATTTCTTGGTAGCATAATCTGGCGCAAAATGATAGGCTTCGTTACCAGTGTCCAACACAGCGGCATTATCCGAGTAAGCACTTAACGTAAAATCTGGTGTCAATTTATGGGTATTTCTAATCATCTGGAAAAGTGTAAACTTCTTCTTCAATCCGTCAATAGTCCAATCAGCATTAAAGATCTTGTGACGACAATGCTCCGAGTTAACCTGGGCAAACATAAACAGCTCCACATCTGTGGGATCTCTCTTAAGAGTCTCAGCAAAAGCTTCAACCAAATAGTCCATTTCACCGTTATCCAAAGCCAACCCCATCTCCACATTGGCCTTCTGCAAAATCTCCTTAGGCGAAGATTTAGCTGAACCTGACACCAATGGCACATGAACCAACGGTCTTGGCGAATCGTGTAGGAAAATATCCTCACCACTTGGCGGAGCGTCCAAATACAAATGTTCAGTCATTCTATCAAACACAGGCTTCAAAGAAACATCATTAAGATTCTCCAACAACGGGAACCCGGGCAAACTCTTAATCAAGAGTGCTAAACCTCTTTCAACACGTCCAATTCTATCATCTAAACCACAAACAGACGTAATATTCGTAGCTTTAGATGACCATGGTGAAATTGTACCTCTTCTGGGACAAACTCTAACCAAATACAAATCATCACCCAATGCTCTACCACTAACATTTCCCACAACCCCATCATACAACACCTTGGACAACTCATCATTATCAATATCTAATCCATTATCATAAGTTAAAAGTGCCTCCAACAATTTCAAATCATCTTCATTCAACTCACCACTTTTAACATCAACATAGTGAATATAACAAGAACGTACTTCACTAATCACTGAACTACTATTAGTATACTGATTTATACCATCGATAAGGCTATCAACTCTAAATTGAGGCAGAGCAACCGGTCCAACCAATATCTTAACAGACATCCTGCAACTTGCTCTTAAGCAATTGAATCTACCAAAGAATCAATCAGTAAAGTACAGTAACCAGTACTCTATCTTCAATCTTTAATCTATATAGTAAAACTCTTTGAAAAACTTGACTATTAGTCAATAGAAAGTGAAAAAAAAAAAGATCACCAAGTATAAATACAAAGAGAAGTCTTCAAGATCTCTGGGTAGTTCTTAACCATTTATATAGTGTCTAAGTGGGATTGTGTGATGAATTTGAAGTCAAGACAGTTAGATTTTATAGTATTATTTGTAGTTGTTGTTGTTTGTTCATCGTAGTTGAAAATTTTCAGCTCATCGCATCGCATAATATAGAGATATTGATAGAAAGAGTGGTAGAAAGAGTGATAGATAGAGAGTTGAGTTGTTGAATTGAAGTCGATAATGCCACAGAAAGCTTTGAAAGTAACCAAGAAAGTTAAGGATCCACGTAGAGTTACTAAGAAGCAAAAAAATCTTCGAAAAGCTGCACCATTGCAGTTAAAGTCAAAGAAGAAGTCATTGCAACATTTAAAGAAACTTAATAGGACTGCTTCATTGACTGAATCGACTGAAAAGTTGATTGCGAGTAAAGTGGGTCATTTAGAGTTGTTGAAGGGAACAAGAAGAGAATTGGAAAAGGAAAAGGGTAAGAAATGAATAGATTTGTATATTATATGTCATCTTTCGTATGGCCATAGCCAGTTTAATACAAGATTTTGGGTGAATGAATAGAGTTGTGAACTTATCCAGTAGAGCGACAGTAGTAAAGGCGCTTGGGATGAGATTCCCATCATGAAAATGCAGCCGAATCTTGACATGTTTAGGATACTTGTCATGGCTTGTGATGCGCGGGAATGGTCGTTGGGAGCTAGGATAATGCCTGCGTTCGAGGCGCGAGTTGTGGTTAATGTCTTGCCGTTGTATTCGACGTTGGCAAGCGCTAATGAGCCGAGAACTAGAGGAACTAGCATCGGTAGTGAGTCCATGGGTAGGCTCAGGTCTAAGGTTGGTGGGACAATCGAGTTGAGTAATTCTCCGCTATTTGTTTCTAACAGTCTTTTCTCGGTCAATGTGCGAATTCCCATCGATAAAGTAACCCAAAGCGGTATTTGAACCAGTGGTAAAATGAAGTTCTTCCACATTTGTACGTTATACTTGGCAAATAATCTCTTTTGTCTTTTCCTAGTCTCCTTCACGGCCAACAGTGTTATCTGTTCGGGTGTGAGACTTCTGGACCCACCATTGACCAGTTCGCCAGCGACACTGCCTGAGCTGCTGATTGAGTTATCAGTTCTAGATGCCATAGAGGCAGCTAACCTGAGTTTAGTCACAGGTGGAACCGCTTGTACCAGTTTCCTCAGTTCCTGTTGCTTCACAATTCTCTTTCTCTGCCATATACTCAACGGCAACGTAGTTATAGTCCTGAGTAAGATAGTCCCCACCGGTATAAGCACTACCCAGGGTACGCTGGAAGCATTATGAATGTGGATCAACGTCTCAGACACACCATGAAATACAGAAATTCCTCGCTTCCCAATCGATTTTCCCAACACATTACCACGATATCCGCAGATCCTAATCCTGGGACCAACGCATTGGACCAACATGGCTACAGTTCCCTGCTCTCACTTCAATCATACTGATCACTACGATCATCGTAGTGAAAAATTCACTTATCAAGCTGTCCAACCGCACAACAAAAGAATACTATACTATACAAATCTATTCATTCTACCTGACTGCCGTCTCTTGGCTTATAAAAAGGCAGCACTTCGACCACTTCAGCAGGCAGTCTGCCGTCGACCTTAACCGCATACATGCCCGGTATATTCCTGTCAACGCTGAGCCATTTCGCTACCCAGGATTTGGTAGGTTTACACATACCAACGAGCCCTTCAAAGGAGGGCGATGTGCATTCAATAGTTGACACTCCTGCTTCTTCAAAAATTCCCTGACAGTTCGGACATCCTTCGTTGGAAAAATCATTAGTCGTAAGTACAATACCACATAACATGCAAGCCCTTTCACTAGACATTGCAGAACTCTGAGGCTACGAATTAGACCTAATTCTTAGTTCTTTGATCTCATCTATATGTCAGCTACCAGTGCTACTCATCATAATCAGGCTTGTTCATGTAGTATCATAATATACGAAAAACGAGTAACCCGAATTTCGGTGATCGTTATCGACGGGTATTGTTTTGAGTAACTCATATCATAATATACGAAAACGAGTAACCCGAAATCTGTTATCGTTATTGACGGCCTGATTTGAGTAACTCGAAATCTGTGATCGTTATTGACGGCACTCACTGGAACGGCGCTACCAAGTTACCATCAAACCAATTACCCGGCCACTCGAAGCCTGATGATAATAAACCAATCACTGTCTTACAGCATAGATACCTAATGGCTAAGAATCATCTTATCTACTGCTACTCAGGTCAATGGGTTAGCCAGCTGTAACTCGTGTGAGTAATCCTGATTGAGCTGCCATCAGGTATTGTCTCGCTGTTGTCTTGTATCTTAGTAACTGCTCTAATGTATGGAGCCACAGTTGTGACAGTATGTAAATCTATAAAATACGCTGGGCACTCAGTATTGAATGGAACAGGTCCAGAAGGTATAGTATTGCAATGGTCGATTACGTTTCGAAAGTTAAGGAACTCATTAAGGGACATCAATTCTTCCAGCTCACGGCTAGCTGGTGTCCTGATTGCGTTTACGCTAACTCGGTATGGAAGAGATTTGGTGTGGAAGATAAGATTCATCTGTTTGATATTGGAGACTTGTCTGGACCCGAGAGAGAGCAATGGAGACAGGCTTTCCAGAAAGTTACTGGTAGTAGAAATCTGCCAACTGTGCTTGTTGATGGTAAATTTTGGGCTACTGAATCGGAATTGCATAGATTCGAAGCTGGCGGTACCTTGGAACAGGAATTGAAGAAGATCAATCTATTATCTTAGATAATGTTAATTACTGTGAATATTTTATTCGTCCTTGACAAAGAAATAACCATCCTTTTCTTTCATATCTGTTCTGACAAACATTGGTATGTCTTCGCCTTTACTACTGTCATAGAGGATGATGCCGTTCTTGAGTGCAAGCCTCTTCTCGTTTCTCTTGTAGAAGTAAAGCACCACAAAGGTCCACAGACCGTAGATGACGCCGAAAATGATACTAACGGTGTAACCAGTCTTGAATCTTGGAGCTTCAATGGTTTGCCAGGCTAATGTGGGGATCCATGCATACGTTGACTGGGAGAACGAGTAGATGGCTATCCAGGTTATAGCCTTCACTTGTGGGTCCATTCTGAGAAAATCGTTGATGTATGACCATAGACAAGGTGATGCCGCGACACTAAAATACGTTGTCAGGAAAGCGTACCATTTGGCGCCACTGGAGACATCCCATTTGATCAAGATAGCGCATGAGATTGTATTCATAATGGCTGCAAAGACCATAAATATCCATTTGCAACGGAACAAATCGGCTCCCCAAGCACAGAAAAAGACGTAAATAAAGCCCAAACATGCTGGCAGTACGCTTAAGTTGTTCACTTTCTCGATAGAATAGGATTTATTCGATTTCAGCCACAACGCATAAGAACCACTGAAAGCTGTCATATTATTCCATGAGCAGGTATCGAATACAACTAACACCCAGAAATGTGGAGTGCAAAATACTTTCTTCCAAAGACTTAGATCCCATAGCGGTTTTAGCTTGGATTTATCAACACCATCGTTGATCTGATTTCTTCTGTTTCTTGCACGCGCTATTCTAATCTCTTCATCAGTAAGGAACAGCGAATAACATTTCGAAGGAATACCAGGAATCAAGAAAAAGCCTAAAATAACGGTTGGCAATGAGATAGCAATTGAGTCGATTAAAAACATCCATCTCCAGCCAGCTAAACCGTGAACTCCATCCAGGCTCTGGAAAATTCTTGCTTGCAGCAAACCAGAAGTGACACCACCGAGAAGTTGCCCGCAGAAGAACAGACAAACCCTTGAGTTGATCTCGTCTGGTGCGTACCAGCACCCCATAATATATTGCGACATTGGGTAATAAGCAGCCCCGAATGCACTCAAGATAAATCGGTAAGCTCTCAGTTCTGCCAGTGATTTAACCCTGTAGCAAGCAAACGTGAACCACGTCCAACCCAAGTCCATCACGGGCAAGACAATATGGGCGGGAAATCTAGGCAGCAGATACATGAAGGGCAATTGAAAAACAATGGCACCAACATTAGCAATTGTACTGGTATAGATGTAATCGTTACCCTTCATACCCAAATCCTCTTTCATATTCGACACATAAGCACTGGTATAGTTATTACTGTCCACGGATTTAGACCAGTTCAGAATCAAAAAATAAAATGCAATGATAATGTCCAACTTGTACAATAGCCTACGTTCCGCTTTCGAGTGAGTAGCATGGTTTGGATAAAGAAATGTGTACCATTTGCGAGACTCCTTATACTCTTTGTTCAGCCTATATTCATACTCATCGAAACATTTATACCATTTACGGCCTGCTTCGTCTCTTAGCTCGTACGGTATATCTTTCTTCAATTCATTCAAGGACCCATTTAATAACACATCTTCTCTACTATAACTGCTACCACTGCTGCTTTTTTTCGAATCATCATGAACAACCTCCAAAATTGGTCCATCGTCACCTTCGGCCGACGTTACATCCTCTGAAATTCCACAGTCAACATCCTCAGGTAGTTTCCTCAAATGAGGAAAGAATCTTTTCCACCGGTTAGAACTAATCATCACTAAAGCGATCTTTTCAATATCTTGAAGCGATGAACAAATTTTGAAAACTTAACCAAAAGACTCATCAAGCAAATGGATGTCCTATTATATAGCTTGAACTGATGCAATCCAACAAGCCATATCTATTACAATAACGATGACTTCATCCATCTTGGTGTAATTTTTCATTCTTTATTGTGCATACGACTCATTCTCGACCGCGCGACGGGAAAATGCGATTGAATCATGTTGAGAAGACTAAATGTTCTTATCGTTCATGAAGTGAATGTGTGGGGCAAATCTCTGAGTACTGAGTCATGAGTCTTGAGTCAGCCTATGAAGCGGGCATCTTTTCAAATTTTTGTGCCAACTCGATGAGTTTCTTCATCTTTCTCTGCACAGGAGATTGTTGAAGCTCATCTGTGGTTGGCTCGTAGATTTCTGGACTTATTTCTCTCCTGGGGAGCCAATCAGTAAGTTCCACTGGTTGTATCTTGTCGTTATCGGGCTTGTCATCTGGTTCATCGTCTGATGGTATGATGACCACTTTCTTGAGACCATCGAATTCAACAAAAGGTTCTTCCGGTATACATGAAGGATCCGGCCCGACGATTTCGATGTCATTTGATGCTATGTCGCAGTCGATCAGCTCATCACGCTCCTCGATATAGTCATCAAGCTCAATTATTTCGATATCGTCCATTTTGGTTTCTGCACCTTGAGGCGGGCGTCTAACGTCCGTGATCATAACAGAAGGTGACCGGCTTGAATCGAAACGTGTCTCACTGTGCTTCTTATGGAAAGAAGCGTCTTTGAATTCAATAGCTTGCGAGTTCATCTTGATTTCTCGTGCATCTTGTGTTATGGACCAACTAGATTTCTTCTTGACGTTTGAATTGCGATGATAGTTATTGAAGAAGTTAGATAACTCCCTTTCCTCTGCGATTTGATCGCATTCATCATCGATTTCTGTCATATTTGCCTCCAAAACATCTCTCTCACCGACAAGATCCACTCTTACATCGACAGTAGTCTCACCACCTGTCATAGAAACTACATCTTCGTCCTCATCTTGATCCCTCACAGAGTAAAACGATTCATCACTATCGCTGGTGTCCCGCTCCTGTACCGAATAGTATATTTCGTTCACATCACTATCTTCCCCGCAGCTGCGGCTGAGAAGTCCCATGTCTGATGGGCTCATCTGCGTTCCCATACCGCATAAAGTATAGTCGTGAGCCTTCTAATCTTCACAACTCATTACATAGCTCCCCGTCTCTATTTGCATTCTTAAAACAAAAGATTGCAGAATTCTACTATCCGATGTCGCAAAGCATAGTAGAGCACTGACTAAAAGCTGCAAGAGAATCAAGACTACATGACGCTGATAACAGATCCTTAAAGTGTCTTATACTTTAAAATTTCAGGTAAAGTTACTCTAAAGGTCGCAAACGAAACGGCTCAGCCGTAAGTAGCTGATTGAGTGTCTGTACCTAGTTTACTAGTCCTAGCATGGCTCAAGATGGGCAGTGAAGAGATATCAAACCTAGTTTATATTCAGTTAGAAGACCTATAGCTGTTAGTTAAAGGTTGTTGTATGTTTTCCGGGTAACACCCTTCTGGGGGGAATATATAAGGCGAGGTGAAAAATTTTCAGACATCATTGTTCTCTTTTAGTTGAATGAATCCTGTGATAGAGCTCTGCAATTGATTTGGTATGTTGGTTAATTGATACGGTTGCCGGCTGCGTGGTATTTCATTGTTATTTGGCGTTTAAAATCACAAAATGGTTTTGCTGAAGGGCAGGGAAGTGAAAGTTGGAAGAATCAGATGAAACTGCATTTAAATGAGAGATAGAGATCAAGTAAGTACCTTACTGTTCTGTTGAACAGGGTATGCTTACAAAAATGTAGATTCTGATACCTTTTCTCAACTTTATCTTTTATTAGACAGGGTTATAACTCCTAATGGACACTTATAATTCTGTTACACTTCCTAGAGAGATACTACCAGTATGGTAATCTGTTTTTGAGGGAATATCTTGGTTGTACTAACGATAGTCGAGATTTTCCAGTGAAAATGACTCGTACTTCTGTTCTGGCTGATGCTTTGAAGGCTATTATTAATGCTGAGAAAACTGGTAAACGCCAAGTTTTGATTAGACCTTCTTCTAAAGTTATTATCAAATTTCTACAAGTCATGCAAAAACATGGTATGTTAAATCTGTGTGTGTTTGAGTTCTAGATCTCGGTATCGATTCCCCCGGGCTGATAACTAGATGGTTTGTCAAATGTTGAAGCATTTTTCAGTGGCATACTGTTTTTTAAGTGTCCGGGATAGTGAAATTTATGTGGAAATGCTTCTTACACGGTTTTGAATGTATTAATTTACAATTGCGTATTCTCAACCGTTTACTTTTCTTCAACATCATGCAATGGAATTGTATATCGAATCTTGTGCTCATTGATTGGCGTCATATGCGTTAGTTACTAACTTTTGCAATAGGTTACATTGGTGAATTTGAATACATCGACGACCACAGATCCGGTAAGATTGTCATTCAATTGAACGGTCGGATCAACAAATGTGGTGTGATCTCTCCTAGGTTCAATGTCAAAATTGGTGACATCGAGAAGTGGACTGAGAGCTTATTGCCAGCCAGACAATTTGGTTACGTGATCTTGACCACATCTGCTGGTATCATGGACCATGAAGAGGCTAGAAGGAAACACGTATCTGGCAAGATCTTGGGTTTTGTGTATTAAATGTGATTTATAAGTAACTGTAATTAAAAAGGATCAAAATTCAGATTCAAAGGTCTCAATACGAAGGTTGACGATCTCGTAGGGTTATCCAAAAAGTTCGGATGGCGGTGGCAATTTCACAGAGTTGTTTACAATCCTTCCTGGTGTGGTAGGGACGTTAGATCTTGGGCTTGTGCTTTCATTTTCACCTTTATCCAAAAGCACTCCTTCCATACTCGAAAAATTGGGATTAGTGAAGATGGGAACTATACTGGATGGTCTGCGGTTCATTCTGGGCTCTGTGGAGCTCGGACCATAGTTGTAGTAACTTGGTTTTTGATGCTGTCTCAATAGTAGTGTTTCATTCAACGGCGGCAGTATCACATTGGGGTCATGTAGCATTGCAGAGTCCAAACTATTTGACTGAGAAATTCCAGTGCTTAAAATGGACGCTTGTTCGGTTCCAGTCGAATCAATAGACATCGATCGTGGCGATTGTGGCGAAAACATCAATATAGGACCTGATTGCGATGAATGACCTGGGTCTGTAAGCTTCCTTGCCATATGCACGTCCTGTACGGGATGATGCAGATTATGACAATGCTGTTGAGCGAAATCGAACAGATGTATTTTGATATTGTGGCTTATATGCGGTACCTTCATTAGCTTTTCAGTTATGACAGAAGTCCTCAGATATGATAGAAAATCTTGAATCAATTGATGGTAGCCAATGTAACCCAATGATTGAGAATCAAATAAATTATGCGTCAGCTCTTCTTCAGTGTTTTTATCAACAAGCCAGTTGCAATTGACAATATACCTGTTAATGAAATGGTCAACGGCAATGCTCTCTTGTTGCGAATGAATACCAGAGCTTGTTATTCGGTAACCGGTAAAGAGTAGGAGTTGAATGGTAGGGTTTTTCAGCATAGAGATAAGTCTATTGGGACAATACTTGTTACTGTTGATGGACATTTCAAATTCAAATAATCGGATGAGAAAAATAACCACATCTGATATCAAGGGAACGTTCTTGGCATTCAAATCACTTCCGGACTCTAAGACAGTGACGATTGGCATGCAACAATTAGCAAATATCTCATCAATCATAGAAGACTCAAGAAAAATAGTTGGAAACTCAGCCATAGAATCTATGAACCAATATTTCTTATCCCGTTTAGCGTTCATCCTCTCGATTAACCGACACCATGCTGTCTCTAACAATCTCCAGTGAGAGTCGGATTGAATTTTAAATAAGGACTGAGACAACAGAGAAGAAAATTTGGAAGGATGCTCGACGATCCCCAACTGTCCCATCAGCTCTTCCTGACAACCACTTTCAGTTGCGTATTTTTTCAACACCATTGTCACAGCACTATTAAACTCTGCACCAGTTTTGAAGATATGGGAAGCACCTAGAGGGTCATTGGATTCCATCAATTGCGAGCTTATAAGCCAATCGCTGAATAAAGTATCTGCAACCAAATCGAGCGTGGTCACCTGCCATCGGTTTTTATTCAACATTACTTGAAAGACCAAATCTTTCAACGTACAGTCCTTAAGAAAAGCGTGTTGTAAGAACCAATTGTAGATACGGACAGAAAGTGAAGTTGGCTCTTGTGATAGTCGCAGAAGCGACACCCAGAAATGAAATATTAACCATATCTCGTTTTCTTCAAATGTCTCATTGTATTGCTCAAGATGATCCACGAAAAACTGCTCATATCTGGTGAATATCTCTCCGATACTCACCCACTCGGTTTCTCCGGCAAAGGTCACCAGTATGTATATCAGCAGGTTTACAGCAGCCACAGAGCATCTTTCCAAGCTCCTATTCCATAACGCATGCCATATATCCTTGGCAATGCGATCATCCGGATTCCCTAAATATAGTCCCAAACATACCACACTAGCCGCCAACGCGGGTTCATCACGCACGTGACTCTCTACCGCTTTGTAAAACACTTTCTGTTCTGCCACGTGACCAACTGCCACGTGATACAAATGCCTTATCCTGTCTATTCCAATCGATTTGTTAATCGAAATGGAAACAGCACGAGCATCCCGACGCGATAGTTCACCAATGGATCCATTTTTCCATTTTCTTCTCTTGCCCTTGGGACCAACAACTTTCGGCACAGACCTTACACATTTGGCATCTCTTGTATCCAATGAACTATCATAGTTCACTTTAATCATCGAGTTGACCAGCAACTCCAACAATATATCCCCTTTTGATGCACCTGCCATCTCGGCGGCTAGTTCTTTCGCATTATTTCCGATCTCGGCTTCCTTCGCTGACTTCTTCAACAGCAGTACCTCCCGATGAACAGTCCTAATATGTCTTTGAAGAAGATCGCGTCGCACGAACGCATGTTGACATATTTTACATTCAAATGGTTTCACACCCGTATGTGATCGTTCGTGTCGTGCCTTATGCTCTGAACGTGAAAATGGTTTCCCGCAATAAGAGCACGCGTATTTCTTTTGTAAACCAATATTATTATCAGAAACTTCATTCATCCTTCCATCCGAAGCATACCCCGCGTATCCAACTTTGTAATTCCCTTGAATTGTTCATTCAACGCATTGCCGCTTATATACGATCTTCGGGGTTTCCCTTATAACTACCCCTCCTTCTCGGAACGAAGTCAATAGCGGGGAAACGGAACGTAACCTAAAAAGTGGGGCCGGGGATAACATTCTGGATGCTGTTTTTCGACCCCGCATAATTTTTTTTCCTCAGCTTCTTGTCTCTTTGTACGTTTCTCGTACCCCTAATTCCAGATCGGTGGGGGTTCGTCATTAACTTGCCAGCTGCTTTGTTCGTACGAGGGAGCCTCCGTCGAGGCGGCCATGCCGCCCACGTCCGATTGTAAAATCGGAGCCGAACGGGCCGCCGTCGGCAGCCCCTCTAAGTGCCGATCCTGTACGTCATGCTGCGCGTTCTCGTCGTTTACCAAATGGTCCTTGACTCGTTCCTGGTAATTAGGCGGGGCGCTTAGACCCGCTTCCGCGGCTACAGCTGGAGTGGCGGGGTCGGAAACGGCGGGGGTTGCGAGACCTGTGGTATTGAATAGTGGGACTAGTTCGCCCGACCGGAAGTGGATGTTGCCATTAGAGTTATCAAAGAGTACCAATCTGCCCTTCATTACGACAAGTGGTGAAATGTAGAGAAGTACTGGAATTGCTGCCTTGATTTCAAGGCTCTTGTTGGTGGTTTTGCTGTGTAAAATGATCGTAATGGCGATTCTATGTCGTACTTGTATCAATCCGCCTCGTAAATCGCAGTCCTGTGTAATTTTTTTCAGATTATCTGGTATTGTAAAGATTGGTGATATTTCTGTGACGTCTGTAAGAAGTCCTTCTTGGTTGTCGATAAATTCGGTAAACTCAGTCATTGACTGTTTGGTGGTGGTTATTTGATCATCGTATATTTGGCTTGCGCTGTCGCGAACTGCGAAAAACTGCAGTAGCGATGCATTGATTCTCTTGAGAACGTAGCCCTTCTGAAACGGGAACAGTTTGATTTGAATCGGCGTTGTAGAACCAATCGCGATAGCTTTGCTTGGTATGCTCACTTCGTACTGCATTTTGTCTTTACATGTGCCGCCAATTCTTATTTCTTGTTGGATGGCCATATCGTTTGCAGATAAAGTACGAAAGATTCTCAGGTACTTGTAGGTAGTCAACGGGCCGTGGTTTTGATGCAGAGCATCTAGATCTTCTTTAAGTAACGAAGTCATGCTGCTCGATTTACGCTTTCTTTCGATGCGCGCTTCAAAACTGTAAAGGATTGATCCACTTTGTAGTCCCTCAATAGTCTCGGGAATCTCACTAGGTAGCACGATCTGGAAAGGAAGTTCATAGTTACCCTTGGGCAGATGGAAAGCGTACGACGGATCAGAGTACAGATCAGTGTAGGGCGTTCCAGTGACCCCATTTCTCGGTAACTCCAGCACATGATTTGGTGTCTTCTTGATTAACCGGCTCACTACGGGACTAGACAGTGACCTCTTGGCCAATTCTCGACGACCCTCCTCCGCGACATAATTATTGTCGTTGCCGATTACAGTATTTCCCTGCGATGACACAAGTAAGTTATCCCATCGAGTCTCAAAGATTGTCTTGTGATCCTTCACGATACTGGTTACACCAGATCGCTTCTTATCTCGTCCCATATGTAAGAAATCCAACTTAAATTTACCAATCAGTTTCAATGTTACTCTCTTGACCAACATGTCTTGTGAAAGTGAAAATAGTACTCTACCACTCATCGGCACTGGATTGGATTCTAAAGGTGATCCATTGATAAGCACCAAATCTTTGTAAGGAGAATCTACTCGAACATCAAAATACACCAATGAGTCTCTAACTGTTCCATTACCAGCGTGCTTTAAACCAAACATTGGCAGCCTTGCTCAGAGGCTTTATCCTTCTGTATGTTGGTTCATCTATGGGTCCGCTTTTTTCAGATCTCAACAGTACTGTTACTTATGATGTGCTTATGAATATGTGAATAGCTAAAGTACGGATGAATGAGAAGCAATCAGTGGTTTCGATTCTGCCACAAGAAGTATGGATCGCTATCCTGCGACATTTGGATCATTCGGATTTATTTTGCCTGAGATTGTGTTGTAAAAGATTCAACGAAATAGTAAGCAGAGGGCCTGTGTGGAGATCAAGATGTTGGACGAGATGGTTGGAACATCTGTCTTATGACCCTTTCGATGAGAGGCTTCCAAACGGTAATGATTGGTTTTACTATTATAGGTTAAGAAATCGAATTGATCAAAGTTTAATGAAATTGCTTAGGAAGCTCGTAAACGAAAATGATACTACGGAGTATTGGCACCTTTACAGACGCATACTTCGATATAATCCTTCACATATTATTCCATTTCTGTATGGAGTTGTGGAACGGGGTTTTTTGTCATCTGAGACCTTTGATGTGGTCACTATATGTCAGCATCTGTTAATATCTGTGAGACACAAGCATATTTACGACCTTTTTGGTATTGGGGAGAGTGGTTCACAAACATTTGTACATAATGCGGAGGAAACGTTTTTCCTGCCGCTAGCTGCTATGGATCCTTCCTTTGATAGACTATTGCATTTCAGAAGCGATGTTCATGATCGTGTACATTCTCTTATAAGAGCTGAATTCGACAATTTCCAAGACTTTCTCAACTTACCAGCGACTCTAAGGGTGGACAAACTGATAAGTCGTCTTTTCGAAGCTGTAGATTTACTGGATAAGGATAGACAGCTTTTCGTTGAAGATTTCATGTTGTTGAGGATATATGCTGGTGAAACAGCAGGCCATCCCCTGCTCATACTTTCTATGGTGCAACATTTAGCTTCCAAATACGGTGTGGAAACTGTACTATGTGGATCGTATCTCATTATTCATGATCCTAATGTGAGAGACGGTGAGACCTACCTAACCATTGGCTCCTTTGGAGTACCGAAGATATTCACCAAGAGAAGGCTTATACTCTCTTTGAAACGCATATTGGGCTCAAGTGACTATATTATCCAAAGAGAGATTTTGCCAACCATATTACAACCGCTAAAACATCAAGAACTGCTCACAACAGTTTTCAAAGAATTGTTACCCCTTTACAACAAATCCAAATGGTCTGTGGCATCTCCGAAGACCATGGACGAGCTACAACGTCTATTTCCGCACAGCAATCAGCCTATTAGGCCCAAGATGATCAATTACTTTATCTGCGTTTTCAAAGCCCTAGAGATTCGCTCCAAAAATGAAAGAAGTATCTCAGTTATGCTTACTATAGCGTTTAAAGGGGTATTTCAGCTTATCTCAAAGCTTTTCCCAGGCGATCTATCATATGCAGAAGAACTATTGAATTGCAAAGGTGCTGCTTTTTGCGAGATCGATCTCGCATATAAAGATTGGTTATCTCAAATCCATAACATATCGTTGCGAGCCCATGCTGAGCTTGGCAGCTTCGTGGTCTCCGTTCGAGATGGACAAATATTGTGCATCGTTGGCGTAAAAGAACACAATAGCGCTGGAACTTTTTACAATTTAATGAGTTTTGCTGGTGAATTTTACGTGGAACAGAGTAACAATATAAGAGCTATAGAAACTGACGAAGAAGAAAATATCATCAAGAGATTCCTCACTCTGGGGTTTCAATCAGATTTGGGACTTGTCTTTAGCGGCATCGATTGGCTCTCACACAAACTTATTCCCAATAGTCATGCCTCTAAGATAATGGAGACACACTGAGTTGTTATGCCAGTTCAGTATATAAATAGCTGGAGACTTAACGATTATTTAATGTCATTCTATCATAGATGCTTTCTAGACGTATTCTTTGATCATCGCGACGTTCGCTATATTAGCAGTTGCTATAACAAGTTGTGCTATTACTCAGAGGTCTTGAGACGAATGAAGCTGATTGCAAATATCTACGAGTTATAGAATGCATAGTTCATGCTGGGGAAGCTTTAAAATTTGTCAAAGATGGGGCAGTCGACTTATAAGCTCTAAAGTTATCGGTATTGACCTTGGGACGACCAATAGTGCAGTGGCCTATATCAGGGATTCAAGAAATAAGCAGTCTGCGACTATTATAGAGAACGATGAAGGACAACGTACGACACCTTCCATAGTGGCGTTTGATAAGAATGGAAAAGCGACTGTTGGCGCAACAGCCAAAAGGCAGGGCGCCATCAATCCAAGGAATACATTCTTTTCGACCAAGAGGCTCATTGGACGTTCATTTGAGGATGATGAAGTCCAAAGGGACATGGAAACTTTACCATATAAGATTGTTAAATCCGAGTTAAACGGCCAAGCGTATGTCAAGACAACCAGTGGGGAAATAAAATCACCTAGTGAAATAGGCTCTTTGATCTTAGGTTATTTGAAAAAAACTGCAGAAGTTTACTTAAATGAAGTTGTTGATAAGGCAGTCGTTACGGTTCCGGCTTATTTTAATGATTCTCAAAGACAGGCAACTAAAGATGCTGGAAAATTAGCAGGTTTAAAAGTTTTGAGAGTTATAAATGAACCTACTGCAGCAGCATTGAGTTTTGGGTTAGATGATGAAAGAAATTCGGGGATTATAGCGGTTTATGATCTTGGTGGTGGAACTTTTGATATATCGATACTGGATATCGAGGATGGTGTTTTCGAGGTCAGAGCAACGAATGGTGACACTCATCTTGGTGGAGCAGATTTCGATGAGGTGATTGTGGAACATATCATAAGATCATTCGTTTCAGAGAATCAAGATTTGGATCCCGTTTTGTTGAAGCAAAATGGTCAACTGATGCAAAGGATTAGGGAAGCTGCTGAAAGGGCAAAGATTGCACTGTCGCATGTCAAGACCACCATTATTGATATTCCATTCATTTACGAGAACAGACATCTGCATTTGACTTTGAAGGAAAGCGAATTGGATGAAATGACGATGCATCTGATAAAGCGGACGATAGATCCGGTGAAAAGAGCCCTTAAAGATGCGGATGTCGAGCCACAAGACGTGGATGATGTTCTTCTAGTAGGTGGTATGACTAGAATGCCAAAGGTCAGAGCTGTCGTAGAGGAAGTGTTCGGAAAGAAACCTAATACATCGGTAAACCCCGACCAAACGGTCGCACTCGGCGCAGCTATTCAGGGCGGTGTTTTGTCTGGTGAAATTCAGAATGTGCTTCTACTGGATGTCACACCACTCACTCTGGGCATCGAAACATATGGTGGAGCTTTTTCACCTTTGATTCCAAGGAACACTACAGTACCTGTCAAAAAGACTGAAGTATTCAGCACAGGCGTTGATGGACAAACTGGTGTCGATATTAAGGTTTACCAGGGAGAGAGGGGTCTCGTCCGCGACAACAAATTGATCGGTGATTTCAAACTCACCGGGATTACTCCATTGCCCAAGGGAGTTCCTCAGATCGCCGTGACTTTCGATATTGATGCAGACGGTATCATAAATGTATCTGCATCAGAAAGAAGCAGTGGGAAAGAGGAATCGATTACAGTTATTGCCAATTCAGGACTCACTGAGGAAGAAATTCAGAAGATAGTCGAAGACGCCAATGCTAATAAAGAGAAAGATAATCTCATCAAGAAAAGAATTGAACTCATCACAAAGGCTGATATCATGATAAGTGATTCAGAAAACGCATTCGAACGATTCAGAGACATTATATCTACAGATGAGAAATATCCAGAAGTTCTCGCGGAATTGCGTCAAGTACGCGAAATGATTAACGACTTTAAAAAGAATGAATCGAACTTAGACTACAACGTTGACGATATCAAGAAAGCGACAGATGCGCTTCAAAATAGAGCACTCAAATTATTTCAAAGCGCTTCAAAGAAGCAAACCACTTCCAAGAACAACTGAGTAATCGCGATTTTATCAAAATTTCGTTTTATCCTTTTTTTGATACATGCACATAGATACATCAATGATCACCCGATTAAAGCGACTTGTTCATAAATTTTCTTCTGGTAAACGCCAGCCAGAACTTGGAGGGATTTTCCTTAGAGTCCCTGTACACTCTATCGAGCAATCTCATCGCAAGCTCTTGACGAAATTGTTGTATGTAACTTCGTAACAACTCCATCGCGTTGTGATCAGAAACTGGTACCGAGTAAACCGCGTTCAATGGAAATCCTGGCGTACCAGGAAGCGAAAAATTGTCAAGTGCCACGTTTGTTAATATTTTCACCGCTTCATTGTAACTTGTTATTGGCTTTAAACTGGACAAACACTCGTTAATGAACAAAATACCATAAATCAAAATTCTATCAGCTGGTGATTTGATCTCAAAATTCTTAAAGAACGAATTGGCACGAAACAGATCAAGACACTCGTCAATAATATCATAATCAGAATTCGCAGGATAAGCAGGTCCTCTAAACTTGGTATTTAATGGCAATAAAACAATATTACCGACCATACGGTCGGTTTCAGGATTCACGGGGAAAGTAGAATGATAAGCCTATTATTTCATCACAAAAGTTAGTATTCCACTTCAGATCAGGTATAGCTTCTAAAGCCACGAACGCGGCATCTTAAAACTTACAGGCATAGAGATCGTAACGCCGATTTATTGATACGAATGTCAATTGAGAACGCTGAAATGTGAGATCTCAACACTCAATCTTGCTTTATAGGGGTCTTAAAGTCTTTAAATTTCAACTATCTTGAACTCTTGGAGATGTTCGTCAGAAGTGATGGCGAGGTAACAATCCTTTAAGTATGGCAGCCTTGAAGAAATAAGATTGAGTACTCATCGATCGGTAGAGGAAGGTTAGGTAGCTTGTTGTTGTCTGTGGCGGTGTTAGGTTGTCATTAGTGTTGGTCGTTTGTCCATTTGTGAGTATTTGAGTTGAATAGTTGCTTGGAGCCGGTAAGGTCAATCTCCTTGGTTTGCTACGAGTTAGGTTGAGGGTATTTGGTGTTGCTTTGACCATAGTTTAGAGCGGTAGTGATTATTTATGACAGTATGGTCAATAGCACCGGTTTACAAGACAGGAGATCGATTTACTCGGAGATATTTGGGATCGAAAGACGACCAAACACGCTTGATCCTCGGTTTCGAGATCAAGATGCGGAGTTACCTGATAAGATTGAAGATATAGCGAGTTTGGAAGATGTATTTTCTGGAGAAATAAGCGAGGATTTGGTTTTGGAGAAAAATGAACCCGCGGAGGCCAAGGAGGGATACATTTTGTCTCATAAGACGCATATAAGGAAGGTCTCGGATACGCAAAGTTTGGTGAGTGGTGACGACACACCGAGAGGCAGTCCTAAGAGGGCGGAGACGGTTTCTCCAACGAGTACCAGACTGGCTCGTAAGCCTCCGCCGATTCCATTGACAACTAATTTGGAAGACATCGAATCGCGATCGCCGTCAACGGATTCGTTCCCGTCTGCCATTCCGCATGCGTCGAATGGGTCGAAAGGCGAAATTGCGCCAAGACGAACTCCGTCATTACCGCAATTGTCTATTTCTTCGTTGAAAAAACAGTCGAGCTTTTCAAATTCCGGTGGTAACACTCCAACGCAATCCAAGAAATCTCCTTTACAGGGTTTTGGATTCTTTTCAAGGCATAATTCTCGTGAAAATAATGAATTGCTCGGACAAAATCATCCTCATCAAAATAATCAACCGCAGATCAATCACCATTATCATTCATCCCACCTTACTGATCAAAGTTTGACTTCGAGATCGATGTCGTTGAACTCGTCAACGTTGAAAAATCTCGCATCATCTCTACAATCAAAGTCAGGTAGTGGCAGAAAAGCATTAGGGAAGTACGATTCACCTCATAGTCCGTTCCAGGAATCTCATAGCCACAGTTTTCATGGGGGCGGCTCTGGCAGTTATAACCCCAACAGTCATTATGCATCTAACAACAAGCATGTCAGTTCACCCATGGGATTGGGTATCAAGACTCGGAACTCGTCGACATCGCTTACTTCTAAGAGGTTTACATCGGCATCCGGGTCGACTATTTTTTATGACAGGCGTAGTAGTGGTTCGCTCCCTTCATCAAAGCCTATACTTAGTGCATCTGTGAAAAAGCCTCAGGTGTACCCTGCATTGCTCTCTAGAGTAGCGACAAAATTGAAAGGATCTATACAGGTTGGCGAGCACAAGAAAGATGGTTTAATTTATCGTGACGCTTTCACAGGACAGCAGGCTGTTGATGTTATCTGTAGTATAATAAGGACCTCAGATAGAAACTTGGCGCTGCTGCTTGGCCGATCGCTCGATGCTCAGAAGCTGTTTCATGATGTTGTTTATGAACATAGGTTGCGCGATTCTCCTCATGAAGTATACGAATTTACGGATAGCTCACGCATGATTGGGACTGGCACTACTGGGGTGGTTCCCTTAAATTCCCGCGATCCTTTAATGTTGTTGCCGAGCTCGTCGCAAGTCAACAACATGCCATACTCGGCCTCAACTATCGTCACTTCTGGTTCTACTTCTTCCTTAAGCAGCGATCAAACTGGTACAAATACCAGTAAAATGCAACAAGATCCAGCATTAATGCACAACGTGAACGGTGTGTTCACTCTTTTAGCGGAATGTTATTCACCAACATGCACACGCGATCAACTGTGTTACTCAATTTCATGTCCAAGGCGGCTTGAACAACAGGCCAGATTGAATCTGAAGCCCAACGGTGGTTTGAAACGAAATATATCTATGGCATTAGATGATGATGAAGAGGAGAAGCCATCCTGGACGTCCTCGGTTCCTGAAGAAATTTGGAAGAATTTACCAAAGAAAGAGATTAAGAGACAAGAGACGATTTATGAGGTATTCATTACGGAAAAGAACTTTGTGAAATCTTTGGAAATTACCAGGGATACTTTTATGAAAACTTTAGCAGAAACTAACATAATCCCAGCTGACATTAGGAAAAACTTCATTAAACATGTTTTTGCCCACATCAACGATATCTATTCTGTTAACCGGAGATTTCTAGAGGCCTTATCAGACAGACAAAAGAGCTCACCTGTAGTCAAAGGAATTGGTGATATAATATTGAGATTTATTCCGTTTTTTGAACCCTTTGTTTCTTACGTGGCATCCAGACCCTATGCAAAATACTTGATCGAAACTCAAAGATCAGTTAATCCATATTTTGCAAGATTCGATGATGATATGATGAGTTCGTCATTAAGACATGGAATAGACTCATTTTTATCCCAAGGTGTTTCACGGCCGGGCCGTTACATGTTATTAGTGAAGGAGATTATGAAGTCTTCCGATCCAGAAAAGGATAAAAGAGATTACGAGAATCTCAGCCGAGCGATGGACGCACTTCGTGACTTCATGAAAAGAATTGATAGAGCTAGTGGCGCGGCTCAAGATAGACATGACGTCAAGCTTTTAAAGCAGAAGATTCTGTTCAAAAATGAATACGTAAATTTGGGACTCAATGATGAAAAGCGTAAGATTAAGCATGAAGGTGTTCTTTCGAGAAAAGAATTAACGAAATCTGATGGGACAGTTGTTGGTGATATTCAGTTTTACGTCCTGGATAACATGCTGCTTTTTCTGAAAGCCAAGTCAGTGAATAAGTGGCATCAACATAAAGTCTTCCAAAGACCTATACCGTTGCCTCTTCTTTTTGTTTGTCCCTCAGAAGATATGCCGCCAATAAAGAGATTCATTGGTGATAAACCGGATTGTTACGGCAGAGTACTGCAACCAGAATACACGCAACACAACCCAAAGAATGCTATCACATTTTTGTATTATGGCGCTAAACAAAAGTATCAAGTGACCCTGTACGCTGCACAATATGCTGGCTTGCAAACGCTACTGGAAAAGATCAAACAGGAGCAGGCCCGCATCGTCGCAGAAACAGAAATGATCAACGTCATCAAGATCAGTGACAAATTTTTCGACTACTCGAACAAAATCAATAGTGTTGCATCCTGCGATGGAGGCCGTAAGTTACTGATCGCGACCAATTCCGGACTTTACATGAGCAATATCAAGAGGCAGCAGAACAAGGAAACAGGCAAAAGATCCACATATTTTTCCACCCCCGTGCAGCTAGTACAGAGAAGCAACATAAGCCAAGTGGCTGTCTTGGAAGAATTCCAATCTATTCTACTGCTAGTCGACAAGAGGTTACTGAAGTGTCCGCTATCGTTACTGCAAGCAGAGGGCAATGGTAACGGTTTCTTCAAGAAACACAACAAAGAACTCGCTAGCCACGTCAGTTTCTTTGCAGAGGGAGATTGTAACGGAAAAAGATTAATTGTAACAGCTCACAGCTCCTCGCATTCGATAAAATACTTTGAACACGAACATCCGCTTCTTTCAGAAAACAGCAACAGTAGCACAAAGAGCTCCAAACGCAAAGTTACCGAAGTCATATTCGACTCAGAACCAGTCTCCATATCCTTCCTCAAAGCAAACCTATGCATCGGTTGCAAGAAAGGCTTCCAAATCGTCAGTGTATCACAAAGCGCCCATGAGTCCCTTCTAGACCCAGCAGACACTTCCCTCGATTTCGCCCTACGAGACACCCTCAAACCCCTGGCCATATACAGAGTCGGCGACATGTTCCTCCTGTGCTACACCGAGTTTGCATTTTTCGTCAACACACAGGGCTGGAGAAGAAAGGATTCACACATAATCCACTGGGAAGGTGAACCTAACAAGTTCGCCATATGGTATCCCTACATCCTAGCCTTCGACACAAATTTCATCGAAATCAGAAAGATCGATACGGGCGAGCTAGTCACCTGCGTCCTCGCCGACAAGATAAGATTACTACAATCCAGTTCCCAAGAGATCCTCTACGTTTACGAAGACTCCCGCGGCTACGATACGGTCGCCTCGTTGGACTTCTGGGGTTGATAACATACATAAAGATCGCTTATTCAAACCATTCATCTCATCGCATACTATAAACGCGTAACCTTACACGTTAAGGCGAAATTTTTTTTGGCGTTGGTTGACGTCGCGAATCGTCGAGAAGTATAAAGCTTGCAAGTTTCGACCTATAGATACAGTAATAGAGAGTTTCTAATTGATATCAGCATCTTGGCAATTGGTCTTTTTAGTTGACTAGGTGTTCTAGCTGATAAATCTTTACCATTCGCTTTGGCTTATTAGCTCTTGAGACAAAAATGGATCCCGTTGTTGAACAAGTCGCGGACGAATTAATCGTCGAAAGCGCAATCTCTCCTTTACTTGAATGGATCGAGCAAATTCCATGGATTAAGTATCATTTACCATCGATCGAACATCCGTTTGGGTTAGAACTATGGCCTATCTTCTCCAGGGCATTCGAACACGTTGCCGGATACCCTGCTGATCAGTTTGAGTTTGTTCATAACAGTACTTTCCTGGCCAACGGTTATCAAGCTGTTGGGATTATTTTGGTTTATTATTTTGTTATTTCTTCTGGTCAGGCTATTCTACGTGCTTTGAACGCTTCACCAATGAAGCTAAATTTTCTGTTCCAATTACACAATCTTTTGTTAACCACCGTTTCTCTAGTGTTGTTACTACTATTGATCGAACAATTAGTCCCCATGGTCGCCCAGAACGGTTTGTTCTGGGCAATTTGTTCTAAACAAGCGTTTGCGCCCAAACTAGTCACACTTTACTACTTGAACTACCTGACCAAGTACCTCGAACTGTTCGATACCGTTTTCCTGATCCTCAAACGCAAGAAACTACTATTCCTACACACTTACCACCACGGCGCAACCGCGCTACTATGCTACACCCAACTCACGGGCAGAACCTCTGTTGAATGGGTCCCCATTGTACTGAACCTCGCCGTTCACGTGGTCATGTACTGGTACTACTTCCTAAGCTCCCGCGGTATTCGCGTCTGGTGGAAAGAATGGGTCACCAGATTCCAAATCATCCAGTTCCTCATCGACCTCGTCTTCGTCTACTTCGCTACCTACACCTTCTACGCCCACAAATATTTCGACAAGATCCTACCAAACAAGGGAACTTGCTACGGTACCCAGGACGCCGCCGCCTACGGCTATTTGATCCTAACTTCCTACCTTTTCCTCTTTATCTCATTCTACATCCAATCCTACAGAAAAGGTTCCAAGAAATCTCGCGAAGCAGTCACTACAAACTCCAAGACTACAAGCTCTACAACGGGCTCTAAACCCAATACTACAAGAGCAACCTCTAGAAAGGCATAGTCACTATATAAACTAACCTATTCTCTACCACCAGGGTCCACTATCATCCCACGTCTCGTACCGTCCATTCTCAACAAATCAAATAGCTGGAAATTCGCGATCATCTGGCCATACAAAAATGGCTGCATTATCTATGGTCGCGTTCAGCCGTAATTGAGCATAAATTCACTCGGGCCATATTAAGTATGATGATGTGGCGCATCCATTGAGAAGTGCCGCATCTTGTAGAGGTAATTAGCTCGGCACAAGCGGCTGTCGTTGGTGATACCCCGGCTAGTGGGATTGCAAGATCTTGTAGCAGCCGGTTCACGTCTTGCTAAGCGTAAGCCTCGTATACATAGTATAGTATATAAGTATAGATGGGGCAAAGTATGGGAATTTTGTATAGTGGAGTAGATGAGTGTGTGGTATTGGTAGTGGATCACGATGCTAGCGATGGCAACGAGTATACCTAGTAGTAGTGGTTCTGGTGAAGATAAGGTTAAGACTGGGGTCACGGGGAATTCGGGGAAACCGGTTACATTGGCACAGTATCATCAACCGTTTGTTTCGTCACCAACACCGTTTGGTTCAAGTTCACAAGTGACATTGCCACCTATATCGTCGTTTGACAATCTGATACGTGCAGCTGAGAAACAGTATTCCGGGAAAGTTAGTCCTACGGTTCTTGGGTATCAGGTTTCAGAGAGTTTAGCAAGACCAGTGATGCAGAGACCAACGTCGAAGTCGTCTTCGGGCTCACCTGTGTTTTCTGCGGGGGAAGTTTCGTATGTGAACAAGGTTCATAAGCCACGTAAGAAGAAGCAGTGTCCCATATGTCATAATTTTTATGCTAATCTGTCGACTCATAAGTCGACCCATTTGACGCCGGAAGACCGGCCGCATAAGTGTCCCGTGTGTCAACGTGGGTTCGCTAGGAACAACGACTTGATTCGGCACAAGAAGCGGCATTGGAGGGACGAGATTATTGAGAATAGTTCTGTGGAGAACTCAGATGCGGACGAGCATGTAGCACATTTGGATGAGCACGATCAGTTGCGTTCGTTGCATCAGATTAAGGGCACTTTTAAGTGCCCGTTTAATTCTGCGTTAATTCAGCTCGATATGGAAATCTATCCTTACAAGTCGAAACCGCTCGGTTTCGAGACGTCGAATTGCCATCAGACGGGTGTATTTTCCCGTTGCGATACGTTTAAGAATCATCTCAAAGCACTCCATTTCGAGTACCCACCGGGCACTAAGAAAAGAGACCGAACTGTGGTTCCCGGGAGATGCAAGCACTGTGGTCTCAAGTTCCCCAACGTCGATATCTGGCTCAACGAACACGTCGGCAAGACCTGCGGTTATACCTATCATTGAGCGGGCGTTACGGGGAAGGACTTTTGCACAAAATACATCGATATGATTAAAGACGCTCAGCGTTAGTTTATGTTCACATTCGAATCCAGGTCGAGATTCAAATCTCGCTATGATACATAGATTACATTGTATAAATAAAGGAATATCAGTTATCTGGGGTTATTTGTGCTTCTTGGAGCCGTCAACGGCAGTTCCAATGCCGAACTTGTTGACGTTTCTGAACATCAACACGCCGTCGTTGCCTTCCACATACTGGCAGCCCTTGGCACATTTCCACAGCGATTTCCACATATTTTCATCGCTGGATCTGTAGTGTTCGCCCATGACCTTCTTGATGGCATCGGATGCTTCACGGGCATTGTAGAAGGGGATTCTGGAGCAGAAATGGTGCAGGACGTGCGTTTCGATGATGTCGTGGAAGATATGTGGTCCAACAAAGCCAAACTGTCTATCGATTGTCGAGGCGGCACCTTTGGCAAAAGTCCACTCATCATTATCGTAATGGGCCACGGTTGGGTCTGTATGTTGCAAGTAAGTGATGAATACCAGCCAGTGGTTAGTCCAGATATAGGGCACAAACCAATTGATGAATAAAGACCAGCCTCCAAACTTGTCAAACCATAATTTTAGCACAAGAAGCTGAGTGAAGATTCCAACGTCACTCAAAAAGATATAGAAAGAGTCCTTCTTCTCGTACAATGGAGAGAATGGGTAGAAATGGTTCTGTTTCCAAGCTGCAACTCCCTCATAATTTTGACCGGTAACGTTAGTGGTAATATAAGTTATCCATCCACCCAATTGCTGCAATAAAAGCTCACCCAAGGTTCTCAAAGGCGAATCACCCGTGTGATTATACAGCATATCGCCGATAAATCCACGTCTTTCCTTAAACTGCTCCGCAGTTGGCGGCACAAACACCATATCTCTCGTCATATGGTTGGTAGCCTTGTGATGCTTCGAATGAGAATATTTCCAGGAGAAATACGGCACCAACAGGTAAGAATGAATAGTCCAACCAACAAAATCGTTGACCGCACCATAATCAGAAAACGCCTGATGACCACATTCATGAGCCAAAACCCACAGTCCTGTCGAGAACAAACCCTGAACATACGTGTATGCGAACCAGAACCCAAATTTACCCAATTGCACTGCAATTGATGAACCACAACCTTCAAATAACCACGGATACGCTAATTTATGTGTGAAAATACCAATACTCACCATACAAGCAATATCTCTCGCAACATAGTACAAACTCAAACCCAGATTTCTCTCATAACATCTCTCGGGAATCACATCCAAGATATGTTTGATACTAAAATCTGGCACTTTAAACACTTTACCATTAGTATCAATTGCAGTTTTTTCACAAGTCGTAGCGGTTGCAGAACCACCACTAGATTGAATTGTCGACATTACTCAATTATTTAAATCTATCTACCAAGAATCTACAAGCTACAGACCGACTTGATCTTTATATCTCTACAATATTTAAACATCTTCAATAAATTATAGATGTCCAATCTTGATTTACTGACATCGCTCGATTGGCATCGGACGGGAAAAAGAAAAAAAATTTTCAAAACAAGAAACGTGGAAACTGGAATTTGCCCCTCACTCTCGGGCTTTTCTTTTTCTGAGCGCGCCAGGTTACCCGGCCGGAGACGACGTTGGCGTCAGTATTAAAGATTGTGACGTTCTGAAGTTTCTCTAATTAAAGAGAAACTATAAGGTATAGGTGGGTTGTCCTGAGATGGGTTGTATTTCTAGTTTTACTGTATATATTTTATGTATCTTGCCTGGAATGCATTACAGGCTTTGATGAGGTCTCTAGCGCTGGATGATCTTGTCTGGTTTGTTATGGATTGCCTTTTGGGCGAGTGTTGGGTTGGGTGATGTTGAGATAGTGTTTCCGAGTGATGATAGTGGGAAATATGATTTGAGCAGTGGTTCGGCATTATTGCGTGTAGAATGGACGGTTACGGATGAAATACCTGATGAGAATGAAATTAAATCGTATACTTTCACGTTGGTGGCAGGTAGCAACGCAGATCTTGTCTCTATGTATGTGTTTGATACAATTGAGGTCTCTGAGCTCGAGGATACGAAGATGGAGTTGCAGTTGGCAAATACTGTGGGAACTGACGGTTTGTATATGCTGCAAGTTTTGGCGGCGTGCGATTCCGGTTACACAATTCATTATACCGAGAGGTTTGAACTAGTGGGTATGGTTGGAAGCAAGCTGGCTCCGAGTACCAGTGATAAAGTTCCGCCAGAACCGGAAAGAAGGGTTTCTGAGGATCCCTTGGCCGGCGGATTCGATTCTCGTAGCTTCACGGTTCCGTATCATTTACAGACGGGCAGGGCGAAATTTGCACCGATGCAAATGCAACCTCCTACTAAACTCAGTAGGAGTCAATGGACGATGATTCATGAGACAACCGCAGTGACGTATTTTACCTCTTACAGGCGGTTCCGCAAACAGTTAACAACTTTGACACCAGGTCAGTCCTACGTGTTGCCCAGTGGGTTCAATTACGCCACCCCAGCACCGATGCCCTCTGCTAACGGCGGTTGGCATTGCGCGACCAGACGGCTGTCGTTGATGCCCAGAAAGACTAACACTTAGGAAAGCAGATAGGTTACATAATCGATTTATCAATATTTGAACTCACGACTGCTCTTCATGAGCAGGCGCAGATTCTTTAGCGGCCTCGTTCTTTGATTCTTCCTTGGGTTCCGACTCGGATTTGTCGTCGGTCTTGGCGGAGCGCCGTGATTTTGGCATATTCTTCCTGTGACCGGTGAAAGATCTCGATCTCTGGCCGGATCCGCCGAAATTCTTGGATCTAGTAGCCTCTCTTTGCAAATCATACTGTTTCTTGGTAAAAACTTCCAATTTCTTACCCTCGTACGACAATGTCTCTGCGTCCTCCCCAGAGTAAGTCTTGAGAAACTCTTCGCATTGTGGCAACGTCTTGAACTCCACAATCACTGTACCATTGAATTTTTTCTTATGGTCCCTTCTCAAACGAACCTGATTCACTTCAGAGAGCCCATTAAAGAACTTTTCCAAATTTTCCTGTAAAACTGTCATATCATCAACATTCTCATGAGGAAAATTAATAACAGCCAAAGTCCGCTTATTTTGCTCCAATCTCGCATTCTTGGCCCCTTCAAAATCCAATGGTTCAATTCTCTTAACATTTTCACCATCATCACTAACTTCCAAAACTTTAGACTCACGCAGACATTCAACAACTTTATCCACAGGTCTAAATTTCTTCATACGATTAAAACTAGCAATCGTAGTAATAGGTACCCAACCATCATTCTTCGCTACTGTCATACGCAGAAATTTATCATAGGGCAAATTAAACTCGGAAAAATAAAATTCCACTTGTTTCAAGCATTGTTGCTTTACTTCATCTGTAAATTCAATGGTAGCAAAAGAACCACGTCTAGATTGTGATTCCACCTCTAGATCACCATTTGAACTCATCTTAACTTGCTTTATAGTAAAATCTTCTTCTCATCAACTTTGCCCAACTTGACGATTTTTCACTGTTTTTTGCGATGCCCTCAGTATAACGAAATGTCAACATCGATCCGTTAGACATGATCGTCTTCAAGAGCATAACCTGGCCGTCGAGTCTGTATCTCTGATGATCATGGCGTCCATCTCGTTCGTGTAGCCCAACGGTACTCTTGTCAACGAGCCGGCCCGGTGCGGTGAAGCCAGCGCGTTCTCAACGCCGTTGTAGTACTCAAGACCGTAACTCACGGTGAGTATCCAGCATCCGAACGTGTTGCGCAACATCTTGAGAGTCCTTATCAGTAGATTGTAGGAGTTAACGTCGTGTGACAGGTAGGAGATGTTGTCTATGACGATTCCGGCCAATTGTTTCGATTGTGAGTCCTTTATTCGACATCTCATAAGTGCTTCTCGAGGCGATTCGTTGAGTTGCAATAGAAAGTTAACAAGACCTTCCATATTGTGTATTGACGTTGAGTTCATCACATAGAATCCCATATTACAGTCATAAAGCATCGTTTCCCACTCAGAGACGATATCGACCACTAGAAAGGTCAAATCGCTGCGGTTACCGCAGCAATGCATAAACAGCTGTTTCTTAAACACAGAACTTTTGAATGAGTGTTCTATCAGATGTAAAAACCGTAACTTACCGGTCTCTCGGTCACCTCGAGCCACCGTACTGGGCAGTTCTACAAACTGCGGTACTGGTCGGTAGAACTATACCATTGTTAGTACTGAACTGCGATCTTCTTGAGTCTATCGATACATACCTGGGACAATGGATATATCCTACAATGATTCAGGACATCCATGATTTGTTGCTGATCCCAGCCATTTTTTGTTGGTTATGCACGAAATTGTTGAACTTGGTATATAAGAGACCGTTGTTAGATCTGTTGATCTTCCTGTTGTTGTGCTAGTTGGACGAGCTCTAGCTGATAGTGAGATGAGTTTACTCAAGAGTTTGATTTACTATACACGTACGTTTTTAGCGGCTGCTATTATATGTGGTGGTAGTGTATTTGGTGTTATAGCTGGTTTGGTTTGTACCATTATTGGTAAGCAGCATTTGGCACAATGGATGACAGCTCGTTGTTTTTACTACTCGATGGCTTTATTCTTTGGTATCGATGTAAGAGTTGAGAATGAACATTATTTGAAAGATTTGCCCTGTGTGTTAATTTCTAACCACCAGAGTGCATTGGATATCTTTATGTTGGGCAGATTATTCCCAAGAGGTTGTACTGTCACTGCAAAGAAATCTCTTAAGTATGTGCCCTTCCTGGGATGGTTTATGGCTTTGAGCGGTACGCTGTTTCTAGAGAGAAGTAATAGAGCCAAGAGTGTTGAAACTTTGAATCGTGGACTTAAGAATATCAAGGAGAAGAAGAGAGCTTTGTGGATTTTCCCCGAGGGTACCAGGTCGTACACTACCAAATTGGAGATGTTGCCCTTCAAGAAGGGTGCTTTCCATTTGGCACAACAGGGCGGATTGCCTATTGTGCCAATAGTTGTGTCGAATACTAGCACTTTGATGAATCCGAAACTCAAGATTTACAATAGAGGTTATATCGTTGCCAAGGTTTTGAAGCCCATCCCAACGGCAGATTTGAAAAAAGAGGACGTGGGCAAGTTTAGTGAAAGAGTGAGGGAGATGATGGTCAAAGAGCTCCAGGAAGTGGGTTATTCACCCGCTATCAACGACACAGATCTGCCACCAGAAGCTATCGAGTACGAAAAGCACCATCAGCTGTCTGAGCATGACGACGTTAGCGAAGTGTTGTCGAGCGAAAATAGTACCGAGAGATCCGCCGATTCCATTAAAGAGTTCTAAATAATAAATGTTAATAGCCAAGAAACAAGATTTACAACTCCGGTTTCCCAATGTATGACAAGTACTGGTTAACTTCATCGGGCGAACCGAGCCAGATCGAAGTCTTGTCGTGGATATGTTCTGGTGTGAGATCCAGGATCCGTTCGCCGCGGTCGTTGACCGCCAGTCCGCCTGCTTGTTCCATCAGGTAAGCCATTGGGAACGCTTCATATAGCAGTCTGAGTTTACCGTTTCTAGCCTTGCGATCGCCGGGATACGCAAATAATCCACCATATAAAAATGTTCTATGCACATCGGCCACCATAGAACCAACGTAACGTGCAGAATAAGGTTTCCTATTGTCGCTAGGTTTTTTCAACTTCTCGATAAACCCGCGAATCGTTTCGTCCCAGTAAAAAGAGTTCCCCTCGTTTATCGAATAGATCGACCGCTGTGGCGGGATCCGCAGATCAGGATACACCAATATAAACTCCCCAAGATTCGTATCCAATGTAAATCCGTCTACACCCTGGCCCGTGGTCAGCAGTAAATGAGTCGAAGCCCCATACATCGCATAACATGCTCCGACCATTTCTCTTCCGTTCCTCAGTACATCTTTTATGGTCCCACTCGAATCCGGAAGCAATTTAAACAGTGAAACAATCGTCCCAACTGACACTCCCGCGTCCAAATTCGAAGATCCATCTATCGGATCACAACAAACCGCATACGTCCCGTTCGCGGTCGGAAACAATATCAAATCTTCTTGTTCTTCTGAAACTAAAACTTTCACAATCCCACTTCCCTTCATAGCATTGATAAAAATCTCATCTCCCAATACATCCAATTTTTTCTGTTCATCACCAGTGGCATTAGAAGCTCCAGCAAGACCAATAAGATGTACCAATTCTGCTCTTCTAATCGTTTGAGATATAAATTTAAACGCAAATTGCAACGCATTTAACAATAACGTAAATTCACCAGTTGCATGTTTAGCACATTTTTGTGATTCCAATAAGAATCTAGGTAATGTAATAATATCGGTATCAAACGATTCTTTCAATGGTTGCGCTGCAGTAGGCATTATCGTCGTCTCGCTCACAATCTCGCTCACAATCCCAACACAACATCACAATTCCACAACCAACCTGACTCATCCTACCTATATATACTACCATCCCGGAGACATAAAACCCCATTCTCACTCCTTAACCCATCATAGCCTTCATTTCATGGTCTAGTTGGTCTTCAACACTTCTAGTTACTTAGCAATCTTTAGCTGAATTGATTCTTTGCAAAACTCCGGGATTCTCCGGGGTAACCCGGGGATATCCCGGGATTCGTCCCGGGATTCGTGGTGAGTGAGCACCCCTTTTCGTTAGGAGTGATTATCCGGGGATCGGGTGCAGCACTCGGTACGAATAGAGGAAAATGCGGGCGGATACCCGTGAACAATCACTTATACGTAATACATATTTAGCCGCTGATGTAGCCAATTTATGATAATGACACATTAACAAGATTGGAGCTACGAAAGGGAATTACTCCTCTTCCTCACTAGAATCGCTGTCTGAGAAATTGGAATGTAATGAGATTACACATTGAAACCGATCGAACCCACTTAAAACTATGTTATAAAGTGGCATGGTATAATGGAAGTGATGAACTCGTTCACGTGTAACGATTTATTCAAGTCTGTCACTAAATACGTAGAATTTGATTATTGCCAGTGCTCTGAACAACGGAATTGTGGAGCTATTTGGAGAATTCTTTAAAATCAAAAAATAGCATTGCTGCTACGATTCGATTCGATTCGATTGAAGGGATCGTAATACTCCTTTCGTTTAGAACTATTGCCGTTTATTATGATCTGAGGGGAGGACTCTTCCGTTTAGAATGATTGCCGTTTATTGTGATACGTGTAAAAGGACCTCATCCACGTGACCCACTGGAGATGATTTTAATTAAAGATTGGTGGTTGACGGTTGATGGTGTTGATGGTGAATCGGTTAGCGGTTCAGGGCTGCTCTGGATGGGTTTGACGATGGTTCAAAATGGTACGGTTCAAAATGGTGGTGTTAAGTTGACCGGTTGGGCACAAGCTGCCGCTAGGGCATTGCCCAAGCAGCAGCCGCGGCCCAAGGCCGCGGCTAGCTCCTTGAAGACCGGGTCTTCGTCGTCAGACGTGCTGGCAGGTGCTGCCTCGACGAGCTCGGTTTCATCTGCCAACGGCAGAGCCAAGAAGAAAACGGTTAGACAACCGTACAACCGCGATGAAGTGCGTTCGTACATGAAATCGCTGTTTGAAGAGCAAGTGGCAGGGATAGGTAACCAGGAGACGTTCAGCACGGGACGAGGCAGCCAAAGAAAGGACGGTTCGCTTGATTGGGGGACCGTGACAAGCAATAAGTATAAAAATAGGAAATACGGATGCTTGAACGAAATTGTTCAAGTGCTATGCAAATAGTGTAATTACTGATCATTTGGCAAAGTTTCTCTGCGTTTGCAGTGGGTTTAGCCCTCTAGTGGTTTTTTCACTACTAGACGTGCAATACTCATCGCAATGGTACTACGATAATGTTGAACAAAGAGCGTTGAAAAGAAGCCTGATGGCGTTGTCAAGTGTGGAAAGATGGTTATCGTACTACGTTCGTGCTCTGCTACCGCATGTACTCTCTAAGGAGTCGTCTTACCGGATGGCTTATGTGTTTTCGCTGGTGAGTGCAATGTGTTCAGGGTTTGTTACGCTGGTAGCGTTGTATTCTAAGCCGTGGCATAGCCAGTTGGGCTATTCGTCCTGGCAGGTGAATTTAATTGTCAGTGCTGCGAATTTGGGTATGTATTTGACTCCTCCAGTGCTTGGAGTGGTCGCTGATGATCATGGTCCAATAGCGTTGAGTACGCTGGCAATCGGTGGGTTTATACCGAGTTATGCGTGTGTTGGGTATCTGTTTAATCATCCAGAGTCTTCGAATTGGCTGGCATTTCGTGTGACTTTGGTAGCGTTCCTCTTTATTGGTATTTCAACGAGTGCACTGTACTTTAGTGCGCTTCTGACCTGTGCAAAGCTTTATCCCGAGCGGAAACTGTTCTCGATCAGCTTGCCCACCACTTGCTACGGTATCTCGTCTGTGATCGGATCGCAACTGCTGCGAATGCCGTTTTTCTGGTCCAGTACCAATCTGGACCTTGGTCGTGTGTTCAACGTGTTTGCCTGTCTTTACGCTGCAGTGGGCCTGCTGGCGTGGATCGCTACCGGCACTGTATCGTTGCTACACCATTGCGAGCCGCACGACGAGATAGCCGAGCAGGAGCCGTTACTTCCCGTGCCACCCGAGGAGCATACTCGCCAAAAGAACTTCTTCAAGGACCACATCGCCTATCTGCTCGCCTTCTCGATGCTACTCGCATTGGGACCGCTGGAGATGTTTGTCGCAGACATGGGTTCACTTGCCAGTCTAATCGCCATGAACTCAACGATTCTATCGAATCAACTGCTCTCCATCTACGCTGTCAGCTCCACTGTGGCACGATTACTTACCGGTCTAGCGACCGACGTCTTCACTGCCAAGAAAATCTCCCCCAAATGGATCCTCATATTCCACCTGTTCCTCGCCATGGTCTCACAGCTATTCGTGCTAGTCATCACTTCGACCACCACAGGCCCACCCGAATGGCAACTCTTATCCATGGGATCCATCTTTGGGATCGCCTATGGCGGTCTCTATACGATCTACCCGACTGTGGTGCTGATAGCATGGGGAGACAAGCTATTCGGTACCGCCTACGGAAGCATGATGGTCGCGCCGGCAATCGGCGCGGCCATCTCTTGCTTAAGTTACGCCAAGGTTTACGACGCTCTTTGCACAGATTCGGGCAAAGGCAACGGCGCTTGTATTGCACCCGTCTACAAGATGACCGCTACGCAACTAGCATGCTCCATAGCGGTCACAATGGTGGCATTCAGGGCCTGGAAACGCAGAAATCTGCCATTATGAACTCTTCATCATCATCATCTTATATAGCCTGTAATGATCTCACGATTACCCGGATATGATTTGTGTTCTTACCCGGTCTTGATTTTTACCCGGCCACGAGTCTTAGACGAATTTTTCAAAAAGACGACGTGTCTTGAAATTTGTATACAAAGTATGTAGTGAATAAAGGTATAACAAGTAGTAAGTAGTTGGATAGAAGAGGTAAAGTAGTGAATTTTGTGGGGATGTCTGGTCGATTACTTGATTTGTTTAAGCCGTTTGAGGCATTCCTTCCTGAAGTGATTGCACCGCAGAGGAAAGTTCCATATAATCAGAAATTAATATGGACTGGTGTATCTTTGCTTATCTTTTTGGTCTTGGGACAAATGCCATTGTATGGTATTGTCTCTAGTGAGACTTCTGATCCTCTGTATTGGTTACGTGCAATGTTGGCGTCTAATCGTGGTACTTTGATGGAATTAGGCGTTTCGCCAATTATTACTTCTTCGATGATCTTCCAGTTCTTGCAAGGGACTCAGTTGTTGCAGGTGGATATGCAGAATAAGCATGATCGGGAACTGTTCCAGATCGCGCAAAAGGTTTGTGCCATTGTGTTGACATTTGGACAGGCTGTTGTAGTTGTGTTGTCCGGTAACTACGGAAGACCAGGTGATCTTGGTATTGCGATCTCTTTGTTGTTGATCTTTCAATTGATGTTTGCGTCTTTTATCGTTTTGTTGCTAGATGAGCTGTTGTCCAAGGGCTATGGGTTGGGTTCTGGTATTTCTCTGTTTACCGCTACGAATATCGCAGAGCAAATCTTTTGGAAAGCGTTGGCACCAACTACAATCAATTCTGGCCGCGGTAAGGAATTTGAAGGTGCTATGATAGCGTTCTTTCATCTGCTTGCAGTCAGGAAAGATAAGAAAAGAGCTCTTGTGGAGGCATTTTACAGGGCTAATCTGCCTAATATGTTTCAGGTCTTGGCCACGGTGGTTGTGTTTTTGTTTGTGCTATATTTACAAGGTTTCCGTTATGAGTTGCCTGTCAGATCCACTAAGGTCAGAGGCCAAGTTGGAACGTATCCAATCAAGCTATTCTACACTTCTAACACGCCTATCATGTTGCAAGCTGCATTGACGTCTAACATTTTTTTGATTTCGCAAATCTTGTTCCAGAGGTTCCCATCCAACCCATTAGTTCGTCTCATTGGCGTTTGGGGTGTTAAACCAGGTCAACAAGGTCCACAACAAGCTTTGAGCGGATTGGCTTATTACATTCAACCTCCAACTTCCTTGAAAGAGATTCCCTTGGACCCAATCAAGACTGTGATTTACGTTGCTTTTGTCCTAGGTGTCTGTGCAGTGTTTTCAAAGACCTGGATAGAAGTCTCTGGCACTTCTCCCCGTGATATCGCCAAGCAATTCAGAGAACAGGGCATGGTCATCAATGGCAAGAGAGAAACGAGCGTTTATAAAGAGCTGAAGAAGATCATTCCAACTGCAGCTGCTTTTGGTGGTGCCACCATCGGTGCTTTATCTGTTTGCTCAGATTTCTTGGGTACTTTGGGCTCGGGAACTTCAATCTTAATGGCTACAACCACAATCTACGGTTACTACGAGATGGCCGCTAAAGAAGGCGGTTTTTCCAAGAACTTAGTGGCTGGCGTGTCAGAATTGATGTAAAATAGTATATACCGCTAAACAAACAATAAAGCCATATACAGCGTTTCGCTATGGCACCAAAGTCTATCGCTTTTATAGATTGAATTAAAGAACCTATTATAGATTTAAATAGGTAAAACAATTAAATGAAACGAAATAATCAAAGAATTCACAAAATTTGAATATGATCATATAGATGGGAATATGTGCAATTTAGAACGAATTAAAATCAAATGTTTTTCTTAACTCTTCCAGTGGCTCTTCTTTTCATCTTTTCCTCTCTAGCAGCCTTTGCCTCGGGACCAGCTTCCGTGTCTAGACAGTAATCCCACCATCTGAAGGAGGAAGCGTAGTTACCAATAAAATAGTGGTGGTGCAAGTCGTGATGCTCAGCACCTGCCCAGAAAGGTACAAATTTGTTCAAAGACCATGGGAAATCATAGCCCGAATGTGCATCGATAGCTTGAAACAATCTCAATGAAATCCAAACACAAAGGGTAAATAAATGAAGTTTTCCCGTGTACATCACATACAAGATTGGCATACCAACGGTACCGAACCCGAGTGTCATTGTTTCAACCGGGTGAGCATATTCTGCTGCCAATCCAAAAGGTGCAGCATATCTGTGATGTTGCTTATGAATGTATTTGTAAAAAGCACCATAATGGAATAAACGATGAGCCCAATAGTGCCAAATATCCTCCAAAACAAAGAAAAGAGCCACTTCTGCGGTTATTCTCTTTAATGATGGGAAAGGAACCTCGACGGTAATACCCAATTTTTCACACATTGGATGGAAAGTCCAAATTGGAATCGCTTCGACCAAGAAATGCGACAAAACAACAGATTTAAAACAATGCCATTGTTCCTTTGCGCTTGGAATCTTTGTTGGTTGTAATTTCCATCTTCTAAAGAACGGTATCTGATCGATAATAAACCATGGCAAACATCTAAAAAAATACATGAATTCATGTAGCAAAAAAAACATCAAACCAGTCGCTAACACATCGTTGTTCATATACGTATACCAGGCAGCCCAATATTTCTCCAATACATTCAATTGAGGTTGAAATTGGTATACATTTTGCAAAGTCCTAGAAAAACTCTCCTCCCTAAGAAGAGTACTGAAAGTACCATTCTGGAACACAGCAGACATATCAACGCTCGCCGTTATAGTCAAAGTACTAAGTTTAATGATACCCGATAACTACTTATATATAAGTAGTTATCGGTATCACTTCACACGTAGCGCGGCTAAACGACACTGAGGGGCATCGATACCCAAAAAGGGAACCAAAAAGAAAAGGCCGCCTTCGTATCTAAACGAAGTTAAAGCCGGGTTACACCTTAGTGTACGTTCTGGCCAGCCAACGCATGGCCACCCGTCGATCATGACAACCCTCGATCAACGCGTCAACGTTTTCGCGTCGATACCCAATCGAGATAGTTCCCCAAATAGGAATCTATCAAAGATGGCTGGCGATCGTTCCAAACGATCTCACAGTTTCCGCTTAAAAATTTCACCAACTAACAAGAATGCATGGTATGATACAACAAGTAGCAGTAAATTCAAGTAGTTTAAGCCGTTGGATTTCACTCACAGATACGGCATATTAAGTATGTAGATTTGTTTCTTCTATTTGTATTAATGCGGTAACGTGTAGCTTAAATATTGGTCGACACACACTGTGCTTGTAGTGATGTGTTGTTAATATATAAACGGTAGAAGTAGTGATAGTGAAATAATTAGTAGGAAATTCTGAAGAAGTTCTTTGAACATAAGATATTGAATTCTTGTGGGTAGTCATTCGCTAAGTAGTAAGATGAAAGGTTTAATTTTAGTTGGTGGTTATGGTACTAGATTAAGACCGTTGACATTGACGGTTCCTAAGCCGTTGGTTGAATTTGGTAATAGACCAATGATTTTACACCAGATTGAAGCGTTGGCCAATGCTGGTGTTACTGATATTGTGTTGGCTGTGAATTACAGACCAGAAGTTATGGTTGAGACTTTAAAGAAATATGAGAAAGAATATGGAGTTTCTATTACATTTTCTGTTGAGACAGAGCCATTGGGGACAGCAGGACCTTTGAAATTAGCTGAAAAAGTGTTAAAGAAGGATAATTCGCCATTTTTTGTGCTTAACTCTGATGTTATTTGTGATTATCCATTTAAAGAGTTGGCAGAGTTTCATAGGGCGCACGGTGGTCAAGGTACTATTGTGGCTACGAAGGTTGATGAACCATCCAAGTACGGTGTTATTGTTCATGATATTGCAACGCCAAATTTGATCGATAGATTTGTGGAAAAACCAGTTGAATTTGTTGGTAATAGAATTAATGCTGGTTTGTACATTTTGAACCCAGAAGTTATCGATTTGATCGAATTGAAGCCAACTTCTATTGAAAAGGAGACTTTCCCAATCTTGGTTGAGCAAAAATCTTTGTATTCGTTTGATTTGGAAGGTTACTGGATGGATGTTGGTCAACCAAAGGATTTCCTATCAGGTACCGTGCTGTATTTGAATTCTTTGGCTAAGAACCATCCAGAGAAGTTGGCTAAGGGCGATAACATTGTTGGTAATGCTATTATCGATCCAACTGCTAAGATCTCTCCAAGTGCCAAGATTGGTCCAGATGTGGTCATTGGTCCAAATGTTACCATCGGTGATGGTGTCAGAATCACAAGATCTGTTGTGCTTTCAAACTCTACAATTAGAGCTCATTCTTTGGTTAAATCTACTATCGTCGGTTGGTCCTCTACTGTGGGTCAATGGTGTCGTTTAGAAGGTGTCACTGTGCTCGGTGACGATGTCGAAGTCAAGGATGAAGTTTACATTAATGGTGGTAAGGTTCTTCCTCACAAATCCATCTCTGCTAACGTTCCAAAGGAGGCAATTATTATGTAATAGAATTGAAGGTTTGTTGCACTGGTCCAATAAATTATTACTTTGTTTCATTAGTTATAAGACAAGGGTTGATCCTTTGAATGCTTGTTCTATCCATCACCTTACATAGTTAATCAATCATGAAATAAAACTTCAATTGTTTCATTTAACTGCTAAACTTTCTAATATTACATCCAAACAGTCATCAACTTCTTCAGTACTTAATTCGGTACCTTCACTAATCATTTTTCTATATTTGTGGATTTTGGTATTGTCACCCATTAATTTGATTATTTTATTCAGCTTAACCTTCATCTTCATCCTTGACATGCTTAGTTCAGTCATCAATTTTATTCGCGTTTCCACGTCGTCATGATCTGATGGTTCTGTTTGTGAAATTTGTTCATCTTTTGTATATCGATTTATTTTCGTAAGCTGTTCTTTCTCAATGATTGCCAAGAGTCTTTTTCTATTCCCACTAACTTCTTCTTTTAAAGTTCTTGTCTCTTCAAGTTGTTTGGCTATGATCTCATCGAACTTGTCTGTCTCTGTGATCCCAAGTATTTCCATAGTTCGTATATCCACGCCCTTGATGGTTTTTGTCATGCTATGCAGTGTCCTTTCCATGTTCTTTAGATCTATTTCACGTTGTTGATAAAGCTCGTTATATCTCTCTGCAAGTCGCTTCAAGTCAGAAGACACTTGCGGTATGCTTCTGGAAATCCTAGTTGCAGCTTGAGAGGAAAACATCATGAAATCTGATGTGTTAATAGCTGTTACGGGAGTAGTCGAACCGATTGGTAATGCTGTCTTGCCATTTGTCGGATATTGGTTGCTATTGCTTAAATTACCTTGACTTCGAGCGAATATCTGTTCATACTGTTCATTCATTATTTCATCAGGGCTTAATCTATCCTTGTTAGTGATTGTGCTTAGAGCGCCGTTGGCTATCAGCGTGTTAAAGAATATTTTATCGCCATTTTTAGCCGCGATATGTAAAGCTGTATCACCAGATTGATCTTGATAATTGAGCAAGAGCTCAATTCTGTACTGTGCTGAAAAATCCTTGATTTTGGATAAAATGATATCCAGATAATACACGGCAGAAGGTGTGGAAGATTTCCTCTTGACTATATGATGGATCACAGTCTGAAGATGTGAATCGACATCAAAAACGGTATCACGCAAAAGTTCAAAGATCCGTGGAAACGACCTCCTTGTGTAGGAATTGTGGAACATGGAACTTCTCATCAAAGGCGTTTGACCTTGTGAGTTAGTCGCACTTATGTTGGTACCTGCATTCACCAGAGCCTCGACGATTGGTAAATTACCCATAGAACAAGCCCAATGAAAAGCAGTGTGTAGTTCAGGATCTATTGGTGCATCAATATATGGAGCACTATGTGGCGGCGGAAGTAAAAGCTCCGCAGGAACTGCTTTATTCGATCTCACTTCGTTGGAGATGAAATAATCAACTAATATTGAAAGATATTCGTTAACTTTGTCATGAATATCAGTACTTTGTGGCCTCGAATGAGTAGCGTATCGAGGAATAGTGGAAATTACAGGAGATGTGCCAGCGCTTCCGAATCTCTGATCGAACGGGTTAGCATCGGACAGTTCACTGGGCGATGTTGCTAAAGATTCAGATGATTGAGAAACTGAGCGAGAGGGGATCAATCTGTCGTTACGACTGGTAATACTGGTATCTTCTTCATGACTTAAAGTGTTAGGCACATGTTGCTCGATGTCGCTTGACAACCCATCGTCAATATCAAGTTCTTGAAATCGCTCCTGATGTTTGCGCGGCAGACGTAATTTTTCTTCTTCCTCTGCTAGGGATTCCAGATTAGAAGCTCGTATAGATGGTAGCTCCGTAGTCGCTATTGAAGAACTCGGTATGGCTGGTCTGGGATATCCCAAATCACTTTGTGATCTTTGTAAAGGTGCGTTTATTTTCCTTTTTCCTTTGTTCGCTGTCGACGGTCTTCCCCTCTTCTTTGGAGTTGCTGCATTACCATTAGTAGCCCCTGGCGTCAGAGACGTAGATTTAACTGTAGGGGAAGCATTTCCCTCCATAATCGCGGACATACTTGCACTTTTTGCCGCTTTCTTCCTCGTTGAATCACTTCTCGACGCATGATGATGTTTTGGTGCTTGTGGTGGTGATGCGGACCCATCAGACTGCGTAAAATCAAACAAAGGTTTCAATTCGTCATAAACGTCGAATTTTTCCGCTAATCTAACCGCAATATCTAACGGTACCCAAGTTCCTTGATATTTCCCAAATCCACCTTGAACTTTCTCATGAATTTCTTTAATCACTTCCCTTTCAAGAATTCTCGTCCTCTTTGCCTTGGCAAATTTGGCCGCCTTCAATATATGTGTCGCATTAACCCAATGATCGCTTTTCCTCTTCATAACCGATCCAGTCGGGTGAATAAACTCATACACATCCACACCAGAGTACTTAGCTGAATAAATCTGATTAGAAACCATAACAAATCCTTCCAAACAATTTTCGTTCAACACAAAACCGTGATGACGCTAATCTACACGCCGAAGCGATACAAAACAACAACTTTCTCTTAAACCAAAGATTGTAAACCTTAAACAGTCACTACTAACCTCTTCAGTGACCTTAAAACCACCTATTAGCGTCAAATTATACTCAATTAGTCCATTATTCTACCAATACTTAGCTCATCTAGCTAGGGCTTCCCTTAACCATTTTTCGTTACCCGCCTTCACCATTTTTTGACCAAAAGGCTTTAAAAGAAGGGCAACTGAAGACAACTTTAAAAGGCCAATCAGTAACTTGATCAGTTCATCGATCTCTAGCTTGTATTCTTGTTAATTTACGTCGTGTTAACCTGCGGTTTAGTAGTTTTATGCTTCCCGTATTGGGAGCACTCTTTTTTTGTAGATTAATTTAATGTCTTTGAAATGTTAAATTGTCCATCTAATTATAAAAACTGAATTATGGTCTTGTCATATTGGATTCATTCTAGAAGGAGGTCCCGTAGCTTGCCGATGTCATGCGCAGAGAATTGCAGTACATTCATGAAGTAATGCTCGATAGAATGAAATTCTGCGTTAAACTCGTCTATGAAGAATCTCATGGCTTCGTAGTTTGATGACAGTAATGTGTTTGACATCTTTTCTGGTGTTAGCTGGTATATCTGCGTGAGTCTTTCGCACTCTTTACCTAGCATGGAGTAGTACAGATCGCCACGAGCTTGTAATTTCTTGATTAATTTCAATTCGGTTTTGAGTCCAATAGTGGTCAATTCATACTCTTTGGATATTGTGTCGTCATCTACACCGAGAATTGAGAGTAAAAGCATGCCAAGGATGCCTGTTCTATCCTTACCAGCGGTACAATGGAATACCAGTGAGCTATGTGGATGGCAGTTTCCATCCAAGATATAGCGGAAGAATTTTTTGATCGCATTTGTTGAGTTCTTGAGGACAATCATGTAGGCCTTGGGGAAACTGTAGGAAGAGATCAGTAATCCCTGGTAGTGTTGCGCCATGTCATCCGGTGACAAACTTGTGTTTTTATTAAAAGCAAGATTTTGCACCAAATTGTTGTTGGGGAAGATGCCGTTATCGGCAGCTTCTTCAATAGCTCTTAAATCGAAAATACGTGTAACATGCAAATTCGATAGTAAATAATCATGAGCTTCTTCCGTAATATCACATGGATTTGCACATCTGTACAAGCATCCAGTCTTTATTCTTCTGTTATTGAACATAGTTTGGTAACCGCCGAGATCTCTAAAGTTCGATACTTTGGAAAAACCGTGAGGCAAGGGCCAGCGAGCAATGATATCTGCGGGATTCGAAGTGGTTCCACGAATTTGCGACGTGACGTGGTAGAATCTTTCCAACTGTCTTTCTCGACACAGATGATCAGCGATCAATTCAACTAACTTGTAACCGAAATTGACTCTTCCTTTGCGCAAGGGCAATTGAGTTTCGTTGGAATCACCAGGTAAACCAAGGAAATTATGGTTGGCCCCACGGATTATCTGTAAAGTATGACGACCGCTGAATAAATTGGAATATTTAGCCGCTGCATCCAATGGGATAACTTCATCGTTGGATCCATAACAGGAGAGGACCCAAGTTCTCGGGTCAATGCTCTTAAATGCAGATGTATCAACATTGACAGCACTCATAGTCTCAGAACATGGTATCCACGTTCTTTCAAAATCACCAAACCGTGGCATATCACACCAAAAACCTCCTTCCTTGTGCCATTCTGGCGAAGCTTTCAATCGTTTATCTAACAAACCTTGACCATCGAACCGACCAGCACAATTGATCAAATTCGGGATGTATTTATCCGGATTGGCTCTAGCATATTCAAACATCGATATGACTCCACGGGAATGCGCAATGATCGAATCCAAGCTCAATTGGAACCCACAAAGTTCCTTACATAGCCGGGGAGAAGATACAAATTCATAAATAGTATCTATATCCTCCAGATCTTGCGAGATGGTACGTCCCACGTTCGGATCTCTCACATCTTCGGAGTCCCCCAGGCCTCTAAAATCTATTCGAATCACAAAAAAACCCATTTCACTCAACCGTGAAGCCAATAACGTCTGATAAGGATGGTTCTTATGCGATTGATGACCATGAATCACTAAAGCCGCCCGATGTTGTGGCAGTTCGAACTGATGTTGATTTTGCACTCGATCACTTAAAGTATCAAATTGTAAAGATTTTGGATGACTTAGTATCGCAGCTATACCTTGTGATGTATGATACTTGCTGTGTTTGAAATAGACAAGCTGTTCATTTGACTCCAAACGGATATGTGATGGTAGTTTAGTCACAACTTCATAGCAAACCTTTTCAATACCAACTTCATCGAGCAAAACCATATCGAGCTACTGAATCAATTGAAAGCGAAGATAGAACACCGACTTATCAAATACCAGTCTTGCTTTAGTAGTCTTTTACTTTGTGATTCCCCAGCTTAACTGTCCTCGCGCAGCGTCAGTAATTCAGCGTCAGTAATTCGGCGTCAGTAAATAATAAAATAATAAAAAATAATTTGAGCTCAAAAATATAAGCTTATCGCCGTTCAGTTACTGCTAGTCATTTGGTGGCTCATCTGTTCTATTATTGCTAGCCATCTTGGTGCCTCTCTCGCATTTTCTTGTATAGCAACCACACCCAGAATTGAGCCACTAATGCTTCGACACTGGCTTGATACTGCACTGGTCAATGCCTCGACTACCAGTACGATTGGAAGCTCATCGCGAAGTTATGCTTTGCTGTCTTGAACATCGACTAAACAGGAAAATGCAAGCTTCTGTTCGAACCCAACGAGACGCACTCGCTATATATCATAACATGTTTCTTGAAGATCTAAACGAGAGTTGTCAAATGTTGAGCAATAATCGTTGGCAGTCGTTGCGGTTAATTCAGCCTCGAGGTTTGACTTTAAATTTTCCATTGATGAATCGGTATTGATATCTTTCAACCAGTTGTTGGACATTGCTTATATGGAATTGAAAAATAGCAGTTAGTTGATGGTTGTTAACGTTGGTAATCTATCGTTAAAAGGTTTGATAGTGGTTTTGCTAGTTTAACGTTGGTCTGTGTTTCCTATTGAACTACTTGGCAAGATGACAGTGCAATCTAGTAAGAATTGGTGCAACGATTTGAATCAATCGCAGAAAAAGGCCTTGAAACAAGTTTGGACATACCTATTCCATTTCTGGGGGATCCCAGTTAACGGTGAAATTGCCTTTAGAAAGCAGCAAGGGTCTTCTTTAGAGTCCTTTGAAAGTTCCAGTGATGCAGGTAAGAAGAAAAAGGGCCTGTTTGGCAAATTGCAGGCTTCTTACTATGGCGAGGATCAGCAGCAGTCATCTGGTAACGATACCGTTGAAGAAGTGGAATCAGAGTATGTTGTAGACAAGATTCATGATAGCTTTAAAGAATTGGATCCCGAGGCCACTAGAGAAGAGTTTTGGGAAATGCTCAGGTTTGAAGAACCTGATGCAGTGTTATTGAAGTTTATTAGAGCCAGGAAATGGAAAATTGACAGGGCAATCTCAATGATTGCTCATTCAATGCATTGGAGAGTTGATGAGATTCAAGTGGATGATATCCTGAATGGAGGTGAAGCGGCGATCTTTAGGAATAATGAACAGGGAGTTATCAAGAATTTACAATTGCAAAAGGCTTTTATTAGCGGACGTGATAAACAGGGCAGACCTATCATCCTGGCGAGACCGAAATTACACCATTCTCACGATCAAAGCGAGACAGAGATGGAGAAATATTGTATATTGGTCATTGAACAAGCCAGACTGTTCTTTAAGAATCCCGTAGAGACAGCTACTATTTTATTTGATCTTTCCGGCTTTTCAATGTCCAATATGGATTATGGTCCAGTCAAATTCCTCATCAATTGCTTTGAAGCACATTATCCGGAAAGTTTAGGCCACATGTTTATCCACAAAGCTCCATGGATCTTCCATCCAATTTGGAACATCGTTAAGAACTGGATGGACCCTATTGTGGTCTCCAAGATCAAATTCACCAAGAATCTCACCGATTTGAACGAACATATAGACTTGGATCAGCTACCAAGATACTTGGGCGGTGGAAGCACACTGGATCCCGATGTATTTACCGCACCAGATGAATCTCAAGACGTCAAGATGCAAGATGAAGCTGGAAGAGCTCAGCTTCTGGTAGAGCGGAATGATCTCATTGAGAAATTCGTGGCTGCTACTGTACATTGGATCGAAGCCGATAACGATGAAGAGTCCAATAAATATTTGAACGAGAAAGTAACCTTGGGATCTCAACTAACTGCAAACTACTCAAAGCTCGATCCTTATATCAGGTCAAGATCAATGTATGATGTTAATGGTATGTTGAAAGTTTAGCGAGTCTCTAAGGAACTACCTTTGTAATCTATCTAGTGCATATGTCTTTGGAATCATTGACCAGAAGCTTAAGAAAACCCATCAGATTATAACTACAATGTATCAGCAGGAAGGAAGATTCGGTGAGCAAGGAATATGATATGAGCTCTGATTTGGATTTGGTAATAGATTCCATCGTTAGATCAAACGCTGAAACCCCTGTGCTGCTGCTTAGGACATGGTTGGATCGATTTTATTCCATGTCGAAGACCAGTGGTCTTTCATCGACTCAATTGATTAAGATGATTATCTTCATTTGCAATTCAAATACTATGGCTATGACTACAAGGCTTTATATTGCAGAGAACTGTTTGTTACCCAATGATTTTATATCACAAGAGTTGATTAATGTGGTTATCAGCCAACTGGGGACTGCTACGGCAATCTCAGACTCCAGATTACAAGTACCAGAAAAAATTCAAGTATCGTTGTGCAAATGGTTGGTACATGTCTTCTTCCTCTTCACTGGCCGCGATGAGATGAATGCCTTGCAACCGAGCAACTCCGTTTGGCTACACCTGTGGCAGTTTGATTTCTTACAGCATTGGTTGACATATATAGTGCTGTGGACTACGACGTCTCCGAGGGATATCAAGAGATGGAAAGTGGTTTTATTGGGAAGAGTAGGTTCTAAACCGAATTATCGAGATTCTCAAGCCTGTGCAACTCTTCTACTGCGAAGATTTGAGAGTATTGGTGGAAAATCAGACCTTATTACACGTACAATTGCTGATTTAAGATGTAACCAAAGGAGATTGAAATCGTTGCAGAGTTTCCAATACGATAAGGAATTTATCACAAAGCTTCGATCAATTTTACTCAAAAGTTCATGTTCAAAATTCACTAAAGATATCCTAGATGAACTTACGGGTTCTAGCTTGGATCAGTTAAAATGTTTGGTGATAAATGAAGGAAGTAGTATTTCTACTCTTGATTCTTCTGCTGGAGGAGTGCCGCTGTTGAACACTTTGTCACTGAGCAGAATGGCTTCCCAATGGGATCGCATTGTGGAGCCGCTTAATGCAGAACAGTTTTTAAGCAATGTGAGAACTAGCCCGTGTCTTCTCTATTTACTTTCGTTGAGAGAGGAGCACAGATTTTGGACCATCGCTTGTAAATGGCTAGGAATTCAGCTGGGAATATTTTTTAAGAGAGATAAGAATCCTGGAGATACGGCCAGAGTTCAAAACATTATCAAGGTTTGTCAAATTTATGGCTTACTGGCATCATTCATAATCCAAGAGTTTTTTACCGCAGAGTGTCTCAATGCTAATCCTGAGGGTTTCCTGCTTCTCTTTGATGGGCTTTTATCGATTCCAGTCAGCTTTAGCATCAACCAGGAGAAATTTGCCAAAGATGCCATGCAGGTAGTGGCTATCACCTTCCTCAATAAAAACATGAAGCAAAAAATATTCCCATCGATTACGAATGCCATCGTTATGTTCTTGAGACATTCACGATTTGACGAGAATAAAAACGGGACGGCTTCCATTTTAGATTTAATACAGAGCATTCATGAATTATTGGTTTCAACTTTGACTAATATTATCGAAAACAGACTAACGACAATTACACTTGTGAGCACACTGAAAACGATCCTTGCCTTGCAGCATCATTCAGGGAAATATAACCTAAAATATGTCATTGCACCTCCCAACATTATTCGGCGTCAATTCATATCTGATGATCCAATGTTACTCGATGCCTGCTGCTATTACCTCGTCCATACGAAAGAGTTTCTGCTTGATAAGGAATCTTCAAACAAATACGTTCAGTTCCAGAATAGTTACATTCTGGACCTAACCAATTACTTGTGGAGGAACAAAATGATCGAAAAAAAGAGATTTGCGGGTGTTCCATCGGAATTTTTACGAGCAGTGGTTGATAACTTATACCTGCCAGATGTCACGATGAAATCCAGGGCTCTGTTTTCCATTACAGGCGTCCCTGCCCTCTCATATGCTTTCATTGCAAAACTGCGAGATCTACAACCTACCCGTGAGATTAGCTACTCACAGCCTTTGACGGACGAAAGCTTTCGAGCCTTAAAGAGATCCGGGAACTTTCCACGATGGCTTCAGGGTATATCGAGCTTGAAAGAGCTGAAGATCGAGGTTCTGAAGGCATTTGGTGAGACAGGTCCATACAACAATGTCGCTGCCTTTCTGTTCACCTATTTGAAAAGTCTTTCACAGTATAGTACAGTGATTTGATTTCAATCTATTTACAAGAGAATGCTTTTGATATTTCACTCACTTAGCAAGCATAAAACTAATGATATTGTTCTTTGAAATGAACTTCTTGATTTTACGATTTGTCAAGTACTTTCTACCTTCTGGAAGCGATAGAAGTCTTGACAGAATCGTCTCCATATCACATTTCGAGAATTCCTTCTCAGCGGTGAAGGTAAACCTCATTCTTCCGTTGACGAAAATCTGATACTTTAAAGTACTGGGCTCTATCACGGGCTCGTAAGTGGGCCACTTGTATTGGCTCCATGCCCAATCTTGTGCTTTGTTAATGATCTCTGTCGCCTCTTCGGATATTGATGGCGCCACAGGATAAATTACTGCAACTAGCTTCTTCAAACTGTGCATCAGTAATGCATCTCTAACCGATCCATTTTTTGCCGCAGTATCAAGAGCATTTGTCAGCTTCATATAGTCAGATATCACAGTATTGAGCGATACGTATACCTCGAATGACTCAGTAATGGATTTGATCAGCTTTTGAACAGTTGCATGGAAATCTGCCTCTTCCTGTTTTAGATCTTTTGGAGTTCTATAGTTCACGTCAAATTTACCACGGTTCGAAATTGTGGAAGCAAGTGAAAGAAGTTTTATCAACCAACGTTCAATACCTACAATCTTGGATTCCTCCCAATTCAAAACATCCGCGATAGGTGCCTGAAAGAGGATATGTGCTCTAGTAGCATCAGCACAATGTTTAGAAATACAGTCGTTCAAATTAGCACCGTTATATTTTGACTTTGACATCTTCTCATATCGGATAATCGGTTTTCCACCTGTAGCTTTGATTAAAACAGGTTCTTCGGGATTAGAAACATGTCGTAACTCGCTGGGCTTCAAAAACTTGCCATTGTCAGGATCAATGAACGTTTTACCGTGAACCATTCCTTGTGTAATTAGGCGCTTGAAAGGTTCGTTCTTCAGCAAACTGCCATCCCACATGTTAATCGAACCCAGAAATTTGGCGATAAATCGCGAATATAAGAGATGCAGAATGGCATGCTCTACGCCGCCGATGTACATATCGACCGGCAGCAGCTTATTAGCCTTTTCGGAGTCAAACGGCTGCTTCGTGTTATGAGGATCAGTAAATCTAAAATAGTACCATGAACTGTCCATGAAAGTATCCATGGTATCTGTTTCTCTCTTAGCAGGTGCTTTACACGTAGGACAATTCACATCAACAAATTCTGGTATTTGAGAAAGCGGATTTCCTTTGGACTTCAAGCCAGTTACTTTAGGAAGTAGGACTGGCAAATCTTCTTCGGGAACGGGAACCGGCCCACAATGGGAACAATGGATGATTGGGATCGGAGTACCCCAGTACCGCTGTCTACTGATAAGCCAGTCTCGCAATTTGTACTGTATGACGTTGCGTCCAAGACCTTGAGAGTGCAATTTCTGAACGATCTGTTTTCTTGCTTCACCAGAAGCAAGTCCTCTATATTCTAATGTACCATCACTCATAACCGCGTCTTTAGCGGTAAAGGGAAGCTCCCCGGATTCATCTTCACCTGGCAAGACATCTAGACATCTTCTAACGGCCATTCCAGCAGCATTAGTCTTCCAAAACTGAAAATCTCGTTCATCATGTGCAGGGCATCCCATGACAGCTCCATGACCATAGTCTTTCAGCACATAAGGCGCTACATAAATTGGCACTTCTTCCTGGGTCAGCGGATTTCTGCAGCATACACCTTTCAGCAAAAAGCCATCCTTTGAGTCTTCCGGTAAAAGTTCTGCCTTCTTGATAAAGTCCTGTAACGAGGCATCTTTCAGTGCATACTTGGCAACGAGATCATGATTCAAAGCGAGCGCTACGTATTGAACACTGAACAAAGTCTCAGCTCTAGTGGTGAAAATTTCAATGCTTGGGAAATCGGGATCACTTGTACTGAATTGCAATTGAGCACCGCTAGATTCACCAATCCAATTATTTTGCATACTCTTCACTTTAGAGGGCCAATTCTTCAAATATCTCAAATCGTGCTTCAATTCTGCCGCAAAATTCGTTATACCCAAGAACCACTGACGCAACAGTCGTTTCTCGACCAATGCACCCGATCTCCAAGACCGACCTTGCGCATCTACTTGCTCATTAGCCAACACAGTCTTGTCTACGGGATCCCAGTTTATTTCTGCCTCTTTCTGATAAGCTAAACCATGTTTGAACAACTTCAAAAAAATCATTTGCGTAAATTTATAATAATCTGGACTACAAGTCGTAATCTCTCTTTCCCAATTAAAATTCGCCAGCATATTCTTCATCTGTTCCTTCATCTTTTCAATATTCTGAGCGGTCCATTCAGAGGGATCAATTTGCCTCTCAATGGCAGCATTCTCTGCTGGCAGTCCAAAAGCATCCCAACCCATGGGATGAACCACATTATACCCTTTCAACTGGTAAAATCGATTAAGAGCATCGCTTATGGCGTAAACTCTCAAATGACCTATATGTAAAACTCCTGATGGATATGGGAACATCGATAAAATGTAAATATCTTTATCTCGATCCTGTCTCAACAATTTGGGTACTCCTTCAATCGTCTTGGGCTTCCATTTCTCACATATTTGCACCAGTTTTGGTGTCTTATTCGTCCTAGAGGTAGCGTGAAGCAGCCTTTTCAAGCAATTGAACTCATTGACCATCTGGGAACCTCCAACCGGCCTTAAGCTAGCGATAGACTGATCTCTTTAGTGATTTGAAACTTTTCAGTCTTATAGTGAGTCGCGCAGCTCTGTTAAGTCATCTCATAGTAAAGGAATATTCAAGACTTTATCAGCTTTACAGCTAGAGAGACCCTTGAGCTGCCTAAGGTTGGCTGAACTGGATACTTTACGATATGGTTAGGAAGAGGTCGTGGTCTAGAACCGAAGCTGGTGACGAAGAAGTGGACAATGAGCTGCGGTCTTTGGCAGCTGAGCAGGAAACGGCTAGAGAACAGCAGAGAACTCGGAGACGAAGGTATGAGTATGCTTCCATGAGCCAAGTGGATGAATCTAATGCGAGGTTGGAGTCTTATAGTCAGGAAGAGGCTGGAGAGGCGATACCATCAGGCTACATTAAGAAAATCTGTCTACGGAACTTTATGTGTCATGAGAACTTTGAATTAGAGCTTGGTCCCAAGCTGAACTTCATTGTTGGAAGCAATGGGAGTGGGAAAAGTGCTATTTTGACTGCAATAACCATTGGTCTCGGGGCAAAAGCTAGCGAGACGCAGAGAGGTTCAGCACTTAAGAATTTGATAAGGGAAGGAGCTCATCAGGCTAGGATAATTTTACATCTTGAAAATGGTAAGCATGGATCTTATAATCCGGAAGAATTTGGAAGCGAAATTATTGTGAAGAGGACGATTAAATCGGATGGTACATCGACTTTCAGTTTACAATCGGAAGCAGGACATGAAATAAGCAGTAAGAAGAAAGACATACAAGCTGTAATGGATTATTTCTCATTACCGATCAATAACCCAATGTGTTTCCTGTCGCAAGATGCAGCGAGATCGTTTCTCACTGCAAGTAATGCTCACGACAAGTATGTACTGTTCATGAAGGCTACGTTACTACAGGAAGTCTCAGACAGTTTGGAGAAAGCAAAGGAGATAAATCAACGTGCACAAACGAATATGGCTTATCATTTGCGCAATTTGAAGGACTTACAGGATGAATACGAAGAATCTAAGAGACTATTGCAGGAGTTCAACAAAGCCGCAGATCTGAACGAACAGAAAAGACTCTTACAAGGTAAATCGTTGTGGATAGATGTTAAACAAAATACGGAAGCAAACGATAGATTGAAAGCTCAAATTGAAGCTCAGGAAGAGAGAATCCGACATTATACTGAGAAAATAAGATCTAAGAAGGATAGAATTGAGAGGTTTATGGTGGACAGAGATGCACAGACTGGCAATATTGATATTAAAGTTGCAGAACTCTCTGAGAAGGCTGAAAGCCACAAACAGGCTGAGCGAGCCATGAAAGCAGCTGAATCGACGTATGAAACTGAACGTGAGAAAGAGGAAACTTTAAAATCTACGATGAAGGAGTGTGAGGATAAGGTTAAGACACTTGATGAGCTAATAAGTCGAACCGAGCAAGAACTGCGTGATGAGATGGGAGGCGACCGGGAGCAGATGAGGAAGGAAATTCTTGAGATTGAGGCAGCAAATGAGGAATTGAGAAGCAAATCATCCTCTATCGCTGAAGAAGAGCATAGACTCAGAGGCGACGAAACAATGCTAATTGAACGACGGCAGGCCGACGTAAATGATAAGCAAAGAAGTATTAACAGTAAGAGAAGGGAACTGGAGCGCATTACGAGAGAAAATTCTGGTTTCTTGGACAATTTTGATCGCCAGATGTCCGTTCTGCTAAGAAAGATAAGAGAAAGAGCAACAGAATTTACGGTACTCCCGGTAGGCCCTCTTGGGATGCACGTTACAGTGAAATCTGGGTTTGAGAATTGGTCTCGCGCTATTCAAAGGCAGCTTTCACCATGGTTAAACAATTTCTTAGTTGCCACTCAAGAGGACTCTCGGCTTTTGAGACAGATCATACGATCTTGCCATATAAAAGCCAACATATCGATAACCAATTATTCATTGGGCAGATCATTTCGGTACAGAAAAGCTCAAAGTCAATATCCTAGCATGTTGGATGCTTTAGAATTCTCATCTACAGACATCGAGTTCTTTTTCATCGATACGGCCTACGTCGCCAACATCGTTCTAATCGAAGACAGAAATGAAGCTCGTCAGTATCTGCTTCAGAGACCACAAGATGTTCGTCTGGCACTTGCACTCAGGGATCGTTCTTCTGGTTACCAGATTGTTGGCGGAAGAAGAATTGACACAGTCACTTATAACAATAGATCATTATTGAAGGTGGCATCTTCAGCAAATAGTGATTCCAACTATTTGCATGAGTTAATTCAACAAGAGACGATGGAATTGCAAAATATCAAGAGAAAATACGACATTGAATTGGAAGAAACTAAATCGCAGTTGCGTACGTTGAGGAGAAAGTTTCTTCAAGTTGAAGCAGAACTTGGTAAAAACGATTCCACTATCGAAACGTTGAGAAGAAGGACAAATAGAGTCGTCGATACGGGACGTTTAGAATCTGCCATCAATGAGAAGCGCAAGATTCAGGAAATGATTGCAAGTTACGAGGCACGCTCTGTGGATCTCTTTGCTACGATTAGAACACTCGAGGAAGAGATTCAGCCGTTGAAATTTAAATTCGATGAGACTAGAAATATTTACAAAGCGGCTCAAGAGGAAGTTGAACGTCTCCGATCTAGTCTTGGAAGCAGAACTGCCAAAATTCAGAAATGGAAAGATGACATTGAAGATATGCAAAGAGAGATAGAAGAATTTAAAGAGCTCATCCGGAATAAAAGAGAAAATGTTAAAACATTGGAAAAAGGTATTAAAGAGCAGAAAGCCAATGCAAGCGAATTCTGCTCACAAGAGCAAGCTGATAATTCAGATTTACCTAACGATCAACAGGAAATAAGACGTGAATTGGATAAATTATCCAGAAGCATACTCAGAGCAGAAAGAGAAGTTGGAATTTCTCAGCAGGATGCTGTGAAATTATTTGAGCAGAGCAGATCCAAGTACACGCAAGCTCAGGAAAAGTGTCTCGAAATCAACCAGACTCTTGATATGATCTTCAAATCCATACAAGCTCGTGTTCTGAATTTCCAGTCAGCTCTAAGAACTACGTGTCTGGATGCAGATTTGGATTTTAGAGCATCGTTAAAGGTCAGAAGGTTATCTGGACATCTATCTTTCATCAACGCATCAAAACAGCTTGAAATATATATTCTCACTCCCAATGATGAAAATGCTAGAAGTGTTGATAATTTATCAGGAGGTGAAAAATCCTTTGCCCAAATGGCATTGCTACTGGCCACCTGGAAACCAATGCGTTCTAGAATTATTGCCTTGGATGAATTTGATGTCTTCATGGATCAGGTCAATAGAAAGATTGGTACAAGCTTAATTTTGAAAAAGCTGAAGGACAATTCCAGGACTCAAACGATTATCATAACACCACAGGATATCGGAAGGATTGCTGACGTTGAGAGGAGCGGTGTCACTATTCATAGGATGCGAGACCCTGAACGACAAAGCAATGCGTCCTCTTAGCTATCGGTGTAACCTTTATAATGCGAACATGAGAAACGTTGAATATAAATTACACAAACGGTTTTTGCTTATTCGTCATCACCGTCTTGATTATCACCACTATCCTCGTCTCCTTCTTCCTCATCATCTTCATCGATATCACTTGGCAAGTCAATCCCGTTGCTTTCTAACAGCTTGCGATACCGGGCGTTTCGCTCATCCAAATCAGTAACCAAAAGCATTAAATCGTCCAGCTCGGTGTCATTTTTGCTCTTCTTAAGCAGCTCTTCATTCTGATTCTTTAGAGCAGCCAGCTGCTGTCTTAGTTCTTCCATCTCCGAGAGCTTGGTTTCTTGCAGATTATCCACTTCCTTGCTCTTGGTTTCAAGTAACAGTTTGACTTCCGATAATTCACTTTCTTTTGATTTCAGTTTGGTGCTCAATGACTCGTTTCTCTCGGTCAGCGAATTTATTTGGTTTTCATGCTCAGTGATCAGATTCTTATGCTTGACTGAAATTTCTTCACCGGCTGCCATCTTATTCTTCAAGCGCTTTAAGTGTTCCGCCAAATCGAAGTCTCCGTTCTCGATAGTTTCACTTTCTGTCAATAACTTCAAGAATCCATCCAATTCCGTTTTCATTCCGTTGTTTTCTTTTAATAGTGTATCAAGCTTGGATTGCAAGCTCTGAACCTTTTCGACATTATCGGCTGTCAATTTTTTCATCTTTTCTTCTAAACTACCTCTTTGCTCTTGCAAAGCTTCCACCTTTTCGTGCTCCTTTACCAGTTTGTCTTTCATCTCTTCCAAGTCATTTTGCAGAACTTTGTTGCTTTCTGTCCTTTCATCAATAGTACGTTCCAGATCATTGAGCTTGGCATTCAGCTCTGCTCTCTCCTTTTCTGTTGTTTCTTTGAGCTTTTGGTACTCTTGATCATTTTGCTCAGCTTTCTTCTTCAAATTAGAATTCTCACACTCTAGTGTCTCAATCTTGTCCTGTCTTTCTTTCAGAGATTTTTCTGATTCAGATTTCAGTTGTGCAAATTTACTTTGATACAGGTCAAGCTCAGTCTTAGTTTTTTCATATTCTCTCTCATTTTCATCGATCTTGTCCTCTAAGGCACGTATCTTTTCTGAGTATTGTTCAGTAATTGAATTGGAGCATTCTTCTGAAGCTTCTCGTTCCGGCTCGACATTTTCTGTAGTTTTCTTGAGTGTAGCTTGCTGGTCCTGAACCTCTGAATCAGATTTCTTGATCGCTTTCTTCTTATTTGGCTTTTCTTGCTGCAATTGAGCGCGAGAATCTGCTTTGGCTTTTTCAAGCTCCTTCAAAGCAGCGTTCTTTTCTTCTATGATTGCCTTGATCGAAGCTACTTCAGTGACCAGGCTGCTTTCATGTTCCTTTGTTGCCTTTAGATCCTTGTCAAGAATATCTTTTTGTTCTTCGGTTTGCCTCAGTTTAGCTCGCAGATCTTCGGTTTCCACCTTCAAATTTTCGATGGTAGTATTTAGCTGACCTATTTCTTTGCATGATCGTTCCTGCTCATTCTCTTGATCGCGCTTTATCCTCTGTAATTCATGCTCCAGTTTGGCATATTCTTGCTTCGCCTCAGTAATGGCTTTCTTCAAATCACTAACAAGAGAAGATGTTTTTGCTTTCTCCTTCCTGAGGGCTTCGAGCTCACCGTTGTATTTCTCAACATCTCGAGTATACGTTTTTTCCTTGTTTTCGATTTCGTTTTCCAATGAAATGACACTCTCAGCCTTATGTTTACACTCATTTTCCAGCTCCTTTAAAGACTTCAAGGCTTCTTCCAGTTCATGTTGCTGGGATTGAACAAGACTTTCTGCTGCTTGTTTTCTGCCTTCTAAAACTGTTACCTTTTCCTCAGATAATTGCAACTCTTTTTCAAGTCTTGCAAGGACTTCATTTGTTTCCTTACTAGAAGACTCGTTTTTCGTAATGCTTTCTTTCAACTCATTATTAGCTTTTTCCAACAGCTGCTTTTGATTGGCTAAGCTTTGTAGCTCTTGCTTAAGTTGAGATATGTTGGACTCTCGATCAGCCAAGGAAAGAGAGCAAGACTTTTTCTCATCCTCTAACTTTTGTTCGAGCTCTTTAACCGTTCCGCTCAGCTTCTCAAGCTGCAAAATATTTTGCTCTTGATTATGTACCAAATCAGAATGCTTGCTTGATAATGCGCTAAGTTCCTCTTTGTATTTGGTCAAGGATTGATCATGCGTTGCCTGTAATGATTCGACCGTAGTGAGAAGTTCATCCCGCTCTTTTTGGATTTGTTGGAAGCTCTCAGCCAGAGACTTTAGTTTTTCAGTCAGCTTTGATACTAGTTGGTCATGAGCTCGATATTTACCTTCCCATTCGTTAACCTGCACGAGAGACCTTTGGTTTTGTTCTTGTAAAATTTGGTACTGTCTTTTCATATCGTCTAGATCCTTCTGCTTTCCTTCCAGATCCTTGGACCCTCTCTTTTTTGCTTTATCGAGTTCATCGATGGTCTTCTGCAGCTTTTCGTTTTCTTTGGTAAGTTTGAGAAGCTCGCGGTTCATTTTATTGATTCCATTTTCAGCTCTTTCCTTCTCAGCTTTTATGTTCTTCAAATCTTTTTCAAAGAGTGATGATTTCTCCTTAAGTTCGTTGAGTTTCAAATCCTTATTCTTGATTTCCTTTGTCTTCTCTTCCTTCCAATCCGTTAGTTTACTTTCCTGCTCCTTCAGATATTTAACGGTATTGACTGCCTCAGCAAGTTCTTTTTCCACATTGTCAGACTTCTGGGTCAAAATAGAACACTTTTCATCAGCTGCTGTTCTTTGCTCTTTGCACAACTCATAAACTTTCTCAAGCTCGTTATATTCAATCGTAAGCTGATCAATCTTAGCTCTGCTCTCCTCCTCTAAGGAGGCAATTCTCTTTTTCACTGCCGAACATTCATTCTGCAATTCTTCAAATTGCTCGAAGGATAGATTGAGTAAAGGCTCCTCCTCTGGTTTGTGTGACAATGCAGTCTTGATTCGGTAGCTGTTATCAGCAAAGAATTGTATAAAGATGGGGCTGAAATAAACCTGAGGTAAGCCAGTCGCATCAATCGCTGCCGTAAGAACAGTTCCTGTGTTCTGCTCTTCACTAAACAGGGATTTTTCTTTGAACTGATTTATCCTGGATAGATAATTGTCTTGACCTAAAGTTTTCGTTAGGTACTCGTAGTAATCCTTCCTTGTGAATGCAGATGTCAGTGAAGAAAACTCATAGGAAACACCAAGAAGCATCGTCACCAAGCACTTGATCGTAATATCTTCGTCTTGAAGTTGGTAACAAAATGAAGATAGTGATTGAACAATTGATCTCTGAGACAGAAATTGATCTACTGCTTTTTGGTCGCCGTAAAGCCAGAATATCAGCAAAGTGACATATGATATAGGTATGCGGATGTCCTCCGATGATAAAGAAGCTATCAAAAGCTCGCTTAAAGCTTGAACAGAGCTCAAAGTCTCTATATCATCGATTTCAGCCCCAGTCTTAACGTGAAGCATTAGCTCCCTCATTTTATCATGAGCTTTGTTATCTGTTTGGAAAAGAAACATGAACAGATCAGCGGCGAAGAAAACTTTGAAAGGATTGAGCTTGAGATCAGGGTCGTAATCTAAGATCGCTTCGAGTAGATTGGCTCTGAGGTGAGTCTCATTGCTTACTTCACCATAGGCTTCGATCTGCTGAGACAAAAACTTTTCCTGAATAGTTGGATTGTCGTATAAATATGCCTTTATCAGCTCCAGCGATGCTACTCTTGTTTGAAACAGTTGCACGGAATTTGTGAAAAGAACCCAATGAACTAGCAGTCTAACGACGGGAACAAGTTTAGTCTCTTGCGAAGATGACGAGTTTAGAGAAGCAGGATCAAAAAATGGAACATCAATCTTACCAAATTCTGTTTGACAAACTTCATTGCCACTAATGATACTCGCTGCTGTGAGCAATGCAATAGGTCTCACTCTCTTTGGTGTCCCCTCATAAAACGCTAACCGTAACACGATCATCAGAATGTTCGATTCGAGAAGATGTGTCTGATTATTTCTAGTAGTAGAGCTACAGGGCTCCACTGTTAAACTTACAATATCCATTGCCGTCTTAATATTAACGATTCTCTGATCGTTCCAAAAGAAATCTTCCCCAGACAAGGGTTCATCCAGAATCCGCGCCAGCTGGGGCAAGTTCCCTGTTTCAAGAAACAAACTCTGATTTGACGTATTGAACTTTAAGATATTGTTAATAAGCGATAAACAATCGCTAACCACCAATGATCCACGTAATCCACCTTCTTCGTCTATAATCGAAAATAATCTGTCAAAGATATTCTCAAACGCAACCAATTTCTGTACATGAGGTGAATCGTTGACAACAGCCATCAATAACAACACAGCTTCATCTCTAACCACCTCATGAGCATCATCCAGCAACGAAACCAACGTAGAGATCCCCGTAGGCAATGAGTTTATAGCATTTCTCGATCTCAACGGTCTTGTCGCCACAACTGCCTCAAGCAACTGTATCGCATACAATCTAATATGGAAATTCTCGGTCTCCAACAACTCCAAAACCAAATGAACAATTTCATCCGATTGTGTGATCGCATCTGCGATCCACAAAGAAAATTGATCCACTTGTTGCAATTCCTGCTTCATAACAAGCGGTGAAGGATATTTCCCATTCTGTAATCGCGATTGTTGCGAAATCCAGCTACGTGTTAAATCATTATTCCCATCTCCTCTAATGAAAAGAATTAAAAGTGTCTCTAAAATCGCTTTCACACACGATTCGTCCTCATAATCTTTCTTTAAAGTATTCAATAACGGTTTTAATCCAGTGGCAATAACTGCTTCCCTATAATCTCGACTAAAAGCTTTAAGACCCAAAATCGCAGATCTTCTATCACCAATTAACGTCGCACTCTCTACTCGATCACTCAACGTCGGTATCGTCTCATCAACTGATTGTACTTTCACTGGCTGAATTAAACCTTGAATCAAGTCCATCAGGATACTCAATCTTGACTTATTCGATCTTTAACCTGTTCATTAGTACTAGTTACCCATTAGCCTTATAGTGCGCGCCCATAGAAAAAGTTTCAATCAGCCTAAGTAAGCTCATCGGAACAGCTAAACAGCTAAAAGCCAGGCTAATAGCACCCATTAGGACTTGAACTAAGCTCAATTGACCTTCTAATGGTCAATTGAACCGTTAAAGAGCTTGAATTAAGCTTATAAGTAACACACTCCACGTGATTGTGTTGTAGAGCCACATACAGTAGAGAAGATCTGGTAGCTTATGGGTTCTTATGGATCTTGTAGTCTTGTGGTCTTGTAGTCTTGTGCGTCTTGTAGCATGGTAGTAGAGTAATTGAATCCTCTATGAGTTCGTATCATTCAAAGCCTGTTGGGTATAGTAACACGGTGTTCAAGGCTGGTCCTAATATTGATTTGAAAGAGCTTGAAATTCAGGAGGATTGGTATGGCAGGCCAGCTAGTTCTTGGGCAGTTCACAGGATTGGATTATTGCAGGCAAAAATTGAGAATCTTAGTTATAGGATTTATCACAGTTCGAGGTATGGTAAACACGAGTTATCGAGACTGATACCGGGATATGTGCTTCGTCAGGTGGCTAATGAAGTGTTTGGATTCGATGGTTGGACGATGCAGGTTTTGCAATTGGAAGGTCATGAGAAGTCTAGTGAAGTGGGTGACGAGAGATATAGCGTTTTAGCCGAAGCCGAGGTGGAAATTAGGCTTAAAGATGGTACAAACACTCGATCTGGTGGATTTGGTTGTGCAACGATGTCTAGTAAGGGTGAAAGTTATGCCAAGGCAAAGAAAGAGGCAGTTAATGATGCTTTTAAGAGAGCTCTATTGAGTTTTGAAAAGATTATCTTGGAACATAGGATTAAAGTTGAAAATAATTACTATGTGAGTGGTGTCTATGCCTCTGATAAAAACAGATACAAGTAGATAACGGTGGTTCGGTTGTTTTGCTCTTTTAGTGTTCAAAAATTCACGACTTTACTGATTGGGAACGGCGCGATCTCGGGTGTGGGAATCTCTGGGATGTAGTATATTTCGCCATTCTCATCCACTCTTTCGCGATCTTTCTCGCTGATCGCATAGATTTCTTTAATATTATCCTTCAACAGTTGGGTCAAATCGACAAAATTCTTTTGGATTTGATACGCCTGTTCCTTCATGGAACGTCTGCATAGACCGTTGATAAGTCTAATAGCATCCGGTTTTGTTTGATTTAATCTATCGATTAATCTTCCGATTGATTTGACGAGGTACTCTTCTTCATATATAGTACCTTTCTTACCTCTAGCCCTTTTACGCTCTTCGCGACGTTTGTTCTTGGCAGTACGACGAGATACACCGGTTTTCGCTGTACCGCCGGTTTTACCTGTGTATTTGGTGAAAAATGATTCCTGTGTAGATGTCTCGGAAGGTGCAATTGAGACGTCATCTTCCTGTGGTGCTTCTTGACCATAAAATCCATATGGGTCTTCCTCCTTCTTGGTGCGGAGTTCCCTCAATCTGCGCAGTTGCGAGTTGATTTGACTTTCGCAATCTGCTAGAAGCTCAGCAATGACACCAAAACCTTCGCCCAAGCCGGGATCAACTACTTTAGCTATCAGCTCTGGTTTACCTCTCTTCGCTGCGATCAAACATGCCTTGTCGTATTGGTAGGCTAGGCAGTAGTCTCTCATAGCATTTTCAATATTTCCCACGAACTCGAGCTGAATAACGGCTGTTTCCGCATACCTATGGTCAAAGGTCAAAGAAGAAATTAGCTCTTCAGCAAGCGTATTAACTTCATCAGGAAAATGCGTAGCGGCTATTGCTAAAGCTTCTTGCCATTTCTTAGCCGAAGTGTAGCATTCCATGGCATTTCGCTGTTTATTCAACATCTCGTATATTATACCAGCATCGTAGTATTCCTGTTTAGATGAAAGATCTTTAGCGTAGATGTTGTAGATCGTGTTCTGTTTCTTAGTCTCATAGCGATACAAAGCTAACGCATGCTCATATAGATCATGGTCCTTAACATAGGTGATTGCTTCTTCTGAGATACTTTCCTCTGCTTCATCAATCTTGGCCAAGTGGTCCAGGGCTTTGGTAAAGTTCTTAAGATAGTCATCAATGAGGAATTGCCGACGCAAAGGTTTATTATCATACAAGCTTTGTAGGAATGGCAGATATTCACGCGGGTCCATTTGTGATTTTTGAGCGACAGACACAGCTAATTGCACATCATAAAGAGACAAAGCTGCCTTGTATACAACATTTGCATCTTGCAAAAAACACAAGTAGGTAACCGCCGATTCCTTGGTCTCATCATTATCTAATGAAGTAATGAGTCTCAAAGCGTCCTCAAGATTTTGCGGTTTTTGGAAAGCATAGGCGGTAATGATTGTTTGGAGGTATTTTTCACGGTAGGAAGAGCTGCTGAGAAGCACTTCTAAAACAGCTTGACAAATCTTGTTGACTTTGGATTTTGATGGATCAAACATCTTCTTTTTCATGTATTCTTGCATTTCAGTAAGAGGCGCAGGTTCCATTTCAAAAGGTTTTGACATGCTTGAATTTGAAGTGTCCTTGTATTTCGTCTCAGTTACGTCTTCTTCACAGAGACAAGATATGAAAAAGTTCAAGTAGTCGACACGTTCCACTTGATCAATGAAAGTGGTTAAATTGTCGTAGAACTGTTCTGGCGCGTAGTCATGTAATATGTCCAAGCTTATCCTGTGAGTCCTGCAACAAACAAATGCTTCTTTGTAGCGCTTAGCGAGGATGTCTTTTCGAACCTGCGATAACACCATGATTCTGGGATAGATGGTCTCCAAATTCCCACGAGGTGCCTGAAGAACAACAGCTGAGCTCGAAGGTATCACGGAAACTAGTATAGATCCTCTCTCAATAGCTCTTATCCGTTCATCAATCACTCCTTCCTCCATTATAGGAACAGGCTTGAACTCCAGGCTGTTTAAATGCACAAATTGCAAATTATGCTGAGCGGTGGTGAAAAGAAGGAAATTGTCTGTTATTTCTATCGACGTCACAGCTGAAGCCAGTTGAGTCTCATTAGCATAGAGCTTTCCACCGCTTGTCATGCCAAACGCCACCATTTCGGAACTTTCAGATTCCCATGCACTAGATTCAGGCTTTAGAATTATGTGAACTCTTTTCACTCTGAAATCACGAACTAATTGTGGAAATTTGGAAATTTGTTCCAATTGGCCCGCTGCATCAACTTTCATGACTGTGCCATCGCGAGTTTCGTAAACCAGATGATTATAATCGAAGCTGCTTCGCAGGAGAACAACCCTATCGTAAGTATCTACGACACATAAGACTCGTGGTTGAGTTATGTCCTCAGTGTCGATTAGGGCTATGCGTGAGAGATTATCTGAATCCAACAGAACGCCGATTATATTATCGTTGATGAATGCCACTTGTCGCAGCGAATCTAGTTCACTCGCAAACTCCGACTTTTGTAGCTCGCAAACCACGGTGGGGTGTTTTCCTTTTCTCATGTCTTTCAGATTGGCAATAGACGCCAGGCTTAAGCCGTTCCGGTGCAATGCGGCATAGTTTTCGTTGAGAAGACTAACTGCAACATCTATGACGTTATCCGGTGCGCAAAATTCCCTATAAGACATCGGAGGAGGCACGTTGGCAATTTTTAGAGGAGTAATACCAACTGAATTCCCGTCGATGACTAACGACATACCATTGTCATTTGGTTCCAAAGTGGGACCTTGAGTCATCTTGTAAGCAAAGTCCACGATATTCACATCGTCTCCATCGCCAAACATCAAAGTAAAGTCCTTCTCCATATGCCATTTGACGAAGCTGACGTTATTCGCATAGATCTCTTGCTTGAGATACCAGTGATAATTCTTGGTGGTCCACAGCTGAATCCTATCTTTTAACACGATAGTCAACACTTCTGAATTGCAATTCCATGCGAGGCTCTTGATCTCTTCGTCCATAGGTAGTCTTGTGTCAAACTCGCCATGTCTAAGGCCGTTTCTCTCGAAGAAAATTAGCTCTAGCGCCTGCTCATCCTCAAGATGGGCTACACGTTTTATCGAGGCAATTAGAGATCCTTGCGGTTTCCAACTGAGACCATGTTCCATACCGTCGACGGGTTCAGACGCGCTGTCGAGCTGTCCGTCACGCGTATAAACTCTAATGGCTCTTCTTTGTATCTCTGAAGAGTTTTCTTCGGTTCTAACCGTTTCGACTGTCGAAACAGCAAAGTATTCGCAATCTCCCCTCCATGATATATTCACAGCATGCGTATCCATAGAAGTAATCGCACCAGTGTCCACCATATAGGGCATTGTGGGATCTCTAAGCTGATTATCAACAAGTCCTGAAGCCTTCAAACTCGCCAGTGCTTCTCGTTCCACAGCTCTTGCACCTTTACCTCTAAACTGTGTTTCCTTCTTCCCCCAGCCGACTGTTACATGCTTAGACTTTTTCAAATCTTCAACCGTCAATGACACTTCCGCGATAGGCTCAAACAGTTTACTCAGAAGCACGACTTTACGATCACACGTCACCAATGCCAACGTCTCTTCATCAGGCGACCATTCTGCCGCTTCTATTCCGTTATCTATAGTTCCCACAATCTCCACAACACTTTCATTCGGATCATAACTGGCCGGATCATAAGTCGCAGATACAATATCTCCCTGCTTGAAAACGAGCACAACCTGATTTAGATCTGCAAAATGAACAAAACTCAACAATTGGTCATCAAAAGTGTCAATATTGATCGATGCAAGTACATTCTTAGCGCCATGCTTTAAAAATTGTGTAACTTCGATCACTCCTATCTCCAAAGCACCAATAACACACGTTATACTATCTGTAAGCGTATCAAACACACTGCTCAGAAGCTTAAAAGACACTTCGGAATCCACTTCCTGGTAGGGAGACCCGGTAGGTCTCAATTTCCCTCTATTAAGCACAATAAGATTCCTCATACCCTCCGTGACAAGGAATTCACCTGGACGCCTAGCTCAATCAGACTAACAGCACTTACCATCTCTCTATAACACTGGGCATCGCTAATTGATAAACCATTAGAATTGAAAAAAATCATTAAGCTTCTTCGCTTATCATCATCATATACGAATCACCGATGTGTTACCCGCCGTTTCGGGTTTATTCTTATTAAATCCGTATCGTTATTGACGGAAAACATTACCCGGCTACTCAAAGCCGGGTAGCAAATGATGGATCACTCTGTACGACAAATTTTTTTAACCGCCCAACAAAACCCCATAATAATACCAGTTTATTGGCGGCAGATATCATTCTGGAAGCAGATTTTTGATCTCCTGGCGTAATTCTGGGAGCTCTATTAGCGTCAATTCACCTATTCTTTTGTTATAGTAATGGTTTGCGAGTGTTATAACGTTGGTCTCTTGCCCCTGGGGGCTTTCAGCGCTAGGAATGCCATAGGTGAATAGATCGGTAACGAGACCTTTGAGGGCTCTGAGATGTAAGTTGGAGAGTTCTGGTGAGTACATTTTGACGAGCTTGTGGTTCTGGAATTGATCCAGGACTTCTTTGTCAACAATGGGGTCTCTTAGAAGTTGAGCGAGGTCCAGGGACTTGTTGTGGTGTGCCAAGGTCTGTTGACGCTGGAGAAGAAGTTGGAGGAGAAGTAGAATCACATTTGAAGGGTATTCCATTGTCTAGTGGTCTTTGAGAGCCGTTTTGTTTTGTTTCTTAGCTGGAGAAGTGAGTACTAGTAATGATGGTGGTAAACTCGTGCTGTTGAACAAGTAGTTAAGAGACAGAGTGATTCGATAAAAGGAGAACGAGGGCCAATTGGTGGTTGTGATACGATGGGTATGTTTAATGGGATCCAGTTTTGAAGTTTAGTGTTGTACAATTCACTAACGGTCTGTTTTGGATAGATAGGTCTATTGCGAAGGGTCTTGGGGATAAGCTTTATGAGAAGAGGAAGACTACGGCTTTGGAGCTTGAAAAATTGGTGAAGCAATGTGTTGCGGAAGGAGATTACGCTAGGATTGACAAGATTATTGATGAGTTGTGTAGGGATTATGCCTATGCGTTACATCAGCCTATGGCTAGAAATGCGGGATTGATGGGATTAGCAGCTGCTGCGATCGCTTTGGGGACTAATGATGTTGGGAACTATTTGAGTCACATTCTTCCGCCTGTGTTGGCTTGTTTTGGGGACCAAAATGATCAAGTAAGGTTCTACGCCTGTGAAAGTCTGTATAATATTGCCAAGATCGCTAAAGGTGAAATACTCGTATACTTCAATGAGGTGTTTGATGTGCTTTGCAAGGTTAGTGCAGACACGGAAAACTCGGTGAGAGGCGCCGCAGAGCTTTTGGATCGTTTAATCAAGGATATTGTGGCAGAAACCGCTTCCAGTTACGTTAGTGTGGTTAATACTAGCGCTAGAGATGTGCCGCCGCGTGTTAAGACAGATGCGGCCACTGGAGATGTTTACCAAGGAGATTATGAGCAGGATAGCGCTTTGGCTTTCTCACTACCGAAATTCATACCGCTCTTGACGGAAAGAATTTACACAATTAATCCGGATACCAGAGTCTTCTTGGTTGATTGGCTTAAAGTGCTGTTGAATACGCCTGGTCTGGAATTGATCGCCTTCTTACCGTCATTTCTCGGCGGCTTGTTTACGTTCCTCGGTGATTCTCATAAAGACGTTCGAACGGTTACACATGCCCTACTGGATCTGTTGCTCCATGAGGTCGATAGGATCTCCAAGTTGCAATCAGATTTGAGGAAGAAAGAGGCAGAACAGCAGAAAACCGTCGAGGATAAGGCGGAAGGCTCCTCGAAAAAGGTGGATGGGATTCTGATTGCAGAGAAAAAAAAGTCATTGATGAGTGCCTTGGGAAAATTATCAGTGGAGAATAATGAGCATCCTGTGGAGACAGCTCGCCAGCAAGAAGAAGCAAGGCCGCAGCTGGCAGAAGATCAGAATTTGAGCATCGAAGGCGAACATGAATCATCGCTTGCACATGTTGATGGGGAAGACTACATACCTGGACAGGATATTCGTTTAGATTTCCCAGAGATAATTGAGATTTTAGTCAACAATTTGGCATCCTCAGAAGCTGAAATTCAATTGGTCGCTTTACGCTGGATCCGAGCTATCTTGGCGCTTTCTCCTGATGACTTCGTTCCATTTTTTTCCAAGATTCTGTCATTGCTGCTAAAGTTGCTCAGCGATCAGGATCCTCGTATCAGTGAAAGTGCCCAGGTCGTTAACCAACAACTCATCGAACTTTGCAATGAATATGATCATTTAAAGGATCCCACGGCTATATCATACGGTTCTATTGTGAACAGCATGACACTACAGTTTTTTGAAAGCAAGGTTGATGCAAGAATAGCCTGCTTAGATTGGCTTTTGCTCATTTACAAGAAGGCACCAAGTCAGATTCTCGAGCACAATGACAGCATGTTCTTGACTCTGCTTAAATCTTTGTCTGATAAAGATGGGAGATTAATAGAAAAGGCTTTGGTTCTTCTTTCCAGTCTATGCTCCGATTCAAACGATAACTATATCAAGAAATTCTTGCAGGATCTTTTGGCTTTGTTCAACAGAGACGCAAGACTCCTGAAAGCGAGAGCAAACTTTATAATGAGACAACTATGCGCCAGATTGAGTCCAGAGAGAATTTATAGGGTGATATCGCCCATACTCGATTCGTGTGATGATCGAGTCTTCGTGCGTATGATGATCCAAATTCTTAGTACAAACCTGGTCACAGCGCCTGTGGTGGAGCCGCTGCGAAGAAAATTGAGAAACGGTGATGACGGAATGTTCTTCAATACATTGTTCAGATCATGGTGCCCAAATGCCATCTCCGTTATATCTTTATGCCTAGTGTCCGAGAATTATGAAATGGCATATTCTGTTTTGCAAGCTTATGTTAACTATGAGTTGTCGCTGAATGACTTGATACAGCTGGATATTCTGGTTCAATTACTTGAATCTCCAGTTTTTACTCGATTACGCCTACAACTGTTGGAACAACAACGATACCCGTTCCTTCACAAATCCTTATATGGCATTCTAATGATATTACCTCAATCCAAGGCTTTCGATATGTTAAACAGGAGATTGAATAGTGTGAACAACTGGGCTTGGCAGCCCTCCTACGAAAAGCCTGTACATCAGCAAAGAAGTTCTTCGCAGTCCAGTATGAGCTGCACGATGGACTCTGAAACGTTCCCAAGCTCAATCAATCAACGGGTGAACAATCGTGAACTTTTGAAGCATTTCAATGAAGCTTGTTCTGCTAATAGTTCCAAGCTCAACAACGACGAAATTTATGAGACTAAGTTACCATTTCTTACAGATTCCTCAGTCAAAACTTCTCCGTCTCTCAGAGCACCGTCGTCTGACACAGCATCGGTAATCCATAGGAACACTGGACCCAAAAGGAAATCAGGTCGAGATCAATCCGTGACACCATAATATTAACAGGTAACACGCGGAAATTGAAATAGGCAACGTGATACAGAAAAGAGCTTCTTCTAGATTACTGAAGAAGCTCGTCTCTATAATGTGGTTGAAAATTAACCCTCTTCGTTTTCTCTTGACGAATTTGCCTGTTCACAGCGTTCTTCTCCAATTGCTGCATCTTTTTCAGTCCTTTCTTATACTGTTTCTCTGTGACTCCGCTGACCATTCGTCTGTCTGCCGCTGTCACTGTCCGCCTACTTTCTGCTATGTCTGGGGGCATTGGCAGATTCTGCCTATAGTATCTTTGACCAACTCGGTGGCCGACCCTGGCCCCGGTCGGCAGCGTTAATTCCATACCAGTAGTATCCACTGAAACAGTTGTGTAGTTTGAGTTAATGTGTTGCTCAGCGTGATCTGACTCCGAGCTGGCATTATCCTCCTCAGGGTTTGAGAAATGAATTTCCTTCTCATTTGCCGATGATCGCTGGGACTCATATGAGCTCTCACTTAGTGAGCTAAAATCGTAAAATTGAGAAAGACGTTCTCTCTCATCTTTAGTTTCATAGGGAAGCCTACAATGGCGTTTCGAATGCATATGAGCCCTTATACTCTCTAAAGTAGAACCTTCAAAGTTGCAACAGAAACAACGCTTTTGCATCACAATCTTATCGATGAGAAAATTTAGTAAACCAGGAAGGTCAATAAGATACGATCTCTCTGGGATGTACAATCCATGCTCACGGAACATATGGCTAACGTTACGTTCTATCTCCTTGTGATTAACGCCGCAGTAAATACATTCAAAGACGCCAATTCGATCGTTTCCCGTCTCGCTGAAATCATCTGCGGTTGAATTGTCCGAGTCGTAGTTCGATTCACTGGTAAACCCATACTCAGAGACTGTATCTTCTCCAAAATCAGTATTAGTGTCCATACTGAATCCAGAAACTCTAGAAATCTCGGATCCAAGCGATTCAGCGGGGGAACTGGATCTAACGGAATCTTCCTGTTGGACATTTGGACGTCTGCCCCGATCATCATCACGATAATCCCTACGTTTAGTCTTTTTCTCATTCAACAATTGTCGACCATTACTCTTGGGCTTCAACACAGCAAAACCAAACTCATCAACTTCATTCTCTCGTCTCTGTCTCTCTGATAACTGCAATTTCTCAGCAAATTGAGCTGCACTAACACAGGCTAACTTAGCCATCCTTCTCTTCAAATTATACCGATGCCATTCTGTCTTCATATGGTACCTTTGCAAGTCGCTAGACTTGAACTGGATCTCACAGCAATTGCACGTAAAGATTGCTAAACTCATTGGCCTTATTAACTACCTATCTAGGCTTCCCTCACTAGTAAGTTTAGTCAAGTAGTCGAGATGACCTAGCTCTTTTTTATATATACATGGATCAACTATAAAGATACACTTGTATGCAAAGAGTCTGTTAAAATAGCCTTCCTAGAACTTCCATGATGGCTCTGCAATCCTGGGCCACTTACGTTTATATAAAGACATCGCAACGACATCTTGAGCAGAAAGTCTGCCATCAAAAGTTGCCTTGTAGTAGCCGTGAGTACCGAGACTTTCTTTGATAAAACCAGTTCTTCCACTCTTGGTGAATAGTGGTATGGATTTGAACCATTCGATGTCCTGTGGGTGGAAGAACATGTAGCGAACTGTGACGACAGATTTGTGGAATCTGAATGGATGACCAGTTAGGATAACACGCTTGGCTAATATTCTTGTGTGATCAACGTTTAGGAAAGAACCGTGGCCCACTAGTTCGATACCTTTAGGATCTGCTGGTGATATTTTGAAATAGATAGCAGGAGATTGGGTAAAATCCACGGGAGCGAAGAAAGTTGCAATCGAAAGAGTGTCTGGTTGCAGAAAGCTTTCGAATTTATGCACGTTGTTGGGACTGTTCGAAGCTGAAGAAAATAGTGGTTGAATCTTGTATCTTCTGATACCGCATTGGACTAATAGTGGTTCTTCTGAGGGAACGGGTTTATCATACTCTTCCCATCTCTGAATTGATAAGTTTACCATGGCGTTCTTGTGTTCATGAGGTAGCAAACCGTAAATGGCCAGCACACTGTGTCTGGGAGATCCGATAGCACCCCGGAGCCTTGTAGGAAATTTCAGGTATAATTTAATTCTATCTCCAGCGATAACTTGTGCATCGTTTTTGGCTTCTTTTAAGATCTTGGCACGAGTATTTCTATAGTTTGAGATTCTCAGTAAACGGTTCCATTCTGGCGGAGCCTGTGGATCTTTTTCGTCCACTTCCCAATTGCAGTTGTGTAAATTTTTGAGCCCTCTGTATCTCCTCAAGCGTTCAATAGCTGATTCGGTTGGGTCCAGTTCGATTTCATCCGGAAATTCTCTATCCTCCTTCTCCAATGCTCTATACTCGCTTAATTGGCGTGCTTCTTCCTCAGCTGACAGATCTACGAACATTGGTTCAGTAGTGACCCGTTCGTTGTCTTCCATGGTTTCTTCTTCAGCATCTTGCAAGTCAATATCCATATCTTCATCGTCACCTTCGTCGAAATCCTCTCCGATGGTTTGATACTCCTCATTTTCATCATCCATAGGAACGGCATCATCAAGGTACCATTTAGCCTGATATTCTGATGTACCCTTAGGTACTTTTACTCTATTGGTATGTTGCTCTCTACCGGGCAAGAATCCGTGATCGTCATATCTTGCAGCCTCTAGATTTTCGTACTCGAACTCCTCCTGTGACAATTGCTCCATTTCTGCATCATTGGGCGCAAACTCTTCCAATGTCTCTCTATCCTCAGTCGATTCAAAACTATTGTGCAGTTCATCGTCTAGTGCGGACAATCCATCGTTTATTCCTTTCTTCCTTCTCATAGAGCATGAAATTCTTTCTATACGTGATATTTGGAAATCACCCGTATCAGGAATATGAACTAGCCTATTTGCATGGAATCCAATCCCTCGTACTGTTCCCGTTATCATTAATTCACCAAATTCAGAATCTCTTTCAATGAAATTCACTTCGTTGGCAACCATGTAACCTCTATTATCTCGCCATTGCACACTTCGTGGAAATTTTTGACACAGTGTTCTAAGTGCATTAACAGAATCTGATGGCTTCTCTAAATTATAGATTCTTTGTTCACTGGGAAAAAAATGCCTAAAGTAACTTTCCAACGATTGCTTTACATCCAATTGAAATTTTTCCTTAGCATGCACTGCTGATAGGTTAGTAACCACCCCCATGTACGACGCTATACCTTGCAATTCCAAAGCTCTAATTATCTGTTCACCGTATTCGGGATCCACTTCACTAGTACCACTCAAACCAAATACAACAAAATCTGCCACTTTTGCACTATCGAGAATATTCATAAAATTATCCATATCGGGTCTAATAAACTTCAAATTGCTTTTAAAACTCTTGATATGCACATCTTTCACAAATGGCTGGTCCAACTCCCAACCATCCTCTTTATCCTGGCACTCTACAGACAGCAAAAGTCCTTTAAAGACATCAGCAGCACTCACATCACTTGCCAACGGTATAATAGTCACAATTTTCTCAGCTCCATTACCACCTTCAAATAATTTTTTCATTTCTATCGTACTAGCCATCTTTTGATCTCTCAATTGTCTTGCAGCGTTTTTACGCTGCAATTTAGTTAAAACTTTATTACTCTTGGAACTACCATTACCATCACCACCAATTTTCTCAACTTTTCCCTTGTATAACCTTTTCAACGCTCCCTTTGAAGAGTGCCGGGACTTGAAACCCTTGTGTCCATTCTTGATCGATGATCTATGTGAATGTCCCGCCATTACAAACCCAATAGACTCCTAAAACCCACCAACACAACAATTATCAACTCTATGAAGAGATGCGATGAGCTAAAATTTTTCATTTAACCTTGTTAGATCTCTTGGCACATAAATTTGTGACTGTCACATCTCAAACATCCGTACATCCACAAAACCCTCGAGAATCCGTACACCATTTCGATTTTCGTAAAATCACAATAGACGAATTCAATTCCATTGCGATTCCGGACGCGCACGCAACGCGACGCAGACGCAACTGGAAAATCACCAAAGTTTCAGTATAGGCTGTTAGGTACGGGAAGACCGTCGAGGTAGTGATTGGAATAGCAGATGAGCTGGTAATTGATTAGTATAGTTGATTCTAGTGGGTTTTAATCAAATTTTAAGATAGATTACAAGTTACCGATTAAGAGACTATAAATTATCGTATGTTCCGGTAGAACGTTGGGAGAGTGTGGAGTCGAATAGTATACTAACAAGAATATAGAAGATGGCTCACGAAAACGTTTGGTATTCTCATCCAAGAAGATTCGGTAAGGGTTCCCGTCAATGCCGTGTTTGTTCTTCTCACAGTGGTTTGATCAGAAAGTACGGTTTGGATATCTGTCGTCAATGTTTCAGAGAGAAGGCTGCTGATATCGGTTTCAACAAGTACCGTTAAGAAGTGACAATTCTCGTTGCGATTTCGCAAATGAGTATAGATAGTCATCTATGTATCCTTGTGTCTACATAATCAATGAATTAAGGCTCAATACTCGCTAGAATCGTCTTAGGGCTACAATATGATCTTGTTAGGGTACAAGGTTAGGGCATCGGATTAGGGCACCAGGTGTTGATGATTACCCGGCCTTGAGAACGAAGGTATATAAAGACCAGAGGTTAGGTAGTTCTTGAAGATCATTTCTCTTTCTTAAAGAGACCGAATCAAAAACATTAAAAATCGGAAACAATGCCACAGTTAACTACCTAGCTTAGACGGTGGTGAATTGCCAGTGTTTCATATTGTTGAAATACCAGTTTCCAAGAAAAAATAATTGACAGGATAGGAAGTCCGTTGTCTGTGTTGTCCACTTAATGAGGGCTATAGACTTGGGATGTCGAAAGATAGTCAACATTTCTCTTATTCTTTTGTAAAAATCGTAGATTTAGCGAAAATACTTGTTACAGCTTGGGCGTGTGGACTGTGAACATCTTGGGTTGCTGACGGGCTGGAGCGACAAACATCTGAGATTTGAAGCTGCCGATGTCAGTGATCAAGTTACCCTTGGGATACTGGGAAACGTCCAGGTTTGACTCGTCAATATTTTGGGCAACGATCTGGGATTTTAGATGTAACACGAGTTTGGAGGCATCGGGACCGATGATACGCGATTCATAGAATTTTATTAGCTCTGCTTTGCTTAGTCGCGATACGATGCGAGCCTGTCTTTGACGATGGAGGAAATTGTAGTCTCCCAAATAGATAGCAGATGTGTAAACGTTGCTTTCTTCCTTCATGTTCTTGTATTTTTGTAGCAAGCTCTTGCATAGGGCATCCTTGTGCTTCTCAAAGTCCTGGTCTGACATCTCTCGCAAGGATTCGCCGAATTTCTCGAGAAAGTTTTCGATCCGCCACTCTAGGTAGGGTGTTGTGTGTTCTGATTGCACAAGAATACGAATATTGACGGTTCCATGGTTACTGAGGCTTGAGCTGAACACGACGTAGCCGAGTTGTTCCTTGGTTCTAAGGTTGTCGAAGCAAGGCTCGTGTATCATCTGAGCGAATAACCTCGCGGTAGCTGACATTTCCTCGTCGTAGACACCTAGTTGAATCATGTATTGAATACAGGAATTGACGTTCTCAGAGTCTGCTAGTTCCGCTTCGAATCTATAGGTTTTACCCAGGGGAAGAACGTAGGACCTAATTCTAGTATTGTTGTTTTGTGAATTCCTAATGTCGTTTGGAGAAAGGGTTTGAACCAAGGAATGAATTTGGTATGCCTCGTCTAATTTTATATTACCATGGACTAGCGATTCAAAATACAGTTCTTCGTATATTTGTGGGATAAAGTTCTCCAATTGGTCAAATGTGATCTTTTCAATTACGTCAAGTTTCTCTTGAATAGTCCACGATCTTTCATTTATCAATGAAGTGTATACTGAAGAAACTTGAGAATATGGAATCTCCAGCAACTGATTTTTCAAATGCTGTTTGGACTTTTCCTTGAAGATATCAAACCTTTTCCTGTCAGGTCTGAAATTCTTTAAGCCTTCTAAGAAACGTGTTAGAAGTATATCCAGCTTATCATTGAATCCAGATATAGTTATATCTAAACCGCTGTTTGTTTTCACGAATGATAGGTGTAAGTTAGCACAGGAAGCGTCGTACTGGAGATCTTTCAAATAGTCGTTGACCATTTGAACATAGACTGTGGTAAGCATGCTGTTCACAACACTAGCATAAGTGTGAGGTAATTTCAAAGTCGAATAAATGAATCCTCTGGGTTGCCAAAATCTATCATCTTTTTTGTACCATAATTTGCCAATTTGATCGTCCTTTAATAGCATGGGTTCTTCTAATGGTTCCACGTTTTCGAGTTTTTGGACTTGAAAGTTCGTGGCAATAAACTCATTGGGACGAGGTAAATGCAACCTTGAATTTAGTCCTGGACGTTGCAATTTTTTCAATAATTCACTGCTGAATGTTTTGACGGCATACTCAGTGCCATACCATTTCTCGGTCAGATCAGTTTCTAAAGATTTGGAAACCAGCATAACACGGCAATTCTCAACTTTGAGAGAGTTCACATATTTGGTTATCAAGTCAGGTTCGTACTTCAAAAACAAGCTGGTACTCAATATATTTTGTACCGGAATATATGTCTTTTCCAACGCCTTCGAAAGAGAAGAGACAGTACTTGAAGCGCTTCCCTTCTGTTTGAATTTGAAGGAAGCTCTCGCTATATCTTCTAATTCAAGATATATCATTTCCTGTGGGAGCGAATTCCTTAGCATTTCGATGTATTGAAAGATGATATGCGCAACACTTTCGTAGTTTTTCAATCCTTGTTCGGTTAAATCTGTATCGATGCAAAAGAAAGCATTACCTTTGGATACTGTATGGCCGCCGGCTGACAATTCATTAGCCCAACCTAGTTCTTTTAAGCATTTAAGCAGCGAACCAGAACCTTCGTGTCCTATCAAATGGCTTAAGACATGATTTGGCTTTGATTCCCAGTGTTCATCCATGTCAGGAACCGTGAAGGTCACTTCCAGCTTTCTCAAGTCCTTCACCGGTTTTACCAGGATCAATTTCTGCAAATGCTCTTTGTTAAGGATGGGCGCCTTGTATTCCGGCAATGGACGTGCCAAATTAGGCACTTCTTTGAACAGTTCATACGCCCACTCAGACAATGTGTCTAGATCTTCTCTGCCCAAAATACATAGCTTCATCAAGTTCGCAGAGTAACATCTATTGTAAAATTCCAACAACTTCTCGCGAACGTCTACACCTTGCGATTTCGGGATCTCATCCAAAGTCTTCAAATTACCGGTAGAAAATTTATGGTATGGATGTTGTGAGCTCGACAATGACTTATCAAGCTGATACAACCTCCAAATATCGTTCTGGATATTTTTCTTATTCTCACTGTCCACAGCATTAATCTCCTTCTCAGTCGAGTCCTGGTTGAACAAAGGACCAGTAAAGAATCCCGAAAACCGATCCAATGCGCCTCTTAGATGCTCGTAGTTAACTTCAAAATAGTAATTTGTATTCAAAGCTCCAGTATACGCATTAGACGAACCACCATGTTTGCTCAGAAAGCTAGAATATTCATTCTCATCGGGAAACTTCTTAGATCCCATAAACAAAAGATGCTCACAAAAATGAGCCAACCCAGGCAACTCCTCCGGGTCCTCGAAAGCTCCAATATTCACATCCAAAGCCGCTGCCGCTCGATCTGTTGTCGGATCATGAATAATCAAAGCTTTCAAATCATTCGGTAACTGAATAAATCGATAAGATCTATCATCCAAATCAGGTTTAATAAAATTCAATTCAAATTTCTTATAAGAACTCATCATTCTAAACTCTTTCCAAGGACTTAAAATTCCACTACTTGATCCCAATTCACAGCTAAAATTCAAGTTCTTTCTCAATAAACTCTGAACTAAACCAATACTCATATAAACACTCACCAGAACTGCTACAAGCAATCCTAACCTACCACAGATCCATTTTCTTTAATAACCATCATAGTGATAAAGTTCAAAGAAAACCTTACAGAACACTAAACAAACCAAGAACGTTAAACATGGCAAGACTCAAGGCATTCGATTTACTTTCACTCGGTGTAGTATCTGCAGCTGGAGTTTGGATGGGTATAAAGTTCTTTGAACCACTGGTCATTGACCGATTAAGACAAGATGGGAATTTGAGAACTGATATACCCGTACCGGAATACGATAAGAATGGAGATCCCATTGGTTCCAAACCAATGAATGAACTAAGAGATGAATTGATTGCAATTCAAAGACGTGAAAGGAATGAATCAGATCCAACTAGCTCATCTATTCATTAGTGAACTAGCAGAGGCATATCCTATGAGTATCATTATATACGAAACGAGTTACCTACTGAGTAACTCATTTAACATATTATCTGACCAGTCAACCCGTTGCGACAACCTGAGAATACTAGGATAAAATGAACTGATGTCAGTCCCAGATGCTTGGCTAAATACTCATAAACTACCCACTCAATTACTCGCATTCTCTACGATGATTACTCGGAATGGCGCTACCAATCACCATCCATTACCCGGTTACGAATACGAGTATTCTTGGAAATCTATGAATATTATCACTTTCTAGCACTACTCAGCACTGTGCACGAATACGGTGAATACAGGAAAATGAGAATCGAATACAAATCATTCTCTACGTAAATTCAATCACTTACACGATATAGCCGCTGATAGAAGACCAATGGCATAGCGTTAGCTAGTTCATGTTTGGGATCTTAGAAAGGTAGCGGGTATATAGAATCTATAATAGCATAGTCTTATCTGCAAGAGCGACAATCACCAGGTAGAATGGTGAATCGCCTGTGATTTCTGGCTCATTTCTGAATCCTACTCCGTCTATTTTCTACCCTTGCTTTCTACTTCAGACGCTGTAATACGAACATCTATTACTGTGTAACTTAGTCTAAGATTAGCTCCTCGATCAGATCCGCCTACGGAACAAGGTATCAGAGTACTAATCTCGAATGGTTAAAGAAGTTTTACAAACGATCACCCTGGACAAAATGACGAGACTGAAAGTACAAGATCTTGTTATAGCCATCGAGGAACTTGAATCAGCATAGTTGTATGTTTATGCCAGGAAGTCCACTGCTCTTCAAATGAAGTTGTTTACGTGTCCGTTCCTCACTCAACACGATTGTTTACGAGTCTGTATTCATCACTTTGTACGGATATCCTTCATCACTCTGTACGAATTTGATTATCGTTCAGTACGAAGGCATCGAAATAATGCGCTAGTGAAAAATTATTGATATCAAGGCATCTCATCGGATAGAAAGTGTATGGTTTCATATAGTAGATCCTTTGCTTTCCCGTTCCAAGGTCAGTTTGTACATTGTTGAGACGATGGGTAAGTCTCATAAAAAATCTAGAGCTTCTAGGGCACGTTTGAACCCCATTGGGTCCGGTAGAAATGAACAATCAAAGGATGATGGATTGGTGAAGAAGAAGTTACAGCCATTGTTGGAGAAGCTTCACAGTGCAGTACCTAATGATAGAGCTATGGCTTTAGGGTCTACTAGTGTTTTATGTGAGGATTCGTATATGCGGAAGTTGTTGCTTAAGGAAAGGCTGGTTCAGATTGTACTGAGTAAACTGTTGAATGATAATAATACGGATATTGTTGTGGAATCGTTTGGATTGTTGAGAAATATTGCGTTAGAGGAGGGATATGATGTATCGACACAACTTTGGAGGGCTGATATTTGGATGAGTATAGATCAAGGGTTCTGCAAACTGTTGGAGTCGCTTTCAGGGTTGCAAAGCGGTGAGGGACAAGCGGTGAAGAACTCTGGTGAGTCGAGACGATTGCTGTTTGATTATGCCGACAATTTGTTATCGCTAGTTGTGGCCTTGGCTAACGGTTCAGATGATATTCTGCGGCAGGTGCTAGAACGTGCGAAACTCGAACGTTTGTTCGAGGTTATCATTGGTCTGTTGCAATATGGAGTTACCAAATTGCCTGTGGCAGTGCTTAATACGGTTCTAGATCTTCTCTACGATTTCAGTTCGGAATCGTTCCAGTTTATTGAAGCTGTAGCAAACAACGAATATCTGGCGACATTTGTAAGGAGTCTTCCGGACCAGATGAATACTCCGGGTTTTAATGAGCTGACTAAGGTGTTAATTCAGGGTGTATACCTTCAATTCCTGGATATGGATATCACATTTCAGCAGGCAAACGATATTATTCATGCTGTTTGCGATTCAGTAAAGGGAATTGATCTTGAACAGGTCAATAAAGACCTATCAGTTGTGTGTCATGATGAGGAACTGATTAAGAGTAAAGATTCGCAAGTCGCACAAAAGATAAAACATTACACAGTTGCTCGTAGCAACGCCATGATGAAATTGCAGAGTATAGAAATTTCGATCGATCTCATTACCTCTATCATTGAAATGATTGCATCTCTGTCGGAAGAAAAAAAGAGACCACTACCCAACTCGCTCCTGGAGACCTTAATGGTTTATCTACCTCAGATATTCGATAGCTTGAGCCGACAATTCACTTCACGTATTCTCATTGCATGGAATAACCTGCTATGGCTCTATCTGACGTTGGAAATCAATTTTTTCGATCTAGAAGGTGAACCTTACAAGAACTTATGGGAATTCGTTTATTCCGTGAAAGAGGAAGAAATCGACATTAAATTGGGCAAATTGAGCGTTGTTTGGGTGCTTTTAAAGACAATTACCATGCAATCAGATCCAAACGCTTGGCTGTCAACTTTGCAATTAAACAATGATATGAATTTTGTCAATTCCACAATAGAAAACTACAACAAAGATATGAACAACAGCGACATTTCCCGTGAAGACGCAATTGAACTGGGTCAAAGATATTGTGGCATCCTGTCAACTTATGCTACGTTTCAAAACCAAATTCAAATTAACGAAATTATCGGTAAGTTCATATTGGAACAGTTATGCTCACCAAATCTGCCGGCGATGCTACTGGCTGATTACACCAATTCATTGTTCGAAATTTACGGCGACGAAAACTTTGACTATAATCAACCGGTCTTTGTACAGAACAATTTCCTCGACATATTGCGCACCAAAGTAGTACCCAATCTAAAGTCCCAATTCAAACTTGTGGATAAGAACAAGGATCCGCTCATCAAGGAAAGATGTACCGAAACTTTCAACACTTTGGACAGCTTCATTCAATACAAGAAAAATGAGCTAGCAGAATAACAAGTCTCAATCTTCATCTATATATTACAAATACACGCAAACGTACGCATTTCAACTCACTTGGTGTATTGCTTTGCCTGTGCGGCAACCTTTCTTTCATATTCTGCTCTATTTCTCGAGAAAGCCTTCCAAGCTGGCTCTTGAGCAGGAGATTGTGGGTTCGGCGAATCCAACAAATCTTGAACCCCAAGCACGATCTGCTTTAACGTAATTGCAGGTCTCCAGTCCTGATCTTCGTTCAGAATACTCAGACACACCGTACCACTTGGATAGATATTCGGATGGTAAAATCCAGCCGGGAACCGCACTTTTGGTGGTTTTGAAGGATATTCATCGGGATACTCAATAGTTATCGGATATACACCATTATGCCAAATTGTACCCTCTTTACCTGGTATACCAGCTTCCCATTTTTGTAAATTCATCGTACCATCAGCATTTCTTGCTGGTTTAGCAAAGAACCCAAACGGATGATCTTTCCTCCATTTCTTTCTCTCCTCTTGCAATCGTTGTAAACACAAACTGCTCATCTTGGAACCTCTTGGACACTATAACACGCTTCTTGCTGGTAACTTTGTTGTTAGAGATGGTTTACTAGCTAGTTTTCAAAGATGATACGCTTATAAGGACTTGTTCACTACAACGATATAAAAGATACTCTCAATCGTTCTCCCAATCGTCCTCAGTGGTTGTAATGTGATGAGAATCCCACTTCCAGCGATTTCCCTGTCGAATTCCCGCCCAGAGACCTCTTTCTAGCGTAAACCCAGGTCCTAGAGGATCACTGGTGGATTACAGACATGAGAATCAGTATATATAGTTGCCATAAGCTATCTAAACAGTATCTGAATGCTTATTTCTTGGTATTATGTATGTATCTTGCGCAAAGAGCTACGTTGAAGAAACATGAGTCCTTGAGAAACAACTAGTAACGGGACTTAGGGCTTGAACCCACCAAGGTAGCCTCTAGAACTTGACCAGTCATTATCCCTGTGATTAGCTAATCGAGTGGTTTCATAAGCTTGTAAGAGTTGGTGAATAAGATAGTTGGTTCTTTTATAACAGTTTGCAAGACAAGAGAGAGGAACTGAGTGCGATATGGATGCTGAAGAAGAGTACGATGAGTTAGATGACCTGCTTGATGAAGATCCCAGCAAGTTGGAAACCGGTGCGACTTCAGAAGGGTCGTCAGAGGACGCTGGGAAGCCAGTAAATGGAGTTGAAGAAGTGGAAGATCCCGAAGTGAAAGAGATGATGGACGATTTGCAACAGGAATTCTCGAATTTGATGAAGGATGGTGGTATGGACGAGCAAGCGAAGGCTGAACAGGCTGAAAACTTTCAAAGAATTCTTGGAATGTTGGGGGACGCTAGTAAGACGTCTGTCAAGTCAGATAGCGGGTCTAGAGAGCCGCAAGGTTTCAAGAATGTTGTGTCCAAGACACTGGATAGACTGAAGGAGAACGGCAGTAAAGTGGATTCGAATTTGGCCAAGGAAGAGAAACAGAAAAACACAGACGATATTCTATCGCAGCTCCTTGATCAACTTGTGGAGTCCGGTAACGTGGGCGACACCCAGGGCAGTGAAGATGGCGTTGACAACGCTATCTTGCAGATCCTTAACCAGATGTCTTCGAAAGAAGTTCTGTATCAACCAATGAAAGAAATGCACGCAGAGTTCACCCAATGGCTGCAGGACCACTCAGAAGACGAAGAACATACCGACAAGATCGACATATACAAGAAACAATACCATCTCGTTGGTCAAATCATCGCAGTTTTCGAAAACGACTCTTACACGAACGAAACCAACAGAGAACAGATAACTAACCTCCTGGATGAACTAGAACAGCTTGGTGACTCCCCAGTGAGCAAGGGTTTCAACAACGCTAACGAGAACAACGAACTAGACGATTTTGCCAAGATGTTAGAGATCGACGGCGACGACAAAAATCTCGGAAATCTAGACAAAGAATTACAGGACACTTGCAAGCAACAATAGCCATACAGTACACTCATCCAAGGTCCCAGGGACAAGCCCAGGACCGATCCCAGGACCTTCCAGGTCTTCTTATAGTCGTTATTTAACGTTACCAGTTGAACTTCAGAGGGGTTACCCGGGCTTCCAGTTGATGGTTATAAGAGACCTCGAGGATTTAAATCGACATAGATGAGATCTGGAGACAGTTTCTTTGCCATAAAGAGTCCAACTGTCGGTGTTTACTGTCTTCATTCGTTAATTAATCATGCGTTCTACTACTGTTGCTTCTGCTGTTGTATCTTTGGCTCTTTTCTCGAGATCTGTTTTGGCAACTCCTCCAGCTTGCTTGTTGGCATGTGTTGCTCAGGTTAATAAGGGCTCTAGTTGTGATTCTATGAACTTGGTTGTTTGTAACGGGGGAAAGAATGGTGATGCTATTGAAAGTTGTTTGAATTCCCAGTGTCCTGGTAATGATGCCAGTACTGCCATTGATGCGTTTAAACAGGCAGTTTCAGCGCAAGGAGGTAGCGTTGGAGGTTCTAGCTCGAGCTCTAGCAGTTCTTCGAGCTCTAGCACTTCTGCTAGTAGCAGCTCATCGAGTTCGAGCGTGAGTTCGAGCTCCGACAGCTCAAGTGCTAGTTCTACAATTTCTAGCTCTTCTGCTACTTCCAGCAGTGCTTCTTCAAGCAGTGTTGCAAGCTCTACTGATGCTCCAAGCTCTAGTGCCTCAAGCTCTAGTGCTGCTCCAAGCTCTATCGTCTCAAGCTCTACTGTCTCAAGCTCCACTGCCCCAAGCTCCACTGTGTCCTCTGTCTACAGTTCCAAGACATCATCTGCCACCATCTTTGAAGGTGCAGCTGACATGTTGCAAGTCGGTGGCTCTGCCTTTGTCGTTGCAGCTGCAGCTTTGTTGCTATAAGAAGTTCGATTTACCTTTCTCACTAAAACATATACCCCGGATGCAAAATTAGTTCATATCTTACCTGATCCATTATATATTTGTAATGATATATAAATTGAGAAGGCAATTCACGTTTCTTTAGCCTGCTGCTTCTGAATAGACAGGCGGTTCAACGTATTTTGGTAAGATGTCATTTCGAAGATCTTTTCTGGTTTGAACAAATATCTGCATTGGCCTTATGATAACTTCTGATTGTTTAGTCGTCCCATTGATATCCCAATCGATTAAAAGTTGGAAATTGAATACCCTCTTGATCGTACAAGTCTTGAAACTATACAATCTATTGCCGCGATGTCTGTAATCTTCTTCATTAAACTTCAATCTTTTCAGCATTGGATGATTTCTCAATTTAATTTCACACTCAATAAGTGCCTCTTTCGAACCGCTCTTGTCAGCTATTACTTTGGAGTTCTCAAAATCGAGCAGAGTTGGAGATATCTTTGATAGATTATCAACTGTTGCCAACCTCAACGATGAATAATTCTCGTTTGCCACCCCTTGTGACAAATAGGTAGCTATCTCCAGTAAATTTAGCTGGACCTTTGTTGGTACAATGGTCCATTTCTTGAGCTCGGTAACATCGCCTCTCATCATAAGGAAAACTTTGTCGAATTTTCTGCTACCAGCGCAGAATAAATCTTCGTTCCTATAAGTTTCTCTTAGGCCCTTGCTTCTCACTTCTACCCACATTAAGCTCTTTCGATCGGGCAGTCCTATCCAAAATGACGATTTGTAAATTCTTGTTTGGTCATTACCGCTCGCGGTACCGACCATAGTCTCATCGTCCCATCGCAGTGGATTCATATTAAACTCTCCGGATGTCCCATCGCGTGCAGCTTCCATAGTACTTGGGAATCGACGGTTCGTGGGTTCCTCTTTTTCATCTGCCTCTTCATAAGCCAAATCCTGCGCTTCAGGTATAAATTCAATAAGCTGAATCTCTCTCACCAGTCTATTAAACGGTTTATACCATGAATTTGGCTTCCCCAGCTCGATTTGAACCTGTACCATGTACAGGATTTTCCCGTACGAGTAGAAATACAGATCCAAATTATCTATCTTGGTCAAATCCCTCCACAAATTATTATAACTCGGTGGCATTCGGGTTTCATCGCGTGTACTGAAACATATCAGTCCCTTGGTATGATTCGCTAAGCATTTTGGTCGTCTTGGAATCTTGTCAAATGCAAATTCATACTCATACTGACCGGGTTTCATCTTAAATGGTTTAGAAGATCCCTCAATCGCATCCCAAACATTATTCGGTGGGAATACCCTCTCAGTATAGCTAAACAACGTGTGGTAAGATCTATTATCCTGTACTGGCATCATCATTCCATGCTGCCCATAACAATTTATAGGATCCACTTTAGTCAGAGTTTCTGTGAAACCCTTGAGTATAACACTGATGGTCTTGATAGACTGAGCTTTATTCAACTGAATCTTCACTGAACCAGATATACAATCATTTGTACTGTAAAACTCACCATTCAAAGGAGGCTTCAAAACTATATTAACTTCAGTAGGAGCCATACTGGGACACTCAAACAACGATATCAACGACACTCAACCAGGCCAAATACCTTCCTTTACTGTAGTAAGACTGAAAGTTCAAGGGCATCACCGATTTTTCACCTACTAAGCTTAGATCAACTAACTAAGAACCAAGGTTAAAGAGCACCATTGGAGGCTTATCGATGGGTCTTGAGATGCTGCCAGCCACCAGACGACTCATATCGACCAGTTCATCAAGACTCTTTGTGAATAAATTCTTTAAGAATGTGGTAGATGCTGCACCAAAGGAACATATCGTTAGGGAACTAGTGAAACCAATTGGTATGAAAGATCCACCAACGTCACAGACTGTTTACTCTAAGGGGAACTCGTTCAGGGAAATGTTTGATCGTGATAAGACCGAGAAGAGAAGTCAGGAACTTGGTGTTGAATTCACCAAATCTGGGATGTACGAACTTCATGCGTTCCAAAAGCATGGAGGCAAGATGTTTATATCACCAAGATCGTACTGGAGGGCCGATAGAGCATTTTACTTCCCGCACTTGAAGGGCACTTCGCTGTCCGGGGCCACTAGAGACCTGGAAGAGATCCTGAGGGGGAAGACGAGTATCGTGAGACTTTTCACCAACAAAGTCGGTGACGATTTATCCAAACAGTACTTTCAAAACGGCGAACTGGATCTGGACTATCTTGGGGAGGATTATCGGAAGCTTTCAGCTTCCGATACGCAAATTGTCGAGGTCAGTTTACTCGAGAACGTTGTCAAGTCGATCATAGCGAAACTATCTACCTACAAGTTACGCTCACTAATACCGCCTTCAAGACACGCTAATTACCTGCTGTGTGACAGAGACCAGCTACCATTTACAGTGAGGGAATCGCTAGAGATCAATAACATTTACACGGGCTACGTGATTGTCGTCGATCCCAATCTGAAGATCAGATGGATGGCGTGCGGCCCAGCCTCTCAGGAAGAGTTCAAGCTGCTGTGGAAATGTGTAAGAGGCATCAGCAAGGAATTTACAAAGCCATCCCAGGGCTCAGAGACATCATAGAAACCTGTATATAGACCTCTATTCTAGCTCTGTTTAAGCCTGTCGTGTGATACGTCTTTACTATGGACCATTGAAGTTAGCCTATGATGGGTTAGTTCAGCAGAGTTACTAGTATAAAAGGTGATAAGATGCTGGCAAGATTCTATTCGTCTTCGCCAGCTGGGCCTAAAACTCAGCCAACGTCTCGTCACGCATTGCTGTACAGCAGATGGGCGAAACCCGTAAGTAAAGTATTTATGCTAAGCATCGGATCTTATTATTCGTTAATGTATCTTTGGGAATACTTGGAAAGAAAAGAATTGGAATATGAAGAATTAAGTAAAGTTTGACTTTAACCCTATGTAAGAGTTTATAGCTTCAATTGCCCAACGGAATTGATCTCTTTTTGTAATCTTTTCTCAACGGCTTCCAAAAATTCGTTAGTGTTCACGTAGGAATCTCTATCAGTCTTGCCGCAGGCGAAGGCGAGATCCTTTGTCATGATACCGTCTTCCTGAACGGTGTTCAAAGTGGCTGATTCTAGTAGGTTGGCGAATTTGACGACTTCTGGTGTGTTATCCAGTTCGCCTCTTTTAGCGAGACCTCTGGTCCATGCAAAAATGGAGGCGATCGAGTTTGTGGAAGTTTCCTTACCTTGCTGGTGTTGTCTGTAGTGTCTGGTGACGGTACCGTGAGCTGCTTCACTTTCAAAAGTCTTACCATCTGGAGTGACCAGGACTGAAGTCATCAACCCTAAAGAACCGAAACCTTGCGCGACGATATCAGATTGCACATCACCATCGTAGTTTTTCAAAGCCATAATGAACCCGCCCTTTGATTTGATCATCTGAGCAACCATATCGTCGATCAAACGGTGCTCATAAGAGATGCCGGCAGCTTCAAATTGGGTCTTGTATTCAGCATCGAACAATTCCTGGAAAATGTCCTTGAATCTACCATCGTATTTCTTCAAAATGGTGTTCTTGGTGGACAAGAAAAGGTTCAATTTTTTGTTCAAAGCCAATTTGAAAGATGCGTGTGCAAAGCCACGGATAGATTCATCGGTATTGTACATGGCCAGAGCAACTCCTGCGCCCTTATAGTCGTACACTTCCATTGTCTTTGGTTCAGAACCGTCCTCTGGCCTGTAAACCAATTCCAATTTTCCCGGACCGGGAATAATAGCATCGGTAGCCTTGTACTGGTCAGCATGCGCATGTCTACCGATGATAATAGGCTTCTCCCAGCCTGGCACTAGACGTGGAATCCTGGGGATCACAATTGGCTCACGAAACACGGTTCCACCAAGAATATTCCTAATAGTTCCGTTTGGAGATTTCCACATCTTGCTCAAATTAAATTCCTTAACACGAGCTTCATCTGGAGTGATAGTAGCACACTTGATACCAACTCCATACTGCTTAATAGCATGGGCAGCATCAATAGTAATCTTATCCTGCGTAGCGTCACGTGACGTCACCGATAAATCATAATATTTCAAATCCACGTCCACGTAGGGCAATATGAGCCTATTCTTAATCCTGTCCCAGATGATACGTGTCATCTCATCACCATCCAGTTCCACAATGGGATTTTTAACTTTGATCTTTGATAAAACCGAACCTGTTGAAAAAAATCTTCTTGAAAGCATCGTTAAATTATGACCAATTCAGCTCTGTACAACCACCTAAGACCGCCAGTAAGTACCGACACACAGCAAATATTCACTGTAGTTGAAAAGTGCTTTGTTTTTAGTCTCTTTAAATGCCTGGGAATTTAAACTTTCAACAAAGCTCCTGTCCGACATGGACGGGGTCGGTTCCGGACTCATCCATGTCATTTGTGACGGCAGTTGAAATTTGAGAGGTCGGCGGCTAATTGTTTGATAATATACATCACTTTTACAGAGACAAGAGTAATGAAGAGTGGTGGTTTCCAGTGGTTATAGCGGTCTTTATGTCGGACGGACTGTTCAATCAACCGTTTGTGTATTGTGGAATTTGCCACAGACAGTCTACCAGAGAGGATCCACTTCATTTGACTTCGTGTGCTCATATACTGTGTTCAGAACACTTGAATACGGCAGTGTGTCCCATATGCAAGAATAAGGACGTGATGGCAATCAGACTTGTTGAGGGCAAGCAGTTGCCGCAGGATATAAGAGACCTTTTCCAACCGATGTCTATCCTTTTGGAAAATCTGTACATGGTATCGCAGTTCCAGTCCAGCGGCTTGGTAAACCAATGCCGCTATTACCAGGAGCATTGTATCAAGCTGAGGGATAAATGTGCCCGGCAAAGACAGCTTCTTTATCAGGCGAAGCACGAGTTGGACTGTGCGGCAAAATTGAAATCTAGAATAGCAGAATTGGAAGCCGTTCTCGCGAAGCAGGGGGACTCTTCTAGTCGATTCAAGTCCACTGAGACATCTGTGTTTACAGCGTTGAAGCCACCAGATACGGTCGATTTAACCGCCGAGACAGGCGATAACATAGCCGCCCAACAGGAAGAGCATTCATTCCTTCGGAAACTGAAGAATTCTTCGCCATTAAGACATAAATTACAGCGGCAAATGCCATTAAAAGTGATGCCGAGATCTTCTGAGGAGAGAACTGATGGAGCTATTGCAGAATCTACTCAATTGAATGGCATTACTTCTACACCTGGCGATTATTACGGGAAGTCATCCGATACTTCTTTGATAGAGGGAACATCAAGCAGGATCAACAGCGATCTCGGCGCCAAAAAAGCCAATGCCATGAGCCAAAGTCAATTTCCTAGTGCCTTGGATAAACTGAGAATTGTCAAGAGAAATCATACATTTAACAATGTGCTAAGTGCATCCCGAGGACACCAAGGTTTAACTCCGCACAGCTTCCAAACCCAGACTGGTCTTTTAATGCGCAGCAATACCAGCCGCCAAAGAAGCTCTGGGTCACAGAGTCTGATAGGAAAGGGAACAAACAACAAATTTCGACGGATAAAATAGATGGTATGTGTGTGAATCTCCGATTTAATTATATTGAACATAAACATGGGAATACAAAATGATATAAGCGGTTATTCTCCCTCTGAGTTCCCTGTTGCAAGTTTTATTTCTCCATTGAATATTGAATATACAGTGCAATGCACTATGAGAATGCTAGCGGACAGTTAGCTTAGAGGATACCAGATTTCTTCAATTGCACATAAGATGCGAAAAATGGAACTAAAAACCCTAAGGAGAAGAAACCAAAATGGATTAGTGCAAATGGAATCTTTCTATTGTGAATCTTAACTGGGATATTAGAATAAACACCTTCTTTGAAATGCACTTGTGATCTCAAAGTGGATGAGAATGCTCTTCTCGTGGAAAATCTAACCAATTGCTGTCTCAACATTTCCGTCTCAAATTAACCTTGTACAGTGGTAAACTACAAGAAAGTATCAATGAAAGTGGAACTTCAACAGACTCTCAAATTGTCTTCAATTGATGGTCGTTTTCCTTACAAAAATCGAATACGCCGATAAAAACGAATGAACGCGATGTTTGGGTTCGGCACCATAACGAAGGGCCGAATGCAGCTCGTTGATTGGTCGTGAGCAAGAGAATACGCAGGAAGAGACCAGATGAACTTTGACACACTGGATTGTCAATCTTGGTCTCTTGATGGAGACCACAAGCTTAATTTTCATTAAAAGGAGAAGAACAGTTTATCTCAAGAGAATAAGTGATTTTTACTGACTAGACCACGCAATTATTGATTGATCAAGATGTCTGCAATTGCTCCAATTACTGGTACTTTAAAGAAAAGAATTTTAGCTGATATTTTCATCGGTTTTGCCCTAGGTGGTGCAATGGCAAGCTATTGGTGGTGGGGATTCCATAAGAATGTGATTAACAAGCGTGAGACGTACTATGCTCAACTAGCAGAACAGAAAAAGCTTGAAAACTAATAAAAAGAGTACCTATCAAATTGTGAATTTACTATTGCAACTAAAATACCTGTCATTATCATACCATTCATGGGTTTGCCTTACACATACGGAAAGAATAGTCAATCGGAAGAATATTAACATCCATGGATTATGTCGATCATTATTTAATCCTCTATATATTCAAATTTATTGAGCAGAATGGAGTGTCTTATTGGATATAATGAGTTCCGTTTATTATACCATCGCATACAAAGATAAATCTCTTGTTGATATTCATGGCTTGTAGTTTATTTTGCAAGAATTTCAAAGTTGCAATCTCACCTAATGTGACACCTCCCAGAAATGCAATTATTGTTATATCGCTTGTCTTGTTATCCTTTTGACCTATAGTGACTCTCTTCTTGTTCTTCTTTAGATCTAGAAGCCAGGACTCTTCATGCACCAGGTTGGCATTGCCGTAAATCTGCTCGAAAAGTGGACCAGTCTTAGCCAAACTGGGTCTCCTAGAGATGATGTAAGGTTGCTGCGAGGCATAGTTCTTGCTGATGACAGATCTGTCATAAAGTAGTTGCACGAACCTGACTGCCAGAGGAATCACACCACAATACGCAAAGGTAGCATCTCTTGGATTCGCAGCATCGTGGCTACTCTTAAGGTTTGGGACTTCAGTGGCTTCGTCTTCAATGGGCGGCAGAGTATCCAGCCAAGTGGATATATAACGGTATTCCTTGTTCCAAGCGCTATTGTGGGTGGCTAGTAAACTTTTACTGGAAAATAGCCCAGAGAGAGTTAGCCTTTCTAGTTGAAAGCAAGTTTCAATTCCATAGCTGTCGATCAGTTCTCGCTTAATCAATTCGTAATCCTTGTCCCTCAAGCCGTATTTGCACAGTGAAGATAAGCATATTAGTCTTAAAATGCGTTTTAAACTAACTTCTCCCTCGTAGATCAGTTCCAGTAAACTATCACAGCTGGATCTATGGTCAAGGTTTCCCAGCAATAAATTTTGCTCGAGTTCCAATATTCGATTGAACTGGATGGATGCATTGTTTTCAACTTCTTGAAGAACATTGGACGACAAGGTTGTATGAACTTTTAACAACTTCTGTTTGGCTTGCAATGATGACAACGATTCGACAAACTGTTTTATCTCTCCAACACTTTCAGCTTTATGTCTAGCGTCGTACTTGTCCTGCAAATCTTTAGCCATTTGATTTAGCTGTGGTCCCAGAGCTCCAAAATTCATAAATTTTAAATTATCCCATATTTCATCAGTTCGGTATTTTAATGCTACATCTTCCAGTCCATTTACCTTTCCATCCGTTGAAAGTCCATAAATCTCATCAAGCAAACCGGAGTAGGTCAATTGTGTCAGTAATGGAGTCAATGGATCCATATCTCGCTCAAAGACAATCAAATCTTTCTCAATGCCACTGTATTTATCACCATATAGTGTATCCTTGATGAAAGTTTCTTCTTCATCTTCGCTTGCCTCTATTCTGCCTCGAAGAAGATGAACCAGTCTTTTCGATTCCTCTCCAAATGCAATAGCATCTGTAATGATAGATTTCGTTTCCTTTATCAAACTTTGTAAGCAATTGGCCATATTATCCACAAGAATAGCCCTAGTAGCGGATTGCATAGAGAATACTCTTGGTGAATACATGTTCCCACCATCGCTATTGAATAAAAAATTCCCAATAAGCAAATTATCGTCTATCTGTGGTAATGCCAGCATATCTAGCCGGTGTAAATGTACATCAATCTCTTTTGGGAGTTGACTTTGAATAAAATGTCGAATCTTAAAACCTTCATCTTGTCCATAATTCACAAGACAATTGGCCTTCTGGGTCTCCCAACTACAATATATCAAATTAACAGCTTTCAGGCTTAATTTGTCCAAAATATCTGGCAATACTGCTGGAATACTCAGATCTGAACGTACATCAATAAGGAATACAACTTCCATCTCAATTGTTGAATTCAAAATACTCGATAAATCGTTAATCGTTTGTCCATTCAATGCAATTATCTTTCTCACAGGTGTAGACGACGTCAATTGACTGAAACTAATGAATTCACCGATCACAGACACCATCTCAGGTTGTAGTACCAAAATTTGGTCTTTAGAACAGATTTCTCTTAAAATTCCACATAAAGAACTAGCCAGTTTCTTGCTAAGACGACGGGTATTCCATTGAGAACTCATACCAACTGGATCTGGACCACTTTGACCTTTAAATCTCTTAAACTTACAGTACTTTATACTTTGACCACTGTATTTAAAGACCGGGCGACAGTAAGAGGCTATCTGGCGACACAAATTACTGACGCCGACTATAAAAATTTATAAAATGCTCTTTGATGGTCTCCCAGCTAGTTTCATCACGTTAGGCAGATATACCGCTTCTTGTAGCGAATTCTTTATAATATTGTAACATTTCTGGTGTAATACCTCTGGAGATGCCAGTTAATGCTTTGTGGAAATGACGTGCTTTTACACAATTTGTGTCTGTGTCTTCCATTATGGCTGCGAGACCAGCTTCTTGGCAAAGAAGCACTATTTCAGCACCAGAACAGCCTTCTGTCTTGTGTGCCAAGTCTTCGAGGTCGTAATCGGGTTTATGGTCTTGGGAAAAATTGGTAGAACATTTCTTAAGGATTTGTAACCTTGCTGCGTAGTCTGGAGGTGCAACGTATATGTGTCTATCGAGTCTACCGGGTCTTAATAATGCTGGATCGATTTCATCTGGTCTGTTGGTGGCAGCAACGATTACTACGCCTTTTAGCTCTTCGACACCATCAATTTCGTTTAGGAGGGAAGTTAATACGTGGTTAGCTGCGGATGTTGAAGGACCATCTCTATCAGGCGATAGTGCATCAATCTCATCAAAGAAAATAATACTGGGAGCTGCAGCTCTCGCTTTGCGAAAGATATCTCTTATTGCCCTCTCGGATTCACCAACATATTTGCTGAAGATTTCAGGACCTTTCACAGCTAGGAAATTGAGTCCCGATTCTGTCGCTAGTGCTTTGGCGGTTAAAGTCTTGGAACAGCCAGGTGGACCATATAGTAGCACTCCTTTCGGTGCCCTGATACCGAGTCTAGAAAAAGTTGCAGATGCCTCCAAGGGCAACTGGATCATTTCCACCATTTTGCGCTTCAATTCTTCCTGACCACCAATATCAGACCAATACACCTTTGGCATTTCTAGGAAAATCTCTCTCATGGCACTTGGTCGTACCTCTGTCATTGCATGCTCGACGTCTTCGATAGACACTTTGAGCGACTCTGTAGATCCCTCGCTTATTCCTCTTGTGATTGTTCGCATGACTGATTCTCTGCATAAAGCTACCAAGTCTGCTCCGACGTATCCATGCGTCTTCAATGAGATACTCTTGATATCATCCTGTGACAGTGTATGACGATCGGGGGACATTTTATTGAAATGTTTGGTTAAGATATCCAATCTTGCATCTGCATCTGGTATCGAAATTTCAACTTCTTGATCAAATCTACCGGGTCTTCTTAAGGCAGGATCGATCGAATTGGGTCTATTTGTTGCAGCCACAACCACAAGTCTTCCAGCGGCGCCCATCCCATCCATTAGTGTCAATAAAGTAGCGACCACTCTGCTCTCAACTTCACCAGAATCATCATGCGAACGATTTGGCGCAATTGAGTCGATTTCATCTATGAATATGATCGAAGGTTGGTACTTTCTAGCCTCATCGAATATTTCACGCAATGCCGCCTCAGTTTCACCCAAATACTTGGACACAATTGATGGACCATTGATCGTAAGCACATGAGCGTTACAAGTGTTCGCTACGCATCTCAATAACATCGTTTTACCCGTACCAGGTGGTCCATGTAACAATATGCCTCTTGGTGGAGTAACTGCAAATTGAGTAAAGAGCGATGGCTGATGAAGAGGCAACTCTATCGTATTCCTTAGGACATTAACCTCTTTCGCGAGACCGCCCACCACATCGTAATTCAAAGCTTGCGGCAGATTGTACTTAGCATCGGGCTCCAAGCGGTTAGTCAATTTCAACTTAGTAGTGCCCTTACGATATAACACCGGTAAAGATAAGTATAGTGAATCTGCGATCCCACTATCTTCGTTATCGCCAATCTTGCATCGAGACAGATCGGGCAAACTCTCGTCAGCGACATCCACGACGCAAAGTTTGCAAGTCGCACCATTGCCTAAATCAAATTCCTGAAACATCATCCCGGGCATGATAATTCCACAATCATTCAGTAATTGCTCAATTCTCCTCTCTGCTAACGCTTCAATCTTCTCTGACGTTCCAACTGTAACAACAGAACCATAATTTGGCTGACTTCGAACTTTCTTGATCTCTAAACGATCACCAAATATAATATTTCCCACAGCTCTCAACGTATCAGAGATCATCACAACATTGCTGGGATGAGAATCCTCTTCGCCTGGCTTCGCAACAGCGACTACACCTGCTGTGCCAACTTTACTGATAACACACATAGATCCATTGCCAATTTCAAGTTCTTTCAAAACATTGGGATGAATTACCACAGTACAGGTATCTTTAGAGCCGTATTGCTTAACGGACAATGGTCTCGCTATGTATTCAACAGGTAACTTAAACTTTGACGCCTTTAAACCATCAATATTGGCGCTAGAAGAGCTCTTCTTTTTGGAGGATGAAGCTGAAGAACCATTCTTGGAAACCATTCGACCCTGAAGCCACCAATCGATCTATTTGGTCTGCTTTCTTTAAAAGTTCAGTACTTTCACTACTTATAAGTTAGTGAAATTTTCAGTATTACTACTAAGAGACCATCACTACTAGTATTTATATTGCTAATGCTCGAATCCAGGCCATCTTCCACCGTCTTACTGACTCCATTATAGATGCCAGACGTTGTCAGAAATGTGGTAGCAAGAGCGTTCAAATCTGTGGACTTTCCAGCTGTTTTAAAAGAGAGTGTGCTTAGACGACAGGAGGGTGGAAATATACAGCGATTGAAGAAGTTGGGCAAGTCATTGGAACCTGATAAGTATAGGATTAAGCTTCAAGAACAGTCTGAATTGATTAAATGTTTCTATCCGACGAGATTTGCAAGAATAGAGCTACCGAACGGTGAAAATTATAGTAACAAACAGTTAGAGATGTTGGGTAAGAATCTTCTCTTATTGAGTATGAATATGACGTTCTTGAATCTATTCAAGAGATCTGACCAGGACATATCAGGCTTTGATTTCAATTTTTCGATGAAAATGGACCATATGAGTAGTTGGAAAAAGGATTCACACGAATTGATACGACGATTTATCAAGGATAGGAAGTTGGTGAAATTGGCGAGACTTCCGGCACCCTGTAGTCGGATTCCCGATAGAATTCAGTATGGTTTTGATCAAAAGGCGTTCAATGCAGTTATTGGATATATTTCAGTGACAAATGAATCAACGGTGGTCAACAAGTTTCTCAGAGAGGAGATTACAAACCCAATTGCACGGGCGATTTTGGTACGTTAGTGTGGCTATAATTACAAGTAAAGTGAAGCGGCAAATACAATATCTCTCTTGATGAGCTCTTGGGCTTGACTCATCTTCATGTGAAGGTTGGTGTTACCAATGATTATTGATGCAGTTTTCACTTCACGACAAATTTCGTCTAGCCAAGTTATGACTCTAACGACGGTACCTTCCGCTTCGACACTTATCTCCATGATTTCTTTGAAGGAAAGACCGCGAGCCCACTCGTAAACAACATTCATAAGTGCAAACCTTTTTTTCTCCAGGAATTCTGCTTCCTCTCTGGTTAGAGGAATTTGGTGTACTTCGTAAACTTTCAACATTTGACTGTAAATTTCTTCAATACGTTTTTTGCCCCTAGCAAGTCTTGGTGTAACGATTGGTGGTTCTTCCTCTCGAGTACGACCTTCGTAAACGAAAACTGATAAGAGCGCAACGATTTCTTCTGGCTCAAAATCACCCAAGAAATTGTCTAGAATTAACTCTGTAAGCACTAATTCATATCCGGAATTAATCTCACAAGCGACTCTTCCTTTCAGTAGAACGTTTTGGTTTTGGTCGATAAATCCGGCATCTTTCAATACAGCCAATCTCCTCTCATAATCCGGCAGTAAGTTCAAGTTTTGGTCTGACATCAAATGCCGTAAATTTTCAATCTCCTCTTGAATCTTGAAAGCCTTGTATTTTGGCAGGAACTGCTCAGCGAGGCGTGGGTCGCTCACTGCTCGGAAAGACATGATCTCTGTCTTGATATTATTTCTTTCCAAGATCTTTTGATGAACTTTCAAGCTCCCTTTTTTCTCTGCTAAACTTTCCTTTAATCTCTGAGAAATCTTTAAAATGATCCTTACTTCATCATCAAATTGCTTCACAGATTCTTCATCCTTTTTCATAATGCTTGTAAAAGATATCTTCAGTGTGTAAGCCGTTATAAGCTCAACGGAAGTTAGTGGAACTTCCTCCATAAAATATCGAGTACTTTTAAACCTGGTAAAATTGTTAATGGTATATTTGGCCATGCCCGCAATATACGGCAAGTGATTTGGATCACCGTTACTCAACGTATTCGGTTCTGTGAAAGTCATCACAACTGCAGAATTGTCTTTCATATTCGTGCGGAATATGAATCCGAGTCTAGCTTTGTCATTTGAGTCTCGAAAGACGATCAATCTTCCCACTTTTAAAGCATGGAAAATTGCGTCGGTCTTAGCCAGCTCTTCCATCATTTCGGCAGTAACCTTCCGATATTTGACGACTGCATTCAAAAATCCGTCAATGTCGGCATTAGAATCGATAGTATCATAGAATTGTATCTCTTGCAGTTTATCCTGCAGTTCGACAATCTTCTTTTCCTGCTCTGGCAAGAGAGTCTGCTTAGAATTCTCACTAAACGAGTATTTTATCATCTCCTCAACTTTCAACGCTTCAATCCTGAGGAGATTCAAAATCATATTGTAAGTGAGCCTAAACTGTGATTGCAGTTTTGTTGGAATGCCAAGTGTAACTTCCTTAAAAGAAGCTGATTGCAAAGGATCATTATAGGCCATGACTATAACGACACCCTTTTCATCTAAACCACGACGACCTGCTCTCCCGGCCATTTGGGTGAATTCACCGGGTGTCAAATTTCTCAATCCAGTACCGTCATGTTTCTGTATCTCGCTGAAAACAACAGTCCTGGTAGGAAGGTTCAAACCCATGGCAAATGTCTCAGTCGCAAAAAGAACTCTAATTAAACCTCTAGCGAAAAGCATTTCAATAAGTTCTTTTACAATAGGTAGTAAACCTCCATGATGAACTGCAATACCACGCTCCAACAGTGATCTTATCTTCAAAATCTGCGGTAATTCTCTATCTTCTTTCTTTAATCTAGTTACTGATTTCTCAATGAACATGAAAATCTGAGATTTTTCTTTACCATTGCAAAAGTTGACACCTTCTAGCCAATCTGCGTACTCTTCACACCGTTTCTTGCTGAAAACGAAAACAACCGCCGGTAATAGATCCTTCGATTTCAGATAGTTAACGACGTCAGGCCAAGTCTTTTTAGATGGACCACTTTTTTTAAAAAATTGACTTTTGTTTGATCCGACAGCTCCAGCTCCACGAGAGCCTCCTCTTCCGTTGCCACTTCCGCCGCGTCCTCCACGTCCTCCACGTCCTCCACGTCCTCCTCGTTGTGATGTGCCTCGCTGACTAGACCCACGTTGAGATTCCTTCTTCTTAAGATCATTGACAGGCTCACCTGCTAGTAAATCTTTGTGCTTCTTGAAATTCGCATCTAGGAATTCTTTATTAGGGCTTATAACTGGAATCAACTGATTCTTAGCCCATATGTTGATTTCTAATGGCACTGGTCTCTTTGGAGTAGAAATGACATAAATATTCTTTTGCTTTGTCCTGCCTATCCAATTAGCAAATTCAAACGTGTTTGGCACAGTTGCTGAAAGAAGAATGAATTTGACATGCTGAGGTAGCATAATGATGACTTCTTCCCAAACAACACCACGATCCTGATCGTTAACGTAATGAACTTCATCAAATATTACAAATTCGACATCTCTGATCAGATCGGCACCCCTGTACAGCATAGATCTCAAGATCTCTGTTGTCATAATCAAGCAGTTTGCCTCGGGATTTATCTGGACATCACCGGTGATTAACCCGACGCCCACATCATCGAAAGTCTCTTTAAAATCTCGAAATTTTTGGTTTGACAAAGCCTTGATGGGAGATGTGTAGATAGTCTTTGTCATGTTTCTTTTAGACATGGCAATCGCATATTCCGCAACTACCGTTTTACCAGCAGATGTATGTGCAGCGACGAACACAGAATCTCCCTGTTCCAGATGATAAACTGCCTCTTTTTGAAAAGTATCGAGTTCAAAAGGCCATTTTCTCGCTGGATTGGGAACCAACTCATCAAAATTATCAATTTTATGGTTTAAATCAACGACATGTGCCCACTCTTTCCTTTCGAGCTTCTTTTGCGTACTGGGAACATTTCTTGCGAAATCGATACCCATCGGTAACAGGTCATCGATATCGGGTAAATTGGGTCCGTCAGTCGATTCATTGCGAATTTCAGTTTCCGTCTCGTATTCAGCTTCCTTCTCAGTTCTCAATCTCTCATTTGTAAGCTCCTCTTCAACATCAAAATCGTTGTTGACATCATTCAGCTCCTTAACGTCACTTAACGGTTTCGTTTCGTCCTTCACATTAGCAGTGGAAGGTCGTATCCCTCTCTCAAGCCCATTGGGCACATCAAATAACCCTTGATCATCCTTGTGCAGTAATTTTGTAACCTTTTCACCAAGAGAAACTCCCTGAGCCGATCCATGGATCGCATTCATGGAAATTCCACCGGGAGTAAATGGTAATTGAGAAGTAGATCCCCTGGTCGCATTGCTGTGACTATTTATGCTTCTATTAAGCGACAAAGAGTTAGAAGCATTCGCATTTGCCACATCTTTCAAATTAACACCTTCTTTATAACCAAAAATTCTTCCTTCAATACCTTTCCTTCTCAAATGATAAGAAGTCCTCCCAATTGGACCTGGAATCTTCATTAATCCTCTATAATCATCGTCTTTCATAAAATTCAATTCAGGAGCATTTTGCACAGTATCGAGAAGACTCCAAGGTAAAACATTTGATGGCTTTAAAAACCTCTTTTTCACAGCTTCATCATTCGATTCTTCTATAAATCTCTCGCCACATATACTCGAAACTCTATCTTCAAAGATCTCAACACTATCTTCATCGCTAATCTCCCTTAAACTCTCGAATAAATCATCTAGACCTTTTTCAGTAAACACAGTAGTCATATCAGTCAAACAACTAGACCTAACAGACCAACAAATCCCTTACTAGACTCAATTATATCTACAACTTCCTTATACTTGGTTAACTATGAAAAACTACAAGCATTAAATACGTATAACAAGTTCAAGTTATCGATGCTTCTATGTTATATAGTTTGATTTAATGTTACAAATGCTGTCTATTACCTTCCCCAAGTATTTGTTGTTGACTCCAGATTTATATTAATAATCGAAACAATGATTGAATGGTTTTAATTCATTCCTCTTCGCTTTCGCTGCTTGCCTCGTCATCATCGGATGAAGAGAACCCATTTACATGATTTGCCTGATAGACCGAATTTATTGGTGAACCGTTTTGACTTAGAGGAGAAGCTCCGTCTAATATGGCAAGTTTGTTCTTGATCTTTTCGATCTGTCTTGTTTGTTCTTCCTGGCTTAACGCTTTAGATCTTCTCTTTCTTGTGTGGCCATTGGTTTGTGGTGATAGTGAATGCTCTAGACCGTTTGCGATATTACCGTTTACCCCGTTTGCGTCATTCGGTGATGTGTCGTATTCTCTGAAGAATGTGTTGTAAAGTGTCAGGACAGTGTTGTTGTCAAGCGTATCGAGATCTAGTTCCACTTCGTCATCTTCGGCCAAATAAGGCATCGATTTCTTGATGATAGCAATGACTTTTTCTAATTTAGAAGTTGGTAAATCGTTTATCCTTTCTGTAATGATTTTTTTCATATCGTATGTGACCACGGTCTTGAATTTCCTTTTGTTCTTGTAACCATTGAGTTGGCCGTTTTCGCCCGGTGATAGTCTACCTCTTCTGGATCTCTTTGTGCGTTGTTTTCTTGACCCGCGGGCTAGACGTCTCTCCTTTCTAATCTTATCGAGTTCTTGTTTCTTTAACTGTTGTAGTTCATGTTTCATTCTCTCCAGTTGATCTTCTAAATATTGGATAGCAGGGTTTGTGATTGAACTTTCATCGATAATCGAATCTGAATCATTGGAATCATAAATATCGGAATCGTAATCGTAACCGTAACCGTATTCATTTCCATAATCCTCTTCAGATTCGTAATCATCTATGATTGGTCTCTCTGCCCATTTCGTATTGAAGATATCTTCCAAACGATGACCCATCATGTTGACAATCGTACCGTCCGGATTAAACTTGTAACAATTTTCAAAAACGAGCCTTACGTCTCTTTCGAATTCTTCCAAAGTGTGATATTTCCAATTGTCCAAGTTCTTAGCTACTGTGCCCAAATCCATCGGTTCCTTCACGTAATCGAAATACGTAGGTAAATTCATCGCCACTGGATCCACGGGTTCCAAAAATGGATAGTTGAACGAAGCGTATTTCTTGCTGGTTAATTCTTTAATAACGCTCGTGCAGAATTTCATTGCCTGTTGCAATTTCTTAGATTTGGGTTTCCGTGTCTCGTAAGGGTAAATATCCTTGGATCTCGGTGGATGAATCTCTCTCTTGGGTCTACCATTATGAGTCTGTGCACGTCTAATCACCACGGGTTGCTCTTCATCGATCGGTCTTTTCTTGCGAGTCTGTTTCACCGGTGGTGCATCCTTTGCCGGCATGTTGAGCATATGTTTTTCAAACGTCGCCTGTATATTACGTGCCATTTGCGATATCATTGCGTTTGCCCCGTTAAATGACACACAATTATCGACCATCAAATTGAAATCTGCGGTCACTTGTTCGGGCGTCTCGTAAGCATTAACGTTCAATTTGCGCTCTATCGTCGACAAATCCATCGGCCGCTTGATATGGTTAAAATAAAACGGAATATTCAACGCCACAGGGTTCACCGGTTGCAAAAACGGACGAGCATCTTTCAACCGTTTCACCACCTTGATCGTCATCATCGCATGTTTCTGCTGATGTTTGGGCAATGGATTCTGCGGCAAATTATTCATATCCGGCTCCGGCGGCGGAGCCGGAGCCGGAATTCTTTCCGGCTCTGCCTTTCCCGACTCTACCCCATTCACCTCTGGCTTCGCCTCCGCTTCCAACTCAGGCTCTATTCCCGGCTGCGCCTCCACCTCCGCCTCCACCGCAGGAGAACTTGCCGCTGGTGTCTCGGGCGCTGCAGCGGCAGCGCCCACCAGTGGCGTTGGCGACATTGATTCTGCCTCTTCGACCAACCCCTTGACCTCCACGTGATGTTGGTTGTGTTGTGTATCACTCATCACGACCGCGCCTCCTTCGTACCCGGCCATTACGTGTCGTGTCGCTTCGCGCTGTGCTTTGAAAAATAAAGAACGGCCGTCCTCGCGGCAACTTGGCAAAATCCTCCGTGCTTAAATACTTTCACCGAGAGCGCGGTTTTCCCTTTTCTTTGCCAGATGAAAAAGCAAACGCGACGCGTGAAACGCGTTTCTCGTTTTCTACGAACTACATAGTAAAGAGAAAAAAGTTGGTTACGTGTCATCTGTGCACATGATGAGGTTGGGGGGAGATTGATTTTGGGTTGATTAAAATTGATTTTTGATACGCTTGAAGTTGGTTTCAACATCTCCATGTGTATTTAGTATTTGGATTCTATGGCGACGATCTATACATATTTTCGTGTTCTATCACTAGTTAGTGTTCTTGTGGCTATGGTAGTGGGTACTGTTTGAGATCTTGTTCAGCCGCGTAACGGTTTGTGATTCAGTTGGTTTTGAAAAAAAATTGGAACACCCAGTCATCCAGGGAAATGTTTTTTGACACCCGTACATCTGCTGGGAACAGTCACATTTGCGGTTGCGAAGTCATAGGGGTGTTATGTTATAGCAGGTATAAGATGTATGGCTAGTGGGAAGAGTGTGTCGAGGGTAGAGATAGAGGTAGAGATTGAGATTGAGATTGGGTAATGTCGTTATATTATACTTTGGTATTTGGAGTTTTGGTGTTTGAAGTGGTAATCTTTTCTGTTTTGGCACTTCCGATGCCGACCAAGTTTCGTAAACCGCTGACACTGGTGTTATTACGTCCGTTCCGTAACGAAGTGGTTCAGATTACTATCAAGGTTGTTCTCGGGTTTATCCTTTTGTTGTTTGTGGACACGATCAATAAGGTTTATAATATCGATCGGGAATTGGCCGGGACGTCTGCGGCAGCGGCCAAGGGCGGGGCTGTTGTGTCGTCGCAGGACCGGATCGAGCTGTTATCACGCAAGTTTTTTGCCCAGAGGAATATGTATTTGACGGGTATGACGTTGTTTCTCACGTTCACCGTGGTGAGAACGTTTGGTCTTGTGCAGGAACTGCTGCAACAGAAGGACCGATACCGGAAGGAATCGCCCAAATTCGATACTTCTGAGAGCGAGAAGGAGAACGAGAAGAGGAAACGGGAGTTGTTGGAGGAGATCGAGCGCAAGGACGCAGAGATTGCACGTTTGAAGGAGAAAGCCGAAGCGCTTCAGGCGGAGATGTAGATAGGTATATTCTCTATATGTGTACGTAACTAGGCTGTCGCAAAAGAGTTACTCTTGTGTTTGGGCAGAAACACGAAGTTTTCGTCTGTCTTACCAAAGAACATTTCGCTGAGTTTTATCCAGTCGGCTACGTTGGTGCTACCGAGCGTGGTCTCCAGCTCGTCGCGGCCCTTCCAATTGGGCGGTCTTTCGTTCAACTGCACCGGATACCGCTCACAGATGCCCATTGGTATGTATCTGTGGAAAAATGACATAAACTCGCAGAAGAAGCGGCGGCATTGAGAGATCCCGTATTCGTCGGTTCCCCAGTGTTCCATCGCGAACTGGGCGTAATTCTTCAGGATATCGAGTCTTTCACTGCTGCTTTTGTCCAGATGCTGCTGGGCATCGATCTCTTCGAAAATCCAGGGCTTGATGAGTGCGCCACGCGCCACCATAACACTGTCGATGGCATCGTTCGAATCTAGATGCTTGTACCAGTCTTCAAAATTGTTTACATCACCATTGCCAACAAATTGGATCGCTTGGCTGCGCTCTCTTTCTGCCTTCTCAGCGTATTCTTCTTCGCAAGCCCTCAGGTTGTCGGCTACGCGCGAAATATAGTCCCAATCCGCCATCTTGGTGTATCTCTGCTGTCTGGATCTCCCATGCAGCGTGATGGCGCTGACATCTGTCTCGTATACTAGTCTTCTCACCAGTCCCTCTGCCACGGGATGGTCGTCCTTGGTTCCCGTACGGATCTTCACTGTGATAGGTATTTCGCCAGAAACGTAGTTCATCGCATTCAGACATCGAATCATCCGGGCAGGATTGTCTAGAAGTGCACTACCTGAGCCCTGTCTGTAAAGCAGATCGATCGGGCATCCAGAGTTCAGGTTGATCTCGCTGACGTGACCGTCAGTGTGACACGCCAATGCTTCAGCAGCTTTGGCCGCCTGCCATGCCTTTGAACATGCAATCTGCACACCAAAGCCAGGATACTCGCTGACATGTGCCTTGGGAAGCGCCCATTCCGAATTCGTTCCCTGGATCAAGGGAACACTTAGAGCCATCTCGGAGTACGTGACGTCGGCGCCCAGCTTTCTCATGAGGCGACGGTAGGGCAAGTTACCGACGGTGGTCAAGGGCGACACAATCTTCTTGCGGCGCAAATCCAGTTTCTTCTTCTCCTGTGCAAAATATCTCGTATCCTTATATTTCAAACAGAGTTCCCGTTGACGTTCTCTCTTGGCCCGCAGCTCATTCTCTCTCTGAACTACCTGAGGCGCCTTCGGCGCCTTCTCCTCCGTTGCCTCTGGTCTCTTCTCCATGTTGTCTCTAAACTCCTGCTGTATGGCATCAATGATTTCAAGCACTTCCTCGCTCTTAGTGAACGGGAACCTTTTCTTGACCAGATCCAGCTTCGCAGTGCCCGATATGTGATTGACCTCATGGTTCGCATCCAAGAGCTTCTTACAACTCTCCTCATCCCTCCTAATCAACTTCAATCCATCTAAATGCGATGAAAGAAACCTACATTTAAAACCCATGGGACAGTACCCGATTGATTGGTACACTGGACATCCACTAAACACTTCTGACTTGATCTCGGGTTTCTTATTTGCCAAATACTCAGAAATATCATGAACAAATCGACAATTATCACCAAAATTACACGTTTCCCCATTTTCAGTGCCCTGAACGTATCTTGGACACAATGCCTTGGCTTCTTTAACCTGTCTATTATCTCTATTCTTGTTCTGTCCCTTTTGGCCTTTCTTATTCTTCCTCTTCTTTCCACTATCGTTAGTTCCCACATCATTCAACATCCTATCAGAACTAGGTTCCTCATCTACATCATAATTGATAACTTTGATGTCCTCAGAGCATATAATATATTCCGGTTTCAATTGAGCAATTCCCTTCGAGATAGAAGTGTCCTGTCTTTTCGAAGGCTGTCCATCAACATCACTACGTCTCTCGTCGTCAGTCATTGGGCCCAAAATGACTCCTAAACCTCTACTAATATGGTTAAACGTTATATCTCATCTCATCATCTCATCGAGTGAAAAATTCTTACTATTATAGACATTATAAGCTGGCATCGCGTTATTCCAAAAGCTAAAAACTGTCAACTAAACATAAAATCTAAAGAAATATAAACAAAAAGCCAAAAACGCTATAAAAGCTCTTCTTTAATGCCCTGAAAAGTCCTGATTACAAGCAGAACGGTGGTGGGAAGCTTTCCCAGCCGGCAGAGATGTTTAACTGGCCAATTGGGCAAGAAAACACATAAAGCAGTCTCTTGATCATTAGGAGCCGTTTTTTGGGCTCAAAAAGACACAAACGGTTACTACAGGACAATCTTAACCGATTACACCTTGTTTCGACTGCAAATACGCTAGTTTATATCTGTGATGTCCGGAAGGTACCGGGTGCCTTCCGGACTGTCCGAGAAGGGGTGCCAAAGTTCCGGTTTGTCCGGCCCTCCATGGATTGCGGGTTTCTGATTTGAAATTACGCTGGGTTGCAATAGTAGGAACTCTGTAACTTTGGGCAGTTGGTAAAGGAGTTGAGCCATATTTCAGGGACTTGGGGAGTTATTCTCGTTGATAGTCAAACTGGTTCAATAGTTTTGGTAAATCCTCGGTATTATAGACGGTTTTGTTCTCTTGTCGTTAAGAAGAGGACTTGAACGATGGATTTCACATCTATGACGATGACGGATAACCCAACGTCTTCAGCAGTTACTACGTCTCCAACGCCAACGTCTGGAGTTTCTGTGATGTCGGAAATGGGTGGTGGAGTCAGAAGGAATAGTGGATCTGGAGGTGGTGGCGGTGTTTTGTTTGGAGAAGAAGGTGGAGATGCGATGTTTCAATCACATCAGTCGCATAACGGTTCGATCGCTGGGTCACATAATATGGCGAAGTTGAGAAGAGATTCGATTGCGCATTCGCAAGGTATGGGGGGTGTTTCTTGGGGGTCACTTACAATTGGGTCGTGGTTGAGGGATGAAGTTATGCTTCATGCTACTTTGAAGAATTCAAGAAGTAACAGTACGTCGAAGAATACGACGATTCATCTGCATGCGACAAATCGCGGTTCAGCGTCACCGCCGAACGGTACAACTGCTAGCCTAAGAAGGCCGTCTCATTTCTCAGCTGGTTCACCTCCAGGTGCTCATAATGCGTATCTGCCCAGTTTGGAGAAACAGTACTGTAGGGATTACTCTTGTTGTGGGTTATCGCTGCCCGGTTTACACGATCTGTTAAGACATTACGAAGAGGCTCACATTGCGACGTCACCCGGTTCTGCGATTCCGACTGGAAACGCAACGTATTCTGCGTCCACTGCTCATGTTGGAGCGTCGCAGCAGAAGAGGAAATCGTACCAAGGAGCCGCACCGCGACAGGGTTCACATACAATCAATTACGGCGGGAACAGAGATGCCGTCACGCATCAGCAGCAACATATAATACAGCAACAGCCGCATCATCGCCATCCCAGTGGTGCAAATGGTCAAGCAATGTCGCAGCAGAGAATACCTCTGTCACCGACCACGACCACCGCTGCTCATGCCAGCCTGAACATTGCTGGAATCAATAGCACCCTGGCTGACTCTAGTGGCCAGATCGCGGGTCAGGTGCCACCGCAATTGCATCTGAACGGGAACCTCGTGGACGCGGTGTCTACCAACGACGTCTTCTTGCAAGCCAATGCAACCCACCACAATACAACTCACAACCCACAAATGCTCAGGCGGCGTGGCGACATGAACGCTGTTCCGAACGCTGGCCACAATGGCAAGATCCCAATTACTGCTCAGCATTCTTTCAATGCGTACTCTTTGAACGCTGCTTCAAAGAGTACCCAACGCAACAATAACAGGCTGAATAACAACAGCGCACACATGGCTATGAGCAGTGCCCACAAATTTTCTCACCCTATGCAAGTGGGAATGGAGCTGGATTTCATGGATGAAGAAGACATGATTGGAGGCGATATAGATGATCCCGCATTCATGCGTTTGACAAATCCACTTGCACACGGTACCAACAGCGCCTTCAGCGCTCATGCAAATATGAGCACAAGGTTTAACACAATGAACATGCAAGCAATAGGCCACCCTACACCACCACCAAGTACTACTACCGGTACAGTGCCGACGCATGTGATAAACGACGACGACGACGACGATGACGATGATGACGATGACGACGACGATGACACAACTATCGGAAATTCCGCCGCTCCAAAGACCAAATCTACTCGTCACAATAACCACAGACAACAGGGCTATATCGACGATCCAGCAAGGAGATTATATGTCATGGACCATGAAGAGCACAAACCTTTCAAATGTCCCGTCATCGGCTGCGACAAGACTTACAAGAATCAAAACGGTCTCAAATATCACAAAGTACACGGTCATCAAAACCAAAAATTACACGAAAACCCAGATGGTACGTTCAGCATAATAGATCCCGAATCAAATGAACCATACCCAGACGGAATGGGTTACGAAAAGGATAAACCATATCGTTGTGAAGTTTGTGGGAAAAGATACAAAAATTTAAACGGTCTAAAATATCACAGGGGGCATTCAACACATTAATTTTCATCGTCAATATCGATCACAATCATTGTAACTTCAAGCTTATTTCTACTGATATAGTTATTTTTTAAAGATGGCAGCCTGTTTGTTAAAGGTTCAACAAGTTTAAATCCTTGTTAAACACTGTTGTGAAGGGTCTATATAAGGAGTATAAGCCAGACCTTAAAGTAAGTATTGATAAGGTATGAAGATCGATATTACACGACCATTGCAACTTTTGCAATGGTCTTCTTATCTGGGGATATTGGTACTAGTTAAACTTTTCATTATTCTTCCACTGGCTGCGATCCTATTCAATGATTTCTATCTACGTCTATTGCCATCAGACTCGTCCCAATGGGTCCCATTGTCCACATTTGACATCTTTCAAGATTTTACAGAGAACCAAGTTGTTTATGACCAAAGTATCAATAGAGTGCTGATAGAAAGAGCTTTACCAAAGACAATTGATAATGGAATTTCACAAAGAATCAATCTACGAGATCACATATTGTACAAAGTTGATTTGGACACTAAATTCTATTGTTTGCCCACTGTTCGATCCAAGGGCCCAACGACTAATATTGAAGAATTAGAGATTGAAATTTACTCATCGAATAAACCTGAATCGTTGATATACCGTCGAAGTGTTCCCATTGTTTGCATGAAACCTGATGATTCTATCAATGTTATGGAACTTTATAAATTTGGACCATCTCGATTAGAATTGTTCAAGAAAGAGTGGTTGAATCATTTTAAAGCTCATGACAAGATTTCCATTGCCTCTGAAATGACTTCAGTTCGTTATGTGTTGAAAGTTCCCAAATCGCACAAGTTGGTAATTCAGCCAGATTCAGGTTTTAGATTTAGAATGAGCTTTGAACAAGGTCTGAGGAACGTCATGTTACGTTGGCACAAATTCTCATACGCTGTGGGAATTGTGATATTCGATTTGGCAATCTCTTCATTGTTTGTTATCACAGCTTTCTTGTCTTTCTTCCTGATAATGAGGAAGAGCTCTGACAAGAAGAGCGATTGATTGGGATTTTTTGGTCAGAAGTTGCTTAATTATATACTTCTTTTAAATTGGTCTGGCGTATATTGGGGGCCAAGGTGAGCCTTTAATTCAAATTCTATGAATATAGATCCATGGTTAATGAAATTTTGATGTTCATAATATTCTCCAACGGTTTGGTTAAACATTCTTAATAGCGTAGATAACTTTGTTATCCTGGTCTCAAGTTGCATATTTCTATTGCGCTTCAAAGTCCTTGCTTTTCCATCATCATGATTATTGGAAAATCTATCGGCTACACCATCAGGCAGGTTGGCACCCAAGGCTATATTTTCAACAGGAGGAGCCTGCTCAGGATCTTTTGCGGGAACAGTCTGATTCCCTAGGCCCAATATGCTGTAGTCCGGGCGCGGGAGTAAAGAATTGTCACTGAAGTTGGAAAGCAGCGTCGATTCATTTGAACTTTTGGTGTGCGAATGAAATCGCTCAACGGCTATATTTCCATCTTCGAACGATTGTAATGCCTTGTTTCTCATGTCCTCAATGAATGCTTCAACAGCCATGTCGGCAGGTTTGGGTAATGGTTTATCATATGTCTTTGCAGTGACTACTGACCATTTAACATTCGCTTTTTCAACCTTTGAGAGCATTGATTCACAAGGCACATTGAGAGCTTTGAATAAAGTGGTTATCGTTGTGTGTTCTGTTATCCCACATGTGTACTTTAGTTCCACAGGCGATAACAACTTCTTCTTTTTGCGCTGATCAGGCTGGAGCCTTTCGTTATTCATAGCTGCTCTACTATCCGGTCTCGATGTATTCTCCAATGCGTTTCTATCATTATTACCTAGCTGTTCATCAGAAGCATTGGTCCTGCCAGTAGCCAAAGATGATACCGTGGAGTACATAGATAGCATATCGGTTGACTGACATGAGGGCAACGATACACCATTCTCAAAGGCTTGCTCAGCTCCCGCGTTTGCTGACTTTTCCGAATCTCTCCGTTGTGATGAACTGAGCTTCTTGATAGGATTGTCAGTAGCAGTGGACAGTCTTGAAAACCATGAACCTAATGCACTTGAAATTGATGGAGAGAATTTAGAACTCTTGTTCTCATATGATGTGGAATCGTTGATATTGCGTGACGAAGAATCATCAATCTTAGGTAACGGTGTCTCTGAGTCCTTCCTCCTCTTTTCAGCTAATAACAAAGCAGCTTTTACTACCATTTCATCGAAAACATCATACGGATACCTGCCGCCTTTCAAGATCAGCGCCGGACGCACATTAGCTGTGCTGAGCACGGAAGGGAAATTTTGATAGGTTCTTTTCGCCTTTGATTTAGGTTCTCTTTCCGCTCTGCATATCAAATCTTCCTCTTCTCGCTGTTTACTTTGTACAAGGAAGAATTTCCTATTGCCATAAAATAGCAGCACATCTTGTTTGCGATCCCGCTCGACTTCATCAAGTTGACTATCCAGAAAACACATTTCATTAAACATGCTTTCAAGTCTTCTTTTCAGAAACTGCTTTGACAACTGATCAGCAGAAGGAATAACACGAAACACAAGCAGCTTGAAGAAAAGTACTTTTGACAGTTGGAAATCACATTCAGTTGTCAACGAGAACCACAAACTATCAAGTAGATCAGTCGTAATCTGGTTCTGCACCGCGGAGGGTATGTAGGTCCAATTGTTGAATAGACATAATAGCGCAACAACTTGACAGTTACCATTCAAAGTGCGTAGCATGGCTAGGATTCCCTGACACCAAATATCCCAGTTTAGAATTTCCGCTAAAGAAGAGGACTCGAATTGAAAGATCATAAATTGCAAAGCCTTATTGTAAATTACATTGGCCATGCTATGATCGTATGCCGAAATCTCGGTAACCTGTTTTAGTTGTGACAAATCATGCAGTCGCAACAGCCTGGTCATGTTTGGATCACCTTGGAAACAACCGGCTAAACTTCTTAGACATTCCCAAAGCCTTAAGATGCTGAAGTTGGTGAACACGAACTCGTTTAACATCTCGTTCGTCATAAAGACATCTGAAGATGCGGCAGATGAATCCGGCATAGTATCCGATACGTTGAAAACAGCATTGGAGGCCTTGTTCTTGTTTGCCGATTGAACAAACTTGGTGAATCGATTCAGGTCATTCCGTAAAAATATGCAGGTTACATGATCAAGCAAAATTGAAGCACCCGGTAAAAGATCAAGGTTCAATTCGCTATCGTTGATTAGCTCATACTTGGCCAAAAATCGCAGGACGATATACCAATAATGCCAATAAAAAGCCATCAAAACTGAATCATTTCTCAAGTAGGATACAACAATTTTAAAAAATTTCGTATCTCGATTATCCAAGTCCTTAGGGTCAAGTCTTGATCTTGCATTTTTCGGTACAAAGAATGACCTTCTCTTCCAACTGAATATCTTTTCGCCTTCGTTATCCTGGAATGCTACATTTGACGTTATAGCCAAGAGAGCTTGCGTATCAAAATGAAACTCATCAGGTAAGTAGAAGAATGCATAAGCGTTCAACTTCCCCAGGAAGGAACGCAGTAATGACGAATAACTGTTAAGAAAATGCAAAAAACTCTGATTATCTGCGCTGTTCTTCGACTGCTTCCCACTTTTCGCGATCAGAATAAGCCTGTTAGTAACGTAATGGATAGTCAATAATATGTGGTGAGAATATATCTCTGTGTGCCGAACTGGGACCTTGGGTAAAATCATCAACGAAGACATCAGTCTGCTCACGCTTTCCAAACAAACGGAAACTGTCTCAATACTCAACAATGGATGTGGAAACGATATCGATTGCGTCGACGACGTCTTCAAATCGCTGTTAAGAAAGTTCAACAAAGTAACCCACCATTGGATCAATACTTCCCGATGACCCTCACAACACTCAGGATATTGCTGCAATTGTCTCAGATACGATAACAGATTCAAACGCAAATAATTGGAAACGCATTTATCGCTACTTCTTCCACGTTCTCTATTCCCGGCCCTAATAGTCTCATTACTTACCAATTCAATGAATTGGTTCAAAGAATGAAAAAGTTTAACTTCCTGGTTGCTTCCACGATTCGAAATCGCAATGGTATCACTTTGAGTATCCCTTTCTATCGTTTTACCACTGGGATTCTGGCCCAAGGGCATTATTCATTCCAGCAACTCCCTGAAACCGAGCCAAAGTTATCCTATCAACAATACCACACCTCGGAACCACCAATTGACCCTCGCAAGAGCTGATTAGAGTCTTCAATCGACTATAAACTACAGATCTTCAACTAAGCTTAACGTTTCAAAGCTTTAAAGCCTGTACTGTATCATCACGTACGAAGATTTTTCATGGTCTAATAGTAATGGATTTTCAAGTAGGTTCATCAACTTTAGTTGAATGTTTAAATAGCATAAACTAGAGTCTAAAGTTGCTTTGGTAGCTTTATTTGGTGTTTAGAAGTGTGTTATTAGTTGTTAGAAGTTGTTTGAGAGAAAAAAGCGCGTTTTTAGGACTAATTTTAGTTGAAATAGGGTAAAGTTTGACGAATTTTGATATGAGTAGTGAACCGGCGACGAAAAGGATTAAATTAGAGCTTAGTAGCCCTAAAGAACCACTTAATCGACAAGACGTAATTGCTTTTCAGAAAGAAGCACTTTTCCGATGTTTAAATGAGCAAAGAGTTAATGTTGAATCGTTACGAACTCAATATGATGTGTCGAAAAGGCAGTGTGTGGATATTTCAAGGAAACTTGCTAATTTAATGGCACTTGTTGTGACTTTGGCGAGATTTTTGACAAGTTTTTGTGAAGATGAAGAGGAGAAGGAATTATGTCGTCAAGTAGCGGAGGGGGATGAAACTGTTATTGTACAACTGAGTGATCCTTTTATGAAGTTATTGACGAAGTTTGGTGTGCGGAGCTCGCATCCGGATGTTTCGCGGAAGATGGAAGAGCTTGCTTTGGGGTTAAAAAATCTGCAAGATGCTAATGGTGCGCTTTCCTATGAAAATAAGCAACTGACAGAAGAAGTATCCTCGCTCAAGAAATTTTACCAAGGGGTAATACATAAGTATGACCGAGAGGACTCGCCAACGGTGGCGAGAGTATTCAAGAGAGCATTAGACGAAGTTGAAGGTCCTACTGCGGAACAAGGCGATTCAAAAGCAAATGAGACTGATCAAGAAAGTGTCAGCAACGGTACTACTTCTGTAAAGACAGAGGTGGAAACTCCCACTGAAAAGCCTTCAAATGAGCTTATAGAACGTGAATTACAGATAACAGAGTTGAAATCTCAACTTGAATCACTAAATGCCACGGTTGAAGAGCTAGAGAAATTCAAGAAAAGCAACGAAGAGGAGTTAATAAAACTGCGTCAACAAGTGTCAGCTCAGCAACTGCAAGAAACTCCAGAAATTCATGATCGAGATACTTTGCTTGAAAAGATAAACCATTTAACCAAAGAGAACGCCGAGATTTCTTCCTTGAACGCAGATCTGCTGGCTAAATTTCAGGAGTTGAGCCGAGAACAGGAGATTTACACTGGTAAAGTTGCACAAGAGTTCCAAACAGCACAGGACACTTTAAAAAAACATAACGCTACTTTAGAGAAAGATCTCGTAAGAATAAGAACAACCCGCGATGAGCTTCTGGGCAAAATTGCTATCCTGGAAGCTGAGACCACCAAATCAGCGTTGCTGACCGATCTGCAATCTGCGATCAATATATTACAGGATCAATGGAATAAGGTGGACAGCAGGCTCAGTAGCGAACCACAACCTCAAGATGCACTGATGAAAGAGTTGCAAGACATGGAAGTCGCTTTCAAAGAATTAACCAATATTACGCACAAGAAATACTCCGAACACTTGAATCAAGAGAGTGTAATTTCAAAATTAACGGTAGAAAAGACAAAAGCTGATCAAAAATATTTTGCCGCCATGAGATCCAAAGATTCCATCCTTGTAGAAAATAAGAATCTCACCAAGAGTTTGACCAAATCGAATGAATTAATCAACCAGTTAAAGGACTCGGACAAGTTATTACAACAGAAAATTGTAAATTTAAGACAGCAATTGGAAGTTTCACAAACTAATGAAAAACGACTAATAGAGTCCAATAAGGCCACCAATTTGAAAGTCATGAGCATCAACGGGCAACTATCCAAGCTGAAAAAATCCTTGGAACTTGCCAAGGAAGAGAACCACCATAAAATAGCAGAAGTAACCAAGGTCCAAACCCAATTACACGACATGGAAGCAGATTTGAAAAGTCTCAAAATCAAAGCAGCAAATAGCGAAGCTAAATGCCAAAAATTACAAGCGTCTCTTCTAAGCGATGGAGGTGATAACGCACCTCTAGTTGAAGAACTTGAAAACTTCCGTTCCCTCGTATACTGTTCATTATGTTCCAAGAATTGGAAAAGTATGACTATCAAGACCTGTGGCCATGTATTCTGCGAGAACTGTTGCAAAGAAAGGCTCGCTTCCAGGATGAGAAAGTGTCCCACCTGCAATAAACCCTTCAGCTCAAATGATCTGCTGTCAATCCATCTATGAACACCAGAAAGCATTCCAGCCTTGGTAGTATGTAACAATTTTGTAATTAGACAAGCATTTGCGCTGGTATGAGCGCAGCGAAGACTCAACTATTAAAGAAGCGATGAGCTATTCCAAACCAGTGAAATAATCTAGATAAAAGGCTAAATGCAGTCAAGATCAGTGTATGAGGTTAAGAAGCAGGTTAGTATCCCAAAGCCCAAGCTGTTGAAACCAGAGAATGATCCTCTTCATATAATAAAGACAAGAAAATTCACACATGGCAGGCCAGCAATGATTGCTGGGCCAATGGTACGTTACTCTAAGCTGCCGTTTCGACAACTTTGCCGCCAATACGATGCTGACATAGTGTATAGTCCAATGATACTTGCCCGTGAGTATGTTCGAAATGGGAATGCAAGACTGGCAGACTTGTCGACCAATGGCGACGATACGCCATTGATTATCCAAGTCGGCGTCAATAACGTTGCTGATCTGTTGAAATTTGTGGAAATGGTAGCACCATATTGTGATGGGGTGGGCATTAACTGTGGTTGTCCCATCAAGGAACAAGTACGTGAAGGCATAGGATGTGCATTAATCTACAATGCAGATTTACTCTGTCAGATGGTTTCAGCTGTGAAATCGAAATACGGTGATTCTCTCCGTTTAGAGACCAAGATCAGAATTCATGACGACCTTGATCAAACAGTTTTGCTGTGTAAAAGCCTGTGTGACGCTGGGGTAGACTGGATCACCATTCATGGACGAACAAGAACCACAAGATCATCGCAACCGGTGAATTTGGAAGCCATAAGATACATTGTCGAGAAAATTCAGGACAAGAAAGTACCAGTGGTAGCCAACGGAGATTGTTTCCAGAGAGCTGACGTAGACGATATCGCTGAATTCACCAAAGTCGACGGCGTTATGGCCGTCAGAGGATTACTGGCAAATCCAGCACTCTTCAGCGGCTACGACACTTGCCCTTGGAGCTGTGTGGAAAAATTCTGGTACTACGCAATCGAATATGGCGGTCTGCCCTACCAATTACTACAACATCATCTCTATTGCATGTTAGAAAACATGGGTTTGGAGCGAAAATTACTGAAAGAAATGATGGAGATCAAGAGTACTGGGGAACTTATCGACTGGTTTGACACCAGATTCAATTTCAAGAGATTCGGAGATGGATGGGCACAATCTACTGCCATACCGTACCGTCAACATAACTAAAGCATTAATTCTGTATACCCTGCTTAACCAACTTTAAGTTACCCTGACATCGATAGCTAAGTCAGGGTAACGAAGCATGGAAGTATATAAGAACCAGGAGATCTCTTGTTTTGATCACTTTTACATGTATTGTTAATGGGAGTATATGGATACTGGGTTCGTCAATGCGGCCCTAAGCTTGAGCGTTAGATTGTACGTGAGTTCACGAATCAGTAGTTACTCGAGAAATGGGAGATTTCAACATGATGATATTTCTTTTTTCCTCTGGTCTGTTTAGAACAGAAGCTTTACAGCTTTTTGAGACCATCCTGCAGTTTTGTATTACTCGCGTTTGACTCTTGTCTGTTGATTGGCACCGTTTTGGTGCTTCATTGGACAAGAATTGGACAATTATGAGTAAGATGGGCGTCTCTTAATGTGATGAGTGGCCAGATAACCTTATAGTCATAGTTACACTGATATGATCTCCCATCTCGATTATCTTGAGTCTCTTGACATTTAAGCTGAATGTGATTTACACAGAAGCGTTAGAGTACTATTTAAGAGAAAAGACCGTTTCCATTAGTTGTAATGACAAATGTATATATAGTGATTAAGGAGCCCACTCTTAAGCCTCTTCTTCAACAACAACGGTTTGTAAACCCTTAGCAGAGGAAACAAACACTGGTTCAACGTATGAGAACAATGGGTTCTTAGCGTCTTCCTCCTCGTTTCTCTTTCTCGAGATTCTCAATCTCAATCTGAATGGGACACCCTTGACACCTCTTTTCCAGATCTCCTGGTTTAGCTCTGGTGCCAAACGAACATCGTCAGTGCCCATGTGCAATTTAGCAAACTTCTTGATCTCCTTGACGGCTCTTGGAGCTCTCTTCTTGAAAGTAACACCATGCAACTACAAAACAACAAAAATTTAGTTAGTATTCAAACTCAAACGTTTATCCTCAAAGTTCTAATCTTGAACATACTCTCTTGTGCATATTGATGGTGTATTCACGAGTAACAACGTCTTTCAAACCGGCCATTTTCGATGGATTGGAGTACTGGGGTCTTGTTTAGCGCTACAAATCACTGTAAAACCTCCAAAACCTTGTAATATCAATAACCATCTAACGCTACCGATCGTCACTGAGATGGTGAAATTTCCACTATGGCTACCAGAGGGCCCATACGTTACAAGGCCTGGTCCTGCTAGCAGCCAGGTCCTGGGCAGAGAACGGTACTACGCGTAGAAGGAGCCTCATGCTGGCGTCGCAACTGACCACCTCACTAACCAGCCTAGTTCCGTCTATGCTAGAGGGAGTTCCTTCCACCACTTACTGCCCAACCCTGCCCAAAGTCTATTCAACGTCACAGCGAGTCTCAAAACGAGACGCGCAGCAACGCGAGACGATTCGTACGACGCGCGAAAAAACCTGATCTGGGTGTACGGGTTGAGGACGAAATAGGGATTAAGTGAGGTGTACAGATGTAGATTTGAAAGCAGTCATAAAGCGTAAGGTAAGGGGTCTAACAGAATCGATCTAAAGAGTGGTTGAACGGGATAGAGATAGTTGAGATCACAAGGAAGGAGGATGGCGATGTATACGCAACGGTATGACATGAATGAAGAGTATAGACGCAAGAAATCACAGATCTTAGGGTTGCAAGAGACGATTTTAAACTCTGCTAAGAAGCCCAGCGGCAAACCGGAAAGTGTTGCAGAAACGCGTCAGAGGAGTTGCGATGAGCAGGAACATACGAGTGTAGGTTGTGGGAAAGTTCTGGAGTACGTGAAGAACAAATATGGTCCGGCGCCCAGCACGGTTTTAGCCTCATTGGTGTATCATCCGTACCACAGCGGCGGGCCGCTGTGGAACGAACTGCCGGCTGCGCCGGCAGTGATTCAAAACTCGTTCTCGCTAGCGATGCCCAGACCTTTTTTACCGGGATTTTCCGAAGAACATATCAACCAATTGGTCACGATTCAAGTCTCGTACGAGGATTTACGTGATTCCTACAGTGGCAACAACGCCCCACGCGCACAAAACAACGAAATATGGGGCTGTAACATCTACACCGATGATTCCGATCCGTTGCTTGTGCTCAGACACTGCGGACTCTCCATATCAGACTGCAATGGGGCCCACAGAACTCCCGGAAACGCCGAAAACAGCGATAACGTGCAAGGAACAGTCCCACCAGCAGACACACCATTCGATCTGGAAATCGATATCATACTACTACCCCAGTTGCAGAGCTACCCAGGTGTGAAGCAGTTCGGTCTCACTTCGAGACCCTGGGGGATCGACACCCCGACACCGCACGACGGTCTCAGTTATGCCATCTACGCTATAAGAATTGCTCCAAGAGATACCTCAACAAGGAACATAGACCCCGAGCATCAACTAATCGATACATCGCATTGGCAATCACATCGTTCTCGCATTTAAGTGATGTTTCCGTGGCCTCGAGGTTTCAAGCCTTGCGAGTCTTGGGCTTTTCTTTTTCACTTACTAGAATGTAACAATCAGCCTTGTGACAGGAGGAAAAAAGTGTTACGACTAGCAGTGTGAAACGAAGCAGGTTACGAGGTTTAGCAGGTTTACCAAGTTTAGTGGAGATCGGTATAAAGTGTGGAATTGATTACTGCCAGTTTTGTGGGAAAAAAATTGCAGTTGGCAGTGATGATTGTACCTGATATGAGGGAAGCAGATAGAGGACGTTCGAGGATACATCGGGAGAAGGGACTATCACGTACATTACGCAAATGGATGGTTGCGGTGAGGAAGTTCACGCACGAGGCGTTGAACAACTTGGACGATAGAGATAGAGGAGAAGATAAAATCAATGGATTGTTCCATGGGGAATTGGCAGCTCTGAAGAGTGTGACTAGTGTGGATAGAGAGAGTGGTACTTCAGCGACGCCCGTTGGAGTTTCCGAGATGAGATTTACCACTGAGACGGAAGAATCTTTAGCAGAAAATAGCACACAAACGAACGGCGCTGCTGGCGATGGGACCAGCGGTGATTCACAGCAAGATAATGACGTAGAGGACGAAACTGACTCGTTTGAGCGATTTGACGTTTATTCTGAATATATTAAACTGCAAAGCGAATCCCGTGAACCGTTTTGTCGAGGTCCCGAACTTTGGGAACGCAGAAGAGCCCTGTGGCTACGCCCATCGGCGAGCCAAGTAGATGAACCCGCACATCAATCGCGCAGAGAACTCTTTGCCACGATACCACAGGCATACTACACAAGGATATACAAGAAACTGGTCATGGACAACAAACCGCTTCGCGAACCGATGAATCTACAGGATGCAATACAAATCATAAACGCTGGCTGGATAGAGACAAGGAAATGGGAAAACGCTGCTAAAGGATTGGCTTAATCATATGTAAACATAATAATTCATTTCTTAGACTGCTTGATCAATTCGATCGCAGTCTCGATAATTCTTATATCTCTATCTACAAGTTCGGCACACCTTTGTAAGTCTTCATCACGTACCAACTGTTCACTATATCTTTCATACAGAGATGCCATGGGTACTACACATTTCTGACGGAAGCTAGTATCATGTAGTTCAACTAGTTTCCTCAATTGTGTGTTCATTATATATTCATTGTTGGATTTAATCTCTTTCAAAGTCCTAGAGGCATCAGTTTCCTGAGTTGACTTGAAGATTCTATCGATTACTTGATCTAACTCGTTACGATGACTCATCGTATCCGTTAGACCTAGGTGTTAGTTGACTATGGTTTTGTTCTTTGCCAGTTGACCTTATAAAGACCACTTTTAAAGGTTATAAAGTATGAAATAAGAAGGTTGAAGAATGCTTAGAGCCAGATTGGTTGATTCAATTGATTCACAGAATGTTACAGCCATATTACATAGTCCCGAAGCCCGTAAGTTGTTAATTGCGAAGGGGAATGGTGATATTGAAGTGTATTATCGAGAACAGGGGAAGTTAAAGTTGTCTCAGACGTATCCCAAGCTTTTAGAAAGGTCACAATCAGATGAAATTCGTATTAATGGGCTTTACGAATCGAATGAATTGTCAACAGTTTTCATTAGATGTGATAAATCGGTTCTATTGTTTAATAGCACCAATTTACATCAATACGATAGCATTGTGGATAGACGAGGGATTGATAACTGTTGGGTATTTGAACTATCTTTACCGAATAACGATGAGAAGAACACATTCTTAGTTTACTCTACCAAGAGCGCTGGTAAAGTACGAATGTTAATATGGAAGGGAAGAAGTTATGAGAAAATAGTTGAAGCAACGTTATCTAGGGATAAAGAGATTATTAAATCTGCCATTGCTGGGAATAGTGGTATTTTACTGGCTACAAATATTGGCGTTTATCATTGGTGTTACGGGGAAAGTGTGCTTTCAAGAATAGACAAGATTGTTAAACGCAAGTATTCGAATGATGTGGTACGTCAATTGGCAGAATTACGATCAATTTCTCACTCGGGAGTGAATGATAATGCTGTGGATACGCTTTCCCTGTTGTCAAGTGGTCGAACCACGAAGAAATCGAGTTTACTAAATCGTTGGTCTAAAGATCGTTATCAAAACTGCGGTTCAAGCACGTTACGACATTTGTTTAGTCCTGTGTCGAATAAGAGCGTACTGTTGGATGGGATGACCAAAAATCTGTACACGATGTGCATGACTGAATCTGAATTGCCATATATGATTGCCTCTGATAGTTCACAATTTCTTGATTGGAATAGTTCGTTTTCAGAGGTTCAGTATTTGTCAGTCAATTTATTGGTTCTGCACAATAGCAATACGATAAGGTTTGTTGACTACGAGAACGGTTTCACATTCCTAGAGCAGCAAATACCTGAAGGTATTCGATTATTCGAAAAAATTGAACAATGTCATTTCATCGTGCTCACATCGAATGATCAGTTGCAGCTTTATAAATACAATGTCGATGACGGTTCGGATGACAATTTGGGCGATGAGGAATCGATTTGTGGTTTATTATATGATTCCGACTTTTATCAGTTATGGCGAAAAGTGCTCTTCTATGAATTCTTCCTAAAATCACCAAATGCTTTGGATTTATGCTCGTCCGATAATCCAGAGCAATCGCTTGATTTTTGTGCACTGAAACTGAGAGACCTCACTGTTATGTGGTGCCTGGAAATCTGGGGACGGTTACAGGCCGATATGGACTTATTGTCTCGTAACGATCGCATTGATACACGCAGCACTAATTTACAAAATCTTATTGTGACGAATTTGTTCGAAAGATTAACGACATTTTGGGCACCACCTCAATTAGTTATTCTTAGAACATTCCCACTAGAGATAAGTCGATTGGTGACCGAGATAACAGGTCAAAAACACGATTGTATTATATCCGATGAGAACGGTTCAAGAAATTATTGCATAAATCGAAAGCTGATACGAGAATCTCTTTTGCCCTATTTGGTTCAGACGAGAAGACGTCTAAGATACATGCTACATACAGACAAAATGACGTGGGACTATGCAGGAAGGCAAGTGAAGGTAGGAATAGACTTCTTTTCCTTGGATAAGCATGATTCGCTCGATGTCTCTACCTTGCTTAGATTAGTGGATACGGTCCTCTTCATGACTTATCTGCATCACTTTCCCAGTATGGTCGGTCCGCTTTTGTCGGTAGATACTATGTGCGACTATAGCACAGTTGTGAGAGAATTGCACAATCGTCGTATGTTTCAAGAATTGGTATCTTTCTACTTCCAGCGAAAAGAACATGCCCAAGCGCTCAAGTTTCTCACAGATCTCTTTGAAGATCTTCAGAAAAAAGTAGATGGCGAGAAGTTGCAGTATGGTATCAAATTATTAGTGATCGATTATCTTAAGAAGTTGCCGAAGGAATATCAACAGCTAGTCTTTGACTATAGTGATTGGCTTCTTGCAAGATCCAACTCAAAAAGTAATATTTTGGAAAGCATTTTCATTAATGATTCACCTACCTTTGCCGACCGCGATCATTCTCAAATATACACTTATATCAACAAGCATGACCGCCAGGTAGCGTTGGAATACCTCGAATTTGCCATAAGCACCTTCAAACTAAGAGATGTGAAGCTGCATACGTCTTTAATCAAAAGATATTTTGAAGACCTTGAAAACCACAACACAAGGTTAAAGTTAAAATCAATTCTAGAAATCACTTCCTCTTATGAACCTAGAACGATATTGCGCCTTCTGCAAGAAATTACCGATAATGACAACAACATGTTGCACAAGGACCAAAAACATTTCCTTGATCTTTTGAAAGTTTATCCTCTGCAAAAATTGGGCAATTTTGAGGAAGCAGTGGACATTCTATATGAAGAACTTCTGGATTATAATAGCACATCTGTGTTCTGCGATAAAGTTTACAGCGAAGATAAGATGCAAGGCCAAAAAGTCTTGGAATATCTGTTCAGAAAAATCATCTCATCGAGCAAGGGAGACAGAAAATCCCAAATAGCGCGTTTCGTTCAGGAACATGGCTCTAAGCTTGACGTGATCAAAATTTACAAACTATTACCAGGCGACCTGCTTCTTTCAGATCTGAACCATGTTCTACCGCAAACGATTAGGCTTCATGCAATTGAAAATGACGAACGGCGAATTGAAAAAGGTCTCTTCCAAGCGGAATTGGTCAAGAAGAATTATGAACTTAACAAGTCTTTGGCAAGTTTTGTTCTGTTAGATGAAAATTACAAATGCCCTGTATGCAGGAAGAAGTTCTTAGCTTCCAGCACTGATAGCGCACTTTGGTATACAGTCGATTGTCAAGAAGTCATCGTTCACTATACCTGTGGTAAAGCGTTGGAAGCCAAGATACAGGCTAAATTGGCAAAAACTAAGCTAAGAAGCTCCAGAATTGTTGCAGATCTAAAATCTGAGGTATAAACCCGATATAAGGTAAGGATTCAGTACTACGCTTCATACACCAGATAGAAAGTTGATGACGCTCGCACTGTACTTGACTAATTCGTCAAGCTTGTCACCACCAACATGATGCTTTTCCCATTTAGCCAAAGCAGCGCCAATAGCCTCATCCTTATTATTTGCATGCAATACATCACCGTGTCCCTTGAATAAGAGAGTCATGAAGGCCTCGTATAGTTCAAAATTCTGATTGCATTCAAGACCTTGTGTAAGGGCTTCGATAAACCAGACCAACTCGTTGTAAGGCTCAAATGAATTTAATGATTTGATCTCCAAATCAACAGCCGCAGGAGATAAACTGACCAGGTTCTTCAAAAATTTTGTATAATCTTTAGATTCCGCACCATCTCTCAAAAGCTTTGTGAAAATCGATTCGAAAGCTAAGCGGCCATTGGGTTTGAATTGACTTAACTGCTCTTCCACAGATTTGAGTTTGGCGTCTTGTTCCATGAGCTTTTGGGTGGTGCCATTGTCTCTGGCAACATCTTCCCTTCCAGAAGCTTCATCACCGACTTTCTCGCCAGATAGTTGTAAGAAAAAAGGTGCTGCCTCAGGCTTCTTTGGCGGTTCAATTGGTTTCGATCGCTGTCTGATGACGTCCATGTTCAACAGAGTGTTCAGTTTGCTCTTGGGTCCAAGAGAAAGCGTAATCAGATCACTGTTGATTTGGTCGACCGATTGGTGAGAATTGAATTGCAGATCGGCTTCCGCATTGTTGTCTTCGAATGCACCTTCAAGGAGCGATACACCACCTGTTGTGGAAGAGTTAGGTAGTAGCATTTTTGCGAAATGCTCTTCGTCGATAATTTTTGTTGAAATAACCTTGAATTGAGCTCGATTAGTCCAAATGCAGATCCCACATCCATCAACATGAGTCGTCGCCAGAAGGTCACCGTTCGGTGAAAATTTGACATTAGTTGCAACGCTTTCTAGCTTCGCACCATCGATACAACCGCCGGAAGGAAGATCCCAAGTCCTTATGGTAGAATCCAATGAACAAGATACGATCCATCTACCATCTGGTGAAAAATCAAATGCAGTGATCCTGTTTGTATGACCCCAGAGTTGACGGACCACTCTCTGAGTAACAGCGTCAACTACAACTATCGAAAGATCATCTAACGCTAGAGCAAACAAGTCAGAAGATCGATGATATATCATTGAAGTTATTGGCGCATCCAACTGCAGTTTACCCAGCAGCGTTGACTGGTTAAAATCGTAAAAACCGACCACACCGTCAAGACCACACGAAACCATCTTCCTGTTCATGCCATCCAGAGCGATCCCCGTCACAGCCTTTTTGTGCAATTTGTATTTCTTCCTCAATATACCACTTTGCATGTTATAAATTGTAATGCTTCCATTAGAAGAGCCCACGAAACCGAAATTACCACAGTGGGAAATAGCCACAGATTTGACCAGTCCATCATCTGTTGTTCCAAAACTCCATCTTCCCACTCTTTTGTTACGCAAATCCCAAGTACGTGCTTCCTTTTCATTCTTATGAGCAGTAATGACATTTTCCCACTCTCCAAGCCTCGAGTTCTCTACTGCCAGTGCAATAATCTCTGGAAATTTCTCCCTGATAGTGCTACCTCCAATTCTTCCACCATCTTGTCTCTTATGTTGCCTCTGTGATAATTCCTGTGATTGGGCATCCTTCCTGAGGGAAAAGGCCCATAGAGATCTATCTCTAGACGCTGATAGAAGGAAATGTGAGTTGGAATCAGCGTAAGTGATGATCGATGGAGGTTGTGAATGACCACCTCTAGAACGTAGAAGTCTTGCGGGCTGAACAGTTGCCGCTCCGTCTTGTTGAGCCAATGGTGGATCAAAAACATACTCCTTTAATCGATTATCACCACCGGAAGTGACGATAACAGGCTGACCATTGAGGAAGCAAGCCTTTGTTACTCCTCCAAATGATTCACCGTGGATATTCTTCAATACATGTATCCTTGCGCGACGGTCCAGGTCATAGAACACCAAGTCTCCGTTCGCTAAACCGACCGCCAGATGGGCAGATCCATCCGTTCTAAACGCCAACGATGTGACCCTGGCATTTGATGCCTTAATAGTGCGTATCTTTCTTCCCTTTCTGACATCGAACAACAAAACACTACCAGAAGCGGTCCCCAGCGCCAGTATATCCAAAGCGGGCGCCGGTTCCGCGGCGGTTATCTGATCACCAAACTCATTTGACGTATAAATCAACTTCCCCGTGCGTACATTGAACAACAAGAGGCTTGTCTTGGTCACCACAACAATCTTGTTCAAATAAGTTGCAAGATGAACAACCGAAACAACACTACCGCCTTGTAACCCTCCAATACTCAATTTAGTGTAAAACTCAGTGGCATATTTATCCACATTTGACCGTTTCTTGTAAACATGAATCACATCATCATCAGTCGACACACATAAAAAGCTCCCAAAAACACAAATTTCCTTCACAACACCATCACTATCCAATTCCACAACATGCTCCTGAATCCCACGCTTATAAATCCCAACTTGATTCCCAAATCCAGCATAAACATAATGGAAATGCGTCGCCAGAGCTGTAATCGTACAACTCGTCTGCTTCTCACAAACAAACAAAAGATGCAAATTACTCGCATCATAGATCTGAAACGACTTCCCAACACTCGTAACAATATAAAAAGTCGTTCCAAGCGTCCCAATGGCAAACGGAACTCCATTACTCACATTACCAATTACTCTAAAAGGTGCAAATAACTTTGAACCCGCTTTAGAACCCTCATTTAACCCCTCTAACTTTCGTTTTTTCGCAATTTCAACATTAGCCATCTCAACAATCAAAGCTAACCCTCTAAATCACCACCACGAGTCAATTGAACCAACCTCAACAGCTTAATCTCATCTCTTTTAAACATCTTTCATCTCATCTCATCTCATCGAATCTTGAAATTTTTCAATTAGCTCACGTGATTAAACAGCACGTGACGTAGAATTTACACGTGATCTTGTCACGTGGTATGGCACGCGACCTAAACTATCACGTGGTATGGCACGTGACCGAAAATGATATCACGTGATATCAAAATAACATCACGTGACAAACCACGTCACGTGCATTCAAATATGGCCACGTGACCTGAATTTTAAAAAGTATATAAAGCTGGAAGGTCTCCAAGATCAGAAGAGTTTAACACTCTTTATGGAGATAAGGTCAAGTTTGAGCGTCTGGAGGGTTTATTGGTGGTTGATATGGGTGAAGGAGGCTTGAAAGAGACCGTTGGAACGGATTCAGGAGGTACCGGAAGTGGTTTGAGTTTGCCGCTGGATAAAAAGACGAAAAAAGCTATGGAATCTATTGCTCCTATACTGGAAGGTTTTATTCCCAAGACATCTGCTAGTGAGAATACAAATTTAAAGTTACCGCCTTCGCAAATTCCGTATAATGATGATACGACCGAGGATGAAGATGTTGGAGTTACTTTACAAAAGACTTTGAGTATTAATTCGCAACCTGGTTGTAGTACACCGACTGAACGGTTTCGTGAAGTGGAAGATGAAAGCGGTCGTAGTTCTTTTGTGGCGGAATCTGGGTTGAGCGAAACGGAAGCCGCCGAGCAAAATCAGTTGGCCGAATTGGGACGTAACGCTTCAGCGGTAGCGGTCGCGGGGCTTGAATCTGGGAGTTTTTCAGCAACCAGGGCGGGATCTCCGGGTTCTACGACTCCGAATTCGAGCACATCTTCGAGAAAATCGTCAATAGCGGTTTCGAAACCTCAATTGCCCAAGATTGGTAAGATTGGTGTTTGTGCAATGGATGCAAAGGTTTTATCGAAACCTTGTAGACATATTTTGAATCTTTTAATAGAGAATGGAGAGTTTGAGACTGTTATCTTTGGAGATAAGGTGATATTGGATGAAAAGATTGAGAATTGGCCCACTTGTGATTTTTTGATATCGTTCTTTTCGTCTGGGTTCCCATTGGATAAGGCTATATCGTATGTTAGACTGCGTAAGCCCTTTATTATTAACGATCTTACCATGCAGAAAGTACTGTGGGATAGAAGACTTTGTTTGCAGGTGTTAGCCGCAGTCAATGTTCCCACTCCACCAAGGCTAGAGATAAGTAGAGACGGTGGCCCACATGTTGATCCTGAACTTAGATCCAAGCTACTGAGCCGCGGTGTAGATGTCAAACCTATAAAGGCTCCTAAATGGCGTATGATTGATGATGATACTTTGGAAGTTAACGGTCAAGTTATGTCGAAGCCCTTTGTTGAAAAACCAGTTGACGGAGAGGATCATAATATTTTCATATATTATCATTCCAAAACTGGTGGAGGAGGTCGTCGATTGTTTCGTAAAGTGGGGAATAAATCATCGGAATTCGATCCTACTTTGGTAAGCCCGAGAACAGAGGGTTCTTACGTTTATGAAGAGTTTATGGATACGGACAATTTTGAAGATGTGAAAGCATACACTGTAGGAGAAAAGTTCTGCCATGCTGAAACAAGGAAATCTCCCGTGGTGGACGGTATTGTGAGGAGAAATACCCATGGCAAGGAAGTCAGGTACATTACTGAATTGAGTAACGACGAAAAGGAGATAGCTCGTCAAGTCTCAAAGGCATTTTCTCAAATGATTTGCGGTTTTGACTTGTTGCGAGTTTCAGGGAAAAGTTACGTTATTGATGTCAACGGATTCTCTTTTGTGAAAGACAATAATTCATACTACGAATCATGCGCTAAGATCCTTAGAGAAACGTTTCTACAAGCTAAGAAAAAGATGGACGTTCAAAATCGTAATTTGCCCGCTATTCAAGAAGAAAAGACTCAAAAATGGGTGTTCAAAGGCTTGGTTACTGTTATTCGTCACGCTGATAGAACACCAAAACAGAAGTTTAAACATTCTTTTACTTCACCGATATTTATCTCTTTGTTGAAGGGACATAAAGAAGAAGTTGTAATTAGAAATGTCAGCGATTTGAAAATTGTTTTACAAGCTCTCAAAATCGCAGAGGAAGAAAATGCGGAAGACCCAGCCAAATTGCTAGTCCTCAGAAACGCTTTAGAGAAAAAACTTGAGTTCCCTGGAACTAAAATTCAATTGAAGCCTGTGCTTAACTCTGCAAATGAGGTTGAAAAGGTTCAGTTTATCTTGAAATGGGGTGGTGAGCCAACTCATTCAGCACGCTACCAGGCCAGAGATCTTGGAGAGCAAATGAGACAGGATTTTGATCTTTTGAACAAGAAGATTCTTGAAAACATCAAGATCTTTTCATCTTCTGAAAGAAGGGTCTTGTTGTCCGCTCAGATATGGGCTCAGGCACTATTTGGTGCGGACGAGCTTGGCAGCGATGAGATAAGCGTCAGGAAGGATCTATTGGATGACAGTAATGCTGCCAAGGACTTGATGGACAAGGTAAAAAAGAAACTTAAGCCATTATTACGTGAAGGAAAGGAACCTCCAGCTCAATTCGCTTGGCCTTCCAAGATGCCAGAACCTTATTACGTTATCAAACGTGTAGTTGAGCTTATGAATTATCAGCAGAAAATAATGCATCACAACTATCTCACCAAAGATGTGAACGCCATGCAGCTCAAATGGTGCTGCGCAGAAGATCCAAGCTTGTTCCGAGAAAGATGGGAGAAGTTATTTAAGGAATTCCATAACGTGGAAAAAGTCGATCCATCAAAGATCTCGGAATTGTACGATACCATGAAATACGATGCATTGCATAACAGAAAGTTTCTGGAGAAGATTTTCGATCCTTGTGATCTCGCTGATCAGGAGCTGGGCAAACATTCCTTAGTCGATCGTTATCCAATCAACATTTTAGCAAAGAACAATTTCAAAATCATCGAAGGTAATCATAATCCGCCATCTACTTCCTCCAAAAGTGGCAACAGTGTGGGATCGCTCGGTTGGGTCCTCGAGAGTGGCAAAACATCGCGTGCGACATCGAAATCTTCGTCACCTTTTGATGACCCTAAATTTATGCAATTCAGAGAATTGTACAAGTTGGCAAAAGTACTCTTTGATTTCATTTGTCCAAAAGAATACGGTATATCTGAGTCAGAAAAGCTAGATATCGGTTTACTGACCTCATTGCCGTTAGCACAACAGATACTAAACGATATTGATGGCATGAAAAACAGAGAGGAACCTACTTGCGTTGCCTATTTCACCAAGGAATCTCACATTTACACGCTCTTGAACATCATCTATGAATCCGGGATACCAATGAGAATAGCCAGAAATGCCCTGCCCGAATTTGACTACTTATCCCAAATAAACTTTGAGCTTTACGAAAGCACTGATGCTTCGGGACAAAAATCGCATTCGATCAGATTGAAAATGTCTCCTGGATGTCATACTCAAGATCCACTCGATGTGCAACTCGATGACAAGCACTATATTAGCTGCATCCCAAAGATATCACTTACAAAGCACTTGGATATGGACTACGTTCAACAAAAGTTAAGAAACAAATTCGGTAGAGTGAGTATGCCGCAAAAATTCACCCCGGTGAATATCACAAGTCCCAATTTAACTTTCAGAAACGATACAAGTCATCATGCTGGAGTCCCATTAAATGAGGCAGGAAGTTCCACGCCGCCTCTTGAGCCATTGTCGACCCCACATTCTTCAGGCTCGATCGATAAAGAGCTCGAGAGAGACGTATCAAGCAAGCTCACCAAGTGAATCCCATCGAGACTCAATTTCACGTGGCGTTGGTTGGTCGAATTTTCCATTCAGCTCAAGGTTGCCATAACTTCAAGAACTTGGACAGGTATTTGCTCACAATGCGTCTTTAAGATACCTTATGTGACAAGACTGTGCTAAGTGTGAAGTCGATCTAAGGACGACCTTTGATTGTGAGCATTATGAATTTGAGGTTTGAGAGCTCTTTTATTGAAGGAATCAGGTTATATAAACGATGTTGATCTGAAGAAAATGTCAGATGAGTCTAATGCTACCACATATTCCAGGAAATAACGGTGTTAAAAGATTGAGATGTTCCAGGATAAGATGTCTATGGGCGGCGGTAGCTCATCGAAAGAACCAGTTTGTAAAATTTCGATGTTGTGGAATTGGTATACCATTGATACTTGCTTTATCGCGAAATCTTGGAGAAACGATACAAAGGGTAAGTTTGCCGGTTCTTGTATTGGTTGTTTTGCGCTTGTTCTTATTGCTCAATGGCTTAACAGGATTTCGAGACAGTTTGATATAGAGTTGGTTAAGAGACATAAGATGAGATATTTGGCACGCTACATGGCTTTGAATAATGTTCCCGATGAGTCGTCCTCGGAACTTTCTCAACAGGAGTTGGAATTGATAGGTAACGAGCCAGTTTGGAAATCTACTCTTATTGCTTTGAAGATTACCTTATCTCATAACTGGTATTTTAATTTTATGAGAAGAAATGGTGATTTATTGGAAGATCCTGTTGAAAAGGCACTTTCCTGTTGTTCCACTGTTCCAGCACTAGAAATCTATCCAACCTTGTTCGAGCATTTCTTGAGAGCTTGGGTTTTTGTTCTACAATGGGGACTTTCCTATATCATCATGTTGTTATTCATGTACTACAACGGCTATATCATTATCAGTTGCCTGATCGGAGCGCTATTAGGCCGTTTCTTGTTCAACTACGAACCTTTGGGAACCTGCGGTGGTGGTTCAGCTTCCATGAAGGCGGTGGTGGCTCACGACAAGGAGGAAAACGACAGGAAATGCTGCATTTAACAAGAATTTGATCTCTCTGCTCACTCACGCCGTCCAGTCGAATAGTAATAGATACTTATAATATACTCAGTTGTAAATATACATCAAAGTGAGCCTAATGAGTCAAATAGTACCGAGATACTTTCACCATAATGATCACGACGAATAGATTCAGCGAAAATTGGTGAAACGTCGATGACTACCAGTTTTGTCGATCTTTGTAAGCGTTCCCTAGTGATCGGATATGTGTTGGTGACGACGATCTTATGAATAACATCGGATTGCTCCAATTGTTCCAGGCAGTCACCGGTAAATATACCATGAGTTGCAACGACGTAAACTTTCTTTGCCCCACAGTTCTGAACCAAATGTTCTGCTGCACTTACAAACGAACCTGGTCTGTCGATCATATCATCTAATATGATAGCAGATCGTCCATGAACGTTCCCCACAAGTGTAATAAGTTTTTCCTGTTGTTGTTCATCGACTCCCTCTTCATCATCCGAGTCATCTGCGTTAAAAGTACCACCCAAAGCGTACGAATCGCTTGCGGTTAAAGATCCCGCTTCACTGTCAGACTCTAAAATAGCTTCTTCCTCGTCGTCTTCCTCTTCATCATCGTCTATAACATGACCATTACGGATTCTTGCTGTTTGTATACCATTGGTTAGGATAATATTTTCCTCTATATCTGGACCATCACCTTGTCTAACAATTGGTTTATTCTTCTTTAAAAGTGATTGTTTCCTTAGTCTCAACTGTCTGAGATCTCTATTTTGTGCATATAAATCCTTGGAACGACGACGATCTGTATGAATCATGGCAAAATTAATCTTTAAAGTATCTGCCAATGCTGTAACTCTCTTTGTTCCACCGGGATTTTTCGAAACAACCACTGCATCCTGATAATCCTCTACATTCTCTTTAATCCATCTGGCCAAACTTGGACCCCCATACAAGTTATCTACAGGTTTCGAAAAGAATCCTTGCATTTGCGATGCGTGTAAATCCATCGAAACAACATGATCTGCACCTGCCATAATAAGCAAATTCGCTAACATTCTCGCAGTAATCGCTCCTCTATGTTTCTTCATCTTACACTGTTTAGAATACGGGAAATGTGGTATCACTGCTGTAATCTTCTTTGCAGAACCACCACGACACGCTGATACAAGTATCAATAATTCCATAATATGATCATTAACCGTGGGAGACCCGGACTGAATCACATAAACGTCGTCATCACGTACAGACGCTCCAATCTGTACAGAAGTCTCACCATTAGCAAATTTCTTTAAAATACATGGTGCTGGTTCAATACCAAGTCTATCACAAATTTGAACCCCCAATTCAGGATGTGAATTACCAACAAAAACCTTACACTTACGCATAACGCACACACCAGCTAACCAAGCCACCGCTAACTTACAATGATCTTTAACTGTTCAATGTCCATCTCATCTCTCTTTATATAGTTTTGACAAGTTTTGAAAAATTTTAAAACCGAAATAAATCCGAAATAAATCCGTCGGAGATAAAAGTCTTAGAAAAAATGAAAAATCGATGAAATTTCAAGATTTCGATGAGCTTGAAGTATAAGAAGCTGGGATGAGTTGGGATGAGTTGTAGAGGTTTGGGTACGTTCCAGGATCGATTGGAGTGTTGTCGGGATGTAGTACGAAGGTCTGAGATGGTTAGAAGTTTACGGGAAGTTTTGGTTCGGTATGTTGGGTCGATCGTTGCGATACGATGTTTGGCACTTGGTAGTTTCCATGAAGAATTGGCAGCTAGGTACCAGTTAGCGTTGCTTTTAGAGTTGCAAGAGTTTCTTTGCCAGGATGGGAGCGATGTATTGGTTTCTGTTTATGATCCGGTGTTCACCGATGATGATATCGAGTATGTTAAGAAGAGAGGGTTTACAGTGGATGAATTGTGTCCTGAAGGGTTCCGGGATGCTAGGAAAGTACTGTATTTTCTGCCGCATGCACCGTTGGATTTAACTGAACAAGTGCTTGTGGCAGAACAACCAAGGTTGTGGTTGGCGAATAATATCGTGGAACATACTGATAGATATACAAAGACAAAATTACATGAGAAATATCCCGTTATGAGTAAACTGTTGCATGTACTGGAACGAGTTCCAGAGGTTCCAACCAGTGCGATCAACGATGAGCAGTTCAAGAGTTTTGTCTCGAGGAAAAAACGTAGAAATAAAAAGGTGTTTAAAGAACCTGTGGTCGATTACGATTCTGTTAAGTCGTATTTCGATAGTTGCAGTATAATAACAGACTTCCAGGGTGGAACTCTCCTAAGAGATCAACCGTGGATCAATGCGTTCTCGGACTTGACATTTCATCACATCAAGAGATTGAATGATAAGTAAGTGTTTGTCGTTTAAGTATAATATACAAATATCAAACTAGAGTTTTCTTTAGATTTACCTGTTTTTAAATCGTTTATCAATTGAGTTATCGATACCTGTTAGCTTTCCCGAACTAAAAGATATCCAATGAACTTTAAATCGTCAAAGTTTCCCACGCTTTGATGAATTTAGTTAGCAAAATTTTGAATTCTCTTTGATAGCAATTGTCGAATCGGTTTTAATTTTCATATTTAGACCAGTTGTCCAAGATTTCCTTGATTTGCTCAGATCCAGTTAAATTGTAAACATCTTGGAAATATTCTTTAGTGATTTCAAATGGTTTGGCAGTCAAATTTGGAATATATTTACCAATTAATCTGTCTGCCTTGACGTTCTCCTTAACAACATTCTTCTTCAAGAAATTCTTGAATGGTTTAACACCGTTTCTCAAATAGGATGAATGGAATGGAACAGAGATACCACGTAGAGGAATACATGCAAATCCTCTCTCCAATTCAATTGGTTGTGGTTTATCCAAAGATTTCTTAGCGACTTCATCAATTATTTCAAACAAATGTTCTTCAACTTTTTCTAATGATAATGAAGCTTGTAATTTGACGATATCAATCTTTTGTAATTTAATAAAGTTCAATACGTTTGTCAAAGTATCCAAGGCTCTTAAATCACCAGCAGCAACGTATTGCTGGTTCTCAACGTTGTAATTAACAATTTCAACTAACCATTCGGTTCTCTTACCAACTTTTTCAACGACAAATTGTAATGCCTCTTGGGTAAAAGTTGGTGAAACTCTGCTTGGATTGACGGCAACCATACCATAGTTCGATCTTCCTAGGGAGTCTCTTGGAACGGCAACCTGCATTGTCATACCTCTGTAAAACACAACTTCGACTAGAGACTCAATTGACATCACATCTGCCAAAGAGGCCAATGCAGCATATTCACCCAAGGAATGACCTGCAAAAGAAGCGTCAGCGGGAATCAAACCCTTCGATTTCAAATCTTCAAATGAGGCCTTTTCCATCAAAGTCAAAGCAGGTTGGGTGAATTGAGTAGCTGACAACAAACCGGAAGGTGATCTGAAAGTGTATGAAGTAGAGTCTTCTTTAACGTCTTTAAAGATCTTTTCGGTCTTCAATTCACCATCCACGATGGTCTCAAAGATCATTTGAGTGTAATTATCTCTAATCTTTCTACCCTTTTCACCACCAAAGTAGATAGTCAATTCAGTTGGATTGTTTCTAACAATGTCCAAGATTGAGAAACCATAAGTTTCCTTGAAATGAACATCAGCTCTATCCCAAACTTTTCTGGCAACCTTGGAAGTCTGATACAAGTCCATACCCATGCCTTGTTCTTGAGAACCTTGACCAGTAAAGACAAAGGTAGAGACAGGTTGTTCCACTTCAGCTTCACCAGTCAAGACAACCACATCTTCATTGTTCTTTGTTTCAAACTTGATCAGTTTACGACCATTGATCATACCAACATGTTGAATAGAAACTGATAGCGGAGTGTTTGGTAGCACCATGCTAACGAATTGACAGTTGAAACCACGAACTCTTGAGGAGACGCTATCAGCGGCCCAGTTTTCAATCAAGGCACGAACTGCAGCGGATGAGAACATACCATGAGTGATAGTGCCGGGCAAGTCGGCATAGTTGGCAAAATGACGGGAGACGTGAATTGGGTTGAAGTCACCAGAAACTCTGGCATATGGTTCGTTTGTACTAGGCGACTGTAGGTCAAGGACCGCAATTGGAATAGCGTTCTCCAAGTTCACCTTATGTTCCAAAGTGGAACCGTTTCTCTTCAAGTACTCAACAACTGGATTACCATACGATTCACCCGCTTCGTAATCAACAACACCAATTTCGACATTTTCAGTAGTTGGTAACTCCATTTTTATTGGACCAGAGCATCTAACAGAAGAGAAAACGTTGGCGTTCTTATAGGTAACCTCGGTTTCGGTTTCAAAAGTTAATGTCTTGCCCATTAAGTCAATATCTTCGTCATCCAATTGGAACCATTCCTTGGAACGCAAGACAGCAATGTCCTTTGGAGATTTAATTTGAACTTGGTAAACTGGTTCCACGGTTCTTTGGAAAGTGTTCTCATAATCTTCGTAAGTACCTCTGTAGAAGAATGATGATTCCACTTCCATAACAGGTTTCCCATCTCTGGTTAAGGTACCAACAACCTCAACAACTTTACCGGTTGGTTGATTAACCACAGACTTGATGGTAGCATGGGTGGAGATTATATCACCCTCTTTCAATGGTTTAGCTCCAGGGATCATTTTGTAACCATTGGATAAATGAACCAACTTTAACAAATCACCGTCAACAGTTTCAGGGAAGATAGCCTTAATAATGACTCTCCAGCCAACGACAATAGCATAATCCATTGGAGCCAATTGTTCACGACCAGATCTCTTGACAAAATCTTCACAATTGTTACCAATAGCATGGGTAAATTCGGAAATACTCTTTGCTGTAATTTCAAAATCACCACCTTTGATGACCTTTCTTGGGTCAAATTTCAAGTTAATTGGTTCTTCTAACCATAGTTTCCAGTAAAACTCCTTGATACGTTCGTTACGACCTTCCATAATTTCAGCAATTGGAGCAAAACCATCTTCAGAGTTATAAGTGTACAATAATGGTAGGGCAACCGGCTTCCCATCATGAGTTCTGTTTTCAATCAATTCCAGTTGGATTGTCTTGTCATTAATCAATTTCAAGACAGCAGTGGGCTTGATTTCACCTTGAACTGGTTCAGACAATGTAATAACAGTCTTGGAAGGATTATCCAAGTTTGTAATCTCAACCACAAGATCGTCAGCAGGTTTGAAAACTTTCTGTGCTGGATTGTCAACGTACAAGGTATCTTGAACGACTCTTGAAGTACTGAAGAAAGCACTTCTCCAGTTTCTGGTTGGACCAGCCAACAACTTGAACCAGTTCTTTGGATCAGTAGTAGCATTAGCACGATAAGTGACTTTGCTGTCCGATGGCTTCTCAGCGTTTTCACATTCGACAGTCACTGGTTCTTCACCTCCGAAATATTCAACGACTGGAATCTTAGTAACGTCGTCACCATATTGTTCTTTCAACAATTTTTTGATGTGACCTTCATGAATACCATCAAAGATGCTCTTGATTGGTTCATTGACATTCTTAGTGTATTGAGCAGCCACTGGACCGTGCAAGATACAAGTTCTCTGAACATCTTCATCAACCACAGCTTCCAAGAATTCAGATTGCCATAAAGAATCCTTCTTGAAAAAGAATTCGAATCTGTGATCAAGTACTGGAACAAATGGAACAGGCTTTTGAGTTGGCCTTTGACACATATTCAAGAAATGATCAACATCCTGTGCATTCAAGTATTGTTCCTTAGCAGCTGGATAAGCATTGAAAATAGTCTCCAAAACCTTATCTGGTTCTTCCAATGCAGAATAGGATTGAATTAAAGATGGTGTCTTAACCTTAGTGAAACGCTCTTCAACACGACGTAGGAAATCACCGGTGAAATTTCTTAATGTGACATCGATCCATTTGTTTAAGGATCTGATGTACATCAATTCCACCATTCTCTTACCAACTTCTTCATAAGTCATATTGGTTAATTCACGAACTTCACCATTAACGGTTGGGAACCATGGTTTCTGAGAATCGGAGTTCAATTTTTCAATAATATAGTCCTTCTTTGCATCCAAAGCGGCTTGTAATTTATTCTTTGGTAAGTTGAAAATGGTATCATCCATTTCCTTCCAGAAAAGAACTCCACGAGTAGCAATCTTGTGAATTGGTTCACCCATCTCAGAACGAACAGTGATGATACCACCAGTAGGTTTCTTATAAGTTTGTTGCCATTGATCATCTGGAACACCGGGACAAGAAGCAATCAATTCCTTAGCAGCCAAAGAAGTCTTTGCCTCCTTAGCGATCATCACTCTGGAACCAAATAATAAACCATCAAATGGCATTGGTGGGTAATCGAATTTAGTAGACCATTCACCAGTCAAATATGGGTAAGTATCTTCAGAAGAACCGAAACCTGAACCGGCAACAAGAATGATGTTTGGATGTCTTCTAATCTTGGAATACATTTGTAACATTGGAGCATGGAAATCTTCAAAAGAATGGTGACCACCACCTCTACCACCAGTCCACTGCAATACAATGGGGAATTTTGGATGAGCCTTAGCAATTGTGATAACTTGAGAGATTGCATCGATAGAACCTGGTTTCAAATCCAAATGAGTCAATTTCAAAGTTTCAATGTATTCGGTGGCAACTTCCAAAGATGGAACACCTGCACCAATTGTCAACGATTGAATTGGGTAACCCTTTTCTCTCAATTCTTTGATCAATGGGATACCCCATTGTAGCATTCTTGGATTAACATAAATTAAGTTAATACCCAAACTGTAACCTTTCTTAATTTGAGAAACAACAGAATCGATTGCCTGGGTCATACCTTCAGGTGCAAAATAACCACCACCAGCCAATTCAATATGATAACCAGCATTGATAGTTGCCGCAACAAAATCAGGTGAAACGGTACTTGGGGTCATACCTGGAACTAACAATGGAGCTCTACCTATTAGTTTGGAAAATTTGGTGTTAACAAAAATCTTACCAGATTTAGTCTTAATCAATTCAGGTTGGAATTCCTTCAACCAATTTTGGTTTTTTTTCAAACCATTTGTTGTAACATCGAAAATCTCTTGTTTGAAACCGTATTCGTCATCTGTGTTGTTATCTAGAGTACCTGCCACGATAACACGAACACCAGTACCATCTTTGTTACGATGAGTCAAGACTCCAAGACCAGATGCACCACCTGGACCAAAATCTAACAAATGAGTAGCTGGGAAACTAGTAGCAATTTCCCAATTAACTGGTAAACTGACAATACAATCAGTAATTCTTTCAGCAATGGAACTGCCTTGATGATCTCTGATGTCCTTACCATTAAAGGTATCATAAACAGGGATCTTCAAATTCTTCTTCTCGAAATTGACATTATACTTGGCCAAATCTTCATTAATGAATTTCTTTGAAGATGTCAAAAGGTGAGAATGGAAGGGTGAGGCAATTGGTAAAAATCTGTTTGAGAATTTCAATTTTCTTTCGGTGAATGGAATTCTAGATTGATCCAACCCTGATGGAGCCTTTGCCTTTCTTAAAGTTAAATTTAAACCATAAAGTGATTGTGGTGGACCCGTGACAACAAGATTTCTTGCACCATTAACCAAAGAGATAACAATATGTTTCTCTTCTGGAAGATGTGAATTTGTCTTGTCAACAAAATTTTGAACTTGTTCCTGAGTTAAATTTGTGATTGCCAACATTGGTGATGGTACACCTTCACTATTCTCTAAAGAATCTTCCAAGATAGATGGTGGTAAAGAAGTATTGGGGTAAGCCAAATAACAATGAACTCCAATAAAGAATAATAATGAAATAGCTTTCTTCATCGATTCGAAAAATGAATCCCAAGAATCTGCCTCGGCAATAGCCACCGCGGTGGCTAAACCTTGAGAATGACCCGTGGCACCGTTCAAATGAGATCTCAACTCACCGGGAGTGAAACCTAACAATCTAGCCGTGACAGCATAATGAGCCAATTGAATAACACCAATCAATGGACATGAAATTGGGATCGATAATAGATAATCTGTATCAGGTGTCTTTTCTGGATGTTCTAACCAACTTAAAACATCAAAACCTTGAGTGAAAACTTTCTCGGTATCATGAGTTGATCTAACCAATTCTCTCAAAGTGGTTGCTGCAAATTTAATTACATCAAGAACCACAACATTGTACATTTCATACAATTCACGTAATTCTTCAAAATAATCATCTGTATTTCCTTGACCACCAAAAATTGCTGCAATTTGTGAATCACCTTGTGAAGCAGATTTGAAAAGTGCTGATTGACTCTTTTCAAATGGTCTTTTGGCCACATATCTTGCCTTGATATAATTTCTAATCAATTCTTTTGTCTTTTCCAAAGTAGTATTAGATTCTTCATCATCTAATAATTTAGCCGCGACCGCATGAACCGCATTACCTTGCAAATAACCATTATCAAATTCATTCAAAGAATTTTCAAGTACTTCAACAAATTTTGTCTCACCCTCGGAAACAAAATCTGCTACAAATCCCAAAAATTTACCCAATAATTCAATTGGAGATGATGGTTCTAGATCAAGTGCAAAATTCTCGGTAGGTTCTGGTAAACTCTTATTGAATTGATCTAACAATTCAGAAGCTGCAAAGAAACAACTTGTTGGAACGGGCAACACGTGCTCTAACGAACCGTGTGATAAAATTAGCGGCCTTGTCGACGAAGTACTGGCTGCGTTAGAAAACATCTTCTATATCTGTGTATAATCGCGGGGAAATTTGTGGAATATATTTTCAAATCAAACAAACGATAGTAAATCTCTTGTATTTTCGTTCTAAGCGGGAAAGTAAACGATTTCAAAACCTAAACTATCTGAGTTGCAAAATTGGGAAATGGGAAATTCAAAGCTAGCTGGTATTATCCTCTTTTAAATACCAAACCAACAGTCAGTGAAAAAAAAATAATAATAATATCGGCAAAGGGTATGTCTTTCTTTCACTCGTACCAGGAAATATATATATATTAAATAACTACCAATCTGTCGAGTATGCGGATACAATTGTGGTTCAAACGTTGAATAAAGTTTCTCTTCCTAACCATCATTGGGTAAAGTGATGAGTATTTGGTAAGAATAAAGCAACCGTTCGGTGGCAATGATAAGGTGGCAAAACTACTTGCCGCCCAACATCGTTACACAAAAACGAAAGGGAAAGCCCAACAAACGAGAACCAGTAAAAAAAGAAAAAAACAAAAACAAAACCACGCGCCCACCCATCAGCCGCCCTCGTTTGGAGGTGCGTACTGCGCTGGTTGGGTGTGTTGTGATATCACTTTCTACGCAACTGATGGTTTGTTGGATTTAGGTATGGTTAGGTGGCTTTGGTTGTTGAGTGTAGCGTTTGTGTAGTTGGTGTTATCGTTTCGTTGGGTTTTAACCGATAATTCCTTGTTCCTCCGGTAGTAATTCTTGTTCGTCTTGTTCTGAGTCTGGCGATGCGTCTTGAAGGTTGTGTATCTCCAGACATGTAGCCACTGCTTCGTTGCAGTTGTTGACCATCTGGTCTCCCCTGTTTACTCCGAAATCGTGAAAATTGAATAGTGTGTCGATCTCCGGGTTGTAGTGTCTGTCGTAGAGGGAGTAACGGGGCCGTAGTAGTAGTTCGAGGCTGGTGTTGTTTGGTGTGGGCGGGAATTGGTCGTTGAGTAATGGGTCTCGGTCCAGGGTTAGTAACATTGAGAGTTGATGGCCTTCGCGGTTAGTTGGTGAATGGAGCGAGCCGTGGTAAATGACGCTGGAGTAGGGTGTCTCTATACCGCAGCCGAGATGGTCGAACCATAGGAGTATTGCGTTACTGAGGATGAAGAGGTCTACGCCGACGAGCACGTTGTGCGGGTTTTGCAGAAGGAGTAGATCGAAGTCTCTGCCGCCGCCGAATAGGATGGGTGTTTCGAGGCAGGAGAAGCCGTTGAACATCGGCTGTGTTTTCTTGTAGCGGTTGTAAGCCACGACGTTTTCGATTGTAGGCTTTACGTAAGCCAGTCGGCTTACGGGCTTGTCCTCGTCCATTGGCGGGCTGCTGGTGGGCTTGGCTAAGCTGTATAGACTGAAAAATTTCACTAAGCGCTTTTAGATTGCAATGCCGGTCACGTGACTCGAGTATGTAGGTATGTATATAATAGCTAGTTCTGTACAACTTACTGGTTGGAAGAGTCGATGTAGATAGTGTCGACTGTTTGTTCGAAGCCATTGAATGGTGTGGCGGCAGAGGAAGTGTATGCGCCCAGGTTGGGGAAGTATAGCCAGTCTCCCGCGATGAGGTCGTGTTTCATGTAGTATTCTTTTGTAATGCAGTCGAGCCCGTCACAAGTGGGGCCCCAGATCGATACCTTGTGCTTAGAGCCCGTATTTTGCTTGGAGGCCGAGTCCAGGTCGTGGTAGTGAAATTCGTTATTGTGGAAAAGGGTGCGGGGTGTGGGTTCTTGGTGGTCGAATAGGATGCAGTTCATGTTACCGTAGACACCGTCGTTGATGTATAACATGGATTCTCGCTCGTTGAGCGTTCTCTTGGCTATTACGTTGGCGGCGAGTGTGAATGCTGTGGCGGCGAAATAGCGACCGGGTTCTGCGATGATGTTCAGATCTGAAAAGGTTTCGCGCGGGAAGAACTGGTTGATCGCTTCCCTGAGTACAAAGCTACTCTCGCTGAACGATTCCAATTGGAATCCGCCGCCCACGTCGAGGATCTTCAAAGCGGGTAATCCATAGCTTTCGCAAGCCTGATCGAATACTTCACGGGCATCCTTGATGGCCTGGTGTAGGACACTAAAATCGGATGCACCAGAACCAACGTGGAATGAAACACCTACTAGATTCAATTCTAATTTCTTGACGGCTGCAAGCAACTGACCAACGTTTTGCATTTCACAACCGTATTTCGTCGATAAGCGACATTGCGCGGTTGAATCGTCTGTGGAGATCCGTAGCAAAAGTTGTGACTTTGGGTGATATTTCTTAATCTTATGCAATTCTTCAACGTTATCGAACGTAGATTTCAATACATTTTTTTGGGCGGCGTATCTGATGAAACTAGATGCCTTGCATGGATTAGCATAGATGATCCTATCTGGTGAGATACCCATGCTTAGAATTTTTTCAATCTCTGCCTTGGACGCACAGTCAAAATTCGCTCCTAACGATGCCATCTTTTGTAAAAGTTGAACATCTGGGTTGCATTTCACCGCGTAGAAAGGTTGAATTCCCGGTAGTTCTCTTTCCCAGTTTCGGTACAACCTATCGATCTCGCCAATATCACAAACAAAGAAAGAATTTTCGTCACCAGGTTCGCAAGTTTCTTCGTTGATTGCTTCAATCCGTTTCTTTAAAGCATTGAAAATGTGAGTATGAGCCTGTTGATGTGGTGCTTCAGAGTGACATTTGACAATTTTTTTAGTCAAAAGTTCGGAAGAATGGGACAATTCTACCAGTTTCACGTCGTCAACTAGACCTCGTTGTAATTCTACTGTTGTCATCCTTATATCTGGTGAATTGATCAGTTCTTCGACGTAATGACAACTATTTCAGATCAAGAATCACAAATTTTTTCCAAAACTATGTGAATTTAATTGTTCAAGGCGTTTAATATGGCAAAATTTCAATAGAAGATGGCAAAAAAAATAGCATACAAGAAAAATCATATATAAAATACAGTTTGCTAGGAAGATGTTGATGATTTGAAGACACTGCTAGTAGCCAAAATCTATGTATTGTTACAACTATTTAGCAAAACCTTGGTAAAGAAGCCTTTTATACGTGGCTATGTGGTTCCGCGTTTGAAGTTTCAGCGATTGAATTGCAAAATAAGCATTTATAGCCTTTTGTAATTGTTCCATCTGGGTTATGTTCCTGGAGCAGACCGTTTGATTTCATTATACTCAATTCACTCTTGGTAGGAATCTTACGACACGCGTCATTGAGACATCTGGTATGAGTCTTCTTGTAACGCAAACCGCAAGAATTGCATAGTTGATCTTGTTTTCTGCCGGACCAGGATGGTCTCCAGCAGGGCGAATCATTCGAGTGGCATGATACGCATTTTCTCGATACGCCGTGAGAGCTTGAGCCACTGGAACGTCTTCTCTTTGGGGTGATCTTTGTGCTTCCAGCGTGGCCCTGTCTCAATGTAGCGACGGGACTTTGGGGGGAGTCGTATGCGAACCTGTGATATCCGGAAGAAGCGGCGGTGTTGGGCGGTGTGACTGGGCGCACTGGAGAGAGAGATCTGGATCTTGGTCTGGGTTCAGCTGCTTTCGATACTATTGTAGGCGAAGTATTACTGCTGACGACGGGTTCCGAAGGTCTGGAGAGGCTGATTGAACGTTTTGTCTGCGCGTCTAGGAACACCATTAGATTTCTAGCGGCACTGCTTATCTCCAGTTTTTTCAGCCTTGCAGAATCGTCTGATGACGGCGGGCTGGCGCTGGCGCTAGCGGATGTGGACGTCTTTTTAGATATTTTGAATTTTGTAGCGTTTGTCTGTGAATCCTTGGCCAGGATATCTCTGTTATTGAGCATTTTCTTGAGTTGCAAAGCTTTAAAACTGTTAGTCTTCTTATGACGGTTTTTCGAGCTGCTGAGATTTCTGTTGTTCTGCCTTACGGTTTGGACCAGTTTGCTGCTCACAAACGGAGTGAATTCTGGCGGCTGATCACCTGCCCTTTCATCAAGCGGACTCATTGGTGGGGTCATTGGCGTCGATCTATCCCTCACGTAGTCCGACAGCCCGTGGAAAGCATCCTTGGGTTTTAGCACCGACGGAATCCCCGCTATGCTGGGCAAACTGGTGGATCCCTTTAACAGTGCAGTTAGTTGGGTCCTATCGTGAGATATCTCGTGTACGATTTTTGTATAGTCCTGGTAGTTCTTTTCCTTGCACCAATGCACCAAAGTGCGCTTCCAAATCGGAGTGTGTTCAGAAGTATCTGGATAATAACATGCGTATTCTTGAATACGCGGATCAGGTAGTAGTTGTAAATGTCTGAGCGATGGTAAGTTTTCCTGTTGATTAACCGGGCAGCAGTCCGACGACTGAGTGTTTGTCGCAGCCAGCTTGGCACGGCCGAACACGGGCGACGTTTGTGGAGTCACCGCAGATGATAAGTAATCATAGTCGTAATGGTTTGGCGATGCTGGCGCCGTCTTATATTTCCTCTGGATGTTGACTTCCCGACCGATCGGCGGCAACACAGGCGACACTTTGGCCGAGTAGCATAAATAATTTCTGTTTAGCCCGCTCGTAGTGGGTACCGAAGGCAACAACAACAGGTCATCAAAAGAGAAATTTTTGCGAGGATCCGATCCAGCAGATCCAGTAGTAATAGGCGATGTATTAGAGAGCGAATGGTCATTAATGGCAGTCGACATTGCAATAAAAGAAAGTAAAAGAAAACGAATAAAAAACGAATGGAAAGGTTGTGATTGCCCAACTAGAACCTCCTCTAACCACTAGATCACTACTAGATCAAACTTGTATCCTTTTTATATACCGGACATTCATTTCTGAAGCTGCTGGTTCCATAAAAGACCATGATACAACTCCCAAAGCAGACATCGATGCAGATCAAAGACCAGTTCAATTCTACGGTCACTTCCCGGTCTTGCCATACAATACCCTCTTAACCAGCCTTTAACGCAGCCATCTGAAATTTCAAGCTGCATCGCTTCGCGTACGCCGCAGACAGACAAAGAACAACAAGAAGGCTCAAGTAAAGAGAATTTGAATGGCTTGTGATGACTAGAGACTATATGATAACTATCAAAATATCTTACTTCAGATAGATACCACCAAGTAAACCACCTCCCTCTACCCTTCTCTTGTTAGCTTAAACTTACCCTACCATCCTGTTACCCGCCTTTTCAAACCTATTCACCTCGAAAACAAGCTGATTCGCCGCCTTTAACAAATACGCACCAGACGCCCAACTAAACAAACAACTATAAAACCACAATGAGCCGCTATGGTAGCGGGAATATGAGCAACACAAGCGCGAGCAACAAATCTCAGCTCGCAGAATTATTTGTCAAGAAAATACTCGCCCATCTCGACGATTCAGACCCACAAAAATTGAACCAATTCCTAAATCTTTTCAACTCAACCAACTGCAAAGTCGTATTCAATGCCACTCCATTTGCACAATTACCGCTATTCCTTCAAATGTGGCAAACTCAGATAGTGCAAACACAACATGCCCTCACAGCGGTTGACTATCACGTGATCCCCGGATCCCAAACAGTGATATTTAACGTCAATTGTAAAGTACGTTTCGATGAGAGTGGCAAGGATAAGATGGGACAAGATTCAATCGTATTACCCGGTGACCAGAAACAACAACAACAACCAAAACATAGACCCGCAAGCAGACCGCTTTGGGGGACTTATTTCGGAGTATCGTTGCAATTAATCGTCGAAGAAAGACTATTCAATAATGATATGAACGGAGTTATACTTGCATTCAATTACAATATGATCTACAAACCAGATGATTCATTGATAACTGTCAATTGATACGAAACGGTCGTATATCGGATCGATGGGAAAATCCAACAAACACTTTCTCTTAAACGAGCATTGTCGTTAAAGCCGTTCGTTCCCGTTCCGTTCCCGTGTCGTTTGGAGAGATCTGCTTAGATCCATGCTGTTTCTCTATGCGCCGTGCGTAGATCAACTTTCAATAGGGCTCTATTTTTGACACCTTTTATTCAGAGGTGTGCTTCGACTGTTCAGGAATATTGAGAGGAGAAGATACAATAATGGCATCATTTGTTTCTCGTTGAGAGGATCAATTTTCGTTTTAAAAGAATCCTCATTTCGGTGTTTAGTTTTGGAATTAGGTTCGTTCAAGAGATTTCTCCAACCAAATGTCGGATTTAGAAGGCATCTTTGTTGGAGATATCTCCTCAAATGGTGAAATTTTTCTGGTCTGTGTTGTTTGAAAGATGAGATTATAAAAACTGGGTTGTTTTTCTGTATATTGATGATAGTTTAGGTTTGGAGGTTGGACTAAGTGTTGTAAGTGGACATTATGTGGTTGAGTAAACGATTTGGGTTGGCTCTGTGTTGTCTTTTCCTGTTTACTACTTTTATCTTGGTTATTGTGGCGATATGTGGTTCAACTGCAAATTATGAACCATTGAATAATATTTATATTGGTTCTGCTGATATTGCTCATATCAATGTTACAAAAGTTATTCCGCAATTTGGTCCGATTTTGACCATTGTTGGTACGGCTTTGAATTCTGCCAATAGTTCTTTGGAGACGTTTTTCCCGGTTTTGCATAGATTGGTTGGTACACCAGCGTTTGGTCCTCTTTTAACGATGCTTTCCAACGCGGAGGATACAGAGACGACGGTTTCATCATTGGTTGAACTGGCACCGTTGGCTTTGTCGTCTAACGGGTCTGCTGGCGTTGCTCAGCAACTGTCTCAGGTGGATCAGTTGTTGAGATACTCGACCAACGCTAGTGAAACGATGCAAGGTTTGGAATCCCTGGTTGAGACGTCGATGGAAGATCCTACCAGTAATTCATCCGCGGTGGTGTTGGAATTGTTACAGGATTCGAACGATTCGTTGAGTTCGACTGACGCTTTGCTGACTTTGAACAATATGAGTGCGACTGAAAAGGCTCAGTTGGTTCCGGTTTTTACTCTTTTCCAGGTCTCGGATAATAAGACGGTCACTTTTGATTCTTTGGCTACACTGATGAGCAGTCCAGTCTCTGGCGATTTGGCGCAAACTTTGTTTTTAGCGCTGAATCAGTCGAGTAACTTGACGCAAACGTTACAACAATTGGGATCGATAGCTCCTGAGAATTCTAGATCAGCTTTGAATGCAGTAGGTGCTCTGATCTCTTCTTCGTCTTCTCCAAACACTACTTTGAGCTCTTTGAGAACTCTCATACAAAACAATGCGACATCGTCGCCCTCGGCGCAAGAGGCGTTTACCTCTTTAGCTACTTTGGTTAGAAATGGTGAAAATGATACTTTGGTAGTGGATTCCGTGCAGTCACTAGCGACAGCAAACTCTACAAGCTCTACGGATCAGCTGGTCTCTTTGAAACAGATACTTGAATCTTCTAATAACGCGACTGGTACTTTACAAGTTATGGAAGATCTGCAACAGGGATTAGCTGCTGATAACAGCACGGGTCAATATATCTCACCTTTAGTGTCCCTGCTAGAGTCATCCAGCGACCCGCATGCCACTTTTACGTCTTTAATTGCTTTTACCGCGTGGGCGCAGGCAAATCCGGCCACGTTCTTACCTGTGGCTAGCATTTTACTCAGTGCGCATACGAACCCAACTCCAACTGAAGAACAATTGAATGCTTTGACTCCCGAAATTTTGCAGTACTTCCATGTTAACACAAAATACCAGCTGTCAATTTTCACACTATGTGAAAGAGATCTCGAAAACAACATTCAATACTGTTCCGCATCGCACGCCGTGCAGGACTTGGATTTCAGAAGTATTATCTGGAGTGATTTGGTCGACTCCGATTTCACACCTTACTTAACCGCTCTAAATGTTACTAAGGATTCCCTACACCTGGAAGGTAAGCTATTGCATAGACAACATGAATACGTGCCTGCGGTTGAAGCCACTTTAGCTTTCTGTTTGATTTCCATCATTTTTTCATTTTTCCTATTGGTAGGCTTACTATACCTGATCGTGACACGCCGCGTACTAGGAAACAAGTCATGGTTCGCAATAATCTTCGTCTGCTTACTGTACACACTGTTCACCTGTCTAGCAGCGATTATCGCCACCGCGATCATCGGAATCATCAAGTCCGGCACTTCGGATGACAAGTACGGTGTAGTATTTACCAGTGGCCAAGCGTTTATGGGTTTACTCTGGACATCATTTGCCCTATCGCTAATCTGTCCAGTCTTGCTAATCATGGCCTGGTTGAGTGACAGAAGAGAACGTAAGAAGACGGAACCTTTAATGGTTGAAAACCAAGTTTCAAATACCAGCGACAGCCTGTCGTCTTCGGCCAATAACGGAAACAGCATCCCGGACGCCGAGAAGAACAATGCTACGCCAGTAGTGACCAATTAAAACAATACCGACTCCTACATAATTCAATCAATCTATAATTAATCTGTATTAATGTTTCTACCATAATCATGGCACCATTCTCCAGCTGGCGCTCTTCAAGTGTCACAATTTGATTTTGTGTCATCTTTCGGCGTTAAAGATTTCTTAATGCCGAACAATGTTACCCGGCCTTGGCGATTCATGTGGGGAAGGTCTTAGGATCATACCCCTTTTGAAACGGTGTTTGAACCAGAACTAAAGCTATATAAGGACGGGGTGTCTGATCTGATCGGTGATCGTTCGAGGATGGAAGATTTGTTACAAGGCAGGGCAGTTTAGGAGAATATACTATACGGTTTGTTCAAGTTACGTTAACCGCGATGTCATCGTTAATCATCCGAACGTATCAGCGGCATAGGCTAAACATCCTTAGATCTTCATATATTATACTGCTTCTTGGCACTTTGAACAGTCTGAGTAGTGGTACGAGTGCTAAAAAAGCGATTAGAAGAATAGCCAAGGGGAAGAAGAATCATGGGGATGTGAGCAGTTCAGAAGTTTCGGACGAAAGTACCGCTATTGAACAGCACACTGAGGGAGAGCTTATGGAGAGGGAAAAAGGAGATAAGAGTAGTGAAGATCGGATTGAAAAGCAGAAATTGAAGCGTTCTACGGATTTTCTTTTGAAACTGATTTTAAAGGATAAGAAATGTGTTTCATTGTTTATTGCGCAGGCTTTGCTTCTTGTGATGAGAACTTTGTTGTCGTTGAGAGTGGCCACATTAGATGGTAAATTGGTTTCTACCCTTGTTAAAGCACAGTATTCACAGTTTTTGAAGATTCTTTTAGGGCAATGGATGTTATTGGGGATTCCTGCGAGTTTTATCAATTCATTGATCAGTTATACGACTAAATTATGTTCAATTTCGATCAATAGGAAAGTTTCTGGATATCTGATAAACAAATATTTGGCAAACCATCATATATTTTATTCGGTAGCGGCTGCCGATTCGTCAGGTGAAATTCAGGATTATTTGACTCGAGATATTTATGCGTTTGCCAACAATTCGTCATTGTTGTTAAATCAGTTGTTGAAACCAATGCTTGATTTGATTCTTTGCTCGTTCAAACTGCTGATGTCAAACTCTAGTATGATGGGCGAAGGTACTTTGGCTCTGGGATTGATCGTGTACGTCTCCAATTCATTCTTAAAGATGATTCAACCTAATTTCACAAAGCTGACTATGAGAAGGTCATCATTGGAAAGTTGGTTTAGATCTTTGCATTCAAATTTACATTTGAACAGCGAGGAAATATCCCTGTTAAGAGGCCAATCGACTGAGCTAGCAAGCTTGGATTATTCTTTCTATCGATTAGTACTCTTCCTCAACAGGGAGATCAAGGCAAGAGCTCTGTACGATCTTGCTACGAGTTTCGTCATTAAATATACGTGGGGTGCTGCTGGTTTAGTGCTCTGCTCGATACCCATTTTTTTCAAGAATCAAACCGGCATGGCTTCTGACACCGACGTTACCGCCGATTTTATCACAAATAGACGTTTGTTATTGACAGCCTCAAGTTCAATCGGAAGATTTGTTGAGCTGAAGCGAAATATTCAGCAATTGCGTGGAGTTTGGTTGCGTTTGAATAATTTCAATGCTCTGCTAGACTCAAGTAGCGAAACTGGACCATCACAGGACTATGAAGCAATAGAAAAAGGGGAAATCGAATACAACGATTCGTTGATAAGGTTCGAGAATGTTCCCTTAATCACACCAGCGGACCAGGTCTTGATACCAGAGCTAAATTTTGAATTGAAGCATGGAGATCATCTGTTGATTATTGGACCCAACGGCTGTGGGAAATCCTCTTTGTTTCGTATTCTCGGTGGTCTGTGGCCATTGAGGCAGGGATCTCATAAAACAAAAACGAAGTTGATCATGCCGCACAGATCCCAGGATAATGAGTGCTCTATCTTTTATCTACCACAAAAGCCTTACATGGGAAGTAGATCTACCTTCAGAGAGCAGGTTATATATCCTGATTCGGTCGAACAGTTTGAGAAAAGGTTCAATGGCGATTATGCGGAAGGGGACGCATTCTTGGCAGATCTATTGCGCATGCTAGAATTAGAAGACCTAATTGCTGAGAACATGGCGCTGGCGTTGGCTCTCAGAAATGCAAAGAACAAGGGTAATGAGGATGAAATATCCATTTTGGACTCGAAAGAGGCTTTCGATTTATATCGAAACTGGTCCGAAGAACTATCAATTGGTGTACAGCAAAGACTGGCAATGGCAAGGATGTATTATCATAAGCCAAAATTTGCAGTCTTGGATGAGTGTACCTCAGCTGTTTCACCTGAGATGGAGCAAAAGATGTATGCAACTGCACAAAAATTGGATGTATCGCTGATTTCTGTTTGCCATCGAACTAGTCTCTGGCACTTCCACAATTATCTCTTGAAATTTGATGGTAAAGGTGGATATCAGTTCGGAAAGTTTGATCCTAAAGAACGATTAGCCAACGAGGAGAAACTCTTGGAACTGAATGCTATTTTGGATCAACAGGTGCCGGTTTGGGATAAAAGATTAAAAGATCTCACTGTCGCTAGGACCTCAAATTTAATAAGAAAATCACAAACCGATTTGAGATCTTTAGGGTCCCGCCAGCAAAACAATCCTTATCCAAGTAAAAGACCAGCAAGTCGTGAGGCTGCGGCGGGAGGGGCTAATAGGCGACAGCCGACTTCCAATCAACCTAAGCCTAACTCAAGGCTGCATACGAAAGAGGAAGATATAGATGGCAAGAGTGCAGATGACACCAGGTTGACTTGAATGCTTGTTGGGGCTGCCGTTGCTGCAGGAAAATCGAGTTGTTCTCTAAAGACACCTAATAGGTTTGGTATTCACATTTGTTAAAGCTAGCTTTTAGCAGCAGATCACGACGGTTATTTTATTGCATCATTCTTTCCATATCTGGAGGACATTATATTACTTTATGCATAGGTTTCTTCATTACAAATAGCTGCGTTGCATTCCTCCAACTATCTGCGCTTCCATTCTTGTAACGCAGTTAAATCATCAGATCACTATAGCAAGGTCTTCTCAAACAGTGTGGTCTTCAATCGTATTGCACAAGCCGATTTTTACCACGGTGGACACTACTGTTTTAAACTTTCGAAGAACCGCTTAAATGTTGCGCTCTGTTTGGTAGCATTTAAAGGAACTGCACTTGAGTCGAAACCCAAAGGGAGAATCATGGCGTTGAAATATCTGCTTGTTAGAAAAGACTAAGATTTATACGTCAAACCTTTGTAGACTCGTTGTTATCGCTACTATTTACGTTTATGTGATCATCAAGCACTTTCAGTTAGCGACAATCGAGAGGAATTTTGACCAATAACCGAATCACCGTCAACAAGGTGTTCAAGACTACAGAACCAGACGAAATCATACTCTCTCATAGATCATAGGACATGCACTACGAACCGATCTGCTTGTTACTAGCTTGTTATCAGGCTTCAGACCTCTTGGGAGATCTCAAGCATCGAGTCACAGTTCTCTATCATTGCCTCGCAATGCTAGGTGGCAGTCTGATTTGTTGATCAGACCGCTTTATTAGACATTGTCATTTCCTGACTGATAAGTTGGGATTTACCAGGACCAAATTCAACTGAACATATCAAACGCATTATTTAAATTGTCAATAACAACTACTGGGCGGTTAGTGTAGTGGTTATCATCCCACCCTTCCAAGGTGGGGACACGGGTTCGATTCTCGTACCGCTCAACTTTTTTGCCTCTCCTGCTACTTCTATAGTTCAAGAGAGAAACCATTGCCAGACTTAAGTACACTATAAAACATCTATTCAATAGCTTTTACTTGATTATAGATACGTAACAGTTGCGGCACAGCTCGATCTTAACAAGTCATTCCATCGCAGACACAAAAAATCGGTATATCTTACTTGCAATTCCTGATATCTACTTCGATACAATTATCAACTTCTCTTGTTAAGCCAACAGTATATTACATTTCGCTTCATTCTATGAGGTGAGAGAAGTATTGTTGCGTATATCCGCATGTCCTACACGGGCGCAAACCGAGTTCTATGTTCGTTATACGAATGAAGAGAGTTTATATGTTACAGATCTGACGAGATGTGCGCTACATCAGTCCATTCACGAGATCCGAACATAGCACGGCGTCTTCAGCTCTTCCCTGCGCCTTCATAGCGATACCCTTGGAAGTTTTGATTAACTTGACGATTAGCGCTACTTTCGATCCCTTCAATGCGCTTTTACCGAATAGTTTCACTGTATGAGAGTTAGAGTCACTTGGTGCATATTGTGTATCCTCCAGGGGCAAGCAACTAGTGTTCACGATCAGCCTATCTACCAGTTCTTGTAATGATATATTCTCTTTAATGTTGAAAACTGCAATCTCTTCGTTTGGAAGGCCATCAAATGCAGTTGCAAAATCTCCCACATAAGAGCTCTTGATATAATCACCAGCGTTCAGTGAAATGGAGTCAATATCATATTCATCTTGGAAACCCTCATCGCCTGCAAATGGTTCATTGGTCTCTGGATTGATTTCCTTAGTGGTGAACATTAAATTGGCTAAAAAGCTTTCCATCACAATATCCTCAGTCTTCTTGAATGCCACGTAACATGCACCTTCGGCTGATGGAAGTAACTGGTCAATTGGTATGGTAAATAGCTCCTGTAGATTCGATTCTTCCAGCTCTGGCGTACAAGTGACGGAAACGCCCTCCAGGGCTGTATCTGTAAGTGTATTTGTAATGTTGAATTGGAAAACGACGTTGTCCTTAAATAGGTGCTTAACTCCGCGAACAACAAATTCAGCTTCTGGCTCAGTGAGCGGAACAACTTTTGAACTATTCACCAAGGTGCCAAATTCTTTGACTAGATCTATAGCCATCAGCTCTTCAGCATATTTGGTGCTTAACATGTCCACTTCATGCTCCTCGACGCTAGGGCCAACATACGAGTTATCCAGTCTCTCTGGGAAGATTTTGTCATCAGCAATACCTGGTGTACTTTCCGTGCTACCTTCAAAACTTCCCTTCAAAAATTTGCCCTGCTTCCTCTTTAAGTCCAAGGCTTTAATATCACCTTCAGAGAGTCTGCGCACCATGGTGACATCGAAAGGTGTTCTGAAAGAGTCGGTATTAGAAGAAACATACGAAGATAGTTTCGATTCCAAAGATGCGAAATCGAACGAGTATGTCGAAAGAATAAATTTCCGAGACTCAGTATCTTGATCCTTTTTAGCGCTTTCAATGAATTTCAAAGCAATAGTAGCTCTATCTCTAACTTCGTCATCTGGATCGTTAGCAATTCTCCTCAGCAAGCTGACAATAGAATCGCTCAATGAAGGATCATTCTTCGTCAAGGCGAATTTGGATAAGGCAATCACAGCAGCTGATCTGATAATGGAATTCTCTAGGACGACTCTGTTGTAAATATGTCTCACGTATAATGAAGGATTCGAAGTCGATGGTCCCTCCTTCCCCAGCAAATGAAGAATTCTCACTAATATTTCGTTAAACTCACAATCTTCGATAAAATCACACAGATTCTCTAGAGCCATCTCCTTCGCCTGTGGAATAAACGTGACGAGATCAATGAGTGCTTCAACAACATTGTTCTTGAATTTGAATCCGCCTTCACCGTTTTTTAACACATCAATGAGAAACTGCAACACTGTTTTCCACTCATTAGGAAAGTTTAGTGATAACGAGCGAACGGCATCGATGATGATAATCTTGAAATCGTCCGAAACGTCATGGATGAATTTGGTGATTGTAGAAATCAATGAAGCGATATTCTTTGCAGTACCTGTCTTCAGTAAAGTCGTAATAGCGTAAGTCGAGATGTTTCTGTTCGGATCATTTATCAAGGATTCCAACTCAGGATTACAAACAACAATTCTCTCTGGCGAAACCATAGAGATCCTGTTCAAGATACGCAGAGCGGCGAACTTTGCAGAGACACGAGGAACTGTCAGTAACGATTGCAAAGTTGTGATGGCAGAAGCGATCAGTTCAGATGAAACCAGACGGGAGTGATGAGTGGCAAAATTTGTAATCAATTTTGCCGTCTCCAATTGCACGGATTCATATTTATTTGACAACCATTCCATCAGAAGAGGTTGGAAATCTGAGAACAATTGGTTATCTCTGGTGACTAGCTCATTAACCAATTTAACCAGCTCAATCTTAGCCAATTGGTTCTTCAAAGCGTTATTGCTTGAAAACTGCCTGATCAACTTCAATAAAGCCATTTTGTCATTTTTCTTCAACTGGTACAAAAGTCCCAATGCATGGTATTGAGTGATAAAAGTGGAGTTTGGGTAATAATCTCCAACCAGGTTTCTGTGCGGAAACGATTTCAAATCAGCCACTGCCTCTTGGGTCTCAATGGCAAATCTCTTCACGGTGGCTTCAGCGATCGGTAACAGATTGTAAGACGTGCACAACGCCGCAGATGAGATTGAAGGATGTTTATTCACAAGAGCACTTTTCAGCAATCTCTCCGCCGAGAACGCTGTAGACTCATCCAACACCGCGGTCAACGATCTAATCGCGTTTGGTTTCACTAAATCAGATCCATTTTGAATATCCTTCATAATCGACGACGTTGCCATTAAAACATCCTGCGAAATACCACTCAATTCCTTAATAGCAAGGTACACAGCTTGTCTTAACGAATCATTTTGATGTTGGAAAAGCTTCGATATCGAAAAGAACAACGCAGTCGCTTCATTCTCTGGAAATATCTCTCCCTGACTTAACAACCTAAGTAAACGAGAGATCAAAATACGACATCTCTTAGCATTTATCGTCGATTCATTGAACTCGCTCATACAATCCTGATAAATTGTCATCTTATCTGGGAGGTCGTCAGCCTCCGAATTTTCAAACTTCTTATACGTGTGAGTCGACATCCTGAGATGTACAAGCTAGTCAATTGGCCCAATCAATCGATTTGATGTAACAGATTCACCTTTAATCAACTCTATTGACCATTATTCACACTGTTGTTGTCCCTGTTATAGTGCTGAACATCCAGCGTATACAATGATCTCCTCCACTGTTCCGGGTAACGGATCTGGAAAAAACCCATACATTATACAATATACTTCTTTATAATATGTGATCGATGCGATGTAAGCTCATGAAGAGTCCTCATTGAGCGTCAGGAGTAACTGCGCTAGACATCTCTTGGACCCTACGTCGTCTCTTAGTATATCTGTGAACGTGTTGTCTCTGAGTTTTTGCGGCAACGCGACTTTGAGAAGTCTTCTGGCTTCGAGATTGTCGCTCAGTCTCAAATAGCATCTTATTATATGCTTAAGCAATCTCCCGGGCGGCGTGTGCAACGTCAGCTGATCGACCATGTCTCTAAGCACGTTTGTCACAGCATAGAACCTCTCCATCGTTGCGCAGATGTACTGCAACCCGATATCGTCGAGCAGGATCTTCTGCAGGATAAAGATAGCAACCGTCTTGGACAATTCCGAAGACGACTGCATTATCCGGAGACACAGCGGTATGATATCGGTCCGCAGCAGGAAACCGATAACTTCTTGCGAATCGTTCTTGACCAACGCTCCGATCACCCCGAGTGACGTGAGTCGCAGATACTCAAACGTTCTCTGTCTCGACGTAGTGTTCAAAAACGGGAACAAAAACAACGGAATATGAGCCTGAAGAAACAAATGTTTCGTCTCCGGATGCGACGCTACACATTGCAACAAAACCAACGCGTTGCAAACCCGATTAGATAGCTGATTCGACAACAATTGCGGCTCTAACATCGGATACACCGATATAATCTCATTCAACAACGAAGCCATCACCCCAAATGAAGACCACAACACAACCGCTAAATCATCAAACTGTTCCCGTTTCCGTCCCAACTCCAATAACGCCTGTTCCCGCTGCGGACCATACGCTAACTGGCATATCCAATGATAAACGTTTGGGTCATCCAACGCATGAGCTCCTTGAACCGGCTGTTGTTGCGGTTGTGGCGCATTTTGCGCGACCATACCTTGAGAAAACTCCGTCCCATACGGATTCTGCGTAGCAAACATCCTCCTCGACCACCTAACAGCTCCTATCTGCTTGCAAACCTCTTACATCTTCACCATATACCAGTAGTCCTTACCATTATACATAGTTCTAGACCCAATGCGCCGTACAAAGGTATTAAAGTATCGCATATTAAAATTAGTTATTAAGTAGTGTGAAGTAAGCGCAACAGTAATCTATATAAGGACAACAAGACACTCATTGAACCAGTGCCTTGAGCTTGTTGGTAAACTTCTTGAAGAAGTTTTGAGATTCCTTCTTTGTCTCAGTTTTCTTTTCACCGGACTTACCGGACTCTGGCACCTGCGTGGTCTCGGTAGTCTTGGCAGCGGTCTGTTCGACAGCAGCAACGGGAGATTCGTCAGCAGCAGTAGCGTTAACGGCAGCAACTGGTTCAGTAGCGGCAGTAGTGTTTGTAGCAGTTGGTTCAGAAGACATTATCACTTAATTGTTGTATATAGGTTTGTTAAGTTGTTTATCATGAGGAGAAAGCAGGGATAAAATGTTGATTTTTAACCGCTTTTTATACTCTCACCCTTCGGCTCATCCGTCGCGACCCGGAGATGCACGCAGGGGATGCCCTGAGGAATCATCGGAGAACCCGGTGGCATGCCCGTGCACCGCACCATCAAGGCGCACAGCCCTCGGCGCCACACGGCGCCGAGGCGCGGCTGGCGCCGGGTAACAGCAGCGCGAGTGTTACCCGGGATTTGTTACCGTATAAGGCGATGGGTATCAACGCGAGTGTCACCCGGCGGTGACCGTATCAAGCGATGGTATGGGAATCAGAAATTTGGGTATACTTAATGCTTCACTGAGAACCTGAGTACTTGTGGTCTCTTTCAGACTGGTGCACAGCGTTTGTCTCGTCATTTTCCCATTTACTATCAAGAGCGATTGAATTGTTGTATACGCTTATACAGCAAGACATTCACAGTTTTATGCTTTGGTGGTTTGGGACGTGAGTAGTGAAAAAGAGTGATTTGTGCCCGGTTTATATATGTTGAAAAAAAGGGTGTTACCCGGCAGACGCGAATAGATCTGGTAGTGGTTAGGGTTGGGTATAATGGATTGCGTATATAGTATTAGAAACCGTGCTGTAATAGCAATTGATTTAGATCGTTTTCGAGCGTTGTCCAGCTTGATCGGTCGACCAGCGACTCGGAACTGAGACTTGTTGACAGTTCCGGACGCGGACGCGTCCATATTTCCTTGTCTAGACGTAGACTGCTGTTGGAAGCAGATTCGACCAGTGTAGCACTGCTTAGATCTGAACAGACCGATACGTTGCGTTGGTGGTCGTAGGGAACGGCGCCAGCGCCGTTCCCTCTTAGTTGATGTCTTTGTAGTTTGCGTCTTTGGCGCGCGGTGCGCTCTATGTCGTCGACGATCGGATCGAGCAGCGGCCTTAGATCGAGGATCAGGTCATCGTTCGTCACGCGAAGGTCCCAATTGAGTAGCTGGATCAGTTGTCGTTCCATCAGGTTCACGTCCTTGACGGTGAACAGACCATCTGTGTATTTAGCCCAATGCTTGTTCAAGGGCGAAGAATCGTTGTGGAATTTAGCACTTAAAATCAAACACGCAAGGAAAATGCGGTGAATCGTAGAGGGAATCCCAGAGGCGTCCCGGGGTAAAATACATTTCAATCTGTTCAAATAACATATTGTAGTCAATAACGTCGGAGTATACACATTGGTATATCTCACAAGACGACTGATAAAACTCATCAAAGAGGGCAGTCTATTGCATTTGGGGGAACCTGGAGGTGTCGGATAGCTCTGAGCGGGTGTCGGAAGCACTTTAAGCGTGCAATTGGTTAAGAACCGTATCATATCGTCTGTCACGGGAGATTTCATCAATACTTTTAAAGCCTTATCGTATTCACTCATGATGGACTGTGATTATTTTCCACCATCTTGCAACATCTTGGCTCATCAATCCATCATTATCGACTCATTTATACAATTCTATCGCTTTGTTTGATCTAAACACGAATATGTTAAAGTCTTGTTAGTTTCGTGTATTCGCGTATACAATTTCGTGTTGATTTACTGAAAACAGCTATAGAGACACCAAATGCCAAGTAATGAGCCTGTAGGCTTGTTAAATGCGTTATATCGATTCCTAAATAGTAGTGTAAATTGTAAATTCTTTTCAAGTTTTCGCAGCTTGCATTTCAAATCCACTCTTGATCACTCCGATAACTGCACTACCCTGTATGCGATCGTTGCCTCCTTTAGAGATTGCATATTCGATATCGCTTAATTGGGTTAGTATGGAGATTCTAGCCTCCTGTACTTGCATTTCGTAACCTTCGAGTATTTCGACAAAACCTTCGATGAGGTCTATTAGTGCGAGACCTTTCGCGCTGCTTAATTTGTTCAAAGTGTAGTAAGCGGTGGTCCAGTCGTCGTTGAGGATTGAAGAAAGGATTGTCTCGAGATCAGATGGTCTAGGGGCACCGCAACAGTCGTAGACTGTATCCTCTGTGACTTCTTGCTCGTGTGGATCGTCCAAAGTGGCCTGACACGCTTGAAGAACGTTGAGTACACGTCTCATATCGCCGCGGGAGAGTTTGAGCAACGCATCTTGCGCTTTCTCGCTTATCTTGAGACGTTCACTGACCAGCACGCGGTTCATTCTGCGTTCCAGCGCTTCCTTCGGAAGCGGCTGGAACCGGAACCGCGTGCATCTACTCAGCAACGCAGGTGTCAACTTGTGAGCATAGTTAGCCAAGATACAAAACCTTGTATTCTTTGTGTATCGCTCAATAATACGTCTCAACGCATTTTGTGCTGCATTGGTCATCGCATCTGCTTCATCCAACACAACCAATTTAAAACCTCTGGAAAAGATCTGTCTCGTTGACGCAAAATCCTTAATCTGATTACGTACCACATCAATACCACGATCATCAGAAGCATTAAGCTCTAAAACCATATTAGAATAATTCTTCCCGTAAATCTCTCTCGCTAATGCAACCACAGTTGAAGTCTTACCGGTACCGGGAGGTCCGTAGAACAACAAATGAGGCAATTGACCCTCTTTAACAAACTTTCGAACCGTAGTAACCACTTCATCTTGTCCACATACATCATCCAACGTATTTGGTCTATACTTCTCCACCCAGGGCAATCCGTTATCCAGTTTTGTTTCCACCACTTCTGCCATCCCACCAGCAACTCAATTCAATGCCAACTAGACCAACTTGGATCTAAGCTACCGATACTAGCAGTCAAAGTAGTCAACCTTATAAGAACTCTTAAGACCTTGGTTCAACACTCCACGTGATGGTCTTGTTAAGCACCATGGCGAGACCAATTGGACGGTTTGGTGGCTATTGATCGCTTATGTGGTGCTGGTTGGTGTTGTTGATCTCATTGGCTTTGGGAATTGAGTCATTTGATGGTTTTGAAGCGTTTCCAGAGGTTCAGAATGTTACTATTAAGAAAGATGGTAGTTTTGATGGAGTTGCTGGTGTGAAATCAGGTTCTAATGGGATTATTAACCCTGGTAACATCTACGAATGGACTCCTATATCTGCTAATATCTCTAGTGGTGAAAGAAACGTGTTTGTGTTTACTGTAGATGGGAATTCCACTCGGTTGGGGATCGCTAGCACGTATGAGATACTTATATTCCTGAGTGGTAATATCTGTTCGCAACCTCGTGGTATTGATAAGACTTTGAGGGTTTCCTATTCGTTTGACGAGTCTGTACAGACGAATTCATCGCTGGGTCGTTATGCTACGTTTGAAAATGGGTATATGCAGGCGTTGGCGGTGAGTCCACTTCGAGTGTCGGACGCTAACACTACGGCCAAGTATTCTAATCTGTATGTGGTGGTAGAGCCCGTTAATGCAACTACTAATACTGCGCTGAGTGCGAACCCGGGCGATGTTTGGCACTACAGATTGAGTATATCAGAGAATGATTTGGTTTATCAGTGGGATACAAGGACGTGGTTAAATGTACTGGATACGGACCATAACTCGGCACTTTTGGTGACCGGTAATGTTACCGGTGATGCGCAGCAGTTTTCGAATAATTCGATTTATGACACTTCACTTTACGATCTGTATGTGTATTCGTTTGAAGAGTCGCCGAAACTAGATTCATCACTCAATATTTCACTTTGTGCTATCACGAATGGACCATATATCGTGTCCTCAGTGAACTCGAACAATACTGGTGAAATCGGTCATGGTTTGGAGAGAACCGCATTGGCGATCGAGAAAACATTGACTAATCGAATGTACACTTACCAAGAGCAATTTTACGTTACAGGATTGAATTCTTCGTCTACTTATGTGGCATATCTTACCAAGAGAATCGGCAAGAAGGGAAATTTATCTGATGTTGGTGGTGTACTCTTTTCGAAGCAGTATTTCTCTACAAGAGGATCCGACGCTTGTTCGTTAATATTTGGACTTCCGTTCTGTTATGGAGTCGCATATTCAGTACCGTCACCGTCAAAATCACCAAATAACAAGACAGCTATCGCGGCTACTTATGATAAGATTGCAGAATCGCTGTACGCAAACTTCAGCAAGGCATTACAAATTATTCCATGCGATACAGAGATGGACGCTAGATATTCTCCAATTAGAACGTGTAGGGACTGCGCAACATCGTATCGCAACTGGCTATGTGCTGTGACCATACCCAGATGCACTGATACAGCTTCCGAGTATTACGCATTTCGAAAGAAAGATGATAACCGCAACGATTACCTGAATAATGAGATCCAACCCATTGCCGATTACTACGAGATGTTGCCCTGCATTGATATGTGCTACGCGGTTGCACGAGATTGCCCCAGTAATTTCATGTTCGCATGCCCAACTGTGAATAACAAGATAGATGCGAAATTTCGAAGTTATAATTCACTTAACCTCGATGATCTCTTGCAGGCTGTTCAAACCTGCAATTTTATCGGTAATGCTACTGAACTATTTAGAGAACTATTTGATTGAGTTGCGGTTACTCTTCTAGTTTTCTCTTTTTATTGTCAAGCCCGGACGCTTCAGGTTTGTTTGTCTGCTCTGTCTGCTCTGCCTGCTCTGCCTGCTCTGCCTGCTCTGCCTGTTCTGTCTGCTCGGCTGCAATTTTCTGCTCTTTCTTGAGTTCCTCCTCTGCTTGCAGAAGCGCTTCAACAACATTTACTTTAGAACCTTTTTCTAATACCTCTTGTAACACTTTACTCCAGACTTTTTCATCTCGTTCAGTGAAATCCTCTAATTTAAAGACATTCTGCTTTTCTAGCGACCAATCCTTTTGAGCCAATCGAATCAGCTTGACCATATAGGAAGAACTTTCCATGCTTTTACCGATATCATTAACCAGTGATCGTATGTATGTACCCGACGAGACGGTTGCCTTAAAATGTAGCAAAGGCGCACGGTAATCGTCTCCTTGAGTTTCAATTTGCTTCGATTCCTCTTCAGTTAGTTCCTTCGACTTGATATCCACACTTTCATTCTCCCAACCTTGCTTGGTGCAGTATTCTTTTGAAAAGTACAACGGATCATTCAACAGACCATTGTTCAAACGTTCAACGAGTTCCTTGGTTTGCCCACTAGTAGGTCTCAACAGCGGGTAGTTATGACTCCTAGAGAGCGAATCAGGCAATATCTTGAGATCATACACGGTCACTTGTCTTGGCTCAATAGCACGAGGAAGAGGTTTACCCTCTCTGGCGTACTCATACAACGGTTTACCGTCCATCTTAAGCGCCGCAAATATAGGCGGAGTCTGTTTAAGCGATCCTTTGAACTTTTCCTCAACAGTTTTCAATTCATTAAATTCCAGTTGCTTCACCGAGTTCTGCGATAAAATTTCACCCTCTACATCGCCTGAAGTGGTCGAAGTCCCAAACAACGCTTCCGATTCGTACTCTTTAACAGTCCCAGAAAGATACTCACTAAGCCTTTTCGTTCCAGTACCAATTCCAATCACTAACACTCCGGAAGCTAACGGATCTAAAGTTCCACCATGTCCCATCTTCACCTTGGAAACTTTACGAAGTTTGCGCTTGCTGGCTTTCTTCCCAGTTTGCTCCTGGTACTCTCTAATCCTCTCTGCTGTGGCTCTCTGTATTTCTTTCGAGAATACATGACTATTCGTCAACGCTTTTTGCAACTTCATCATAAACTGATTAGAGCTAATCCCACTAGGTTTATCAATTGCGAAAATTCCATTCATTTTAATTCAAATTCCAGTCAATTGATCCCAATCTGAGGCTTCTAGCTTAAATTTGATGTCTTTCTTTAAACTGAATAAAATTTCAACCTTCTTACTATGACAGCGTAGGTGCTGGTACTTGAAAATCCAACTAGTCAAAGGTTAGTATAAGTCAGTCGTAGCTCTTGGAATGTGTCTTGTAACATACTGAAAGGTATCCTGATCGTCTTGGCGATATTATCTTGATCTTGTTATCCCTAAGTAACGGTAGTTCGTTCACTTCGGCGACGTAGGTTTCGAGCCTGAGAAGTGGATCGGCCACAAGGTATCTTGAGATGAGATGCCAGACGCCCAGTGTAAGGATATCGAGTAGGAGGTCAATTAGATTGTACCAGGTGAAAGTCGCAGTTGTTTGGCTCAGTATCTCGTTAATTGGCGTTATAATCTGCTCGAATTCGTACTGGCTAAGGTACTGGGATAAGGGACTCGTTGAAGAACGGCCAAATAGTTGGCCGTTATCGTAGATTCCGCGTGCCACGAATCGTTGAGCGTCTTCAGGGTTTATAAACGCTGCGGGCTCGGTACCTGGGAGACAAGTACTGAAACATAGGGTCTCCAGTGTAGTGTCAAATCTTCTTGGTATTCGCACGATTCGAGTCGTGTTGAACTCTTGAGAATCCTGTGGCACGTAGATATTGGGGAAATGGGTCATGTAGATGCAATGGTCTTCGTCATGCTCGTGGAATTGACCGTCTGATTGAATATCAATGTAGAAGGTCTCTGCAAATTCGTGGTAATTGAAGAATAGTGGTCCCTGGACAGGTTGACCTGCAGTATCATCGGCTAGCGAATTGTTGGGCGAATCGGACGCTTTAGTAGAGGAATTCAGGACATTGTACATTTTCACATATGAAAGGTTGTTCTTATAAGTAGTTGTTAAAAAGGTTTAAACACTTTTGAAACGTTGATCTTGTAGTAAGAGTGCTAAGTAAACCAGTTCAAGAGTTCAATGTCATCGCCTGAACTAGACTTTGTATCAAGGTTTCTTACTTTGGCAACACTTTCGAAACCTGAGCTGCCAGCCGACTACAAACTACCGTTACAACAGGTATCTAGCCAGGGGATTGCTCTACCACCGGTCAAGTACAAGTACGATCCACGGAGATCAAGAAATGGTGGTTCAAGTGAAGACGATAGGAATTCGTCTGTGATTTTGACTTTGAAGAGTGTGAGAGCTCCGAAATTCTCTGTTGAGTGGCAGTTTAGCACCAGGGATACTGTATTACAGGTCAAGGAAAGGCTTGTTGAAGAAGGCAAGGCTTCTGGAACTCAGAATTTGAAGTTATTGTTAAAAGGGAAAGTTTTGCATGATAGCGAACTTCTTTCCAGTGTAACATCCGACAGGGCAATTATCAATGTTATGATATCTAAAGTAGCTCAGACAGCTGCTTCGCCAGCGTTGGAACATCCAGAAGTGGGGTCTAAGTCTCCTCTAAGCGAGATGCCATGGAACGAGATAGAGAATATTCTCAGTTCGAAGTTTGCAGACCCAAGAGACGCTCAAGAAGCACTTGATAGACTAAAGAGAGGTTGGGAGTTGGCGAAATGATTTGATTTTTATATGCTCATCGATTGATAGTCACTTATGCTAAAATGATTGTATGTAAAATGAAAAAATTTGACAACTCCGGTGTCAATCATTTGATTTCAGTTGATCATCGCTGATGACCTTCTTCTTCCTCATCTGTCTTACCTTTTCCTTTATGCTATTGTTCCAATGAACTCCGCTCAATCCTCTCTTGAATCCGTAGACTTCTGAGGAAAGAGCGCTATTTATCAGCTCGCTGGCGCTCTTATCGCTGTGCAGATCTTGTGAAGTGATTCCCAGTCCGGTATCCTCGACATTTATACCAAAGTGTCTATTACTTGTCAGATCTGCGGTTACTGAAAGACTGTTCCCACTACTTGTGCGGTCACTGCCCATGATTTCGTGAAAGTTCTTATATTTCTGCCTTTGTGCAGCCACATACTTACGGCATCGGTCAATTTCATTTTGATCCAGTTTATTCAATGGTATCCGTTTCTTGAAGATAATCTTGTCAAAGATATCATTGGGATTAAGTAACCGCTTGGGAAACGATTGAACTATTTGAAAAATTTCCATTTCAGCTTCATCCTGACTCGATTGAATCTCCCTGGTATTTTCGTTGCCGTTGGGTATTGATTGCTGTCTCAAAGTTCTAAAAGGTTTGCCCTTCAACAGTTCTTGCTCGCTTAGCTTCATGATAGCCAATGATGTCTTGAACAGAAAATGAGATTCTTCATAGAACAGACAGTCCCAGACTCGCAGGGTACTCTCTATTGGAAGAACACCGACAAAACAGCCCATAAACCAACTGGCTGTGCAAAGCGTGATAGGCGGAAGCTTGTAAAGAAATTCGTTCTTTCCAAGTGAAGAATTTTGGTTGTAAGAAAGAGAACTGGGTTGATTGGGGAATGGAACGATAAACCGCCAAAATTCAGGTAAATATTCTCTAACGCATAGCATCAGCACACCTTGATCGATATTGACACCTTCCAAGTTCACGTTGTGAACACCAGGAAGATACCTGGAAGTGATTATAACTAACATCCAAAACGCTCTCTCCTCGTCCAAGAACAGTAAAAGAAGTCCAGCGAGGAAATTCATCGATTGGCAATAACCAATTTTCGGATTATACCAAGAAAATGCCACTAACACTCTCCTCAGGGATCGTATCATGATTGGTTCATCATCCTGAAACTTCTCCCGCTGGAAATGAATATTATCCGGGAAAGTTCTATGCAGATCGCGTTCAATCACATCCAGATCCGTGATAACCCTTTTCTTGCCTTTCTCATTCATTTGCGACAGTAACTTATCATATAACCCGCGATTCTTATTCAATTTCTCCTGACCACGGGCAAAGTGCCACCATGCATTACCTCTCCATTCGGCTGGAATACCTTTCCTCACATATCTTCTCAACTTTTCACTTCTTGACGGAAATCTATAAGGCGAATCGTTATCCAAAGGAAGACCACTTTTCTCCATAAAAAGCTTCCATTTATGCTTCCTCCGTACACAGTATTGCGAATACTCTTGCCACCATTCATCATATTCCTTTTCACTTATAAAATTATTCTGTTTCTTGAATCCATATCTGTCAAAACCCTGTTCCTCGATGCCATTACTTCTGAAAACTCCAGGAGATGCTCCAGTAGCACCATTGACCATCCCATTCGACTCCTGTCCCTCTAAATCGCTTGTACGATGAGATTCCACTTCGTCACCATATATGTCAATTACGCTAAGACTCGCTTCACCATCGTCCACAGATAAACCTTCCAAACTCGATGAAACATTCGGCAGTGGTACTACATCAACTTCTGGCATACAACTCGACTTCCTAGACCGTTCAATCCCATCATTTCTCCCTCTAAAGTCGCTCTTTCCCGCTCCAACTTCATCTACCGCCAATTGACCACACTGGGAGTCCATGGCACACCAACTAGACCTACCAATCGACTCAAAGCCTGATATTTAGGCCTACTGAACTCTTAGTTACCTATACTTCAACTGAAAAGTTTAGAGTCGTCTACAACGAACTTCCTTACTACTAGAACTAACCATAAAGCGACCAGTTTGCACCTTGAAGATCATCTCCAGGTGGGTCATTGACCGCTGTTGGGCCTGTTAGATGTTCTGAGTGTTATGGCTCATTATAGTCCATGGAGGATAGTACCTGAGGAAGTTTACGAGAGTTGTAAGAGACATTATTTGGGGGATGGCCTTGTAATAGGAAGAGTATTGCCCGTTTCGTTTATTGAACAAGTGTACTTTCAGAACTTTTGTGAAGATGGAGCTCCTGTCTATAATGCGGCCAAGATTAAGTCAAGATATTTGCATTATTCTGATTTGAAAATACAAGATTGGAAATCATACACGACTGCGAGTTCTATCGAGGACTTGAATGGATCGTTTGCATATGGGATATACCCGGTGATCTTATGTTTTACAGCGAATTTTGTGATAACAGTTTTCTTAACGTTGTTAACGTTTATCAACATCAAGGGCAAACGGTATCGGTATGCAGCTCGATTGTTGAAAATTGGGTCTATGATATCGTCTGTGAACATCGTGGTGTTTGTTACAAGAGCACTTAAACAGTTGAGCAAAGAGCATGAAGCGTATGGTGTGACGACTACTGCTGGAATTATGGAACTTTTCACCGATAACATGGTGTTCTCGATTTTGGATCTGATATCATTCTTCTTACTTCAATTGTGTCAGGTTATGATAGTGACTAGACTGTTCCATCGAAACTCGGAAAAGCGAATGGTTTTTTTCCTTGGTGTCTTGTTAGTGTTGATCGCTAATGTCCTGTGGGCAATTGCACATTTAGCAGGTTCTAATCGTGAAAATGATGAGCATTGGGAGATTATGTCACCATTTGTCTATTTATTCCGAATTGCTGTGGCCGCGTCTTACGCAAGTATTATCATATCTTATGGGATTATGAAACGACGGTTCTGTTTTGCATCTGCTCAGATGGCTATATTAACGGTACTCACTGCTTTGGTTCTTTTCTTACAACCGGCTTTGTTTCTAGCTGATGTGTCTAATGTATGGTTATCTGGAGTGGGCGAACTTTTCAATTCGGCTTGCTATGTTGGATCAACTTCCATTGTTTGGGAATGGCTCGGTCGGTTGGAGGCAAGTGAGAGACGGGAAGAAGCGCAGAGTATACTGGGAAGGCCAATTTATGTTGATGATCAACGAGATTACCATATTGCTAAATATGCGCTTCGAATTCAACATGCACTTACACAAAAATCGATCGAAAATACTGACGAAGGTAGCGGTATAGACATGGAACAGATGTCTAATTCACCGCCACAGCTTGATGCAGCGAGTCGATCCAATCTGATAACGTCATCGGGCGGTACGGCTGTTGCGAGTGGTTCATTTGAGCAGGAGAGCGTCTGTCAGGTCAGGTTCAAACAAAAACAGCCATTTAAAGATGCTGCTAGGCATAAGATCAGTACCGCATGTGAAAGAATGTTATATTTTGCTGATCAAGTAATGCTCAAGAGTTTAGGAACTTTAAGCTTAAGCTCTAAAAGTACTGATACATTTACCAGAGGGGAGGAAATGGTCAAGAAGAGAATAGGGCTCGATAGACCAAATCAAGTATACGTCTACTCCACCAAAGATGTACAATTTGAGTCTGACGATGATATTTAAACCACAAGGCATATTACCTCTTACCTTATACAAATCGGCAACAGAATCTCCACTATTAGTTGTTCATGCATGGTAGTCCCATTCTGAGAAGGCTTCATCAAAGGTGCTCCAACTCAAGTTATTGGGATATCTCATGTATTTTACGCCGCTTCTCGTGATGTTATAGCTTCCGTCCAGCGTGAAAAGATAGTCCTTGTCAGCGTTTTTACCCCAGAATAGCGTGCGTCTTTTCGTAGGCTTAAGCCAATACATCCGTTTGAATCCCGTAACTGTACTTGACCGTACCACGCAATCCACAGAGTCGCCCGTAAAATATACAGACGGTATATGTTTCGAAACTTCGTGGACCATGTTCTCGACCTTCAATTTGACTTTTGCGTGGAATCTTTTAGCGCGCTCCTCATTATCATAAGAAGCCAGAATCGTCAATAGCACAGGTTCAATATGCTCCATCAGCCATTTTCTTAGAAAAGAGCGGAACAAGCGTCTGGATAATAATGATTTGTTCACGTATATATATAGCGGCAACAAACACTCACTGAACTCATTTCTAATGGAAAGTTTGGTTTGCCGGTGGAATTCCTTCGCCAACATCCTGTTAAGCTTATCACTTTCACTTTTGAATACCTTCCGATCACTCTTGATAAATTTATGTTTGAAAGCAAGAGTCTTGAGCTCTTTCTCATAATTCAACCGTGACTGTCTAAACATATCTGGGCCTCTGCTCTGGGCGTTAGCTGAACGAGAATATTTCCGACTGTTGTGCACATTAAGCAGGTTGACCATTTCAGGTTCATCGCTAACGTTTAAGTTATGAAATTTCAACTTTATCATCTTAGGAGCAGGACTATTCCTTTTGCTCGATTCATGAATCCTCTCTAGTCTCACCAACTTGAACGGTTTGAGCTTAGAGACAACGTCCTTGGGTACATCCTTGAAAGGATGATCATTGTACACCAACCCACTTATCGATGCATCCCATGGTATTATGGGCTTGCGATTCTTCCCTTTACTATTCTTCAAATTCATCTGAGCATTATCTCTTCGCAATTCCTCTAAAACTTCCTGCATATCTACGTCACCAGAAGTTTTAGAGTCACTGGTAATCTTTACACTCGCAAACGATGTGAAAAAGTTATCCAACGCATTCATATCTGTCTCAGCACGAATTGGTGAGTTTCCCAGGAACAATGGTCGATATCCAGCGAATAGTCCCTCCGTCTGTACGTCTTTGCTCGGTATATAATCAGTAGATGGCACTCGCGGCACAAAATAACCTTTGCCATTGTTTCTCTGAAGAATCTCGGCCTCATTTCCACTCACATTCTTTCCACTAGACTTCCGCTTGTTGTTCCTGACTGTCCCACTGCTCTTGTTCGATTGGTATCTTTTAGATATGAAAATCCTAGCACGAGTTACACCGTTTCCAACATTCTTGAACATTTTATAATACTTCAAAGCTCAAACGATCCAGTTCGACAGCTCGATGATACAACAATTCTGATTTCTAATTTCAATGCCAACTTCTCTTTAAAAGGGTCGTTTTACAACCAAATTTCACGCGAAAACTCGCTGGATCACAGGAATCACACTACTGGACCTTGAACACGACTAGAAACCCACAAAGGAGCAGCCTTTATATACATTTCCAACGATATCTTTGGCCGATGAGCTGCTAAGTCGACTGGCTTATAGCCTATGATTCGTTATCACTAACGACGACCAGTTACTAGCTACAAGAATAAGGCTTATTATACCATTAAAATTGATAAACAAGGACCATTTTAAGCTATAAGCAGATCGTTGTGGTGATTATGACGGCTGCTAGCGTTGAGTTCAATACGTTCTGGAAGCAATTGAACTCGGAGCTTCAAATTCTGTCGTCTGAGGCCAAAAAAAGGAGCAATGTGATTCGAGTTGCTAGTGATAGGTCATTAGAGATATTAAAGTCAGTACGAAGTTATGAAGAGCTTTCACAGTATTCTGAGTTTGTTACACCGTTTGTGATGTCGTGCTCATCGAAAAATGCGAAATTGACGACTATTTCCATGCAATGCCTTCAAAGATTATCATCAACACCTTGTTTACCGAGTGATAGATTATCAGATGTTCTTGATGCGTTCATTTTGGCTACTCAGTTAGCTTTAGATCTGAAACTTAAGGTTTTACAGGTTCTGCCGATTTTCTTTAAGAATTATGCGTACCACATATGCGGACCTTTGTGCGTTAAGATACTTAAATGTTGTTCTGATCTTTTACAATCGTCTAATAAGTCTCCCATGGTAGTTGGGACGGCAAGTGCCACGTTACAGCAACTCATGGATGAGATTTTTGAGAGACTTATACCGAATGGGTCAGAAAACGCAAAGCAAGTTGAGAATGAGAAAATTTATGATGTGCTTGTGGGCAATAATGAATCCATAAAGGTCGACGTATACCGCCATGACGCGAATGTACTGTTTTCGGACCTATGCTCGTCGTTCGAAGTCTCTGATTCGTCGAGTAAGATCGGTCGTGAACCTCAGCTTGATATGAGGAATCTACCGACAGATTACGGGCTTGAAATTTTAGAGTCAGTATTGAAAAATTCAATTTCATTATTTCTTACTTACAACGATTTGCAATTTCTGCTGAGGACCAAGACTGTACCGTTCCTGCTTCGTTGTATACAATCCAGCATGAATTTTGCCATTGTGGTGAGAAGCTACCGTTGCATCAAGCTACTGATCAGGAAAGATTATCTATCGGTGCTAGAACTTGAATTAGAAGTTGTGCTATCACTAATGATCCATGGAATCTCCGTCGAATCTGAAACTCCAATTTGGAAGAGGGTACTCTCCCTTGAAGTCTTTTCCGAGATTTCTCGCAATTTTGACTTGCTCTGTGCAATTTTCATGACTTACGACAACTACTCTGATAAAAAACATATATTAACCAGCTTTCTGTGGGAATGCCACAAGCTATTATCGCAGGAGGACATGCAGAACTGCCTGTGCGAATCGCCGATAATTCAAAGGATGGAATTGCCAATCGTTACTGGTGAGACATTCAATCATAGAACACAATTAATTCACATGTTAGACAAAGCGAGCCCGCCACCAGTAAGCTATGTCTACCTTGTTTGGCTTATTTTAAGCATTTCTAATGAATGGTCATACGGTTTCAGCTTGGCTGCATTGGAACTTGCGGGAGACTCAGCAAAAAATAATGGTCCAGAGTCTGGGGATTTAAAGACTATTTACATGGGAACTTTCCCTAAACTCTTCGACATCAGCAAGAAATTTTTATACTCGACAGCGCTAGATGTCTCGCTTTTTCATTCAGTGGTGAGAGCGTTTCAAAAGCTGGCTCACGCAGCTGGTATCCTTTCAGTTGCGGAACAATTAAATCAATGCGTGGCTATTTTCTCCGTTGCCATTGTGAAGAATACCGAAAACTGGCCTGAAGCACCTCAGATTGTCCAACCTCAACAAGCTCTAGCGCGTAAGAGTGCCATTGAATCAGAAGAGGCATCACCTGCTGTTGCGGAAAAGGTATATCAACGAACAAAGAGCAAGCTGCCTTACAGAAATATCAACCAAGCTCAGCTTAGCCTGTTCAGAGCATTAATATCTCTCTCCGTTTCCTTGGGCCAAACTCTACCTCCTGGTACTTGGACATACGTTCTTAAGACATGGCAATGGATATCGTATTATGTCAATGGGCCCTCTGCGGATTTTATGGAAGGATTTTACCTTGAAGATGTACCTTCGCCTCCTTTGATCAGTAAGAACGATTTAATAACTATTGAAAACACTACTAGGAAACTACTTGAGACGACGATTTCATATTCTGATTCCGGCTTCAAGGCATTGGTGGAGAAGCTCATTTCAGAATCAAATGAAGTTTTGACATCTTGTACCAAGGACGAGACAAATAAGGATTCATCACTGGCCTCGATCCCAGCATGTCGCTATAACAAGACCTTTTTCATTACCGAATTGGGTGAGCTTACTGTTTGCAATTTGGATAGGTTCGCGAATAGTCGAAGTGGAAGAGAGTATTGGCTGTTAATTTCGAATTATTTAACAAGCCTGATTGCTGACCGTAATGTTTCGACAGTGGCTATACGTCTTTATGCATCCAAGACTTTGACTGATATTATAAGAAAGACCTGCATCAAAATCGGCGAGCTTGAGGATCCAATTGCCAGGAATAAGAAGTTTCAGAGCTTTGAATGTCTCGTCATAGATCCTTTGATGAACTCCATAGAAGCTCTCAAAAATCTCGACATAACTAAGGACGCGATCTACAGCGGACTTGTACGGGCTGAGTCAGAGATTCTCCTGCAGAGTCTCTCTACATTGAAAAACATCCTAAATGAATTTGGAGATATCATGACTGAAACTTGGCCGACCGTTTTTAAGATCATTAATTCCCCTTTTTACTGGGATTCCAAAAGCGTTGATAATATGTTATCAACAGATGAAGATGATTCTTCTCTAGTGAATGGAATTGCCCAAAAGCATATTGAAATGATACAAATCTCTTATGACGTTTTCAAATTAATCTCAGACGACTTTTTACAAACATTGCCGCTGGAGGTCATCAAATGCGTTATTGACACTATAGTGCATTTTGTCACTCAAAAACAAAACTTGAACATATCTTTCTCGTCACTAAGTCAGTTTTGGTCGCTCGACGATTATTTTAGAATGCAAGAGAGCGCTAACCAAAATGAATGGCTTAACGCAGATTCCTCGAAGTTTGTGGATAATGTTATGAAAGGAAAATTGATGGATATAATTGTTGCGAAAGATAATACACCATTTGAGCTTCATTATGGTCTCTGGCTTTACCTACTGAAAGAACTCACTAGTTGTTCCGAGGACGAGCGAAAGGAAGTGAAGAACGGAGCGATTCAAACTTTCTTTCGAATAATAGACTCGCATTCAGCATATTTTCCAAACTGGAAGCTTATCTTCTTGGAAGTAATCAAGCCACTGCTCTCTACCAGAAGAGATGCTAGTCAACTTCTAAATGATGTCGAATTTTGGAACCACACATTGGACGGCCTAGTAAAGCTGTACCCGATCCATTTCGGTGATTTTTCCGATGAAGATAGCGCAAGAGAGGAATGGATAACTCTATTAAATTTCCTGCAGCTGCTTTTCAATTCCGGTTTGCCCGAGGTGTCATACGTCGCAATTGTTAATTATCGAATCCTCTTGGAAGCCATGGCAAAAATGGAAAAAGTTCCACACGAAGTGCTGGAAAAATGCGTAACAATATGGAGCGAATATGATGTTGTGTACAACGATATGCCTTCATCTAATTCTCCCATTCAGAAAAATGGATATGACTGCATACAGGAACTAATAACATCTTTTCCATATTTATATGAAATTGTCACCAGCTATCGAAAGATATCTGTCGAATTTGTGGAAATGACTCTGAATCTTTTTAACTCGGCTGTCAGATATCCTTTGCTTCCTGAGCACACTAAAGATAATCTCAAGCTTTCATCACTACAATCAGCGGTTCTAAGCGGCTTAGAAATCTTCAGCTCATCTCATGATGATGACGTCGATACTCTAATCCTCTACCAACTCAGTGTGATAATAACACTTTCTTTTGAAACTCGAGAAAGGATCGAGAAGAAGCTGCTACCGAAGCTGGCTGACTCATCCAAAGCCCGCCTACCAACTTTTGGAGCCGTCAGCGCAAGAGCACTCGAGATTTTCAATAAGCGGTTACTTAATGGGAAAGTTGATAGCTGGGGTCCCTTGAAGGAGAAATACACCATCAAAATATTCAAAAACTTGAGCGAAGTCATCCGTCGTAAATCCCTGATTCGCGACGCAGAAAATGGATCGCCAATATACGTGGCAGCTTGCGAAGCTTGTGCAATACTAACTAATCGGATATTCGGCCTACTTTCAACCTCAAAGATGTCTGCTCAAGTTCAAGATAATTTCTTCAATGTTTTCATAGAAATAACCTCATCGCCTCTTCGAAGGATTGATCTGGTTGCTGATTCCGAAAGTGAAGATTTCGATGCTAACGCTTATTCAACGATGAGAGACATTTTCATCAGACAGGACGTAATAGGCCTCTTCAAGCAAGCACAGATTGAGAAAATCTTATCATCTGTATGGGCTGGTTCTTTCTTGTACGAAAGAGATGAAATCGAAATGGAAATAATGGATCGAAACCAGTCATTGAGGGATCTTGCCAAAAGTTTGGCTAATTTTGACTTTGATTGTATTGCTGCTTCAACCGTCGAAACAACTGTCCTTAGTAAGAGCAAATGCGCTTTGATCTGTCTTCGAGATCTGGTTCGTTTTGTTCGATTTCCTGAAGAGCAGTTTGAGATTTTGAGGAAACTGTGTGCACCTTACCTAGTTTGCCGTGTCGCCTTCGTTCTCAGACGCTTTATTTCACATGAATCTCTCAGAAGAATGGCTCCAATTCCTAAGATACGCAAGCTGGAATTGCAAATATTGATTCATGGAGTGCATGATATAGTTGAAGATTTACTAACTAGGCCAAACTCATCAAAGGATCCTATTTGCGATGACTTGAAGTTACTTCATCCGTTAATCTTACGGGCAATGCCGCTGTCGCATAAGTTGGAGAATTTGCAGAAAGAAGTGTTGGATCTGTCTCTTGGATTGACTAAGTTGACTTCAAACTAAGCAAATCTGATGAAAAGAACAGGTTAGCACAAAAGACATTAAATCCATTTTCTTTCATAAACTTTATGAGGGAAAGAGCATTCTATTTTAAACTATTACTGAACTATTTAGAAACGTCTAATGATTTGGCCTTAAGTATCTACCAATCCCGATACTATTTCTTCCAAGACAACAATGGTGTTAAATCTTCAGGTTCGCAAGCCATATTGAAAAAGGTATGATGCAAAAGCTCCTCTGTTGACGCTCTGTATCTTACATCAACGCAGAGACAAACACTCAAAAATCGCTTGATCTCAAGAGACAAGGTTTCAGGATGTTTCAATCTCGGAGTTCCGTTGGTCGCAATCAGATACAAAGCTTTCAAGGGATCTTCATTGAGATATGGAGGTTCACCTTCAAGCATTTCGATACCCATTATGCCTAATGACCAGACGTCAACTTTTTCGTCATATTCACGTTGTTTGACAACTTCTGGTGCCATCCAGTAAGGTGTGCCAACCATTGTTGCCCTTTTACTTCTTTTATCAGTTAGTTTGGCACAAAACCCAAAATCTGTGATCTTAACTCGAGCCCTTGTATCTAGTAGAACGTTATCGGACTTTATGTCTCTATGGATGATGTTCTTGTCATGCAAAAATCGTAGTCCATGGCATGTTTCGCGAACGATATAAGCGATCTGAGGTTCAGTTAACGGAGAGTTCTTGCTTCCATTTGATGGACTGTTTTCTATAATGTCCGTTAAGGAACCGCCTTCCATAAATTCCATTACAACCCATAAATCATCTTCAGTCTTAAGATAAGCTTCAAGGAAATTAACTATATTCTTGTGACGGGAGTCCTTCATGACTAATATTTCATTGACAATCAATTCTTTCCTCGGTTGTTTCGATAGGATCATTTGTTTGATGGCCACTTTATCTCCTGGTTTTAAACGCTCTTGATTATTACCTAGCTCCTCATCAGCAAGCTTTGGAGGGAGCATTATTCTCTGTGCCAGATATACTGAACCGCTAGCACCTTGACCTGCCTTCTCGATCATGTTGAAATAAGGGGAAGGATCAATATTCAGCGCTACTGTATTCAATTTAGCCATTATCTCGGCATTAGACATTGATGGTTTGGTTGGCTTTCGTTGTTTAGTAACACCAACAGGACCCTTCTGCTCCGTCAGTGGCTTCTTTGGAGCCTGCCTCAAAGGCTGCAAAGGCTGCTGCTCTGCTCTATGTGTAGTTGGAGAAGGCTGCCGGTCTTCTGAAATTTCATAATGCGCTTGTACAGAACTTGAGCCCAGATTAGTGGTCTGCACGTTTTTCTGGGCTGTTCGTAGTGCAGATGGAGGTTGAGGTGGTGCTCGCTGGGGATGTAACCTCGGTGGTATGACAGTTCCCTGTTGTGGGCTCACGTCTCGTGTGTTTTGTTCTAATGATTTCGATGCATAGGCGGTAGGCTGTTTTGCGTATGGATTGACATTATTGTGATGTGGCCGATATCCAGTGGATTGGTAACCTGCTTGCAGACCATGCTGCTGCTGATGGCTTTGTTGCTGGGAGTTGCCATGAGGTAAATTACGCTGTCCATAGGGGGTATTAGGTGACTGACCATTTCTTGTTTGTTGTGTATGTCTCGAATGCTGCGTTTGCTGCTGATAAGGTGTAAAATGTTGCGGAGATGGTGTGTTTGTTTTCGCAAGCGGTACAGTAGCTTTTTCAGATACTCTAGGAACTTCGGTATTAGGAGGTGATGGAGCATGTCTCTGTGCTAACAAACCAGCTGGATTCACAGAGCTGTTGCTCGCATTCAAATTTTTATAGATGTTATTACCGCTCGATTTCAACGAGCTGCCATTTTTTGCTGCATTTAATGGCGGATGCTGATTTGCATTATTAATATTGGGGTTACTGGCGTTCCCCGAGATTCCATTATACTCCTGGTAAAACCGCAATACTTGTATCACTGCGGCGGAATCATTGTTCCAGTCTTCGCCTGTAATTCTTGAATGTTTCAGAAGTTTCTCCCAATTGGATGGCATACCGACAAAACTCCCAGTCTCGGGATCAAATCCGACATGTACCTTATGAGTAAAATTCGTCGGTGACGAAACACCACTTAGCAATGGACATTTGGCAAATATTGCATCTAACCAACTATGCAGTTCCTGCTCCGTCTTGGGAGATATGAATATCGATTTTCTTGAACCAGAGTCACCAGTGCTTCCAGAACCGCTAGAACCTGTAGAAACCGATGAATTAGATGAGCTTGACAGCCTTTCGTTCGATCGAACAATCTCAAAGCAGTTCTGTTTCAGTTGATTCCGGCTTACACTCACAATGCTTGTCAATGGGATTTGTAAAACGGGATCATCCGCAACTTTATCATTCTTATAAAGTGCCAAATACGAATCGTTCAGTACCATGTATCGCTTCTGCCATAGGAACGACAGTAGTCCGTCATCCTTATAAGAAACCCATCCGGTTCGTTTTTTCAAATGCATCGAAGACTGAGACCCAGATCTTGCTCCCACACCGCGATGAATATCAATCTGAGTCGCAAGCTTCGTAAGAGGTTGCGTCTGGTTGAATCCAGATGAATTTTTCCCAAGTCCCGGTGGTCTAGGAGCTGGTCCAATGTTTTGAAATTCATTATCCGAAATATTGTTGGCTGCTGCAGATAGTGACATCCTTCCTAGGCACTATCTGGTATAAATAACGTATTCCTAGATTGGTTACCTCTTCGTATGATACGTATCCGTTTTACTCCCAAAATCGGTCTTTTTGAGCTTGCAAAACAACGATAAACCACTCTACCAAATTCCAGATCAACTATCTTGGCTTACCTATGCTCTCCAACGCGTTACCAACCGCCAATCTGCCATTAACTGTTTATTCTTCAACCTGTTTCACTATCAAATCGAATCCACGTTGAGAATCTGAACCAGAGGGATCTAAGATCTATTTCCTAATGCAGTAACAATTGCCTGAAAAAAAAATCTTTCCCTTTTAGGAAAGTGGGGCTCCGCGAAAAAAAATTTGTGTCACGTGAATATCACATGACCAAGAAATATCACATTAAACGGGTGAGGATCACGTGAAAGTCACATGACACACTTTCCTGGAATATCACCTTGAACGAAATCGGGACAAAGATTTTAATTTGAGCTCATCGAAGTTTAATGGCGTCAGAAACTTGTTTTGTGACACTTGGTTTTATGGGATAACAAGAACTATGTTGAGTCGGGCGCTATTTTCATTGAAAAGAGCGTTCTCGATTTCATTATATTCTGGCGATAAAAATTCCGAATCCGTTGAGTTGGCCAAGCAATGGTTGTCCAAACTTAACGTCGATTCGGTACCTTTGAAATTGTTTTCAGTCAGATATGACAGATCGAGTGGACCTGGTGGTCAAAATGTTAATAAAGTGAATAGTAAATGTACACTAGTCTTATATAATTTTTCTTCCTGTTCGTGGATCCCCGAGGTTGTTCGGGACCAGTTGAAAGAGAAGAATATGCGATACTATGCCAAGGGCAGCGATTCGCTGGTTATTCAGTCGGATGAATCTAGATCTCGAGAGATCAACAAGCAGATTTGCGTGGGAAAATTGGTTAACGAAATCAAAAAGACTTGTCGATTTGCAAGGAAAGCTTCTGAAGAGACGTTAGAGAAATGGGACATTATAAAGGATAAGGCAAACGAGAGACGGATGAGAAAGAAGAAGTTTAACAGTGATAAGAAAAAACTCCGAGTTAAAAATAATTTTACATATTAATTGCTTCGAATGATGATGACATAGTTCTATAATTTATTTCATGTTGCGATCGGTAGCTGTGGTCAGCGCTAGGCATTACTTTTCCCCAGCCAATAATCTCTTCTAGTTTGCGCATCTACCGTTATCTTCTTGAGACCAGCTTCGGGTTTCCCACTCGCGTTTACTTCGGAATCCTCTGTATTTTCCTTTTCAGTGGTCTCGCTGCTCTCACGCGCCTCTAGCGGATTGTAATCATCTTCACCCTCTTCCTCGTCATTGTTCGATATTCCCATTAAACTGTCCACAGATTGTTTTTTCTTCTCCCTCCCGTTGTCTTTTGGAGAATTTTTTGGTTTTATAGCCCGCTTCTTTCTTACAGGTTCCTCTATGTGATATGCGTCTTCGTCCTTCCCGTTGAGGGCCTCATCGCTACTATAGTCTGTGAAAACTTCTTCATGAACAATTCTGGTCCGTTTCTTGTGGTAATTTTCGTTTTCGATAATCGCTTTGTTCTCCACAAGGTCTCTTTCGTCATTAAAATCTCTTGGCTTGCCACGATACTTTATCACATTTCCCAATATGCTTCTGCCAACTCTATCTTTAAATGTCGCCATATCGAGTTCGAAACATCTGTCTGTCAGTAGATCAAAAGCACCAGCAAAAGATTTTTTGATATCTCGAAGATTGAAAGATCCTCGACTAATGTTATTGGTCGGATCGCCAGGATCCTGAATGGCTAATGTAAACGGATTTCTGCCGGGTTGTAAATCTCTCCATTCACGTTTGGGAATATATGCAGGGTGACCGTCTTGTACAGTTATCCCAACGTCATCGTACCCAAAGTTCTTACCATATAATTCGAAGAGATCTATTAGTAAGACCCCTAGGTTATCTCTGGGATCAATTTCGCCCGTGACAAGTCTCGGATGCAGGTGCAAAAAGGAATATACGAGACATATGATGCTGAATCCACCTAAACCACCGGTATGAACGTTGTTAAGTCTTCTAGAGTGAAGAAATTGTTTCACAATCAGCACCAGTTCTCGTAAACCAGGTGTCTCCTGTAACCACTCTCTTATCAGTTTGGCGGCTTCCAAACCGTTTGTTCGCTCGAACGAAACATCGATATGGATTTGTGAATGTGGCTCGACGAATTTAATGATCGGTACACGAGCTTTGGCTATGACCTCCACCTGACTGGCGAGCTTCCGTTGCTTTAAGAAACTAGCCAAAGAATAAAGACTATTTCGATTTTCCTTATCTCCACTAGCACTATTGACCACACAATCGATATCAGAACCGGGAAGATAGAGGTCAGTAGCATAGGAACCAAATACGTGTAAATCTGCGTCCGGCCATAGTTCTTTCACCGCCGCACGTATCCTGCTGATTGTTCTATTACGAATCTCAATCTCCTGACGATTAGGCGAAATATAAGCCACAAAATCCTTAATTTCCATGGTCAACCAATCTGCAATCTCCTTCTGCTTAGAATGATCATGGTTCAGGATCCACGGATAATCGGTATTAGTAGTTCTCTTGGATGGAGATAAGGGTTCTTCTACTGCGGCACCATGTGAATGATCCGCGTCCTCTTCAGCTTCCGTTTCTTCTTCTGAACTGTTAGACAATGCAATGAAATCCTCATTCGCTTCCAGTCCATTTTCAGATGTTTCAACACTAAGTTGTGGACTCTGCGCCGAAGAAACAGTCTCTTCATTCTCGGATTCCACATCCACTACGGGAACTGAAGGTCGCGGACTATCATAATGACCATCATAATCATCATAACCATCATCATTATCCTCTTCGTCAATAACAAGGATATCGTCACTAACGTGACTCTTTTTCCTTCTTACAGATCTTGTCTCTTTATCGCTTGCATCAAGATCCAAATTCTCATACTTATTAACATGCTCATCAACTTGATTAAACACTTGGAAACTTTTCTCAGCTTTGCTTAACGAAGACTTTCGCATTCTTTTTACCATTCTTTTCTTCCGGTTTTTACCCTCGGAAGTTCCTTTAAATTTCTTGGAACTGGTACCATTGTTCCTGTTTCGATCACTGGGTAAACTAGGTGATTTACGACCCATCAATCAGTTTAAAGACTATACTAATGATGGTCAATTCATTAGGTTCCTTAGCTCATCACCTCTAGTTGAAAAATCTACAGCTTAAAGAAAGACATTGTTCGTACACAATGATAGTCACACAGTATCATCATATACGAATTATGAGTGACCCATATCGCTGTAGACGGCATAAGGTGTGGCGCTACCAAGTTATCACCAAATCCGTTACCCGGTTACTCATCAAGGCGGTAAGTCTTACCAAACCACACTATTAGTTTAAATACAATATAATACATAACCAAGGCCTCTTAGTTACCTCGAAGTTCGTCTGGGATATTTTGGCCCTGGCACAACCAACCAATCGGTTGTTTGAGTCCCTTCTCGCGATCTATGAATCTGTAGTCTTCGAGTAAATTGACAGTGTAATCGAGCGCGTAGCCCTTGGCTAATCCGGTCTCGATTGCCTTGCATAGTACTTTACGACGCGAGTATCTTTTGTTTACGGCTGGATCTCTTCTCCAGCCGGTTTGATAAATCAATTCCATTTCTTTTATGGACGGTTGTCCGTTTATGCCCTCTGTGTATTCTTTCCAGACTTCCACTACTGAGTGTGGTGATTTCATGAATTGGAAATTACCGACGAAAAGGCTTCTTTTCCTCTTTCTTCCAGTGATCGTTAGGTACTGTTCTTCCGTTAGACCATTTTCTACTTCTGTAGTGCCATTGTGGTGCGGTTCGTTCTTTACCATGGTAATCGCTGGATTCGCTGTGGTATTGGGATTCTGATAAACTGCATGATCGGTGAGGCCTGGCGGGTTGTTCGATGGGCCTGTTGCGCGTGGATGGCTGTGCGGATTGTTCAACGGGCTGAAGTCATCGTAGGGAATAATGGAAGAGCTAAACTGTCTTTCATCGTTTCCATGACCGCCGGGACCGCGCGGGTCTCGCTGTTTCATCGAATTATCGCCGATTCCACCGTTGTGTGCTTCGTTCTCGTTTTCGTGGTCACGACCGTTATCGTTACTCTCGTTAAACCGATGGCCATAAGAAACAGTATGATCTATCGGCTGTGTTACCTTGGGTTTAACAGCGGCGGGACCGCCGCTGTTAAGAATTTCATCAAAGAAACTCTCTGGCTCAAGCGTTCTACCATTAAGCCGCGGAATACTGTGAATCGTCTCGTTCACGGACGCGGCCGTAGATGATATCCCATGTAACGCACCAGATAACTTCTCTCGAAGCACTTCCGCATGCCGATTTTGATCATTCACTAAAGTAGAAACCACCAAATGAAGGTCACTTATCTGTTGTTGCTGGGCAACAAGAATCATATCATAACGTTTCAAATGTTCATCCAAATTGCTACTCAACATATGAACCATCCTCTCAAACATGCTTATTTGTCGCTCCAAATTGATAACTCGCTCATTCAACCTAACCTCCGCTTGATCCATATTGAACTCAGATGCCTAAACCAAATACGATTGTCTTTGCGTCAACCAGAAGCCTTGAAGACCCCGTATCGCTTATTTTCCACTTCCCACTAAGGATCCCTCAAAGTAACAAACACAAGTAAATAGGACGTCTAAAATTCGTCTGCTAACGTCTTGATAAGTCCTGATCCAGCCAAGAACCAAGATATACCACTATAACTTCAAGTTTACTGATAAATTCTCTACAGTTTTCAAAGCTTTTCTCGCTCCACCTATAACGAACGGCTGTATCATATGCATTTTATACAATGATCTTACAAGGTCAGTTGAACCTATTATGTATTTATCTAATGGTATTAGTTGGTTGTTCTTATTATACAGGATGAACCGCAGCTACCGCTGCGGTTTGACGGCTTTGCTTCTTAAAGCATGGCGACGACGAGCGCACCGATTGCAGCGCCGAGTCCAGCAGCAGCAAACTTTGGGTTAGCAGCGTCACCTTCAAATGAGCTAATTCCGTGACTCGTAGAAGAACAGTTGCCTCTAGTGGTCGTAGCGTTTTGTAGGCTGCTGAACGAGGTACTCAAAGTAGTGGTAGTGTACGGCGTGGAGGTTGATTCAACGGTGGAAACCATGGAAGTGGTCACTTGCGGAGTGGTAGTCACGTCGACGTATGAGACGCTGTCGGCTTTAGCGAGCGAGATAACAGATGCAATGGCAGCAACGGAAGCGAAAAATTTCATTTTTAGTGGAAGCGAGTGTAAAGTTTTGGTTCAATGTCTCTTTCCACGCTAATGGTTCATTTTCATAGTACTATTGGGCTCTTTTATATCTGTTGCAATTGGGATTAAATCGGTAAAAGTGTGAATTGGCGTCGCTCTTTGCTACACGAAACATTTCGCGTATCTTACAAGTCAATCGTTGGTTAACGGCGTCCAGATAGCAGAAACCATCAGTGAGAACAAGTGTAATGGTCTTGTCAATTCGTGTCTTTAACCTGTGTTTTTTCGCGTTGTTCATTACTCGCGAAAACAAACACTAATTGTCACTTAATGTCATTGAAACTCAAGAGTTCATTAGCTAAGTTTGCCAATTCTTCGTATCTCTCACTGGATCGTGACTTGGGAACGCGTAGTTTAGTGTCTTCTTCTTGTTCTGTAGCTTCAATATGATCTCTAGAACGTTGTATCTTGTCGAAAAAAGCACAGGAATCTAGACCTTTCAGACTGCAAGGTTGGTCGAATATACCGATATTGTTTGCGACTTCGAAATGGGATAGTTTTGCACCGGATTCTGTGAACAATTTTTTGTTGATAAAGGTTTTCTTTGGATGTGAGCAAAGTTGTACTTTGTATTGGTCTCCGAAATACACCAGGTCTTGTGTTAGATCTAGTTTGTAGTATATTTTTGCTGTATTGTTGAGAATGGATGTCATTAGCACTGTGAGCAGTTCATCTCTCGATACCGGGATGGTTTGATCAATTTCAAGCATATTTTGAATATCTTTGAGAGAGATGCATGAGTAGACGGGAGCTATTTGCTCCCATAGCTTTGTTAGACGTCCCAGATAATATATGTTGTCGATTAGTCCTTTAAGGAGCCTTTTAACAGCAGCGAGCTGTTGAATAGCTTGATGCAGTTTTTGCAGGTCTAATTGCACATAGTGATGGTAAATTTTGCGGAGCAATTGGATGCTTGGAACCTCCGAGGCTATCTTCAGCTGTTCTAAGTCGAAAGGATTGATCTGGTCGTGCGTTCTCCTGTGTAGAATCATGCTGCAAAAGATAAATCCTGATAGAATGAACTGTTCGAACAATGATGAAAAATTCTGTCGAGATCCACCAATCTCTTCCATTTGCTGAAGACAGCTCCAGAATTGTTCCCTGAGAGTTCTTATATCTCGATAGAACAGGCGAAGCTCGATACGACTCTTATCTCTGCCAAGGTGTGAAAGCATAACTAGCGCCTTGGCTGTACTTAGCTGGATCATCAGGCCCAAGTGCTGTGAAACGGATAATGAATTTGACGAAAAGAGCTCCAATTGCTCGATAAGCCTCGAGACGAGATCTCCGGGAACCTCTGCATGGCCATTCAGGTAATTAAAGATGTGGCATTGAAGCATCAGGCCAATCTTTTCGGCGTAGTGCTGATCGCTTGTCGCATCCTCAATACTGGTTTCACAGCAAGATACTTGAAGTTCATGGATGTCATTTAAATCGATACGTCCCTTTTCAAGTCGATCACTCCAGACTTTTGCAGCGACTCTCTTGAGCTCTAAAGTATTCTTAACTTCATCACTCAATGATCTGTGCGATTCTTGCAAGAGGGCTATGCTTTGCAATCGCAGCTGCATTTTCCAAGCTATCGAATCATCAGCAATGAGCTCTACAGCAAACATGAAATCTCTTTTCGATGCAGGACACAACTCATGAACAAGATCCGTCAATGTGCTTTCCACAAGACGTCCATTCAGAAGCTCAGTCCCATCCAAATGATGGACCAAAGCACGGAATGCATCGATAGTGCCCTGGAAACTCCTGTCATCGATCCCATTGTAATGTATCTCGGACAACCACGATTTGGCAATCTGTGAAAGCGATTTCCATCTCCAAACGATCCCGGTTAACTCGGTCTTGTACTTATCGGTCCTATGCAACACCTCTTGTAGAATGTCCCTCGATCGCTTAAACTCTTGATCTTCCATAAAAGATAAGGCTTCATCACACAATCCCTCGAGTTCCCGCTCATCGAGTGTCCCTATCTCTTCCTTCGTGACATTAAACTCGGACTCTTCTTTGAAACAACCGTCTTCTTCATCGGTTTCCTCCTCCATCTCGACCATATCCACCCCCTCCTCGTCAGACATCATGAAATCATCGTAATTACCATTACCATCTTCCACATCCGACATCCTGTCCAAACTCCACGGTCTAGTGGTTTCTAGCTGTTCAAACCATAGACCCCTTTTACAGATCAAGAGTATAAGAACATAAGAAACAGGGCACCATCCAGCTTAAGATACCGGTCCCACTCGTACTGTTACAAGAAGGTGAACCAGTCAACCTTCAACTGCCCCTTTCTGTCCGTATAAAAGAGATACCTAGCAACGCTGCTCCTACTTCGCTCGGTGAAAACACCCAAGATGCTACAATTGTCCCGTAACGCAGTCTCCCGCATTACTGCTGCTCGAACTTTCACCATCTCTGCCCCAGCACTCTTCAAGACAGGCGACAAGATCCCTACTGGACTACATGGGCTCAAGGAGAACTCTCCAGGCAATCCTATCGACCTGGGCGACGAAGTCGCCTCAGGGAAGTATCTCATAGTGGGACTGCCAGCTGCGTTCTCACCAGCCTGCTCATCGAGCCACGTTCCAGGCTATATCAAACACTTGCCCGAATTGAAGAAGAAGGGCATCAAACAAGTCTTTGTCACCACCGTTAACGATCCATTTGTGACCGCAGCCTGGGGCAAGAGTCTTGGTGTCCCAAGCGATATCCGGATCATCGCTGATACGGAGGGCAATCTCGCCAAAGCTGGAGGACATCTATTTGAATCCAAGAAAGTGTTTGGAAACGACCGTTCAGTTCGTTTCGTTGCCGTAGTCCAGGACGGCAAGGTTGTTACAGAGCTTGTTGAGCCCGATAAGACTGGTGTGAACGTTTCAACTGCTGAAAACGTCTTGCAACATCTATAAGAGTGTTGTTCCATGGCTATTATATAGCTAGATAGGTGAAAAATTGTTCGGCGATAGAATTCCGACGCTTTACAAGGTGAAGAGTCATTGTAAGTGCGACTAAGAGGCTTGGTTGTGGGTTTAGTTGGATGGTAATGGGATTTTACGGGCTGGCAAGTTTGCTAGAGATTGGTATTGAAGTATAAAGGAGGGGCAGATTTCGCCTCGATTAGATCTCAGTTATAGATGGGTATGTTAGCGTTTGATATTATTGTGAGACCAGCTAAGATATTCTTGTTGAAGACTAGGAATAGTTGGGATTCGCAGAATTTGGAATTGAAAAGTTTGGATTATCCAGCAACTTCTGGGTTTGCTCCCAATGGTGATCTCGAGGATTGTATTTTGACCAAGAAGAATAATGTTGTGGAAATTGGTGGATCTAAGTTGTCTAATGTGAAATCTAAGGAGTTTCTCGATGAGGGGACGCTGGATGACGAGTCTGAGTTTCCCGATAGAGGTTTACAGGCATGGTTAGCTGTATTTGGTTCTTTTGTTGGGCTAGTGCCCGTGTTTGGGCTTCTTAACTCCCTTGGTGCGATCGAATCGTATATCTCGAGGCATCAGCTCGCTTCCGTTCCGGCTTCGACGATTTCGTGGATCTTTTCGCTGTATCTGTCGATGAGTTTCCTGAGTTGCATCTTTGCGGGCGGATTCTTTGATAGAAACGGGAGTCTGGTGCTTATGTGTACGGGAACAGTGATCTACATTGGAGGTATAATGTGTCTGGCAAACTGTTACACTGTTTGGCAGTTTATCTTGGCTTTTTCGATCCTGTGTGGAGCTGGCACCGGAGTTCTGATGACTCCTTTGGTCAGCGTGCTGGCGACCTGGTTCTTGAAAAGAAGAGCTATCGCCACCAGTGTCGCGACTATGGGTGGCTCCGTCGGAGGCGCTATCTATCCATTGATGTTAAAGAAACTATACAAAGAAGTGGGATACGCATGGGCCATCAGGATTACTGGGTTTATCTGTTTAGCATGTCTCATCGTGTCAACGACTCTCTGCCGCGAAAGAGAGCTGGTCCAAAAGAAACCGTTCAAGTCAAAGACCGAACTGATGAAATGGTATGTGTCCTCTTCTCTGAATTGGAGATATTTCTTAGAATGGAAGTTTCTTTTCGCTGCGCTGGGAGCTTCGCTTGCCGAAGCCTCTCTTACAACTTCTTCAACGTATCTCGCTTCCTACTCCCTGACTAGAGGTAATAGCGAAAGCACTTCTTTCGCTTTGATCACCGTTATCAATGCAATCGGCGCCCTGGGACGATATATACCAGGCTACGTCGCAGACAGATATATCGGTAGATTCAACGTTTACATCATTGCCGTCACAATTTCAGGACTAAGCAATCTAATCATATGGCTGCCCTTTGGCGGTTATACGGCCGCTTTATGGGTCTATGCTTGCATCTACGGCTTTAGCAGTGGATCAATTCTTTCATTGACGCCTGTCTGCATTGGACAAATCTCTAGAACGGAAGATTTCGGTAAACGATATTCTACTGCTTATTTCTTACAGGCTATAGTTACGATTCCCATGCTTCCTATCGCAGGTGTGATAATTAACAAGGGAACTGTACCTGAATACAACAAGTTCATTGTATTCGTCTCGGTACTAATGCTTGCAGGAGCAGCATGCAATGTGATTACCAGACACATCTGTGTGGGAACCAAGCTATGTAGGTTTTGATTAGCACTACTAAGTTCCATTATGTAGGACTGTTTCTAACCTCTCTATGTGGTGTATGGGTATCACCAATTTTTATCTTGGTGTGTGGGTTTCTACCGAATTTTATTTTTTTTTTTTTTTTCAGATCACTTCGATTGTGACGCAAACAGACGCAAGTTGTTGAGCTTCGACCATCATGGTTTGGAAGAATTTCATTCATAAAGATAGATTCAAAGGTCAACTTGTTTGCACTATTGATAAGTCCAAAGTAGAAGCTTGAAAGACGCTAAGATGGGTATTGATCACACTACTAAGCAACACAAGAGATCTGGTCACAGAACCGCTCCAAAGTCCGACAATGTCTACTTGAAATTGTTGGTTAAGCTATACTCTTTCCTAGCTCGTATGTTGATATTTCCAGTTTAATTGAATAGAGGGATTCTGCTACACATACGCTTTACAGCGTAATTAACTTCTCCAATTCGCTCTTATAGAGCGAATTGTGAGAGGGGCAGAGAGCTTGGAAACTTGCTCTCATGCTGAGAATTTTTTGGTGATGTGGTTAACACATCTTCAAAAATATTCTGCGAGTGCAAAACACTTGTTTTTGTGCGACTTGTGAGCAGAATCTTTTACCAACAATTTTTGTTGGTATAATATTGTATGAATCCTTGAATTCATTTACTAACAAACGTCCTTTAGGTCGTACCAATGCTCCATTCAACAAGGTTGTTTTGAAATCTTTGTTCTTGTCTAAGATCAACAGACCACCTGTTTCTGTCTCCAGAATCGCCAGAGCTTTGAAACAAGAAGGTGCCGCTAACAAGACTGTCGTTGTCGTTGGTACCGTCACTGACGATGCCAGAATCTTTGAATTCCCAAAGACCACCGTTGCCGCTTTGAGATTCACTGCTGGCGCCAGAGCCAAGATCATCAAAGCTGGTGGTGAAGCCATCACTTTGGATCAATTGGCTGTTAGAGCTCCAAAGGGTCAAAACACTTTGATCTTGAGAGGTCCAAGAAACTCCAGAGAAGCCGTCAGACACTTCGGTTTCGGTCCTCACAAGAACAAGGCTCCAAGAATCTTGTCTACCGGCAGAAAGTTCGAAAGAGCTAGAGGTAAGAGAAGATCTAAGGGTTTCAAGGTGTAAGTTAGCTGACGCTTTCTCGCATTTTATCAATTCCATCTTACAATTATTGTTTCAACTTTACTATGAACCGATTTATATACTAATATATCGTCTAGTAGTTTGAAGCAATATCCTACATCCCAATGCATTATCTGTATAATACTATAACAAACTACTATGAAAGAACATGAAGTGGAATACATACAGTATCTATTCCATTCATCATTCTTGCCAGTCTCATCCAGCATTGCTTGATACCTTTCTTATGACTGTCATTTGAAACACCCAGACATCCTGTGAGGCGATCTCTAAACACCCGTACATCCGACTGAAAATTCATAAAAATTTGTGCGTCACTTCGCGGAAAGATTGTCGGAAAACTACACGAGGACTCTTCGGTCCAGCTCTCTAGAGCTTGATGGCTAGTGGGAGACCCATTGGCTCCCAGTAGGAGGCGAGCCTAGCTAGTGAGCCTAGCGAACCGATGTGCGGGCTCATGCCAGTGTGCGTCCTTCCAGCGTCCTGGTGGACGTTCCGTGTAAACTACCAGCAAGACTGCAATTTTTGGCAAGACTGGTAAATCTAGGTGAATAATTGATGAGATAGCTGTTGATTAAGGATTGTAGAGGCTAGAGACAGATCAATAGGACAATATGCCAGGTGTTTCAGTTAGGTACGTATAGATTATTGAGATATTGAAGAGGAAGAACCAGTACGATGCGATGACCAGCAACCAACCAAGAGTGAAGATAATGAAACTCCCCATTATGAAAGATATCCGTAAAGACATGACGTTATAATATACTCCACGAACACAGTTACAAGAATCCGAAAGATTTATGATATGGAGAGGCGGTCGGATCCATCGACTGTACACGTTCCAAGATTATCCCGAAGTTCTAGTTTACTAACAATGCTTTTAGAGACGTTGCTGCCCAAGATTTCATCAACGCTTACGCTTCTTTCTTGCAAAGACAAGGTAAGTTGGAAGTTCCAGGTTACGTTGACATTGTCAAGACTTCTGCTGGCAATGAAATGCCTCCACAAGATGCCGAAGGTTGGTTCTACAAACGTGCCGCTTCCGTTGCAAGACACATTTACATGAGAAAGCAAGTCGGTGTCGGTAAATTGAACAAATTGTACGGTGGTGCCAAGAACAGAGGTGTTAGACCACACAAACATGTCGATGCTTCTGGTTCCATCAACAGAAAGGTTTTGCAAGCCTTGGAAAAGATCGGTGTTGTTGAAATCTCTCCAAAGGGTGGTAGAAGAATCTCTGAAAACGGTCAAAGAGATTTGGACCGTATCGCCGCTCAAACTTTGGAAGAAGATGAATAAATTTATCACTGATCATAGTTATCTTGTGTACATTTATATCCACTCCCATGCAATTAATACAATGTTGATTTAAGAGTAATAGTATCGATGAGCTTGTTCTATAAAAGTAACTATAGAAAGTGTTGAAACAGTACAAGATTGTCACTGAAGGTCGTTTGCGAGCTGATCTAAAGTCGATTCCAATCCTGGTGGCTATCCTTGCCATTTGGCTCTTAAGACAATGCTTGACAGAGAACTTGGACGGTAAGTTCATCAAGAATACGCAATTAATCCAGCTGAGGAATGATGATTCTCTAGAAAGATTGAAATATAGCCAGTTTATCGATCCACGCTTATCATTGCTGCTTAGGACACTATTGGTTATGACAGGTTAGGCAAGAATTAGGTCTGTCTGACCAGTGATTTAGCGTTCAATCTACTGAAATTGACATTGGAGAGATTCCACTAGACATTATCCATTGGTTTAGATCCAGATATTGAATTCGCTGCCACATCTTACTCAGGACACGATTGCCGAGTTAAATCACACATTTCCATCCATAAAATTCATTAAACTGGTTTCCTAGTTTCCAAGGTTATAATACGTTGAACTGTTGAATGAACCTGAAGATCTTCGAATACCTTTCTCATCTCATCAAGTTGAGCAGACTACAAATATCCATTCGCGATGCGATTTCCTCGTTTTGGGACCGTGGACTAATCCAACTAAGACTGCTCCACGACAAGTTCTAGTCTTTGCAATTACATTGTCATCGCTGGGATCTTACGGCCAAGAAGAGCTTGAAGAGGTTGTGCTTTGAGTTTAAACCATCTATTAACATCCCTCAAATAATAAATTGAATATTCCTTATTGAGCTGCCGTTGAGGTCGCCATACTCGCTTGGAAGAACTATATTTTAGTCATCTCTGAAGCCAGCTCCTCACAAGCTACCTTATTTGGTTAGCAGAACCGCCGACATCGTTGTACTACATGCACAAAACGCCCTGAGGAAATTTACCACAAGCATCAAACACTACTCGAGCTTCGTAGCCTGAAGCCTGACTGCCAGGTCCATTGCTTCATAAATCGTGAATGAAGAACAACTCAGGTTGAAATTAGCCAATTTGAACAAGCATCTTATGGCGGTTGAATTAATCCTTCTATGCATGGCGCTAGCGAGCGCCATCTTCAGGAAATCACTAATGGATCGCAGTGCCAGCTGATCTGCGCTACTCACAGTTGTAGCGAGCGTCATCTTCAGGAAATCACTATATGGATCGCAATGCCAGTTGATCTGCGCTACTCACAGTTGTATCTACGACTTTGGAATCAGCGTGGTCTACGAGGACTGGCAAGGCGAGATTAGCGCTATATCTTTCACCGTTCAACGCCAAGGAATCGCACAGCTTGATTGCATTACGAAGATGTTAGCTAGGAGCTCCAACGGTAGAGTTTGAAATTCCTAAGCAAAATTATAATTTGTACTTATCTCTTTTACTATACACATGCATATGGAACGCAGTAAGTTACTACTCTGAGTTCATCTGTTGTATGGATGATAACCGTTGTTACGTCTGCTGTATCCACTACGGCCGCGGTAACCACTGCCACTTCCTCCTCTGTAACCACTACGGTTTCCATTACGATAGTGATAGTCGCGATCGCCACGTTCTCCACGTTCACCACGCTCACCACGTTCACTGCGTTCGCCACGTTCTCCACGCTCACCACGCTCGCCACGTTCCCTACGTTCCCTACGCTCACCACGCTCTCCACGCTCTCCACGTTCCCTACGTTCACCGCGTTCACCTCCGTAAGAATGTGAGCTTTGTTCAGCGGATGATGATGGTGGGCCTCTTGGACCTCTTGGTAAGTTGATCTGTAGTTTATTCTCACCGCTATCGCTATTCTCATTGGAGCTGCCTTTAGCTTCCGAGGCTTCGCCGCCAACTGTTTGAACATTTGAAGCTGCATTACCACCTGAAGCTCCATCGTCTCCTTGGTTTGGAGTACCAGAATCCGAAGAAGGAGCTGCAGAAGTGCCCATACCGGGCATGCTGAAACCTGGCATCATCATTGACATTTGCTGCATCTGTTGCTGAAACATCTGAGTATAATCCATACCGGTCTGTTGTTGCATCTGTTGATAATATTCATGCATTTTTTGATAATATTCTGCCATGGCTTGAGGATTAAACATTGGATTAAATCCAGCCATCATTGGATTTTGATACATTTGCGCCATTGGATTTGCCATGCCTGCAAAACCTTGTACACCTCCAAGTTCACTGGCTTGCTGCTGCTTTTGCATGTGTCTTGGTTCAGCTCTTTTAATCTCAATCTTCTTACCTTTGAAGTCAATAAATTTATTTTGGCAAACTCGATCAACTGCATCAGGAGAATCATATGTGACAAAACCAAAACCTCTTGATCTACCAGTATCCTTATCCAACATCAATTGAGCATCAATAATAGTACCCCATTGTGCAAAAAATTCTTCAAATTCTTTAGGCCTTACATCTGCTCCAATACCTCCAACAAAAATCTTACCAGTTTTATCCTGTTCTTCTCTAGGAATTGCTCTCTTTGGATCGATAACTTTACCATCCAGAATATGTTGAGTCTTTACTACTTCATCAACGCTACTAGGTTCTTCAAATGTTAAAAATCCAAAACCTCTTGATCTACCCGTGTTAGTGTCTTTCATGATCTTTAAGTCAATAACTTTACCATATTTACTGAAATAATCTCTCAAAGTATCTTCAGTAGTCTCCCAGTTCAAACCACCAATAAACATTTTGCAGATATCTCTGGATAAATCGGCCTTCACAGGTCCAGCAGTCTGCCGCGAAGCAGCATTGGTAGCTTGTGGTTGAAATTGTGACATCGTCTGTTGTAATTGTTCCCATGACATTCCAGTTGGTGCGATTGATTTATCAGTAGCTGTAGAATTGATCCCATTCCTGTTATCTGTACTATTATTTGTATTAGACTGATTATCACTATTTGTGTCGTAATTATTATTATTTGCATTTGTACTTGTGCTGGTATTAGTATTGGTGTTTGCTGCATTCGCCTGGGCTAAATTCGATGATAATGCTTGTAATGCAGCTAATTGATCCAGTGAAGATGTTGCACTATTATTGGATTCCTTTGGTGGTGTAGACGTCTTTTCCGAAGTAATATTCTTTTTGGGTTCATCCTTGTTATCCACAACTGTTGTTACAGACGTCGATTCCTCGCCGTAAATATCGTTAAAATCCTCGTCGTCAGAATTCATGTTTGTATTGATGTCTAGGGGGTCGTTAAGAAAATCTGCTTGTAATAAAACAACAATTCCACTATCTGATATGACTTTAATGAGATTACCGTTAAAAGATGGGATACAAATCCGTTTCTTAGATTACAATTTCTCGTCCTCTGGATAATCCGTTCTATGCAATAGGATACCTATTCTCTATTGACCTCTATCAAAGAGTTAAGTAATCTAAAAATGATGTAACAATTATAAGGCTATTCCAATATATTGATAAAACAAAGGTAAATTTTAAATAGAAAAGACGTTTAGAAAACTTCTCTTCCTTACTCAACTCACTTTGATTATTAGGATTTTTTACCTTGATTTAGAACGCCCTTTAATGATCCCTTATGTTCAAAACTTGTCGTTAGTGTGCATTAGAAATAGAGAATGAGAGGAAAAACTCCTTGAAATCCTTCTCCTTTATATACCCAACCTTTTCCATCTCGCAAAAGAAAAAACAAAAAAAAAGGAACCTATTTGTCCGGTTTGCTCCCCTTATTTCCGGACAATTAAAGTGTCCGATTATACTCCTGTGGTTCCGGACACGATACCGCACTTTGTCCGGTTTACTCCCTTTACTTCCGGACACCTAAAGTGTCCGGTTCTGCCCCTGTGCTACCGGACAAGATTTGAAAAGCCAGCTATACGTAAATCATGGGCATCGAGAAGGTCTTGTAGATTATAAACTGAGATAGCTGTTCAGTCGGTTATCTTCTCCCCTCTTAGTGGTCAATTGATGCGATGGTAAGGAAATATCTCGTTTATATGGTGCAGGTTCACACCAATTTTAGGAAAGCTGAGTTGGAGTCATTAGCTGATCTGTACGGTATCAAATCGATTGATTTCACAAAACATGATGAGGGAAGTCCTTTCTTCTTGGTTGAATTAGAAGGAGATGAACAAGCTAGGGATTGGATTAAGAGATCAATACTGACAAGGGGGATTTATGAGTACTGGGGTGAGGGAATGACACTGGAAGAATTACATGAGAATGTGCAGTCGCAGCCATTCTTTGAACTTTACAAGGATAAATACAGGGATGATTCGTTTAAATTTGAGTTTGAATCATATAGAGGTACGGGAAAGGCGAATAGGGTGAAACAGATTGAGAGTTTTGCCTACTTAGATTTTCGTGGCAAGATAGACTTGAAATCAGCAGAACAGACTTATACACTTATTGAGGAGTACAAGCCGCAGTCAGATAATGTGGCGGGAACTGTGCCAATTCATTTATATTTTGGCCGACTGGTTCAGCGAAGTGATCGTCTCGCTGTGGAGAAATACGATTTGAAGAAAAGGCCATACAAGGGGACCACCAGCTTTGAAGCAGAGTTGTCGCTGGTAAGCGCTAATATAGCTCAAGTGAAACCAGGTACGATAATGTACGACCCGTTTGCCGGTACGGGATCGTTTCTTTGCGCTGGTGGACATTACGGTGCGCTTGTTATAGGATCAGATATTGACGGTAGAATGATTAGAGGTAAAGGTGCTGCACAGAACATAAATTCGAATTTCAAACACTACCAGGAGAGTAACAGGTTCCTAGATGTCCTCACTATGGATTTTACGCATAACTCGCTACGGTCTAGCTTAGTGATCGACACAATACTATGCGACCCGCCGTATGGGATCAGAGAAGCCATTAAAGTACTAGGTGCTAGGGATCCTCAAAGATTTGCTGGGAAAGAAAACGTAGAGATTGATGGTCAAAAGGCCTATCTAAGGCGCGATTACATACCCACGAAGAAACCGTATTCGCTGGATTCTCTGCTGGATGACCTTCTGCAATATGCATCTGAAAGGCTACCGATTGGCGGACGTCTGGCATTTTGGATGCCCACAGCCAATGACGAAAACATTGAAACCATCATACCGTTGCACTCGAATTTAGAACTGAAATATAATTGCGTCCAGGAGTTCAACAAATGGTCGAGACGGTTGCTAGTATACATCAATCGCGGACCAGATTTTCATGGGAAGACTAATCATGGATCATCCAGATCCACAAGCAATTTTAGAGATAGATATTTCAAGAACTTTAATTAAAATTCGTTAATGCTATGTTAAATAATTGTATCTATTGTTACACACAACAAGATGATGCTTTTATGTCGTTCAGGGGCTTTGATATGTCTATATTAGAGTCCTTCCTGGTCGGCTGTGAACGCAGGCCCTTATTTCGGCGATATAAACGGATCTCGCCTTCTTCGCACTCGCTTGTTAATTCAGAGGAAGCGGGAGATGTGTCCAGAGATGGAGTTCTTTCTTGTAAGTTATCCACAGCTTCGTAACAACCGTTTTCAACCAGATCTTTGATGATCAAATTAATTGTCCTTTCCACAACGTGCGGCCATTTGCAAGTTATTTCGAAATTACCCGATATACTCACATTGAATCTCGATTTTATCGTCTCAATAGCTTTTAAAACTTGTTCATGTGTCACCTGGCGTTCCTTATACAGGTCGATCTTGCTTCCTATCAGATAAAATCGTACTTTGGCTAAATCATGCGTGTCAAAGTTATCTAGCGCTTCTCTAAGCCAATGATCACAACAGCTCTGAAATGTCTTTAAATTGCAAATATCATAAGCCAAAATGATGCCATTCGCGCCCTTGTACAGAAGTGGTATCATTGCATTTCTGTAACGTTCTTGACCGGCGGTATCCCACAAAATGCATTTGAAAAATCTGTTGTCTATATTGATAATGCTAGTCTTTATGTCAACACCAATGGTCGATCTCGTATCGAGCACAAACTCATCTGATTCGTCGTCAGTTTGCACTTCTGGAATAAATTCATCGCTACTTTGATTCGTTCCAATCATAAGACCTCCAAACTTCTGCCTCTTGTGGAATAACTCTTCATAATCGTTTAGACTGTATCTCTTTTTCACATCAATCTTTTTCTGATTTCGTGAACAACCTTTATCCTGCATTGGATTATTCTTAACAGGTGTCGACGCTGCACTCATTATCTTCAATTGAGATTTCGTAGGTAATTCATTGCAGTATCCCAAGATCATTGCTGTCTTTCCCACACCTGCATCTCCAATAAGTAAAAGTTTTAAATTCGATGCCTTATGAGATATCGAATCAATCGAAATTTTATCATATTTGGATGGAATTCTGTAAAAAGAAGATGACTCATGATATACCGTTCGTGGAGTAGACGTATTAGAAGATGCAGATCCAAAAGTCTGTGACGAATCGACAGTAGAAGCATGTATAGGCAACACCGGTGACAACGGTGAGACAGGAACTTGAACTGAATATCTTTTCCTGCCAGACATCGATCAAGCACCTATTATAAGGTTCTACCGAGAACTTGACAGCTTTTGTGTAAGATTAAGCCACCATACTATAACAACCTAACAACTTATCGCATAGTTAAACCTATAGTGTTTTGTCACGTGACCAAGTTGTATTATCATATTTGATAAACCACCGTCAGAATTTGATTCAAGACGCTCTCAGATACTTCCAATACTGTAAACTGACATATCTGTTCATCTCTGATATTCAGTCTCTGTAAATTTATGTTTAGTTCTATAAAATCACTTTTGATTTCACAACGCGCGCTGAAATACTTATTTAGTATACACCAACATAGCAACGTTCTCGAGCGAAACGTCTGGAGTAGTATATTTAATCAGTTCCACTGCGTAGTCTCTATTGGTCAGATTCTCACATACCCATTGTCTTCTTCCCTCATCGATTATTCGTCTAGCCATCAGTCCCAATTGCTCACGTCTACCGAGAGGCAGGTTTGTGAAATGACCACCAATATCGTGTTCATTGAGTCCCTCTCTTCTACCGCTAGTAGCCCAAGAACACATCTTACGTAGACTGTTGAAGAAATCGCGGTACGATAGGTCGGATTTACCGCGGAGTAATGATTCGATAAAAGGACGGTTAACGTACTGGTCCGGGTCACAAACGTGTCGGCAGCACATAGCGATACAAACACCCTTTAAGCCGCCCTGGCGGTTCAGACGATCGCTGTTGGCGATACACCGCAACGTGAGATCGGTAGCGACCCCGCACAGATGCTTAGAGACCGCGACTTCGTCGCGGTCTGCATCTAGCAGCGGGTCCAGCTTGAGATCCTTGATATCGATCTTGCAACGCCGCGTGATCGCGGCGTCTGCGGGGGCCCCGCGCAGTTTCTCGAAATCCTCTTTGAATTTACTATCGAATTTCATACGGTTCGACGCGCGGTCGATCAGCGTGAACGAAGGCGGGGCCCCCGCATTCTGTTGCAACGCCACTTGGTGGATATAACGAGAGAGTTCGGCGCGTCCGCAGCCGAACTCGATGAACCGCGTGTCCTGCAACAATCTCTGATCCAGCATATGCTGGATCAAAGACGATTGTTGTAGCGCGTGTTTACGATTGGAAACCAATTCAGCACACCGATGCGATTCCATATATTCGTTCGATTTGCATTGTAATGGCAAATCCAAGAACCGCTCCGCGTAGATTTGTTCGAGAGCGGGAATACTTTGTATTACGAGCTCGTTAGGGTGCGGCGATTCGCCGCACCCTAACTCATCACCTCGTAACACATTGCAATCCCGTACATAAAAAGGTTCATTATCATTAACATGCAATAACTTTAGTTTATTACACTTTTTCACGTGACGCCCGAGATTTGAAGCCCAAACTGTATGATTTGGATCTAACGGACACGGTACTCGACGTTTTTCGTCCTGTGTGCCATTATTCACTTCAAGATGTTCCAAACAGTAAGAAGATCCGGTCTTAGTGGTCATACCACAATACCGTCTCTTTTGGTTCATATAGAAGCCACATTTACTTGTACTGACCATCTTTAAACCTCTATCCACTATCCATAATCTAGCATCTCTATGTGCTAATCTATGCAATCTATACTAAAATTTCATCACCTATCCATCATTCTACACGACGCCGTTCTTCGCATTGATCGACCAAACCCCGAATAAAACAGCGTCTCCGCTGTGGAGACACGCAGCGAAACCGGAGATATGTAACCGCAGCGTGACCGCTGCATGAGGGGCGGTATGTGATTGTCGCGGACGCACGATAGCTAACAGCGATATATAACGGCTATGAGACAGCAATTAGAGTAAGCTCTTGATTACAAGATAGCTAAAAAACCACAAAAATGCCACACCCAATAGAAACTGATACGATTAAGATCGCCGTTTTAGGCGCAGCTGGTGGAATTGGTCAGTCATTATCACTGCTACTAAAGACTCAATTAACTAGTTTTAGTAATAACCGTCACGTGCATCTAGCCCTGTACGACGTTAATGCTGATGGGGTCCGCGGCGTTGCCGCGGACCTTTCGCACGTCGATACCCCGATCACACTGACAAGTCATTCCCCCGCAGACTCCGCAGATGCATTACGGGATTGTCTTATTAACGCCGCATTGGTGTTAATCCCCGCAGGTGTACCCCGCAAACCGGGCATGACGCGTGAGGATCTGTTTGCGATCAACGCCAAGATTGTCGGTCAACTGGGCGGAGCTATCGCGCAACACTGTGACCTGTCACGCGTGTTTGTGTTGGTGATCTCCAACCCGGTAAATTCGCTCGTACCCGTGATGGTCGAGACGTTGTATGCGAGCGCACCCGCGGCTAGCGCCGGGGTCGAACGTCGGGTGTTTGGGATCACGCATCTCGACTTAGTACGTGCCTCAACTTTCCTACACGAACATACTGTGAATCGTACAGAACCATCCTACAAGATGCCCTACGTGCCCGTGATCGGCGGTCACTCCGGCGATACCATCGTACCGCTGTTCTCGCTCGCAAGCGAGCAACAGTACATCGCGCAGCAACAGCTCGAATCGCTCGTACACCGCGTACAATACGGCGGTGACGAGATTGTCAAAGCCAAGAACGGTCAGGGCTCAGCCACACTATCGATGGCACACGCCGCATTCCAAGTGGTCAAGAATTTCGTTCTGCTCCTGACGGGAGCCGCCGATACCATCAGCGGTATATTCTATGTGTCGTTACTCGACCGCGCCGGACAACCGGCGTGTCCGGGCGCTGCGAAGTTACTCGCTCAGATCGACGGTTGCACGTATTTCGCCGCTCCCGTGACCGTGACGCGTTCGCAGGGCGTCGTAGACGTTGACTACGGCATTCTGGGAAAGATCTCCACGTACGAGCGCGAGAAATTACTACCCCTTTGTCTCCCCAAGCTGAAGACCAGTATCGAGGCTGGCAGGACAGTGGGTACCACTGTCTAGCAACTGGGTTCGTTTTGCGTTACTTTGTTTGCTCCCTATTGATTCTATAGTATTCCTACTTCGTATTTAAGCCATTTGCATGCGCTGCGCGGTGCGCAGCTCGCTTTAACACTTGCGCAGTAACAAGAATGAGTAATAATCCACCGCCAAACTACGAGTCTTTGGACCATGCAACGCATGGTCCCGTTACTGTAGACCCGAACGTCGGCCACGATGAGTTGCCAGACGATTTTAAGTACTCTACGACGATCATCTCGTGCGAATTCCCCATTCGCCAGCGGTTCATGGCTAGAGTGTATGCGATCCTGTCCGCGCAGCTACTGCTTACGCTGACGTTCTGCTACGCTGCGACCACTTCGGCCCGCTTGCAACTGTTTCTGCTTCGTCACACGGCACTGTATGTGGTGGCGATCATCGCGGCGCTAGTGTCGTGTGTCTGGCTGGCGCTGGCACCGCGCGCCGAGGAGTACGAGACCGAGCCGGCGGATGGGCGGCGCGCCACCGCGGTCCCTTGGTACTGCCTCGCCAGGCGTGGCCAGTACGCACTACTAGCGGTGTTTACTGTTGCGGAGAGCTACTGTCTGGGCGGCGCTGTGATGTTCGAATCGAGGCAGATAGTGCTGAACGCGCTGCTGGTGACCGCGGTAGTGGTCGTCGGGGTGTCGCTGATGGCGTTCTCCCGCAGGTTCCAGATCGCGCTGGAGTCTGCAACGTCGATCTACTACTGGCTGAACCTGGCGCTGCTGTTGCTGATCGGGATCGGGCTGTCGGCGCTGCTGTTCGGCGGGATGGGCGGCTGGCTGAACTACGTGTACGGTTGGGTCGGGGCAGTGGTGTTCTCGGTGTACTTGTTTGTGGACACTCAGTTGATCTTCCGCAAGATGTATGTTGGGGACGAGATACGGTGCGCGATGATGCTGTATCTGGACATCATCAATCTGTTTCTGTCGATCCTAAGGATCCTGTCGAGCCAGAATAACGATGATTAGTGGTTCTTTACAAGTACTGCATACATAGAGATAATATACGTACTAAAGTACTATGGGTGCCGAGGACATTGGCACGTTAGCTAGCTCTCTATAGCGATATAGCAGCCTGGGATTAATCAATTGCCCATTACAGGCATCATCTGGCCATAGATATTCTTCCACAAGCGTTGAATGTACGTCCTTCGGTCAAAGCCGGCTTTCCGGCAAAGGTTTTGCCAACACTTTGTAAGTGAGTTTTATGACAAATGAATAGCTCAAGTAAACTGTCAACGAAGTGATAAGTGATTGAAATGCAAGCTTCAAAGCTTGTCGGTTGAGCATGTTCGGGTAAAATTTATGGGTGTCTTAGCTTTGTCTTGGCAACGATCCAAATTCAATCCTGATGTTGGGCAATAATAAAACGATGAAACCCAAAAGCCTTGGCGAGCACAGTCATAGGTCGCTTCCGCGTCAGATGTGGCAAAACGATTGAGGCTTATTTGGGGCTCTCTCGGTTCTTCCATCAAAGTGAGAGATAATCGGATGTTTCATCATTATCGATAACTTAGAATAACAGAAATAATGACAGGTCAAAATGGCCTGGCGATCTGCTCCTCACGATCTTATGGCATTGTTTGATTTTGAAACAAAGTACTACTACATTGCACCATCCCTGTGGTGTATAAAAGAGCGACTGATTTCGTCTCATTCGACCAGTCATGGTTAAATGAAGCAACGCAGAACAATGAGCGGTGATCCAAAATTCATTGGTGGTTTGGTAAAAGGTACAAAGGTTTTCCTAGCCAATGGGGAGACCGTGCCAATTGAAAACATCAAAAAGGGCGATGAAGTTTTAACTTCCGGTGGAGGTTCGGCAAAAGTGGATGAGGTGTTAAGTGATGATGACCATGATTTGGTCACAATTAGACAAAAAACCCGCCACTACGCACATTTGTATGATCCCTCGATGCCGGAACCTTATGGCATAATAGGAATGACCTGTTCCAAGAGACAAAAACTGGTCTTGACCACAAAGCAGAGGATCAAGATAGAAAAGATTCGGACTGAAGGTTTCAGGCGGGCTAACGTGTCTCAGCTGGCTGATCATCGAACAAAGGATGGTCGAATCATCAAGACCATCAAGGAAACAACGAAACGATTCCCTCTGAAAACCAAGAAATCGGAGATCATTGACTACGTAGAGCCAATGGTCTTGCGGAGCGAGGGAAGATGCATCAGCTGGCAGTGTGAGGCTGGCGACTTGGATAAGTACCTTAGCAAGGAACGGCGGGCTGGTACGAGGATGCTCTTACAACCTATCTCGATAGAGATACCTGTATTGGGGCCATGGTTGGCACAATGTTTCGAAAGGAACATTACTGCAGAGCAGCTTGAAGCCATGGCATGGTTGTTGGGGTTCTGGATCGGCGATGGTAGTAGAGAAGGAGCAAAGTTCGCTTTGAACATTGTAGACCGTGATGTCAACACCAGACTTGAGAAGAATGCAAAAGTCTGGGGTATGACTCTCAGAACCGAGCCTCGGGAGGGCCGTGCAGCAGACGGATACCTTCACACCTATAATGGCGCGGAACGTCTTTGGAACGTAAATAACCCGCTAGTTAAGGTGCTGGAGGGCTTAAGATTCTACGAGAACGGCGAAAGAAATGATCCGAAGAGCGTTCCACTATTCATGCAAACAGAGCAAATAGTGGTGCGTGAAGCTTTTCTCGCTGGGCTAATTGATTCGGACGGCTATTGCCGTATCGAACACGGGTCTATTTCTGCGCAAATTAGGACAGTCTACCGGCCTATTAGAGACGGGATAAACTTAATTGGTCGTTCTCTTGGTTTGACTGTCTCCACCAGTTTCCATGGCGCTTACTTTGATGAGCGTCGTGGAATAAACCATAGTCATACATGGACTTTCGAGTTATATGGTGGGACAAATCATGAAACCCTTAGGTCGATACTCAACAGATGCTCGTGTAAAAGGAAGCGAAACCCGCCAATCCGGTACCGCAGGGACAGAGACTTTGAAGAATTTGATTCCGATTACCAATCGGAGAAAAATGAATACGACCCTGAGGACGATGACGATTTATCAGGTATAATGGAAAGCTTTGAAGATGATCTTGAAGATGATGTGGAAGAACAAGAAGATGGCACATTCAATTTTGGAAATTTAAGATTTGAAATTATCCAAAAAGATTATAAAGATGAAGTCATAGGACTTGTACTGTCAGGTGCCTCTAACCGAACTTTTGTCACCGATGATCAGATTGTGTGTGCAACTGCCGAATTGATTACGGAATCAAGACCGTATTTCAAAAGGCGTTGCCTATCATGCGATACAGAAACGGCAAAAGAGTGGTACAAGGTTCCCTGGTCGGGGGATGTTCTAGACAGGATATGCAGGAATTGTCGGGACGCTTATTTGCGCACTCGCATGCATTGTAGCAACGATCTTTGCAACTGGGTCTTCAGGAAAAAGGAAGTTGCTACTGGCCGGTGTAAGCGATGTGACAGTAGTCCACGGCAGGGATGAAATTGAATGGCCATCCTGTTGATCTTCCAGATAATCTTCAAAGCTCTCCATTATACTTGATAAATCGTCATTGCTTCTGTTCACAAGAAAATCTGTTCGGTATCGACCTGTGTGTTTCATGGGAGGAAATCTCTCGGGAGAAGACAGTCCAAACAAGAAGTACTTTGACCCAAAAGTCTGGGCCAGAGAGGGTGAAAAGACCATGTCCATGAGAATTGCCGTTGCCTTGCAAGACTTCAGAACTACCAACCCTTTCTAAGTGAGTTTTTACGACTAAATAAGTTTACTTTTGTTGAAATATTTTACTGAATGATTGACGTTTAAGCAAAGGTGTTTTGAGCATGAATTTTCATTCACGCGTACTTGAGGCACCAGGTGCAGGCCGCCGCTAAAGCTAGCGCCAGCACCACGCACAGCCGCTCGCATGCAGCAGGTGCAGTTCCTTGGAGACGTAGTCCGGGCGCGGCAGCAGCCGCCGCCGGAGCGCGATACTATAGCATTATTGGCAGATGCTTCACTCGCCGTATACGTGTCCTCGCCTTTGCCGCTGCTGGTCGTTGCTCGCCTCTGATCGAGGGCCTGGGCCTGTTGGCCTTTGTGGCCGACCCGCTGCTTGGGCGGCCCGCCGGCAGGGTCCCCTGGTACTGTCTGCGTAGACGGGGCCAGTGGACGCTGCTAGCGGTGTTTACCGTGGCGGAGAGCTACTGTCTGGGCGGCAGTGTGATGTTCGAGTCGAGGCGGATAATCCTCAACGCCCTACTGGTGACCGCGGTAGTGGTAGTCGGAGTATCGGTAATGGCGTTCTCTGGACGGTTCCAGCTGGCGCTGGAGTCGGCAACGTCGATCTACTACTGGCTGAATCTTGCGCTGTTGTTGCTGATCGGTATTGGGCTGTCGGCGCTGTTGTTTGGCGGGATGGGTAGTTGGATGAGCTACGTGTACGGTTGGATCGGGGCAGTTGTGTTCTCGGTTTACTTATTTGTGGACACGCAGTTAATCTTCCGTAAGATGTATGTTGGGGAAGAGATACGGTGTGCGATGATGTTATATTTGGACATTATCAATTTGTTTTTGTCTATCTTGAGGATTTTGTCGAGCGAAAGTAACGATGATTAGTGGTTTTTTACAAGTGCTGCATACATAGTGATAATATACGTACTATAGTACCATGAGAGCGTTGTAATGTAACGGGATTAGATGTAACCAATTCTGTTGGCAATGTCCAAAGCATCGTGGTCTGGGGTCAATCTGACGTAAGCCTTCTTGGTACCGTTGGGTCTGATCAAAGTGTTGACGGATTGCACGTCGATTTCGTATAGTTCCTTAACGGCTTTCTTGATTTGGTACTTGTTGGCCTTCATGTGGACTTGGAAAACCAAAGTGTTACCGTCTTCGACCTTCTTCATTGCGGTTTCGGAGGTGATTGGCTGTTCGATGATCTTGTAAGAGTCCAATCTTACGTGATGTGGGACAGCTTTGGAAGCATATTTTGGAGCTCTAGCCAACTTCAAGGTCTTTGGCAATCTGAAAGTGGCAGAAGTTCTGACCTTCAAAGCCTTCTTAGCGTTGGTACCTTTCACAACAGCCTTCTTAGCAGCAGTAGCCTTTGCGGATGGAGCCATTTTAACCTGTAGTCGTTGAATTGTAATAGGTAAGCTTCAATTAACCTGCGTGATGTTTTACATATACATTTTACATATACATGGGCCAATAGGTGAAATTTTCAGTACTACAGTGCAGAAGATAGCCTTGCAGGCTCCCATGGCTAGGCAGGCGCGCCAGACAGAGCACTCCAACAAACTGAGCCTAGCGGCGGTACGCTAGGCGGGTGTAGGCTTGGCCGCCCGCACTGAGTTCTGTTCGCGTCGCTGGAAGGACCTCGCCAACAACATCGATCCGCGTTAAAGCCCAGACACCGTGACAAAATTTGTCGACATCCAGACACCTCGCTATGAGCACCGCTTTGACAGTCAAACAATTTCGTTATATACATAGTAGCGCCCTATATACATGAGATGAGCCTTATGACAGTAATCACAGCCTACGCACTCTTGGAGCTCTTACACCACCGAATTTCAATGGCGTTCTGTCGCTGATTCTAGTGACATGGGACCTGATTGCTGCACCTTCCTTACCGTTCAAAGCGGCCACAAATGCAGCTCTGCCCTTACCGAATTCCCTCATGACAATCTCTATGTCCTTGTTCATCAGTTTCTTGTCCTGGATCATCTGGAACACCTTAGCTGACGTCTGGAACGCAGCTTCGTACTCCCCACGGGCTGCCTTACGAAACCCGAGTACACCAGTGGACAATGCAAACTTTACCTTCTGGGGAAGTTTCAAATAGTACAAAAACGCTTCATTGTACGATATATCTGGATTGTTTTTAAGATAATTCACATCTTCTACCACTGCAGAGAATGTAAAATGCGTATTATTCTTACCGAACAGACAGTTCAGCACATATTTCACCGGAACTAACTGCGGCCTAAGTTTTCCACCTCGCTTCGAACTGCCAACGCTCTCACCGTTGCTCACAGATGGTGTAACCACATTGGATATCTCCTTTTCGCTGTTAATCGACTCTGTAATGCTTGAAAAAGACACAGGACCGTTTGACCTGTATCTGACACCGCTTAAAAGCGTCTCACGCAGACCACGCAGACTATTGAACCCGGATCTGCCCAGCATCCCACCGTTATCGCTAGTGATTCGATGCCATAAGCCTATACTTCCACCATTAATAGTGAGACCTTTCAAGCTTTAAATGATAGCCTGTCGTGTCCAGTGATCTTTGAAGATCTTAGTTTCGTACATAGTGATCTAGGTTTTAGGATATCAAAGCGAAAGGAACGCCACCAAACAAGCTAGGGAAACACGTACTCGAGAGCAGATAAACAAGGGTCATAGAAGCTCTGATTCGTCGCCAAGGTGTTCAACGATTGACGTTTGGTCAGTAATCCAGTGGTAAGCGAGTTGAGCGGCTAAAAAAGGAGTTTTCTGTTGACGCCATTGGTGCGTGTAGAGTTTGCGGAAACAGATAGTTGTGACACGTTGGAAAATGTCAAATGGGAGTGGAAAATGCGATGAATTTGTCGCGGATGATGTTACGTCTAATCGATCGAACAATACGAGGCGAATGCTGATAAAAGAATATCGCAAGATTGGTCATGGAGCGTTTGGTACAGTGGTACAAGCATTTATTACTCCTGATCGTGAGAAATGGTACGGTCCATTTGCTATTAAGAAAGTACCGGCTCAAACTGAGTATAAATCTAGAGAATTACAGATTTTGAGAATAGCAGATCATCCAAATGTGGTCAAATTGGAATATTTTTTCACACATTTATCACCACAGGATGGTAAAGTGTATCAACACTTGGCGATGGAGTGTTTACCGGAGACTTTACAAATTGAAATTAGTCGTTATGCGTCAAACAAGCTAGAGTTACCAATGAAACATGTCAAACTTTACAGTTATCAAATAGCTCGTGGTATGCTATATTTACATGCTTTTGGAATTTGTCATCGTGATATTAAACCTTCTAATATACTTGTGGATCCGACAAGTGGTGTTTTGAAAATATGTGATTTCGGATCGGCAAAGAAATTAGAACAAAGTCAACCCTCGATCAGTTATATCTGTTCACGATTTTACAGAGCTCCAGAATTGATTGTTGGTTGTACACAGTACACTACACAAATCGATATATGGGGTCTTGGATGTGTGATTGGTGAAATGCTAATAGGGAAAGCTGTATTCCAAGGACAAGAACCGCTCTTACAATTACGTGAAATTGCCAAATTACTTGGACCTCCAGATAAGAAATTTATTTTTTTCGCAAATCCAAGTTATGATGGTCCATTATTCTCCAAACCTTTATTCTCTGGTTCACGACAACAACGTTTTGAAAAAAATTTCAGTCATGCAGGTCCCGACGAAATTGATTTACTAATGAATGTACTAGTTTATGAACCGCAATTGAGATTATCACCAAGACGTATCATGGCACATCGATTTTTCGACGATTTAAGAAACGAAGAATATTTCTTCCCCCGCGGTCAAACTCAACCTGTTCGTCTACCCAATTTATTTGATTTCAGCGAATTCGAACAACAAATCCTGGGCGAATTTCTTGAAAAGATCAAACCACACAAACTTCCCTCGGAAACTGACACCAAATAACACGGTTAACCATATCGCATCCCCCAATCCATTTAATAGCAATGTAAAATAGTTCCACATCCACTACATACGACATAACCATCTACAGTGTCAATGAATATGAATATTCGTCTTCCATATTTTGCGCGATCCAAAGTAAAACACAACTCAAAAGAATAAAGAAGTTCCCAAGCACATTATTCACACCCATTCCAACCGTGGGATAAGTATTATAATTCTTTGCCAAGAACTTTATAATAAGTACAACAATTGATCCCGAAAGCCCACCCGCTAACAAGGCAAACCCAAAGAAAAGTACAACGCGAGCTTGCCATGCCATAGCAGAATCCAGTTCACCACCAAATGAACTAAGACCACCACTAGACAAAGCTCCTTGCAACAATGTATTTTTCTCAATTGAGTTAACTATCAGTGTACCAAACGTACTACAAAGAAACGGAATCCAATCCACAAACGTAACATGCACATCTGAACCATTTGCATGTCTAGAATAGATAACAGCATCCAGGAACAACCAAAACCCCACGGCATAAAACATACCGGCCAAATACACTGAAACTTTCCTTAACCCACCAAAGGATGGAAATTTAAACGGAAAACGAAACAGCTGGCCATTACGATCTTCATCCATCTTAAATACCACGAACCAAGACCTCCAAGGACGATAAATTGACCTCTTTATATACCTTTCAGTGGTACCTTTAAGTTCTAGTAACTTTAAGCCTTTAAGTGAAAAAAAAAATGACAAGCTCATCGCAGACTTTACTACTTAAGATTGCATAGAATCGACTAGTTTTGAGCTCTTAGAGGTTTGATAGGATGCCAAGAAAGAAGTCTGAAGCTAAGAAAGCTAGAGAGGCAGCTAGGAAGTTGGAGGAGGTTCCTGAGAGGGTTGAGAAAGAAGAAGATGATGAAAAGAGTTTTGAAGGAGATGATGAGAGCGAGGAGTCGAGTGAAGAGGATGATTATGGTGAATTGATTACTGAGGAAGTAGAGGATGGGATTAAGAATGTTTTGAAAGCGATTAGAGAGAATGATAAAGAGAAATTATTGGATCCCAAGGTTAGATTCTTTGAAGATCCAGAGAAGGCAGTTGAGAAGATGGAGAAGAGTGAGAGATATAAACCAGTTTATTTGAAAGATTATCATAGAATGAATATCTTATCTGGGAACACTTTTGCTGACGATGAGGAGGAAAATAATGTTGAAGAATCGTATGTTTCGCAACAGAAAGCTGAAAGATCACAATTGTTGAATGAAATCAAGAGTGCATTTGGTGAAGATGAAGGAGAAGATGAAGGAGACGAGGATTTTTTAAAGAAAAAGACACCTTCGAGTAAAAAAGTCAGTGTTGAATTGCCCGATCCAGAGCAAGATGGTGAAAAATTCTTGGAAGAATTTGTGAATAACCAGGCATGGATCCCAAGAAAGGGTGACAAGATTGTTTCTTTAGATCAAGATCCGAATATGCAAGAAGACGATGATGAATTTGAAGAAGCGGTTGAAAAATTCGAAAATGCTTACAACTTTCGTTACGAGGATCCCAATGCTGCCACGATTGTATCGTATGCACGTAATCAGGCAACTTTAAGACGTTCTGAGAATTCTTCTCGTAGAAGAAAGAGAGAAGATGAGAAGCACAAGAAAGAACAGGAAAAGGTCGAGAAGGAGAAAACTATTCAAAAGAAAAAGAATGAAAAGGTTCATAAATTGACCGATGTTCTCGAGCAATTGAAGAAGGAATATGGTGCCGATATAAACCAGGAAATGGTTAAGAAAATAACAGATACGCTGTTGGACAATGATTTTAAAGACGATGAATGGGATACAGTACTGAGTGAACTATTTGATGAAGAATTCTACCAACAAAAGGGTAAACCTTCATGGGACGATGACGATGAGATCATGGCTGATTTCCACGCGGATCAGGATAATGACGACCAGCAAAGTGATACAGCAATGGAAACTAGTGAAGTGTCAGCCAAGAAATCTAGAAAGGAGAAAGTTAAGGAGAAGAAGTTGAAGAAGAAGGGGAAGAAAGAACTCGAAGAGATGGTTGAAGATGCAGTCGAACAAAATAAACTAAAGATCATCGAAGAAGTTGAAGAGGAAAGAAAATCTAGAGCACGCACAAAGGAAGAACAAGATTTGAAATTTCGTTACAGAGAAGTGTCTCCAGAGAGCTTTGGTTTGACTACTAGAGATATATTTGCTGCAGACGATACACAGTTAAACCAATATATTGGATTGAAGAAATTAGCACCTTATAGATCCAAGGAACACAAAGCAAAGGATAAGAGGAAAGTTACTAAAGCCAAAAGACTCAGAGAGTGGAGAAAGGAAACCTTTCGTGGTGAAAATGAATTAGATGTGCAGAACGATGAGATAAAGATTCCTGTAGATAAACCAAAGAAAACGTCTCACAAGAAGAAGAAACATAAGCCTTCTGCTTGAGAATCATGCAGTTGACAAAGGAACAGTTGTTCTATTACATTAAAAAGATTCAGACAGGGAAATATACTACATAGTTTTGTATAATGGTCTACAATTAAGCTTTGTCTCCTCTAAGCAATGTGGGCGCCCAAAAGAATTAATCATAGCGGCTATACTTGCTAGGAAGACTAGCAACGGATCTATTCGAAGGGAATGGTCCTCTAGGATATTTTTGAACGGGGAAACGAGGATCAGAAAATTGACCATTGGCATGTTGGTGCTGGCGAGAGCTTTTGGGGAAAAAACTCGAAATAACAGATCTGCCACCACTCTCAGCGGCCTCATTCAAAGTTGTTGGAGGATCGATCCTCTTAATCCAGTACGACGCTGCAAACCAGGCTGAAATGGCCAAGCATATCATAACCCCAAGAATACCAAACCACCATGCAAGACTCTCTTGACCACCGCCAGGAACTTTAACGTTCATACCGAACAAACCTGGGATAATGTTCAAAGGAACAAGCATAGTACCCAGCATAGTAACTTTACCCAGCATTTCGGTAACCTTATTGTTGGAATTAAAGGATTCCACCTGCAATTGGGCTAGATAATTGGTATGGGATCTAGCAAAAATTTTCTCATAAGCAAGCAGATTCTGATACATGGTCAGCAAATGATCCTGAATATCCCCCAGGTAAAGAGCAATGTCGCCTCGAGGTTGCGCAGTCTGTTGCGTTTGAGAATGTCTGGGAGTAGGACACGCAAATCTCACCTCGCCGTCACCAGCCTGCAGATTCGCAATGTTTATTTGGGAGGTCAATGCTGGCCCTATTCCATTTGCTTCATCTTGACATCTCTTAGCAAACATTTTGATCACATCTGCTTTGCCACTGAGAAGTCTCATTAAAGTCATTGTCTTTCTTCTGCTTTCTCCAATTTTCTGCAACATCCCAGAGAAGTCCAGGTCTCGAGCCATGAATACCGAATCTTCGATTGCGTCGGCTTCGTACTCAAGTGACTGGATGACTGGAGCGAAACTATCGGTAATATCATCAATTATCGCATAGCAGATCCAGTCTGAGCTTACATCAACATAATCCCGTAGTTGTCTCACACGTCTTCTAACATTTGCACAATGAGCAATGGGGCCAAAGTGAAAAGTCAACACACCAGATCTGAAGACAACGATGTAGACATTAATTGGTTCCAAAAAATCTTGCGATTCATTGTCACTTTCAAATGTGTGGAAACAAACGAAATAGTAAGATTTGAATAGTTCAACCTTTTCACGCGTCTCTTGCATTCTAATATCTTCAGCAGTCAGAGGATGGATACCGAACGCCTTTGCGATACATCTCATTTCATCATCCGTGGGACAAGAACAATCTAGCCACCAAGTTGGCTGTCCATCTCTAAACAATTCAGAAAAGTGCTCTCCCGGTTTCACCAGAGAAGCAATGTCAGTCGCATGAACAGTTTCCTCCGATTCCGACGAGAAGAAGGAAAATCTGTTGGGAACAGCGAATTCGGGTTGGTACGACTCAGGAGCGTAATTATGTGGCGCATTGCGACTCCCAGCGCCAGTTTGTTCGCCATATGGTCGCTTGGTGTACTTCTCTTCTGGTTCATCTTCTTCTACTTTATTAACACCGAATGATATTCCCGGAACCTGTGAAACGTACTTTTCCTGTGACGGTGGACTCGTGGAATCATCAGGCTGCTTTGGTGTATACCTAATTGCCGCTGATGAAACAGTTGTAGTTGTCGAGCTTGAGCTGCCTCCGTGCTTCAACGTAGAAGTTACATTATGAGATGGTTCCTTACATGATTGCTGATTCATTAGCGCCACATATTGGTTCTGTTCGATTGAAACTTGAGCAAACTCTTCCAGCTCATCAAAGTCGATACCATTAACTCTAGTGTGCAGTTGCGGAGGCATTGGGAAACAAACGTCTTCTTCAGTCTCCTGAGAATCTCTAGACGCCTTAGAATCGCCACTATCAAACGAAGCCCTACGGGCCTGCTTCCCGGAACCATTCAGGTGAGACAAAGTCTTTGTGAGAAGCGTTTGTGGATTACCGGACCCGGTTGACGTAACTGAGTTTGCTCTAGATCTTTGATCATTTCCCGAAGTTCCATGTCCCACTTTTTGCAAAGTTTGTGAACTCATCGCATTATTCACCTTTACATTCGGTGTTTCCCCAACTGCCACCACTTTGGAACCTCTTCTACCGGTGGGACTACTACCATCTCCAACTCCAGCGTTCCTCTGACCATTATCATCAAAGAACGACCCCTGGTGAGTTAAATATTGCCCTAATCTCGAAGGCCTCGCATTCGCAATGCTAGAACTTCTCACTCGTGCTGGTGGAGGTATAGCTGGTGGATCTCCCGCATTTCTAAACATCGAATCACGATGTTGTCTATGATCGTAAAGTTCATTATGATCCTCTGTATTCATAGAAACTAATGAACTCGTTAATGATGTTGTTGGTGACAAATTTGAATGTCCACTATTTGATGATTGATCTCCAGACATCTTTTATTCACTAAATTGATCTCTTTTGCAACATTAGTAGACTCAAAAACCACTAATTCGTAATTATCTTCAAAAATCTTCGTTGTAACTTAGTTTAACTCGATTTGGCTTAACGAAACAAACTGTATCATAATCCTCTGAGTCCCACTACTCGATACTCTTCACAATAACTATCAATAGTTGTTCAACAATGCCAAGACTCTAAAGCCCATAGTGAAATTTTTGCTTGGCGATGAGATGCCCACACGTGCAGTTGAACAACGCTGCCATGAAGAGGTCTTAACGGTCCTTAACGATCTCTTGAGCTCTGATCTGGAGTCTCGTTGTCCTGGGCAGTAGTTAACTCTTGGACGACCGCATTTCTTGCGTTGAATTTGGCCTACTTGTAGCGGAACTAGTGATTCTTGGCGACGGACTGAAAAGTGCGTGAACGTAGTCTCCCATGTTGAAGTTGGGTGTTTTCCAGAGATGCGAGGATGACCGTAGTTCTCTTGATGGCGTTGTGGGGACGTTGGCTGGCGGTTGTACTGCGAGTTGACGTCTCTTCTGCGGTGATGATGAAGCGGCCATGTATAGGGCTGGGGAATCGAGCAATTCGGATGAAGATGGTGGGAATTGTGGAGTGTGTCTGACGAAATTGGTTGGAGCCTTGAACGTACTTTGCGGGGGAGGTGTGTGGTGCTTTATGTGCGAAAACCGGATGGCGTCGTGAGAGTCCTCGAGCGCGGCTCCGTAGTTTCTTGGTGTAGATGGCACACTGGCCGGCTGGTGGCTGGCGCCACCGCCGGCCATGTAAGGGCTTGTCGCTAGATACATCAGTAAATCCGCGCCAACGTCGCTTTCGTTAGTACCCGGCTTCCTGCCCTGCGACCTGTTCTTTGGAGTCGCCAACACGGCCATACTGCGTGAACTGGCATCTTCGCCGCAGGAGCTCGATATTACCACTGGCGGCACCGTGTGATGATGGGTTCTTACGCGTCCCGGAGTCGCAGGAATCTCTTGCTCGTTGCTCGTATCGGGCAGTAACGATGAAGACGACGCCGGTGGAGCCGGCGGAGGAGTACTCCATCCCTTCAACTGTCTCACAGGCGATCTAGACCGCTCGTCTGCCCTTGTTTCAACACAACCTTTCTTCACAGGTGACACCTTAGCCATCGCTTCCTGTATCTCCACATCGCAGCCGTCCCCACGTCTCTTCCTGACCTTCACGGGTGAAGCTTCCCTCGACGTAGGTACTTTACCAAGCTTCAACTTCAGTTGTCGTGTCATCTGTGCCAGTTCTGCCCGTTTAAGAATCCGACTGGCGATCTCTTGCTCCTTCTCTGGCGATATCTGACCATCGTCATGGCTACCAGCACCGTTCAGCATCGTCACCATCCGTCTTGATGCCCTTTCAAGTACCATCTCTTAGATGTTCATCATATGAGAGATGCCCGTTTTTAAGCTATAACGAATCTACACTACTTTTACTGCAAAAGGTGAAGAAAGTGGCCATTTCTCGACCTCCTAGATCCGTATTGTTGCTCAATTCATTGCCAATGTTACCACGACTCGTTGCTAGAAGGCCAATCGGGTCTCTAAGGACCGTTTTATGCGTAAGAACAAGGTTAAAGTCACCGTTATTGCACACGTTTACTACATCAACAAGGATTCATAGACAGCGGGAGGATGGGAATGGTGCTCTCAACGGGAGCACCAAGCTGGGGAGTTTCAAAGTGGATAAACCGATGCTTATGATCGCATTCACCTGTAAGAAATGCAACAACAGATCTTCGCATACAATGTCTAAGCAGGCCTATACCGGTGGCACAGTACTGATTACATGTCCGTCTTGCAAGAACAGACATCTGATAGCTGACCATTTGAAGATTTTCCGTGATGACCGTGTTACCATCGAAGATATACTGAGGGCCAAAGGCGAGTCTGTGTCGTCGAGCACTGAAGACCTGGTGTTCGAGGATATTCCAAGAGAGTTGCAAAATGTCATTGGACATCATGCTAAGGACGCACCCAAAGATCTACGGCAAAGGCTCGATAATGAGACGGTTCATGCGTTGCCGGAGGAGAACAAGACAGATTGAGTTTGTGTAGCGTTTTTATAGTCAGGCAGCTCAGCTACCGTTGGCAGAGAGTCCAGCTGGCCAGCTGGACTCTCTTACTGTAGGGTTGAACCAGTGTTAAGTATTTAACTGGGTCAAAAATTGGTCGTTACTACTATCAACTATGGGGACTACAGGAGAAGATACGATACAGATTGTTGTGGTTGATGAGTGGCAATGAAACGATTGCAATTGTTCAGCTCTAACAAGTACTTTTCCTTGAGCTCTAAGAGCTCTGATGAAGGGAATTCAAGAGGAAGATCTCCAGCCAGAACTAGACCAAGAAGATACCAAGAGAGCAGGAAAGAGCTGGAGTTAAGACCTAAATTGCATCTTTTGAACCTTCCATCAAAGGTACTATCTCAGATTATTGGACAATTGGATGTGAATACGCTTTTATCGTTATGTCAAGTGAATTCAGAACTTTATGAGCTTATATCGAATGAGTTTCTGTATCGAAGGATTATTCTGGATAACAAGCTATCATTATTGAAATTTAATGCATTAATACACTCTGAGTTTCGTACTTCTAGTGCCCTAGCAGAGCAGCATTGTTGCAAACGAACTTCTCAAAACGTTAGATTCCTGGTTAGAAGCATTGAATTTAGGAATCCTCAATGCCAGGATTCATTGCTAAAGTATAGCAAATACTATCATAGCAGTGCAAATGGACAAGAATTTTTGGCTGGTTCATATGGCTTTGATAATGACCTTACGCCGACTATCAGCAATTCGAAATCACGAACTTCTGAAAGCTCTACAGGCAGTTCACGTCGACATTCAGACAAGTTGGAACATGCAGTATCTGAAAGATACAGGAATCTATACAAATTGGAATGTCAGTTCAGTCAGTACACTTACATTGAATTGATGCTCGATATCATTGACTATCTTCCCAATTTATCACAAATAGTCCTGGACAATGTGCAGCCTGGTTTCAAAGTCCCATTATGGTACTCAGTGTTAAATGATGGTTCAAAAGATTTTTTCAAGAAGATCATCAGTGGACAGCAATCAATGAACTATAAGGACCTTAGAACATTTGAAATCTCTGCAGATTTCGCTTCCAAATATGAAGATAGGTCCCATTTACTACCGAGAGTTAAACATTTGGAAATTAGAGCAGCATTGGATAAAAGGACAAAGCGTCAAGTTCATTTGAAATCGAATCTTTTTTGTTGTTTTGGAATTATAGATGAGTTGATCTTACAAAATGTTATTATCGATACTGAATCTCTCGAAGCTCCATTGGAATTTGTGCCGTTCCATCTGCGATTGGAACCTTCAGGAGTTTATGACTTACATTCAACCGTCCGTTCATTGACTTTAAAATCATGCGAAATTATACCTGGCAATGGGATTTTGACACGTTTTTACGATTACTTCAAATGTGTAAGGGAACTGCGACTGTTGGAAGTGATTAGTAAGTTTGATATGCTGCTTTGCAATTGTTTTCCCTCACTCACTGAACTTACTATCGACTGCAGCAGTCCTTGCTTCACGAACGAGAAAGTGGTTAACGATGACTACTATTATGAGAAAGAAGCTTTGCTCGATTCTTCTGATCAAATCTTAGAGAGCGATCAAGCATCAATACCGGAGACTTTGCTTGATCAACCGATCCACTACTATGTGGCGGCTCCGCCTCCAACTTCGCCCGTGGTTTTGGCATTGCAATTAAAGTACTTGACAAAGACTACAGTCCAAAGCCAATCTGGTGCTAGAAAGGCAGCACAGCTGACAACGTCTCAAAACGATTTTTTCAAATCTTCAAGTGTACCAGAGTTTCACCGTTTCTTTCACTATAATAAAAAGCTTTGGGATAGATTACCGCGCAAGAATATCAATATTAATATCGTCAATATTCCATTTACCAATGTATTTCCAATGTCCCCCCAATTATACTGCGAAAAGCTTCTAAAACCTTTAGATGATGATCAACAAACACTTTTACCACCTCGTGCGCCGCTGCTGGCTGACGACCGTGATAAGGAGCATTACTGGGATTGCGCTCTTAAGGAGTGCTTACTAGATTCCATCCAAGATTCGACCGCCATGGCATCCTACTGCGATTTGGATGTACAAGACTTAATCAACGATATGGACCTGGGAGTTCTAAATAACCTGGAAAACTTTAAGATGTTTCAAGACATACCTAATTTAAACGCTTGGTTTTTCCTCAAGTCGCTATCAGAGTTCAAGTCAGTTCGAATACATATGTTGAAGCAGTGGCTCTTTTGCACGCCCAGAACTAGATTTGATTGGGAAATACTTCTGAAACCGGTGCTGAACGTCAATGTACCAGTAGAGGTTAGAGACCGGGATGGTGTTGTATTATATTCATATGGTTCAAAAAAGCTGCCCAAAAGAAGAGCTAGTACATAACGTTATTCTCTAAAATATCCAACAAGGGAACCTAATGTCAGGTTCTGCGAACAAAACTAAAAAAAATTGAGCAACATGAGCAATACTGAAATACCAATGGCTCCAACTGGGGACACCGGTGCCGATCCAGCGTTCTTTTTGGCGTTTCCATTATTGCTGGGCTCATTACTGTTAGCTTTATCATCTGCGCTGCCGCTTGGCTTTGCCTGTGGTTCAGTGGCCCCTATACTATTGACTTGTTTAATTGTCTTGGAGCCTGACCAATTGTTTCCATTGGAGTCGAATATATCGTAAGTGGTAGTAAAATCGTTCTCCTCTAAATCGACGTAATGTCCCTTGTTTACATCCACACCGTTTTTAACGAAATCACCCGCCAATCCATCTGCAACCTTCCCGTTTATGCCCAAATTCTTGTAGCTCTTCTCACATATAGGTACCGTCTCCAACGCATCCTTTTGACTGAGCACGGAGGAATCGGCCGCAGCGGCTTTGTTAACATCATCAGCGGTAGGAAGTTTAGTGTTATCGTAGTGCTTCTTCAGCATGTCAAAATCCTTCAACAAACGAACAGCACCATCAGAATCCAGTTCAACCAACCCGTAGTTATTAGATTCCTGCGTAAACTCATAAACAAGACCTCCGCTGAATACGGCGTACATTCCCTTTGAATACAATGCTTCAATCTCATTGAACTGACGTGGGAGAACTTTATTACAGCCGAACTCGGAAAAGAAGACTGGTTTCGTGTAATTTTTATATGCTTCAACAAGTTTATCATAGCCCGAAGATTCCATAGTCTGAGATCCACACCATTGATACGAATTGACTCCATAGAAATCGACGCTAATATCCTCGTCAACGTTCTCGCAGCACTCCAGATAGGACGATAAAGGCACTCTATAATCAAGATCGTCTGCCGCGGAGTAACCCACTGGGATTGACCTGGCTGAGTGTGCCTTGATATAATCTTTCATGTCCCGGACAACGGCCTTCACATAAGGAGGTGCGTGCTTTGCCGATTCCCTATCGTTGATGATTTCATTACCGGCAAAGAATCCAAGCGTATTGTTATAATGCGAAAACTGTTCGACAACTTTGAAAACATGCTCGAGGTAGATCTCGTTATAGGTAGTCCAGGGCTCGTATCTATTCAAGTGTTGGTTTTCCAGAGGCGAGTTCACATCTAAAATCAAATAAATGCCCGCCGCGGCCAACAGAGACATACATTTATCATGGTCAAGATCCGGGTTAACCGAGTATATCCGAATGGTGTTGATACCCAGCTCTTGGAAAAGCACAATATCGCGAGCACAAGTCTCTGAATCAGATAGTGGATCCTTATTAGTGGTCACATCAGAAGATCCACCGGGCTGATAATCCACACCTTTGATGTAAAATGGCTGTTTAGTCACAGAATCAACGAAATGCTTACCTTCAACCTCGATTGGATTAACATATCCTCTCGCGACACAGGCGCAACCCAAAAACAGAACCAAAAAGCACAATAAGTTCCGTCTAATTTCTCGCATTATTTTGTAAAATTCATAAACCAATTTCCTGACCTGTAGAATATCGTTGCCAGACTCGAACCACCAATAGCTGATTTATTTGGCATTTATACATTTTGTATATTTTCTGACATTTTCGTGGTTTTGTCGCACAAATCGCCTAAGAGAGGAAAAACTGGACCCTGTGTGGCTGAACTTGACAGTTAGTTGAAGGCAAAACGATAAATTCTAGGTGTAGTTTTGACGCAATTGGAAAATGGTGATACCTATAGTGGTGTTAGGCGTTCATCGCGAAGAATTTTCTTTCGTTCATGGTGGGGTAGATGAAACCTTGTTCGGTGAGTGTGTTGCAACAGTCGACAACAGTTGTTTCATCGAGGTTTAGTGTTTGCATGATTAATTCTACTGGTACGGAGAAATTATTGGGGTCCTGACCGGCGCATTGCTGTCTGCAAAAGGCTAAGATTCTTTGTAACGGATTTCCACCATCGTTGGAGTCTGTATCCTTGACAAAGAGCGAGGGAGCGGTTTCTTTCTGCATCTCAGTGCCCACCTTGGAAGTTGTGAACTTTCCGGTAGCGATAGCGTACAGTTTCATCGCTTCCAAATGATGTGCTATTACTTCGTTGAAAGACTTGATGTTTTTAATCACGGCAAACTGCACTCCTCGTTCACCATTAAACTCCCTGAGTGCGCCAAATACTTTGACATAGGTACCAATTTGGTATTGCTGTGCCAAACTCGAAGTGTAGTGCTTCTTGGTCTCTTCATCTTGACTGGCCTCGATGTCGTTTGTGTCTAAACTATATTTTCTCACGTTAATCTGACCAGTTCCGTCCTCCACAGTTACTTTGATGCTCCCAGTATCATCTATAATATTTCTAATCACTCCAACAAAGCAAACGTGATGCAATTCCATATTGTTGATTATAAACGGTCCATCTTGCACCTGTTGTTTAGACTGCAAAATTTGCTTAATCGTAACCGCCGTAAGAGTATTCAATCCACTAGAACCACTACCAGATTCGCTTGAATTAGGCCTTTGATCCGTATTTTCAAACCCGCCACCGCCACCGACGGATGAGTACTCATTGTAAGGTTGATAAGCTGCGGTAAAAAACAATTGTTAGTAAACCAGACCCGAGGAATCCATTTCAATTACTCTCTGAATCACATACTGGCCATATTAACTGCTTTATTGCTTAGTCTGGCTCTTAAAAGTTGAGTCCTCATTGATATGATTCCCTTCTTTTACGCGACCTATAGGACGCGTAAAGGACGTACAAGATGATTTGAAAAATTTCAATAAGCTCATCGCTTAAAATCAGCTTTTAAGCAGATTTCAAGTCATTGAATAGCACCAAAGAGGTCGATTTAAGCTTTGTTTGGTGGGTCAATTGCATTATGGAGGTGTTAATTCATAGTTATCTGCTTTTGAACGAGAATCCTGGGGTTCTGGATGCCAATTTTAGGCAAGTTTATGATGAAAGAACTATCGATCTTGCTCGGGAGATTTTGAATGGTCAATCGTATGCTGTTGTAGAAGAATTAGCTGCAACGTTTCCTAAGTTCCGTTATTTACCAGCCAGTATTGACGAAAATGATTTGCTTGTGTCGTTACGTGAGTTTGTGGATGAATGGTTCACCAATAATGAGAGTTACGCACTACTGTTTGCAATTGCCTTGTTGCAAACCTTCATCCAGAATAATTACACGGGGCCGTTGGCCGCTGGCAATGTACAGGACTTGTTGTTTAGGCAAGATGACGTACCGAAGTCTGTGGGGAGATTGGCTGTCTCTCTGCTGGGATCAGGCGGTCAATCAGCGTACGATCTGGTGAAAGACCCGGTTTGTTTGATTTTATCGCTTCTGATGCTTGAGAAACTCACTAAGCGGGGAAGTAGCTTCGCAAACGATTTCGATACTGAGCGAGACACTTGCGATATCTCAGCGACTTCGACGCCAGGTCTTCTAGCGATTGCGCATTGGTGGTATGCAAGAGCCCTGCTGGCTAGGTTATCGTTGTTGCGCGAACCAGCTGGTAGCGGTCCTGCTATTGCATCGTCGATATTCAGTTCAATCGATTTGGCACATGCGATAACGAAGGACCTGCCGCCGGAGGCGTCGACAAGCTTGAAGAGCGATCTCTATACGACGTTTTACTTAGAGAACGTTAAATGCTCGTTAGCCATCAATACGGAACACTTGTGTCTGCCATCTTTGACAAAAGTAAAGAAATTGACCAATTTCCAGTTCGTTCTCACAGGTGCTCGTGCCAAGAGGACCAAGTTTCAACAAAAATCATTCTCTGGTCTCATTATCCTCGCCAAATCTTCCTCCACTACTACAGTACAAGAAAGCAGTGATCGAAATCCTGATCAAATAGTGTTGGAATCGGATATCTTACTAGAGAAACCACATTTCGAAGACATTGGTTCCGAACCTTTAGATGAGCAGATTGTTAAGAAGCAAAAGGTTGCTGAAAGCGATGCCCTAGAAGAGGACAAACTGCTTCCTGTAGCCATCCGGCAAGAGAATATTCCTGCTGAATTGCGAAGCCTTGATCCAAATGAGCAGCCGCAATTGACTGGATACGACAATGTACAGCTGCTTTTGAGATTGTACGTTTTAAGGCAAACAAGTCCTGCAAAAGATCCTCTAGTCGAAGAAGAATTAGGCGCCATCATCTCTAGGGTGATCTATCAAAACGGAAGGAAGGATTGGACCATCTTTTCACGGGCTTTATGGGAAAGATCAATCGTGGAGACATGTAAAGCAAAGACTATTGAACGTGGTTTGCTTCAAATGCAGTCTTTAGTGGAAGAGCTCGGTATTAAGATTCAGACAAGATTGATACCAAGTTCCCACGAAGCCGAAAACAACGAAAGGTTAAGATATGTTCATCAATTACCGTTCATTCCTCACTGGGAACTCGAAGCAACGCTGGCTGAAAAATTCATGTCACTCGGGGTTCTTAAATCTGCCGTTGAAATCTATGAAAGGCTTCAAATGGCATGCGAAGCTGCCTTATGTTATGCCGCTGTTGGCGATGAAAAGACAGCTGAGGAGATTCTGCTCAAGAGAATTGAGCAACAACCTAAAGATGCCAGAGCATATTCTATTCTAGGTGATATACGGCAGGATCCCGATCTGTGGCAGAAAAGTTGGGAAATTGGAAAATATGTCAATGCCAAGAATTCCCTGGGTAAATACTATTACAATCCACCTGCGTCATCCGGTTTATCACGAAACTATAATTTAACGTTGAAGCACCTTAACGATTCATTGAGACAATATCCTTTAAATTTTGAGACGTGGTATTTTTACGGCTGTGTTGGCCTGGAATGTGGTAAATTCGACGTAGCCGCTGAGGCTTTCTCGAGATGTGTATCCCTGGACCAAACGCATGCTATGGCATGGTCCAATCTAAGTGCTGCCTATGTTGAGCTCGATAAGTTAAAGGAAGCTCTAAGCTGTTTGAAAAGAGCAGTTGCTTCTGATTCTCAAAAAAACTGGAGAATATGGGAAAACTATATGATTGTAGCGGCCAAGCTTAATGAATGGAACGACGTATTGTTAGCCTGTAGGCGCCTGATAAACATTAAAAGAGACAAAGTTGGTGAAGGCTCAATCGATCTTCCTATTGTTGAAAAGCTTACCGAGCTTTTAGTCAGTACAGAATATCCGATGAATGATTCTCCCAAATTAACTCATTTTCAAAGGTCTTGTATCGAATTAGTCTGCGACACGCTTCCATCGGTCATAACGACCAACGCCAGGTGCTGGAGGTTAGTGGCGAAAGTAGAGCTTTGGAGAAAGAGACCATGGATGGCTCTAGAGTGCCATGAAAAGGCCTACCGACCCGTATCGCATAATCCTGACATCGAGATAGATGAAAAGATATGGAACGAAACCGTTGATGCCTGTGAGGACTTGGTGGCTGCTTATGAGTCACTGGGTGAGTTAGAAGGCCGCCACGGTCCCGGGTCCCTCGTTTGTAAAGATTGGAAATACAAATCTCGGGCAACAATCAAGGGTTTGCTAAGCAAAGGCAAGGGCAGATGGGATAACTCTGATGGCTGGGAAAGGCTGTTGGAAATGAGAAAACAAATTTAGTTTCATTTATAGATTTCAATGCTCATTTCAACTGCATATACTGTAGTCCAGTTGCTTTGATCAATCTGGGAAGCTTGCTCTGTTACCGAGATGAGCAATGATTGTATCAAGTCGATGAAGCACTTGTTCGCGAAACTGTTGCTCGGCTCTTTGGAATTCCCTGAGTTCCGTGTAGAGCTTGTCCACTGTTATCGAATCCTGATTTGTAGCCACTTCTGACAGGCAACTTTTCCGTGAAAGGATCCCTTTAAGGCTGGTAATTAAATGCTTGTAAATCTCGACATCCCCGAGTACATCGGCAGAACCTCCTGGTTCTACTGGTGGCTGTTCAGACGCCAATGGCGAGCTAGATGTATTATTACGATTTCCCATCGAAAATCCCATCGTTATGCTATCCAAAGGCGGAGGCTGTATTGCAGAGTCATCCTGTTCTGAAATATGCCCCTCCATGTCCTCTTCCGATCTATCAATAGCATCTTGCTGGGGTGGGGACACCCGCAACCGAGTTCGCCGTCTTCGGCGAACTCTGCGTTTCGCCCCATTATCAATTTCTCCTACAAGTTTCTGCAATAACTCAAGATCATCAACACCACTCTCATCATTGCATAATTCCTTCATTCTATTGAATTTACTCTTCAAAGTCCGTATCTGTCGGTACACATTACCCGTTTTCTCATTGTAATCATCCAGGACACGAAACCAAGCATCCTGACGATAAGCATACGGTTTCAAATGTGGTTTATACTTATCCATCAACTTTAAAAGTACCAAATCGTCAACTCCCAATGATATATCACCCATTCTAGTTCAAATCAAAGCTTACAGCTCTCACAATACTAGCTTATTACGAACCAGCCACAACAAACCAATCAAACCATATGGGAACACCTCTACAACATCTTGATGAGCATTCATCACAGTACTATCAGATAACATCGGTATTATACTCAAATGTCACGTGAGTTTTTGATAGCCCTCCTCTACCCGTCCGGGTAATCCCGCAGCATAATCATTCCAACCGGCCTCTATCCCAACAGCTTAGCGATGAGACTTATCTGTTATGAATATGTCACGTGACCGTGTCTTGATCTCCCAATTTCCCGGGTTCAATCCCAGTGAGAGGTAACTGCATTTCCCGGGTTCAATCCCAGCGAGCGGTATTTGTAGTTTAAAAATATCACGTGACTCTCAATTGAACTATGCTTTAGCTATAAGCATATAAGCTATATATGAGAAGTTTAACTGTATATGGTTTAATGATAGTTATAAATGGTCATTAAAGGTGATCAATTCTTGTCTTGTTGAATGTCTTTTATAGTTAGACGGGTTAATTTTAAAATATCATCACCTTTAATTCAAACTAGATTTGCATCGTTAGTATCATACGATAATTATCTGGAAAGAAGGTTTAAACAGTGGTATTCAACTGGTGCAATTGATAAATATCAGGATAAGCTTTTGAAAAAGGCTAAAGAACAAGGATTTAATTCAATTAGTGAATTTTTAGCGAGTGCAAGGGAAGATATTGAGAAGAAGAAGAAAGAATTGAATAGGATTGATCCATTGAAGGAATTAGAAGATTACGAAAAGAAGATGAGTGGTAATAATGCGAAAATGACTAATGCTAGAGGACCAATTGATATGAATCAAAAGAAAGTACCTTTCAAGACATTGGATTCGTTCTTGAATGTGGAAAAGATTAAAGAACTGTCTAAACAGGAGATTGAGTTTCTATGGAGAGCCAAGTGGATGAATAAAGATGATGCATTATGTGCTGTGGTTCCAGCGGAAGTGTTTGATAGGATGTTAACTAATGCCAAGAGTAGCCCGATATTTGTGCTACCGCTGCCTAGGGCAGCGGCTGACGGTAAAGAAGCATCAGATCAAACTCAAAGTGTTGAATTACACTATATTCAATGGCAATTTGTTGGTCCCAATACCGTTCATTGCATTATGACATCGTTAGCTGAGTTCAAATTGCATAACGAGTTTGCCAAACCACACACAATCTTCCAATTCCATTTGGAGATGGCCAAGGAAAAGAAGATCGTGTTAATGAACGGTCAAGTGGAACCAGACACAAATGTCTCGCTACAGGACGCTCAACTCCTGTTGTTGAACGTTCAAAGATTCTGGGGTGCGATGGGCGAAGAAACGCCCATCGCTAAACAGAGAGTTAAAATGTTACGCGATTTTACCAAGGGATCTCCAGATTTTAATGTTGATCTTCTGATAAGTTTATCGCAATCAATGGAGAATTGAAGGGTCCATGCCAAGCCTCCTTTTAGATATTCTATAAGATCTTGTATTAAGAATGATTATCGATCGTTAGGTGAAAAATTGCCTAGCGATGAGAAAAGTTGATAGTTAAGCAGAAAGGGTATAAAGGTAGACTTGGATATTGCTATTATATTTAATGACTGTTGCGAGTTCTGGTCAACCAATTGCAGTACTTTTCCTGGGTCCAGAGGGCACTTATTCGCATCAAGCTGCGTTACAACAGTTTGGTGATCAATCTAATACGAAATTTGTAGCTACTGATTCAATACCAGAATGCCTTGAGAGGCTAGAGAATGATTGTAATATTGATTATGCGGTAGTACCGTTTGAAAACTCAACGAATGGACAAGTTATCTTTACGTATGATCTTTTGCGAGATCGAATGGTTAGGCAGAGCGAAGGAGTTAATAGAGTGGTACCAGAGCTTGAAGTTTTAGATGAACAGTATGTGTCTGTGACACATTGTCTTGTAGCGTCTTCAGCGTTGGATTTGGAATCATTATCAAAATATAAGAGAATTAAGATATATTCGCACCCACAGGTTTGGGGCCAAGTGGATAAATACCTTCAGAACCTCCAATATAGGTGTCCTGGGACTGTTATAGAGAGGCTAGACACACCGTCAACGTCCGATGCTGTTAAGAGGACGGTTCAAGTTGAATCGCAATCGGGCGAGATATTGAGCTTGGCAATAGCGAGCAACACGGCAGCCAAGGTTTACAATGCGCATATAATTGATCAGGCAATCAATGACAAGCAGGGAAACACAACTAGGTTTCTAGTTTTCCGCAAGAGATGTGCAACCGCCGTTCAGTTACGGGATAGCCGAACGAAAGTGAGCCTTTTAACCTTCACAATTAAACACGACGATCCAAGATCCCTGGTGGACGTATTAGCGACGTTCAAGAATTATCCTGTGAATATCTGCTCAATGAGCTCCAGGCCCTTAAGAGAGGAACCCAAGGGCAAAAAATGGCAGTACATTTATTTCCTTGAGTATTACTGCGAATCCAATGAGATGGAGTGGGACGCATTCTATCGAGAAATCTCTGGTTCATGCTCTCTTTGGTGTCTCTGGGGGACTTTCGCAAGAAATGGACTGTATTACTCTTGAATAATTATACCATGAACTATATAATCACTAAAACCACACCACACTAAACGGCTATCGTCCGCATCTGGCCAGCTGCCACGGCTGGTTATCCAGCGGACACGCATCTCTAGTCTTGATCCATTTATTGATGCAATGCAGATGGAAAGCATGGTTACATGTTCCCCACGCTGCTACGCATTCATTATCGGTATCTGTCATAGCTAGCGGTTGGCATTCAATACAAGGTTCCATAATATGATTCCTACAGATAGCACAATTGTCTACAGCAATATCCCAAGACCAGAACGCCACAGCCGTCCATTTCTTGATCTCGAACCTTTTAGGTTTCGTCTTTGTCGTCTGTGAAACTTCGGAAGACCGCTGTTCCACTACATCCGAATCAACTTCCATCCTGTCGTCTTCACTCATCTCACCAATGCTACCTGAGACCCTACTAGCCTACCATTATAGCATTCATCCATACTGGTCCACCACCTTCAAATGCCATTACCATTAAGCTCTTCGTGCAGAACGATCACCTCTTGTAGCATAAAAGCCATCAAAGTTCGTTAAACCAGACTTCTAACATCAGAACTGGCTTGAATTGAGTAGGGCAAGGTCCGGCTAGTGATCGACATATCGATGGCAGAAACGAATGAAATCAGCTCGCTTTATCCACCTCCACCACCTTACATTAAGTTCTTTACGCAGGAGAACCTGGAAAAACTTCCCGAATATCTGAAAACCAAGACCAATCGTGACGATACCGCTGAACAACCAGAATGTGCATTGGATTTTCTCATCCCACCTCCGCTACCTCCAACTTCGCAATACAGGGCATTCGGCAGCGTTTGGCAGCTGAAGGATCAGCTGCCGGATCTCAAGACCATGGGACTCACACAGCTTTACAACAAAGCATCCGGTGAAGATACAAATAACTACCAGTACAAGATCAAAGAACTCCATAGACTGCTGAAATCGCTTCTTCTCAATTATCTCGAACTTGTTAACATCCTCAGCATTGATCCCACCCAGTACGAACAGAAAGTGGACCACATTCGAACCATTCTGGTCAATATCCATCATTTACTTAACGAATATCGTCCACATCAGTCACGCGAGTCGCTTATCATGTTATTAGAAGAACAGGTGGAGTATAAGCGTAAAGAGATCAAAGAGATCGATCAAGTGTGCCAACAGCTCCGAAAGAAGCTGGCTAACCTCGATAAACCTACGATTGAGTCGCATGTTGAGAAACCCGATGATGACAACCAATGATCTGCGAGTCATGTGAGCGTGCGTCATCGGCAATATTCGTTTCCATGGTTGCCATTGCCTGAACGTTAATCTGACTTCTGGGCACAGAGTCAGCACGGGCGCTATACGAAGCATAGCCGCAAATGGCAAAGCATAGAAGGAGAACATTTTCTCGGTTGGGAAATTACCGAAATCAGTAAGAGAAATTATATCCAAAACAGGCAAAATATAAATATTGTGTGGGCTTCCCCTACTCTATCGTCTAAAGAGCAGGGCAGGTGGCTTGGAAGAGGGTACGCCAGCGGGACTCGGAGAACTGGGCTGCCAATGTTTGCAGTCGCCAGCTCCGCTAGCGGTGCGACAGACAGCGGTTCATTCTCTGTTAGGATAAAGACATTCAAGAGTTCTACACTAAGTCTAAGGGTAAACCAATAGCTACGGCAGCTTACGTATGACCAGCCACAGTAAACGCAGAACGGCTGTCCTCACTGTCTACGATAAATGATCTGATCTTCAATCATATTAAAACGGCGCGCGGAGCTTGGTTGCCATAGCAACGCATGAGCTAACGAAGCTCCTTAGCTGATCGAGCGTTCAGCGTGGAGTTGCCTTGAAAAATGTGTACGTGCTATATATCACTGAATCCCAAGAATTGGGCCATCGGCCGGATGCCGTCGTATATCCTGAAGAAAGTCTAGTTCTGAATCGCTTATTATCAGGTAAAAACCTCACGTGAGCTGTGTAAAGCCAACGCATTCGCTCGCGTAATGCCATTCAAAAGGTCGACCCTGGATACATCACATTCTTGATCATGCACTCTTTCAGCCGCATCTTCGATATTTCCGACAAGCTACACATCAACTAGTCCTTCCGTCATGCGCGGAAAAATTTACCCGAACGCGGAAAATCTTTAAAGGCGAAATATTCCGCGCCGGAAAAACAACAAAAATTCTGGCGGAAATTTTTCCGCGCCGGAAAAACAACGCGTAAATCATTTCGTTAAAATTTACCCGATTGTCAATATGAGTAATAGAATCTTCACCACGTAATGCGCTATCCTTTAACCGATTCTCCCTAAACACGTTAAATTTTTTACAAAGATTTTTTCTTTTCTTGCCGATCTTATAGTTGATCAATTATAAAACAAAGACCTTGTAAAGTGTGTTTGAATTATAGAATTAAGTCACTCCTATCAGAGCGAGTACTTTCTCGTGCGGGTTCACAGATGGGATCTCCCAATTTCATCTCACAAAATGGATCTTTGAGATCGAACCAAACATCAGCCAATTCACTTTTTTCTTTGGGTCAAAAAAATTACTCTAATCTTTTACTGAACAAGTCTAATTACTACTACCAAAATGATGAAATAGGCGATGAACAGGATGAATTGATACCATTACCCGAGACTTTGCTCGGCGATTTATCAATCGATAGTTTTTCCGGTTTTTCCGAAGTGCAGCGGATAAATTCTGGATCACCTTTAAGCTTTGATACGCCACGTGACAAGCGTCGAAGATCAATAGTGAGGGAACCTACTGGTAGTAGGAGAAGCAAGTTCATCTTTATTCTGGTTGGTCTTCCAGCGGTTGGGAAATCTACTATTTCAGCACAATTGATTAGATTTATTCAGAGCAATCCAGCGACCCATTCATTGCGATGTTTGGTTTATAATGCTGGGAAAGTTAGAAGGAAAATGAGCTTTAAGAATTTGGGAAAGTTGTCGATGGAATTGGCAAATAATTCTTCTGATGATCTTTTCAATCCAAAGAATTCTGAAAAGAAGGAAAAATACGCTAGGATAACGTTGGACAAACTTTTGAAAGAACTTGATATGGATATTTGTGATGTGGGTATATTTGATGCAACAAATTCAAGAGTTCAGAGAAGACAATTTGTATTTGAAGAGATTTGTGCGTATAATGAGAATCCCGAATCGAATTTCCGAGTCACTCCGATGGTACTTCAAATTACCTGTGATGACCCGAACTTTATCAGGTATAATGTTCACCAAAAATCGTTCAATGAGGATTACTTTGATAAGCCGTACGAGTACGCGGTTCGTGATTTTGCTAGAAGGTTGAAGAATTACTATTCTCAGTTTACACCATTTTCTTGTGAAGAATTCGACTCGCTTGTGAAATTAATCAATGATCGTGGGTTGGGCCATGGACTTTTCGTCTACAATATTGTAAACACAGGACTGGTACCATCTAAGCATTTGAATAATAATCATTTTCCCTCTAATTTTTCCAGAGAGATTGTACAGATGGTGAATTTAATGGAAAGCTTTGTTGAACATTACACAAGGATGTTCGGATACACTTATATCGAACGTGTGAAGGAGTTTTTCAATGATGAGATGAAAAATGTCGAGGCAAAATCAACTCCTGGCGGGCTGAACTACTTGTCAACGTTGGGATCAATTTTGGATGAAGAATATTTTGGTGAACTTCAGGAGCTGCTAAGACGCAACCTGGAAAACATCAACGCCGACCTCTAGGGGTCAATGAATGTAATTAATGAGTTATGAATGTTATTCGTTGAGCAGAATAACGCTAAATTGTACGATTTTTTTTTTTTTTGGGTCTTGACTGTCAAGTCTTAATGCAAATGCTTTATAAATATATTATAGATTGTATAGAATTATAAATGGGTTTCCAAGCGTTCCAACAAGCGTATGGGTTATATACTGAGCCCAGGTAAACTTGATGTCTTGGATGGCACTAAATCTATCCCGGGTAAAGATGAAGTATTGCTGGAAGATGACAAAGGTGGTATATTGTATCCGTCAACTCCATCAGCCGATGGCGGTGCTGCACCATTTTCGCTTTTCTCTCTCACTGCATTAATACCATTATTGATGCCAAAATACCATGCGTTAACCTTCTTGTCATTATATGTTGGATCATCAAAAGCATTAGGATCCAGTGGCCTCGCTCTGGTCCAAAATCTTATTGTTCTATCTTTGGACGCACTAGCCAGGATATGTCCGACCGGGTTGTAGGACAGCGATGTTATACATTTATCATGGGCATAGGGTATGGTGTGAACAGGTGCATCAAGATCCTGGACAAGGTCGAAATCCTTTAGTGAACCATCATAGCACGCAACAGTAAACATAGATTCATTGATGGGATTCCAAAGTAAAGTCATATAATCGACTTCGTCCCTGACAACCATCAGTTCCTTTAAACTATGCCTAATATCGAACACTCGAAGAGATTTATCCTTCGAGATAGCCGCTAAAAGATGTCCTCTGGTAGGCTGAAATCTTGTTTTCAAAACTGTATGCTTAAAGTTCAATATTGTTGAGATACATTGTCCCACTCTGGGATCCCACAATTTCACTAAATTATCTTTTGACGCTGAAGCTATCAGACCCATTTCAGGATGCCAATCACAACTTTTAACATCCCAATGATGTCCCGATAGAACCCTCTCCTGCTGACCATTGCTAAAATTCCAAATCTTCAATATATTATCATCGGAACACGTTACAAACTTCGAATCGTTACTACTAAACGCTACATCACGGATACATTCCGTGTGTGCTCTATCCAATTCCTTAACCATATTGAAGTTTGGCTGCCATATCTTGATCGTACCATCAGAGTCACCACTCACCATCCAGTCGCCCGCATGAGAATACTCCATTGTAGTCACAGCTGAATCATGAGCCTGCATAATACTCTCAAAATTGAAAGATGATCCATTCCACAATGAAAATTCACCACTATACGTGGCTACCACAAGTCTTCTGCCTTCAGGTGTCCATTTAATCGCTGGAATAACATGTTTAACTTTATTCGAACTCAAATGCGTAAATTTGCTAGTAACATTTATCACACGATCTCTGGATCGATATGCACATGGTGGCATTATATCCGTGGTATATGAAGATTCTGGCTCAATTGTAGGCAGTTCTATACCATGTTTCCTGTAGAAATAAAGCTTCTCAAAGGGCGAACTTATATCCACGGTACGTCTTTGTGTGAGGTATCGTTTCTGTGATTGATCCTGAACATTAATATCCTCCATAATCGATAACTAAACCTCTTCTATGTTCCCTTTAATGTCTTTAAACCTTGTAGCTCATCGACCATTTTTCACCATTTTATTTAACTAACGTCTACTAATGAACAGTAAGAATATTTAGCCAAATATACAAGAACCTGAGGTCTGTAAAAATCTATAAAAGCTGGAGAAAGTTCTGATTATTCTCGTGGATATTCCTGTAATTTTCCCGGTCCAAAACGGTCCAGGTTTGATGGATTTCTGACATCAATTGACCGAAGCTGTTGGCGCAAGCCAAATGCTATGTGAATCCTCTTTCCAGCGGGAATCGGAAGCATATGTTGACGGGTGCACCTTGTCTAGCAATGCTAATGGACGTTTAATAGCGATTCGATTGTATGAGGTTTGAGATATGCGACTAAACCAGTTCTTGACGGAAATACGAATGTATGCGAATTGGTAGGTATTTTGGATAAATGGACCAGATCAAGGTGAAACCGACGACCATTGACCAACACAGTAACGGGAACCAACTCATGCCAGCAAAATGAAGGATTACACCAACCAGGTACGGCAGTAAGGCGTTACCGCTGCCGCCTATGGCGACAGCGAGTCCCACTCCACCTACATGCAGATGTCTTGGCAAGACCTGCATGGCAACTATGCTTGCATTTGGGAATAGTGGTCCAACAAAGACTCCACAGAAGAATAAAACAAAGAATAGAACCACGATATACCAACCAGCATCGGTATTTATAGTGCCAACAGCGAGAAGTATCGAGTAGAAAAACAAGCATATCAAGCTGTAAGCCAGACTAGCGACATATTCGCTTGAAAATACCCTTTTGGTGATGAATCCCAGTAAGAATCTGCCCACGGTCAAACCAGTCCAGTATGAAGAAGTGACGTACGACATGGCTATCCTGTCGTCAGATTTGGTTGAGAGAAGGTACGAAAATAGCCACGAGCCCGTCGATACTTCAGCACCGAGGTAGACGAAAAGATAGATCGCGTACAGTGATACTGCTGGGTTTTTCAATAGAGTGATGACTGTTTGTTCATCGTCTCTATCCAATGATCCAGTTTCGACGTTATTTGCGTTGCAAATATAATCGTACTTCGCAGCCGTCTCATGCCTAAAGGCCGGTACTGCAATCGTCAAAGCCAGCACAGAAAGCCCTAGCGGGATGCAAAAGAAGTTGGCCCAACGACCGTATTTCACGAAATGCGAGACAATTGGAGGGGTGACCATCGACGCTGCACCATACAGACCGTGTATGGCCCCCATCCATTCATTCTTGTGATGCTCTAAATTACCTATAAGAACATTCCCTGTAGAGTCCAAAATACCCAGAGCGAAACCTATAGGTAAATAGCAGGCCACATAGACGAAGAAAGACGTGGGTTGAAGTGCAAGTACAGCGAAAAATAGAATAAATAGACCAATTGAAATATTCATTGCTCCTCTCATGCCCCACTTCTTGTGCAATTTTTCATTCAACAGACATGCTAACACATATCCAAAAACTTGAACCAGGAATATATTCGAAACCACTACTTTGGATATCCCATAACTTTTCGTCAACGTAGGAATAAGTGAACCCGTAGTCTGGTCGTTCAACCCAAATACAAGAAACACAATTAAATTAGTGATAATTTGTATCTTAACAATTCCCACTTTATTATAATCCAGCGGATATGTCTTAATTTCTTCGCCCTTCCATTCAATCCATCCCTTGTCCCTGATCAAACCCTCTTCTTGTTCCATCGATTGGTTCATCAAACTGACCATTTCTATAGGGGTATCATCTTTACCGTCATCCTTACGATCTGGCATCCCAACTCATCCAACTCAGCTAGACAACGGTACCAACAGTGATGATAAACCCAATCTTGGCTGCTCATCTCAAAGCTATGGTAACCATATTCTATATAGCAAGCTTATACTGAAAAATTCAAAATAAGAAACGACCAAGTGTCAGCGTCGAGAATGCTGACACTTGAAGATTTTAAACGTTAGAAAGATTTTAAGCGATCAATGCTGGATGCCATGATATTTAAGAGGACTGGTGAGTGTCTGGGAGCGGTAAAGCAATAATTGATATCATAGGTTTAGCGACTTGTGTTTAGTGTACATGCGAATCTGCGAACGGAAGAAGAGGCCGACGATTAGAAGTGCTGCCAAAGTGAAAGTTGATAGATGGCAATGATTGTCATTGTTGCTTGTGGTTGATTTGTATGATTTTTAGCTGATCTATAATTCTGTATTGAAATGTCACAAAGAAAAATGGCTAATAAAAGGCAAAAATTAAGAATTTATATAGAATAAATGTACAATTCCAGGCATCAAGTGCCAATCATGAGTTATTCAGCGGGAAATGACGCTGTTGAGGGCTCAAATTTGGATAGGCCCAAGTTGGCTCGCACGTCTGCGTTTCCCGAGAATGTTGGGGAAACAAGAGCTTTAAAACTCCCGATCATGCTGTGCTGTTCGGTATCATTTGGTGGATTCATATTTGGCTGGGATGTGGGTACCATTGGTGGGATTACGAATATGGACAGTTTTAATCAGCATTTTGGTACTGTTAGAAATCCACTCACCGGTGAGAAAAGATTACCAGATACTCTTATCGGACTTATAGTATCAATATTCAACGTCAGTTGCGCGATCGGTGGACTTACATTGGCCAAAGCAGGAGATTATAAGGGAAGAAAATTTGGTATTTATGTGGCATTGGTTGTATATTGCGCTGGCCTTGCGATCGCTCTGGTAAATGACACGAATTGGATTCAATTTTTGTTTGGTCGAATTTTTGCAGGGCTTGGAGTTGGTTCAACAGCAGTTTTGGTTCCAATATACCTTTCTGAGATTTCACCTTTGAGAATTAGAGGAGCTATGGTTGGATCTTACCAGCTACTGATAACGCTCGGAATTTTAATTGGTAATATCACAAACTATGGTTGTAATCAAATGTTTCTCAATGATTTCAGCAATATGGCTTGGCAATTCCCAATATCTCTCGGTTTCCTATGGGCTCTTATAATTGCTATAGGATTAACGTTCACACCTGAATCGGCACCATTTCTTATTTCACGCAAGAATGCAATCACAGAGGCAAAAGAATCATTTGCCAAAATGAACGCCATTTCCACCACCGATTATCAAACAGTTGACTTTATAGAAAGAAGTGTCAGGGAAAGGCATATAAGGAAAAAGGAGGCCAAAAACCAAGATATATTTGAATGGGCTAGAGGTAAACCAATGCTGGGCATAAGATTGCTCATTGGTATCTTTGTCATGTCCTTTCAGCAATTATCCGGGATTAATTATTTTTTTTATTATGGGACCACAATCTTTGAGAGGACTCCGATGGATCCTTATGCAGTTACTATGATTCTCTCTTCAGTAAATTTTATTGCAACTTTTGGTGGCCTCTACACAGTGGAGGCTTTTGGAAGGAGAACATGTTTACTTGCAGGATCGCTCGGTATGTTTTGCTGCATGTTAATCTTTGCAAGTGTTGGAAATTTTGGCATGAATTCTGACGCAGCGTATGCAGTAATGATAACCTCAACGTGCATTTATCTAATTTTCTTTGCAACCACCTTGGGTCCAGTAACATTTGCGCTGGTGTCAGAGCTTTTCCCCATGAGAACAAAATCCACTTCAATGGCGGTTTGTACCTCTTTTAATTGGATGTTCAATTTCTTGATTTCATTCCTCACTCCAATCATAGCTTCAAGGATTGGTTTCCTATATGGATATTTCTTTGCCGGATGCCTTTTGGTTTCAGCCGTTTTTGCCTGGATCATGGTACCAGAAACAAAGAATATGACAGAGACTGATATCGATGCTCTTTATTATAAGATGAACTGATGAGAGCTGTCACTTTATCACGGAAAGATTACCTTTAGCTAGCCGTTTAGATTGGCAAATTAGGTATTAGCATAAAACCATCGGACAATACAGGCTCTTATAGCTAAATAAACCTGAACCCAAATAATTTTCATTTCCCGTTTGATCGTACAGCTTTTGTAACAGTTTTCTCGGTCAAAGTAGCCTTGTTAAAAGGATTTTATTGTCGGAGAGTTCTTGAATTGTAATTATACCATCGTAGCCTCATACTAGCCGCCCTATGATAGCTCACCTCATTTGAGGGTTGGGCAGTCCCCCAATGGTCAGCATTTTCTCTTCTTCAACTGTCCTCTGAAACTTGTATAAATAATCACTTGAAGGTTATGATTCGGTTTGAGAGTTAGAAAGCGGAAGCTTAATAAAATGCAGTCATCAGTTGACATGAAAAGTAGGGAATTGCTAATCCCACATTGTACACTTCATTGTCACCTCTATGTGTTGTTGCGCCTGAAGTTTCTTGAGAGTAAAGCATGTATATGTAACAGCGCTGTCAAGCATTTGCCTTTATGAAAAAACATATCCATTGCTTCCGTCCTCGATCCTTTCCATACTGCATAGAGCTGAATCGATGAAAACATCGGTGTCTTGGATTATACGTGGTCCTGAAGTAGTTGTCTCACTCGGGTCCTGCTCAAAGACATTTTGTATTCCTGATGCTGTAGCTGGGAATTGCGTATATTGGAAAGTAGAGCAGCCCAGAAGCAATGCTGTCTCGCTATCATTATTATTTCCGTTAGGATGAAGGTCCTTACCAGGCATACTAGACAGCATTCGGTCGCTGGAAGGTGGAATGTACCCATACGTCGGTTCTTTGAGTGCAGGATGAACCTGATATTGATTAGAAGGCTCATTCATTTGCCTTATTGGTTTACTCCACGATACGGTGATTTTTGAGTCCCTGATTCGAAATCCTTGTAGTTTGCGTAAAGCTGCTTCAGCGGCAATTCTGTCAACGTATTGAGCAACACCACACCGCTTATTGGCAAGCATCTTAACGTAAACGACTTGCCCAAAAGGCTGTAACGATGCTCTCAGCTCATTTTCACTGACAGAGGGCGACAGACCTTTCAGAACAATGGTAGAATTGTTTGGATCCGTGAAGCAGTTAAGAGTTGGAATCTGCTGCGTTGGAAACATAAATTGTGAAGCGCTAATCGCGTTGACCTTGGAATATCTTGTGCTGGATGGCGTTCCGGTTAGTTTTCTAGATTTATTATCCATCATAATCCCACCACGGTTTCTTTGCGTTTGATGACCTGCACTACCAACTCTTATAGCTCTGCCTTTCACAAAGGTCCCGGTCATTTCTTGCAGAGCCCGCTGCTGATCTTCACGGTTACCAAACTTGATAAATGCATAACCCTTTGAAACACCTGTAATTGGATCATATACCACTTTAACATGCGATGTTGAAGCATATCTTGCGATAAAAGCTTCAAAAAGATCAGTCTCAGTAACATTAGGCGCCAAATCACCAACAAACACTGATATCTCACCGGAATCTTGGTTATTACTATGCGAAGAAGATGACCAATTCAATCTTAACGTCTTGGAGGGATAACCGGGGATTTGGGCCCCATTCTTTAACAATGCATTAGATGCATGTCCCTGAGATGGAAATTGAATGAAACAGAATCCCATATTAGTTCTAGATCCATTCCTGTTGTTCCACATCATCTTAATTTCTATATTACTCTCTCCCAAACTCTTCCAAATCTCTCTAATAGTGCTTTCATCCCAACTTGGATCTAAATCTCCCATAAACAGTTGCGTACTTCTGTTATGGCTTACAGTCTGCCTTTGGTCGACCTTGTTAGCACCCATTCTCATGAATCTTTGATTCTGGCCGGTAAAAGTGGCATTGCTTTGCTGATAGTATCCTCCAGGGCCATTCCTGTATGACATCGATGATCAATCCACTTGACAACTCTAAACAGCTAGTAATCCTTTTGCTTAATGATCGACTATGTAGTTGTTAATCAAAGCTTATGCTCAAAGACTTCACTAAAGAAAAAACAGCTAACAGATCATTGCAGGCCAATGAGTAGTTTTGCTTGCTAGATTCATATCTAGCATGTTGCTAGACATGCTCAATGAATTGGATATTATTTAATCTTGCGGTATGTAATACTACTGGCTTTCATTGAAAATCGATTCCAGTTGTTGATTTAATGTATTGGCCCACTTGCCAGGCTCACCACCATCTTTAACTAGTGAATCACAATGCTTTCTCATGTCGTCTAGAAATTGTTCCTTTACAATGGTCTTTCGAGCTTTAATATCCTGAGTTGAAAATCCTGCTATTGCAGAATCAGATTCCGTGTGCAACTGCCTCGTAAACAGCTTCAAATGCTCATACGGTTGCGGACACTCTGGAATAAGATATTGATTTGACGTTCCAGCGCCGTTCTCTAAATCATGATTTACCGTACAACCATGCCTTATAAGCTCACTCAACGCTTCCAAATGAATAGCAATCTGCTTAGAATCCCGCTTCCTATTGTGAACAACATTACCACTTCGTGCCCAACCCAGTATACTAAATAAACCCAAAAGTATCTTGGTAAATGACTGACTGCACACTTCAGCACCACAAAACTTCAACAATACTTTCAAAAACTTGGTAGAATCACTCTGAATCGATGCCATAATATGTGTCATTGCCATATTCAAATACAATATGAAAACTTTACAATGAAGCTTCAAAACTCCCGCATCACAATTCCCAATCTCTTCAATAAGCTCTAAAACACTCGAACGAATCTGTCTAGAATCATCACAAACAAGTGGAATACTCTGATTCAACAACGGTGTCATTAACCCACTATTAACAATCTTCGGTATAGCCTTATGGAACAACAACAAAGTTTCTTTCCTCACCGTAGAGTTATGATGTTTCAACAACACTAACCTCTTGCTCAAATCATCATCATGTAGAATATGTTGACTTCTAATTGATATACTCTTGGCAACAAATGACGTATCTGTAACATTACTAGCCTTCGGCTTAGTTTTACCCACTTTTAACTTCTTCTTGTGGAAATCTTTCACTTTTAACCTCTGTTTAGCCTTTGACATCAAACCAGTAACTATTCCAACGACTCCAGGATCAATTGATGGTCAAACTGGTGTGCTTTTGTAGTAAAATCTGGCGATGAGTTGAGATGACTACTGAAATTTTTCAGATTTACGCTACATTAAGACTAGTCATAGTAACAAGAACTAGCTAGTTCTATAAGAACTAGCTGTTGTAGGTTCGTTTTAGTTGCTCTGGGAGCTGCTAGGATGAGTTCAAGATCGTTGAGGAAACTTCAGAATGATGAAGAACTTTTAGAATCGATTTTAAAGAAATCGAAGGAAAAGTCAGGAAATGTTGACAAGAAAATGATACCAAAAGTTAATATGTTTGCTTTAATGAGTGGTGATGATGATGATGATGATGAGAGTGATGAGAATGAACATTGTAGTGATTTGAGTTCTGAGATTAGACCTGTAAAAGTTCAATTGGCGAGTAAGAAGAAGAAGAAAGGGAAAAAGGTGACGAGATCTGAAGATGAAGTTGAATTGGATGAGATTATTCAACAGTTTCGTAGAAAAGATTTACAAAAATATGGAGTACGTGATGAAGACGAGTTTTATGAATGTGAAGATGAAGAAATGGCGACATGTGTAAAGATGGGAGATCTTATGGGTGATAGTGGGTTTACAAAGTGTCCAAAGAAGGGATTACACAGATTTTTCAATGCAGATTTCAAGAAACTTGATCCACATTACGAATTCAAACTGTTGTTTGGTGATTTAAGCACGAAATCGTTAGAAGATATCGATTCAATGACTACATCACACGTTTCACCGCAACAATTGAAGCAACTTCAACGTATGAAACGGTTAATGAAGAATTGGGGTGGCAAAGATCATCGTACAGTGCCCAATGGACCGGGATCTAGCGTTCATCGTTTACAATTTACAAAAGTTAGAGAGGATTGGTTACCAACTCCAAGACCTGAACTTGTAATGAAACAATTAACGTTGGATGAATTACGTGTATGGAAGATGTGGCAAAGACCTAGAGATTGGAAAGATGTCATAGAGGAAGATATCCAGGAAATGACAAAATCGATTACATTCTATAAATTCGAACCTTTGAACCCTGATATGAATAGAAAGGCAATGACGGAATTCTACTTAAGCACGATATTACATCCAGATCATGAAGCTTTGATTCATCTCATATCTTCGAAATATCCTTACCATGTGCCAGCACTACTTCAAGTTGCTCTAATTCTAATCAGACAAGGTGATAGATCAAACACCAATGGTCTTTTACAAAGAGCTTTGTTCGTTTTTGATCGTGCTTTGAAACCTGGAATTCAGTTTAACTCCCAATCATGCCAATTACCATACATCTATTTCTACAACAGACAATTTTACTTTGCAATATTCCGCTATGTGCTAGCCTTAGCTCAAAGAGGTGCTGTTGCAACTGCAAGCGAATGGTGTAAAGTTCTTTGGTCATTAAGTCCATTGGAAGATCCACTGGGATGCAGATATTTCATTGATCATTACTTACTGCTGAACAATGACTATCAATATTTGATTGACTTATCGAAATCCGCGTTAGTTACTTCTTACAAGCAATGGTGCACATTGGGATTAACTTTGAGTGCTGTATTGAGTTACCTGAGAGTGGGGCTTCCGGAAGAAGCACGTAAAGCTTTAAGAGACTCATTCAAACTTCATATCAATTCCTATTCGATGATTTTCATAGAAAAGCTATCTGGACATTCCCATTTGACCTCTGGTACTGAACTAAAGATTACTCCATCCGGATTAATTGAGACAAAGGCATATTTGGCTAGATTTGCGACAGTATGGTCAAAACCTGAAGAAATCACTTTTCTCCATGATGAAATGGCATCTCTGTACAAGATAATTCGTGAGGGAAATGCTGATTTTATGCAAGATCCAATAGCTGACTGTCCTGATGATGGTCAAAATCCTCTATTCATCAAAGGTATACCAGTAAACCTACTTCGATTTGCCATTTTATCTGAAGAGCCTTCTGTGATGGGTTCACTGCCATCGCACATCTGGGAAGATAACGAGGTTTACGAATTCGATGTCCTACCGCCAACACCGACTTCAAAAGAGTCAATTGAAGTGTTAGAGACAGTCAAGGATTTCATACAAGACAAAGAATTGATCACTCATGAGATGGAAAGGATGCAAGACGATGAAATCTTGAATCAGGTAAGACAAATGTCTCTCGAACAGTTCTTGGAAGAGAATCCCAACGCTGGAATCGAGTAAGGAAATTAGATTTGATGGTTTTAGCAAAGGCATTTATTGTTACACGATTTGTATTGTTACACTATCCGGATAGAAACTGAATACACTATTAGCTGGAGAATATCCTATACATAATGACAAGCACTGTGCCACCGTTTCCAGTCTCATTCGGATTCTTCTCGATTTTGAAACTCGGGGTGAAGATCATCCGCATTTAAGTACTCTTCTGGTCGCACAGCGCTGTCCGCATCTTCCACCTGTACTACCAGCGTGTTCGATTCGGGCGTCGGTATCGAGAACTGTCGCCCAATATCGGAACTGGCGCTGTCGTTGCTCCCACCTGATGTCTTTCGTTGTGCGGACTTTGCTTTGGTATTTGAAACTTGTTGCTTTCTTTGCTGTGAATTTGTCCGAAGATGGGAAGGTTTTACTACTTTAGATTGTTTTGGTACGTTCTTAGTAGTGGCAATATTTCCTGAATATGGCTGCCGACGATGAGTAAAAGATGTAGGAGGTTGCTGCTGATGCATAGTTGTAACCGAGTGAGTTTTAGTTGTAGCAGATGTTGATCGAGGTCCATGTGGTGAAGAAATCGGCCAGCCATTTTGAGCCACCGAAAGATATGGAGTCCTTCCAGTGATAGGAGTGGAACGAAAGCTCGGCGTAAAAGGTCTAGGAAGAAAACCTGTACCGGATGCAGGCGGTTGCATAGCTTGCGGAGGAACAAAACCCCAGTTCGGCAATTCAGGTGGTAGAGAATAACCCTGGTCGTAAATTTCTTGCGATGGGGGAAAGTCATCATATGCGTAGCTTAATACGTCACTTGGATACACTGCCATATCTGCCTGAGGGTGATACCCATGAAAAGTCCCGCCACCGAGGGCTTTGGAATATGGGTTCAGGTATTGTGCTTGAGACTGATATAGTGGTTGGTGTTGTTGATCAGAAAAACTGGAGTTGTTTTTTTCAAGACTGTCGCTAAGATCAACTTGTTCTGGGATCTTGTCCTTGGGCGATTCCTCACCACTAGAGGAAGGCGATCTTTCTTGTGGCTGTGAGGTCCAATACCTATTGTTGTTAACTAAGAACTGCGATCGGGTTCCAGATAATGGCATGGCAAAGGGGTTATGCATAGCGTACGGTGGGAAAAATGCAAATGTCGCTGTTGGCGGTACTATTTCTTCTTCATATCTGTTGTCGTAAAATGGCGGAAGATGAGCATTTGCCATTCTCATATTGAGAGATTCAAATTCTCTTTCCTGATGAGGATACTCGATCTCCACAGGGAAATAGTCCAACGGGAAATCACCACGATCAGCTTCGTCAATTGTGGCTACGTCATCCTTGGGAATATCCGAATTATTCAGCTCTAAATTACTTGGTTCAACGACCAACTTTTGTGGTTCAAAATCGGTGCTAGTATCCGTCGACGATATATCTTGTTGAGTGTCCGTGGAGCTATCAATGTGTATTCCGAAGCTCGTATCATCTTGAATAATGTCCTTTAAAGGCGATTTTGCGTCATCTTCATTCTTAAACTTCATATCCTGCTCTTGAACCATCATTCTACCCGATATGACCGCTTCTGAACCCAAGATCTCCTCAGATTTCGCCTTTAAATACCGGGTTAGCTGCTCATTCAGCGTCTTACTAGACAAGATGTCAAATGTGAAAGACAGTGCAGGCTCTGCCACGGCTCTTGTTGTTGATGGTTGATTCATACTTTCCCTCTTCAAATCTCTCTCCAAGGCGTCTGCGAACAACTCATCATGAGGCACACTAAACCAAAAGAACACTTTTTGCTTCTTTTGAGTCTTCAAACACAAATTCCTGAACAGAAATGATAAAAATTCAGATTTTGGTTGCTCCAATGTGGCATCAACACCACATTTCAAATTCCTCAAATCAGAGAAAATACCTTCTTCAAACTTCTTCTTTTGTATAACTTCCCTACCAAATTTTTGCATCCTATACATGCAACATTTCACAATATCAGTCCCAGTGATATAGTACAAACTATTCCAAAAAACACACGAAACAAATCCTTGATCATTATTCAAATAATATCGTCTAATTATTTGATTCTCTTGCCAATTCACCGGGGCAGTCGCCAGAAAGAACTTCAAATCATCAATTAACCGTAAAGATTCTTCAATATTTTCTCGAGATGACTCGGTCACAAAACCATCATCATTAACTTCATTTTTCAATACTTCCTCGGTCCTAGAACCTGAACTACATATCTTCATCTTGCAAAATTCAAAACTCCGATGAAGATATGTGGTTTAACGAATTTGACCACTATTACCGCTCAGAATTACAATCTCAATTCTCAATCAACTTGTTAACAATAGTAAAGAACCAAATACCTTTCAAGAATGTTTCTAACTCAATCTGATATCCTTTTTAAACGTCTCTTCATTGCCTCATCATGAAACCTCTATAATCACGTTTCAAATTTATCATTCTGAAACATCTTTAAATTCTTGTTTCAGATTTGAAACTCAACATTCTCGAGATCGCCCGATGGTCGACTTGCGCACGTGACGCGGAATGTGTTTCAAGATGAAACAAATGGCTGGAAGAGCTTAGCAGAGCTTAGCTTGCCAGTTCGCTAGCAGCTTTTTGTAGTCTTTGAACCGTTAGTCTTGCCTGGTTTGTTAGTTCTTGACATTGATTCTCGACAAAGACCCTGAGCGTTGTCGTTTCGTCCAGGTTTAAAATGCAAAGAATGTAACTGGCGATCTTGAGCTCTAAGTAAGTTGGAGATTCATCATTGGATGCACCAGACATCATATCTTGGAATTGTAACAACGTTTTTTTGCATTTCTCAAAAATTGGGTCTAAAAGGTGGTTTAATGAACGAGCTTTGTAAACGTTTAGCGGAGATTCGATATTCTTGACAAGTTCCTTATGGCGTAAATGGAATTCATTCCGCTTGACAAGCGCTAGCTTCATGTTGCCGATCGCGAGATGACCCAAGAGTGCAGATGTGTTCTCGGGATCGTGCGAATAAAGGTTCAAAAATTGTTGTTCTGTTGTGTGGTAGAGAACCTGGGCTATCCAGCAATCGTACACGACACGATCCAGCATTGTGATGTACATCAATTGTTCAGCGTCATGAGAAACGCGTGCTCTTAGTATTTCGTCGATACCCTCAGCGGATCTGATATTCCTCTTGCTGAATCCTTCAATAAGAATTGGAAGTGATTCCTTGGCGCTCGCTGTATGCGACAGCAACGCAATGGTATGTGTATAACCCCTGCCCTCGCAATTAGAACGGTTTGGTAAACCCAAACCGTTCTTCCTACAAAGAGCGAATTGGGCATACAGACATAACGGATCGGTCGCGAACAGGCAATTGGACTCAGTTTCAGTAAAAACATTGTACACTCCCAGCATAAAAGTATTGTTTGGAGTATCCTGACGAGCATTTGAACCTTGGAACGCAAACTTTCGCCGGCTTATCTCGTCGTCCATTGAATCATCTTGCTTCGAAATGGGTGGATACGTAGCCAATGGAAAGCTATCAAATAGTGTCTTGATTGGACCAGGAACTGACAAGAAACTAGACATCTATATTCGCCTTTCTATTGCTTTAAATGCTCAATGATCTTGATGTTTTTTCACTAAAGAACAGCTAATTGAACGTTAAAATCATTATACTATATAGACTAGAAAACTACAATAATGGGAATATCTATAATTTGACCTTCTTGTATTCCAGCACTCTTAGTAATGACTTGACTGGATAGACTGATGCTAAGCTAGTGGCGAAAAGGATGTTACTAGCTTCTCCCTTGTTCAGTTTGTCAACAAATGTTGTAATGTCTGTAGACGACAGCGAAGGATACGAAGAGCTGTCATTATTCAATCGGGTTTGAAGTTTTTGTCTTATTGATTGCTTTTGCTTTATGCTGGCCGGTTGTTTGCGCCATTTGGCGAATCTTGTGAAGTTCTTGACAGGACTGTTGTCGTCGGTGGTCTTGGACAGGATTTCAACTACTTCAGTCACTTTACCGATAGCTTTTGTAAATTCTTTAGTTTTGATAAGCTCACGGGGGATGAATCTAACGTCCGTCTTGTCCCTCAGGTAGTGTGGGATTTCACGGTAAAGTCGTAAAGTATATTCGGGTGCCTGGTCTTTAATGTTTTGTTTGTAGAGCCTGAGGTGGTGACCGTTGTGAAGAGAAAATGCCCATCCATCCTTGGCAAATTTTACCCAGGGATATACGGAAGTGGGAAAGAAAGTCCTGTCATCAAGCGCCAGGTCGGTAACGGCGCTAGCGGTTTGTTGTTGATCGTAGAAACTTTGGAAATTGTCGAATGTGCTGAGAGTGAGATCGAATGAATCAATTCCGTTAAGCCAAGCATGGAATGATTCTTGGTAAGCTTCTTCTTTCTCCAATTGTCGATTCTTTGCAAGAACTATTTCTTCCTTAATCTTTAACAGATCACTCATTGTTGCGTCTTGCAAAGTACCTTCGAAATGCTCGATACCAGCCAATGTTGGCACCGATACGACGCCAACATTGGAAGCGCCGACAAAATCGATGATGTGGCAATGTTTTTTGGAATGATGTAACCGCAAACCGCGTCCAATCATTTGAATTAACAGTGAACGGGATCTAGTCGGACGACATAGAAGTATACAATCGATATTCGGCATATCTGTACCTTCGGTGAAAATACCACAATTAATCAAAACTTCAATTTTGCCCGCTTTAAAATCTCTAACTATCTGATCTCTTTTCTCCGTCGGAGTATTAGAAGTAACATAACCAGCTGTGACACCTCGATGGCAAAAGAGCTGATAAAGCGATTCCACATGCTTTATATCAACGGCAAACAAAAGTGTTGATTTGAATCCATTTTGTGCGCGTTTATGAAGATACGAATTGATCACAATTTCATTCAATTGCTCCGTATTCAAAGCACTAGACAACTTATCTAGCTTGAAATCCTTTGTTCCGCTTGAAATTTCCACTTTAGAAAGATCACAATCTATATTCACAGTAGTGAATTTCCCCTCACATAACCATTTATCGTTAATCATCTCGAGAATACCTCTATGGTACACAATTTCATCCATAACAGTCGATAATGCCTTATTATCAGCTCTTTCAAAAGTCGCGCTAAAGCCAACCACCGGTACAGCGCTATCATAGTGATCCAGGATCTTCAAATAAGAGTTTGCAACTGCATGATGAGCCTCGTCAATAATAATTAGATCAAAATAGTCCCTGGGATAATTTTCCAACCTCCGAATCAACGATTGTGTCGAAGCGATAACAACTTCTAACCTTTTCACACTCTGATCCAACGACGCCACACACCGACCCATCTCAATTTGAACAATACCATCAGGAATACATTTTCTCACGGTCCCGCTCGCTTGCATTACCAATTCTCTTCGATGCGCTAGAACCAAAGTTCGTAAAAAACCATACTTTTCGCTCAATTGTTTGATCAAATTGCAAAATATGACAGTCTTGCCACCACCAGTAGCCAACGAAACACCTATCCTGACCTTGGAACCTTGCTTATTCACTATCCTTTCAATACATCGCTCGATCACGTGTTGCTGGTAATCACGTAATTGTAAAGTCGAAGAGTAACGAACGGTCGACTTACACCACTTGAACACCTCTCTAATCATCATCACCACTAAAGACCTCTAGAGACCTCTAAACCTGTGAACTCTTATAAAGCTGTGTCACGTGACCAATTTGTACTTCTTATACTTCTTATATCAACCGCTAAGAGTAACCAGACTGCGTCTCAACCGTCATCGAGTCTTCACCTGTCTCAGTTGCCACTTCACTGCTCTTCGCTGCTCTTCCTTGTCTTTGTTTTATCTTAAAGAGCGGCTTGAAGTCGTTTGACTCCTGGAAAAGAAAGCCTTCGAATATCAAAGACAAAGAACGACTATCTATAAACAACACACTTGTACAACGGGATAAGATATAAAAGGTCTGGATAACGGTTCAAGATTGTAATTATAGCTGATTTAAAGAAGAAGGTTGGGATTGGGTTGATTGGTTGCGTTGTGTTGAAGTTTTTAGAGTGAAAAAACAGATTAAGTTGAACTAATCAGTGGATTTACGTTCCTTTGTGAGTTAGGGATTAACTCGTGATGAGTTTGGATTATGAAGTTTACAAGGAAGGTGGATTGCTGAATGGTAGGTATCAGAAAATTGAAGATATAAGCGAGGGATCGTACGGATACGTTTCGTTAGCGAAGGATATTGAACAGAAGAAACTCGTGGCCGTGAAATTCATCTTTAAGCTGGAGAAAGAACCCACGGTGGACCAGGATGAACTTGTTGAACAAGAAGAGGGTGCACGTGACTGCGACGATGATATGGTGAAGAGTGCTAATAGTAGCTTGGAGAAGCGAGTTCAGTTGGCTAAGCATCGTGAGTCTATGATATCTTCCAATGTGCGGTCACGGCTTTCTGAAAATATTTGTTTTGAAGCGGCATATGAGATTGAAATTCAAAGAATGATCGGTAATGAGCATCGGAATGTGGTTAAGTTGCTGGATTTTTTTGATTCTTACATTATATTGGAGTATTGTTCTGGTGGAGATCTATATGAAGCTATTAAAGGTGATCTTATTCCGAGAAAGACCAAGAAAATTACACATATTTTGAGTCAAATTATTGAAGCTATTCAATATGTGCACTCTAAGGGAATTTATCATCGTGATATTAAACCTGAGAATATTTTGATCTCAAACCTTTTCGATTGGACCATAAAACTCAGTGATTGGGGGTTGGCTACAACTCATTCAAAATCTTTGGATCGAAGTGTAGGTAGTGAACGTTATATGGCTCCTGAGCTTTTTGAAAGTAATTTGGATATTGCAGAGAGGAAAGAACCGTATCAATGTGGTAAAGTGGATGTGTGGTCGATTGGTATCGTTTTTCTCAATATTGTTTTTTCAAAGAATCCATTTAGTGTGGCCAATCAGACAGATAAATCCTTTTGCTATTTTGCTGCTAACAGAGAGGCTTTATTTGACGTTTTTTCTACTATGAGTCTTGATTTCTTCCAAGTCCTGAGACACAGTCTCACAATAGATCCGGCAAACCGAGATCTCAAGCAGATGAGACGTGAGCTTGACAACCTTTCGGAGTACACTTTGGACGATGAGTATTATAATTCTCTACAGGACGATGATATCGCGGTCTATGATGAAGAACCCCGCCAAGCGCCAGCGTATGTGCCACCATCATCAGCTCCAGCTCCAGTCTCCCTACCTACCCCATCGTCATCTTCAATTGGTAAAAGCGATAAAAGGCTTCAATCTACAAGCTCCAGTATTACTAAACAGATTGACTCATCTCCCCACACAGAGCAGAATGTCCTCGATAAGAAATCATCTCCAATTGCAGCTTCAATTACTAATGGTAAGAATGGGGAGAAAGAGAAAGAGAGGGCTAGGTCTGTGCCTAAATTCAAGTTTAGAAAGCGTAGTCATGTTCAAAGGAATGACTCGCCCAATCAGAACCAAACCAATAATTATGCCAATGGGAAAACTATCAAGAATCGTAATCACAACCATTACAACAACTTCATTCATTTCGGTAACAACAATTATAACCAAAAAAATTACTTCTTCAACGGTGCAGATAAGCCAAAAATTCTAAAGCATTCGAGGAAACCGCTGGGAATTCCAACTCCTAATACCTACATTAACAATTACTTTAACGACTATCATAAGAACAAAGAACAACATGTCTCAGAAAGCAACGGTTACAATACTTTTAACACAAGAGATTTTTTCACTCCTCCCAGTGTTAATAACAGGTACATGGAGGGAATTTTCGCCCACAACCATACGAGTAAACACAACAACAATAACAATAACAATAACAATAATAATACTAATAAGCATCATTATTTCCCTCAGTTTGGAGTCAGTGGTTCCAAAGGTAAGCAACCGCGGAGACCTAGTTCAGGCAACCGAGTTCCCGCTCTGAAAACGAAAAATCCGAACACATCTACGACTTCAACCTCAGTACCAGCATATCATTCTCCAGGCAAATACATTCCTCCGAATGTTAGAAACCATTACACCAATCAGTCGCAAGTTCCTAATATTTCAGCTGTCTTAGACACAGCTACATATCATGAACATTACGCCAACACTGATAACGGGAAAAATGAAAGCACTAATAAGGGCGATTTAGATGACGTCCTTTTCACCTTGGAGGAAACTGATGATTTTCTACGTGACATCAATGACTTGTCCTTGCATGATGCACCTGTCTCTTCTCATGGTACTGATCTACATGGTGCGCTCCAAAACGATTTACCAGATCTCTTAAAATCTCCGGAGCCACCCAAGCTACAGCTCACGGGCGCACAGAATCCGTTTGCCGCGCAGTTGCTCAACGGCAACAATGGGGGTAAGTCATTGGTTGCAAACCAGCAGCTTAATACAGGAACGTCTGAACACAAGTATAAGCCAGGCATATACGTGCCACCTCACCATCGCAAAAGTTTCACGTCTACAACATCTGCTAACGAAGTTACGTTATCTGTGGGACAAAACACATATGATTATTCAACAGTGTCAAATTCCAGACGCTCATCGGCCTCTATCAAACAGCCTAAAGGCTATCAGGTACCATTTATGCCAAGTTTGAAGAATCACTCAACTACAACGACAGCTTTACAAGACAAAGATGTTTTTGCTCAGACTGATAACGATGCCATTTTGTTTTCAGAAGATGAAAGTGATGATAATGATGAAGACTCTCGCGGTATGAAGACAGTGTTTGGACCATATACAATATACAACAATGGTGAAATTTCTTATGACAGCGTTCGTGCTGGAAGAAAATCGAGTACTGTTCAAAGCGAGGCAGTTGGATCGTTGGAGCAATACAAGAATAACTGGCTTATGCTTCAGCAGCAACAGGATTGACGTGTGTTAGGATCTTGAAATTATCCAGATTATCCAAGAAGATAAGGAGAACCAGTTCTAACGAATTTTCATGATTTAGCATTTGTTTTGCAGAGATATTTAGCGAATATATATATCTGTACGAGGCATCTTTTCATTATTCAATTTCTAATTGATGATTATTGCATTCATGATATCCCTCTTGTTAAGGGCTCCTTCGTTAAAGTTAAAGTTACATAGATATTTCTTTAAAACCAGTCAATTCAGTGAGCTAAACAGCTCCCGTCTAGCAGGCTTCGAATGCTTTCCATTAAGCAGAAGATATGAGACCGTCGAGATTAATATTATGCCAACGGCCCAAATGCGAGATTTAATGCCCGCTATATGAAGTAATTCGGTTTCTTGAGTCAATTCACTTGTTCTGATGAAATGCTGCTGATAAGATTGATTTTGATCCTGCTTATTTTCCAAAGTTGTCTTCTCTAAAGCTAAGTTCAGAATATTTGGAGCAAAAGTATCGCTATTATTACTCTCGTAGACATACCCATTCGCATCGACATTATCTGGCACTATATTTTGAACGTTTGCAAAGAAATCTGTAATCAAAACATCTTTAGGATCTCTCTTAAACAGATCTGTTCTAACGCCGACGTGAGAATGAACTTTCTCAAAAGTGTACGAATCAAACAGATCCTTCAAAGTCAAAGTAGAGTTCTTCTCAATTTGCTCCAAAAATTCCAAACTGTAGTAAGTGAATCTGTCAATAACTGCAACACCAATTTCAACATCTGAGTGATGTGAGAACGAACTTTCATCAATTTCGCTTGAACCAACCGCCAAGATATTGGGTGAATAAAATTTGGAGTACATCGTATTAGCCTGGCAAGTATCGATCATAAAGAATATCTCATTATACCTTTTCTTCTCATACATCTGCTCAAAAGCATCTGCAATATCTTCAGAGGCAATTTCTTCTGCATCTTGGAACTTTAAAAAATCGTCACCACCATGGCCAGTCATATAGATAAAGATATTCGAGTTCTCATCACTCAACAACCTCTTAGATTTGGGCTGATTCTCTGACCATCTATCGGTCAGTAATCTTATAAAATTCTCAACGGTAACTTCATATCCACGATAATCAACTTCAACAGAATCTCCATATAGATCAATTGCATGGTCCTGGTTATTAAATACACTCCCTGGGAACAAATTCCTCGAATTACACGCTACATCATCACTTAACATCAGTATAATTTGCGAATCCGGTATTCCAAGTCTTTTAACTGTTCTATACATGCTCAAAACGTTTGCCATATGTCTATAATTGAACCAAAATCGTGATGTAGATACTAAAACTGCCCAATTGTTTGTATGTTGTGCATTTGCTAGTCCAATAAACGGTCCCAAAGCCGTTAGTAACAATAAAACCACCAGTTTCCAACAGCCAACCATCTTAGTCAACTGATACTGCTACTAGCTAATCAGATCAGTGATCTTACAGTAGATTCCCTCTCTTAAATCTACAAACTTTTAACTATAATCACAGTAACAGGACCTACTTTTTGCCAAGAAATGCCAAGCGTTGATCAAAAAAGTTAAAATACGTAATTTCTACATCGAACGTAAATCATCCGTCAACTCGCTGCCAGGCTCGCTGCCAGGCTGTCAACTCGCTGCCAGGTTGCCAACTTGCAGTCAGGCTGCCAGGCTGGCGAAGCAGGTTCACTCGCTGGTTAAGCGTAATCAACCACGCATTATCACTGTAGTGCGTTGCCAGAGATCATATTCAATCGCTTGCGTATGCCTTTTCCACTAGTAGCGAGCTGTTCTTGAGACCTGCGTCTTCAATACTCATATCGAGTTTATCGATGAGATCTTCGCGCTGATGGTTACTTAGAGTGAAATGGCATTCTTCGAAACCATCGATTTCGCTCTTGATAAATTCGTAGATGTTCCTTACTAAATCATGAGTCTCAAATCTGCGTACGATTCTTCTACCATCACCTGTCCGGACCTGTATTCTGGTTGTGATTCCTGGCCTGTTCGGGGGTTCTTCGTGCTTAACAGCTTTGATGGCGTCGAAAGCGCTGACAACGTGGTTGTCCTTAGCATTATGTTCTGGCTCGTCTAGAGCAATTGGTTCGAGATTTGACTTTCCTAAAGACTGCTCAATGGCTAGTTTCATTTGCTGCTCTTCACTAAGTGTTGTCGGGTCTATCTCTGGCGTGGGTTCTTTCACAGTGGGATTTGCCGTCTTGGGATCCAGAGAGAACGATCCCAAAAACTCATTAACTTCCTTTATAAAATTTTCTGGCATTGGAACCGTCTTGTTCCATTGCTTCAATCGCTCCCCAGTCATTGGATCCAGTATCGCTATGTGCGGAAGGGAATCCTTGCCCTGTATTCCATAGAAATTGACATACGGTTGAGCATTTGGGGAGTCGTATTGGTATTGTAAAAACACAAAGTTCGTTTTGATTAGCTTTTTCACGTCTTTTGATGACCATAAATCTCTATTCAGAGCTTGACATTGAAACACTCCAGAATCCTGAATATTGACCAATAACCATTTATTTTTCCTGCGAGCCTTCTCCTTGGCACTGTTCAAATTCAATTTGGTCATTAAATCGAAAGGCGGCCTAAACAGTAGTGCCAGTCTACGTTCTCTCGACATCGCCTTTGGCCTCTTTACAAGCTTTGTATACTCTCTCACGTTCCCATCCTCATCGAGCTCAATTACGGGCTCCTCCACGTACTCATATGCATCATCATCTTCAGAGCTCGTTGCACTATCATCTGAATCTGATTCAGAATCTGAGCCATCCGCTATAAAATCGTCATCCAACCTCTGGTTGAACACCCCAGCGGGCCTAGCATCGTCAAACATATCTCGAGCTTGACGTAAAGGATTAAAACTTCCACCAATTCCACCATAAGTTCCGGGGAAGATGTGAGTCTCAGCTAATGTCTCATGTCTTGCTTGATCAGGAGCTCTTACAAACTCTTCTTCATTGCGGTAAGCTTCTGCCTGTAATCTGTGGGCTACATCCTCGTCATTATTGCCACCAAAATCCGTTCCGGTCTGACCACTATCTCCAGCCTGCCGTCTCAATTGCGAGTTACCACCATGCTCAAAGAAGAGTGCTATAGCTGTCTGTAAATCGCCACCAGCCATCTCGATGAAATGTCTAGCTAATTCATCGTTTTCTGCACTTGTAATGGCAATGAAACTGTCAATCTGGTCCTGTGACATCTTGAACTGATCTAGAGGTTCCAATTAACCTATCTGAAGTCTTCAACTTCCCTCTTTGTACCTTTTACAAGTGTACTTTTAGTGTAAAAACCTTTAAACCTGCTCCGGATCCTACACATCTATACTATACAGTAACATAAAATCTAACTTTTACTAGTCAAGATGGAATCTGCTTCTCATCCTCAAGCAGTTGAGATGCCCCACTGATGACTACTTAAAGCCCTTGAAGCCCGACTTGATGAGTACTATATCTGTACAATTGGGCGAACCTGGTAACGAAGCACCTAACTTGATGCAAATGCTTAACGCCATCGAATAATATACATCTGGTTTCAAACCTATTTGGTTCTCTTCTTGTTCACCTTTTGTTTCTCAATTCGAGATTTCTTCCTCTTTGATTCTGCCACTTTCTGTGATATTTCCTTAACGTCGATCTTCTGCTTATCCTGATCCTCTGTAGAGTCTTCAAACCTTGTATGCTTGCCCTGGAAATTATGCTTACTGATAGCTGGACCCGTTTGTCTTCCATCTAGCGCATTATTGATTACTCTCTTAGCACGTTCTTGCTCCTCTTGCTGCAGTCTCTGTTCCTTCTGGTCCTTGCCATCAATAGCCTTAGCCTTATTCATATAGCTCTTAACTCTATCAAGTTCAGCCTTTATTGGTGACAGATCTTTGACATTCAGTACTTTCATATACGAGAACATGAGCGAACTCAAAGCATATGCGTACGTATTGGTAAGCTCCAATTTGGCACGTTCATCATTCAAAGACAGTAACTGTTCATCCAGTGACTTACTCGTTAACTTGTCCAAATCAACTTTCAGTGAATTTAGTTGCTTATTCAGGTGGGAAATGTATGGTTTGACCTTCTCAACGTCCTCCATCAGTGGCAGTTCACGGCAGATGACTTAATGGTTTCAAATGGGTCCTTATATGTAGTTTCTTTGCACAAAGTTGTGCTCATCGAAACTTTTCACTGGTCTATATAGTTAAAAACCGTATACTAACAGCATTAGACAAGCTTAAGGAAGAGATATATAGATAGTTTGATGTGACTAGGATGCCCAAGAATGACGAGATCAGTCGTGAATTGAGTGCCAGTATCGAGAAACTTCAAGCTGTGCTTCGAAGTTACGAAGCAGGAGAGATTTCAGAGGATAAAGTTGCAAAACTTAGAGAACTGCAAGGAAGGTTGTCGAATGGTATTCAGGAGATCACTGAGTTGGTTAGTGGATCTTCTGTTGAGAAACAATCAAGTTTTAGTAGGGCAAGATTTTACAGCTCGGATTCGCCGTACCTTAACCGAATGGATTTGAGCAGATCGTACCGATTGGTTCCTCCGATGAAGGTTAGGAAAGCCACTGCAACTGTATCTCAGACGAAACGTGTGTCTCCGAGCGAGTTTTTGCTCAGTAGTTTACAATTGCTGGAGAATATTACCAATCTTCAACGACTCGAGAAGACCTCCACTCGAAACCTTGCGTCAAAAACAGAAGCGGGGGAAACATAGGCGCTTACTTGAACGAATCGACATCAGTACCGTTTTATCATGGTCACTGAGGGTTTCTACGACCGCTAACGGGTGGATACGCATAGACAGGATTATAATTTGGCAGAGATGCAATTCTCCAGAATCGAAGTATTACTGGCAAAGATAGGGAACTACGTTCTCCATACTGGACCTTCATTCTGGCTACCGCCAAATCCCGGTCAAAGAAGAAGACATACCTAAGACAATCCACAATCCACTAGCCATGTCAGCGATAACGGACCATATCAATCACCTGGACATGGTGCTAACTCAAAGACCACTAATCGATAGTCAAAGAGAAAAATGCCAATACCTACAGAACGAGGTCAGATTCCTAGGCTAAGCGCTGTATTCGGCAGGCAAACGTGAGGCATCAATGGTATCGCTATGCAGACTCGGAGCAGTACTAGAGGAACTAACCAACAATCGACTGACTAGTGTACTAGGCTATCGCTCCAGCGGGTAAGTTAGAGCTGTTGGTATCATTAAAAGCCTCCGGCAGTTCAAGCATTTACTGCATGACCGATCATATTTCCTTACTCGTTTTGAAAAGATGCAAACCGTCGAGACGCTTAGTTAGATGGCTAGACGACTGGCAGAATATGACATCGATCTTGAGTATCTGAGATGACCAGATAATGGCGGGGACAGATACGCTATCGCGTGCCGGTCAGATCTAACTAGCACGGTTGAACCGCAGTTCTAAGAGAACAGTTCTAAGAGAGCATTCTAAGAGAGCAGTGGCTACTTATATAAGACATTGAAACCGCATCAAGAACTGATCTACATTATCTAAGATGTATTGTATAGAGTCTTGTTCATCAAGTACCTGGAAGCGCGCCTTTATAAGCTTCTTGACAAGACTTGTATAGCAGAAACACAGTAATCACAGTCAAAATCAATCGAGATCTTCCAGAGCTGAGTGTTACCGAATGTCAAGCGGGTCTGTTAGTAGCAGGAACGTTCTTCAGAGACACCGGGGCAAACTTCTTACTTCTGTTGGTATTGTGGCGACGCTCTTTACTGCAGGGTCAGTATGTGTCTATTTGGTGAAGAGATGGTTATATAAACAGCAGTTAAAGATCACTGAACAGCATTTTATTCGAGAGCAGATAAGGAGAAGGTTTACTCAAACTCAGGAAGATTCTTTATATGCGCTATATGAGTTGATACCTGTGTTTGCCATGGTTCTAGCAAAGAAACTGGACTTGGAAGAGCTTGTCATAGCCCTGAGAGATAAGAAATTGAATAAAGCTGGTAGTCAAAAAGTTAGGAATGGTGATAACGATGTTTTATCATCGGGTATAAGCACTAGCGTTACAGAAATCGATAATTCTATGGGTAAATTGGAGGGCAAGAGTCAGAAGACGAAGGCAGAATTGTGGAATGAGTTGAAAACTAAGAGTTTAATTAAGATGGTGACGATCTCGTACACGATTTCTGCATTATTGTTACTTACGAGGTTGCAATTGAACATATTAACTAGAAGAGAATATTTGGAGACTGCGATAAAGGCCGCTGTTGAGAAGGAATCTGGTCTATCCGATGGCAAATCTGTGGTTGGCTGGATTTGGGGGCTCTGGAAGGGCAACGATACGAAATCGACTGTAACGGAGGCAATTGACGATTCAAAAACAAAGCCAGCTGCAGTGTCGAAGAACTCGTATATAAACGAACAGGCTTTCTTATCACTTTCGTGGTGGCTATTGAATCGCGGTTGGCAAGATTTTGAAACCATAGTGGAGGAAAACGTAGAGAAACAATTCGGACAGTTAAATCCCAGAGATACACTTTCCATCACAGAATTCAGCGAGAAACTCACCGAGGTATTCCGTGACACGAACAAGCAACTGTTCCCTGACGCAACGAATGAACAAAATGATACTGGAAAGTTACAAACCATCCTACTACCACGACCTGATCTGGAAGATTTCGTGCTCAAGCAAACCCTAGATCCCGAAGCATTCAATATTCTCAACCAGGATAAAACAGTTTTCGGTCAACTCATCATCGAAACAGCAAAATGCTTGGAGAGCACAGTCTCATCAATAGTCCTGGAGACTTTGGTGAACGAATCTTTCCAATACATAATGGAACAAATCGAGACAAACGTTACCAAGAAGAAGAACAAACAAAGAACGGTAAAGGAATCAGAAACCACTCAGGGCTCAGACGCCAAATATCAAATGGCAGTTTTCGCCATTAGCTGTAAAGATTGCTGTAACGAGATTTTGAAAAGCGGTGTTGTGTCTATGGACAATGAATTTTTAGCAAGATTGGATTCCGTCGTAATACTCGACGATCTAAGTGCAAGCGTTTACAGCAATTTTGGATTTCAAGACTAGAGAATAGCTATCCAGCTGCTAGACAGCACAACTTACTTCCATCTGTAGTATTGATTCCTTATAGCTGGCGCTTCTATTAAAGATCACTTTTGACGAAGAGTTGAGTATAAGGGTAAGTGATTGATGTAGTACTTATAATATGAATTCATGAGCTATGGATAGCTTTAGTACGATATATAGGTGGTTATAAGGTCCATTGAGCTTATTAGAACCGTCATGGCTGGTAACAAGAATCGTAACGTTGTATTAGTGAGTGGTGAGGGCGAGAAATTTACCGTAGAGCGCAAGATCGCCGAACGTTCTTTACTGCTGAAGAACTATTTGAATGATATGCATGATAGTCAGCTCCAGGATAGTTCTGATGAAGAATCTAATAAAGGTGGCGACGCCGATGATGACGAAGATGACGAAGACGACGAAATAGTAATGCCAGTACCCAATGTGAGATCTTCAGTGTTGCAGAAGGTCATTGAGTGGGCAGAACACCATAAGGACTCCAATTTCCCCGACGAGGAAGATGATGACTCTCGGAAATCAGCACCGATGGATTCCTGGGACCGCGAATTTTTAAAAGTGGACCAGGAAATGCTTTATGAGATTATTCTGGCCGCTAATTATCTGAATATTAAGCCGCTACTAGACGCAGGATGCAAAGTCGTCGCAGAAATGATTAGAGGCAGATCACCAGAAGAGATTAGGAGAACTTTTAACATTGTTAATGATTTCACTCCCGAGGAAGAAGCTGCAATCAGACGAGAAAACGAATGGGCTGAAGACAGATGAAGATCTCTCGGTCTCCATCATTAAATAACCATTAGATAATCAAGATACCATCTGGAAAAAAGCTACAAACTGACGCAAAGCTCTATATAATGTGCTTGATCTTTACTCTAGGCTTGTATATCTGTGTTTAGTTTGCCACGTTAAAGTTACTCCTTGACGCGTCGCTTTTAGTCCTTTACTAACAACATTTGAAGAAGAGAATGCTGAAGAAAGACGGATATGTTGCCGTTATCACGGTCATTGGACATCATGGAAGTCGCATGAAATAGTTGAACGTTAAACCAAACCATTTTGAACTTTTTGCAGTCACGTCTTCGGTGGCGGCTAATCAAGCGCGAGCTCTCAGACGCAGAGGATCAATATACACATAGCTAGCGTTACCGAGACTACTGATAGCATTTCAAATTTCAAAATACGAGAACTTCGAGGACTTTTACGTTTCAAATTTGAGAATTTCGAGGGCTATTTCAAGATACGAGAACTTTGAGGGCTAAATCGGATCAAATGCGGAATCGTCCAGTCAATAGTACTGACTAGATTCGCAATGATGGTGGTAATTGGAACCAGTACTTACGAAACCTGTGGTTATATCGGTGGATTCTTTAAGAGTTGTGCTCGTATAAAGTTACTTCTTTTGGTGCACAGATTACTAACGCTTACAAGGGAGTTTAGGTTATTTTAGAATTGGGATAGAATTGGCAAATATTATAAAGTTGCAGTTGGTTGTGCAACGATTGGATCAGTTTTAATCGAGCATTGACCACTGATTGTGTCGCGGAACGGTGGAGATCTGCCAGACAGGTCTTCTGCAACACCATTACTATAACATAATGACAAAAGATGATAAAAAGACAAAGACAAAATTCTTAAACAGTTTGTTTAAAAGGAGAAAAGTGAACAGTAAATCGAAGAAAGGTGAGAGAAGAAATTTGTCGTTTTCTATGGCTAACAATGGCGATGGATCGATTGCAAAACGAAGAATAACCGGGGAACGGCCGCGAACTTCGGGCAATCCATTGGAATTACCGGAGATCATATCAGTACGAAGTAGCAGTTTATTTGATAACGAAGATGAGGTCGAGGAAAAGGTGGAATCGCATGACACAGAACCAAGTTCTCGAAATCCGCTCCCTGCGCCGAATTGGGCGTTAAGAAATGCTTCCAAGACTACAGGATCAAGCAGCAGTGGTCCATCCAAGGTTCCTGACCTTAAACCCATTAATACAGACTGTCCTAAAGTCTTAGAAACTAGATCTCCAGGGAATCATGAGACTGGCAGTAGTGTTGAAGAGCAAGAGCATCCAGACACCATATTGGGGACATTGGCAGCGTTTGCACGCAATGCGACAGCTCGTCTGCCGAAGATTAACGTACGAGACGTTGATGAAACTATAAGCCCCGTTTCACCTTACACACCTTACACCCCGTTAACAAGTGCGCTGGGCCATCGAGGGTTAGGAAATAATGATCAGACAATTCCACATTCCAACGATAGAGGACACGATACTTTTCTAGCTAGAAATGATGAGACTTTGGATGAGACAAATCTAAATCAAACCGTTGTACACCATCAGGACTTTAATGAGCACAAGAGCGATTCATTTTTGCGAAACCTTGATTTCCTGCTTTCTTCGTCGTCGCCACTGGATAATCATCTAAGCATCAAAAGCCCAATGGATCTCACGAAGAGTTATAGTCGTAATGATTCTCGTTCCACATCTTTAGTGGATAAAAATGAAAGTACGTTCTCCGTGAACGGAGCCAACAAGGTGAAATTTGAGCCTCTAACGACAAAATCGCCTGCAATTTCAACTTTTGGAAAGGGTGATTTGAACTTGGATGAATTTGAAGACTCCCCAGAAAGTCGACCTTCGTTACCAACCATACAGAGAGAATCGTCAGAAAATAGCGTAACGGCAAAGAGATTATCTGCTGGTGAAATGAAAAGACATTCCAGTACCACTGCTGCGAAAACTTTATCTGGAGCTTCGAAATTTTCGGCATCTGATACAGATTTAACTAAAACACGAGAGAGAAGCAAAACTTTACCAGATGCTGAGCTTGCACGGAATTCGGGTATACAAAACTACAATAATCGCAACTCCCGATATTCCAAGCTTGAAGATGAAGTGGATAATCTTGACGAAAATGATCGAAGACCGAGAAGGATGTCCAGGAAGTTTCTTGGCAGGAGGTCCTTTTCTCCGGTAAATATTGGTATGAAGGTACTTCCTGCTTTGGCTCTTCGCAGTCCAGTGATCAAGATTCGTAATAGCGCAGATCATTCTAGTGTCGCGGGAGCAGCAAATGTGTCAAACACAAATAATGGTCGTCTAGATTATCCCACTAACGGAGATGGAAGCATACGAACAAGAGCTAGCACGTCGATTGCTCGAATTGAAGTTTCCACAGGTGAAGTTGACGATGTCCGTCTGAAAGGTTTGAAGTTCGCTAATGAAAAGAAAAACTCAGAGTTTCATACTCTTTTCAAAGGCACAGACGTTACACAGGATGAAAAACTAATTGCGGACCATAACTGTGCTTTGTCCCGGGATATTCTCTTGCAGGGCAAGATGTACATATCAGATCAACACATTTGCTTCTATTCCAATATATTGGGTTGGGTGAGCACAGTCGTCATACCTTTTAAAGAAATTGTCCAAATCGAAAAGAAGACCACGGCAGGAATATTTCCAAATGGTATAGTCATTGACACCCTACACACTAAATATATTTTTGCATCTTTCATTTCCAGGGATGCCACTTTTGACCTCATAACGGATGTTTGGAACCAAATCATTTTGGGTAGCAGCAAGGTTCGTAATGCTGGGACGCGCTCAAGCTCTTACATTGGGGCAGATGCGGATTCGAACAGTTTTTACAGTGAAGATGACATGTCAGATAGCGGGTTTGAGGAGGAGGATGAAAGTGTAATTGACAGTACGGAACTGACTTCTAGTGATGGCTCTATGGACGAAAATTTGGACAACCTGCAAAAATCAACAATGGTAATCCCAGCAGGGCCAATAAAGCACGCGCCCACGGAGATCGATTACACGCCAAGCGAAGGCGAAAAGTTAATTAGGAAAGCAACTGTCAATGCCCCCCTCAGTAAAGTCGCCAATATCTTGTTCGGAGATGACGTGTCGATGCTAGCTTCCATCTTGAAGGCGCAAAAGAACTACGATATCTCAGAGATTCCAAAGATACTCGACAGCAAGGAAAGAGAATATGATTATACAAAACCTTTGCCTGGAAGCTTCGGTCCAAGTAAGACTAAATGTAAAATAACTGAGAGATTGGAAGAATATGATCTAGAGAAATGTATCAAGGCTGTGCAAATTTCAAAGACACCCGACGTACCGTCTGGAAACTCTTTCACCGTTAAGACTACATTTTTATTGTCTTGGGCAGAAAACTCGAGTACAAACCTTGCAGTGTACGTTTCAATTGATTGGACCAGTAAAAGTTGGATCAAAGGCGCAGTAGAAAAAGGAACATTTGATGGTGTCACTGAGGGTACCGATATACTCATCAATGAATTGAACAAATTAACAAAATCATCATCTGGCAAGAAGGCAGCTCACGACGCAGAAGGGCTTTCAAATTTGCCTAAGATGGGCCCTGCTACCCACAAAGCCACGGACTATGATTATAAAAAGGACAAGGACGATGTGATTATCGAGCAAGACGCGGATATTCCTGCGCCACTAGGAACGACATTCCAGCTCTTGTTCGGCAATGATACAAAGTTCATCAAAAGAATCATAGAGAAACAGAAGAATTTTGATCTTTCAGATATTCCTAAATTCACCAATAACGTAAGGGAATATTCCTATACAAAGCCATTAAATGCGTCTATGGGCCCCAAACAGGCTAAATGTTTTATCACAGAAAAAATTGAGCATTTGGATGTCGAAGATTACATTATGGTCAAACAGACCAGCAAATGCCCTGGAGTCCCATTCGGTAACAATTTTGTAGTTAACACTAGGATTTACTTATCCTGGTCCGATCATGACACTACAAAGTTGTTTGTTGTTACCAACATTGTATGGAGCAACAAAACGCTATTAAAAGGAACCATTGAAAAAGGTTCAATCGACGGTCAAAAGGAGTCTATTGGCATAATGGTGGATGAATTGAAGGAAATAATTGCAAGTTCAGGAAGTGTAAGGAAGAAGGCGCGGAAACGAGACAAAAGTTTCAAAAGTTCCAAAATTTCATCAGCGGAATCAGCGGCGACGGATCTCAGAACCGCTTCATTACCTCAAAAGCTACTATCATTCATTTATAGCTTCTTTGAGGATATCAATCTCGCTTCAATTCCCATGGTAACGATCATAATACTACTACTGATGATTGCTGTTTTCGTCTCCGTGCGCATTCTCTTCACCTCACACACCGAAAGGCAGGATGTCAGAATTTCAGGCTGCGGTAGAATTATCATAGACGGCAACGAATACAACTATGTCCCAAGCTTTAAAACACTCTACAAAGTTTACGAAAATAACGTAAGGGAAAGCAGTCGTAAAAACAGTGCCCTGAACGGTCACAACATGGTACTAGAAGCAGAAAACGATCTATGGGGTTGGCTGAAAGATCGTGGAGATATTACACGACAGTTAAACTCGTATGATCTATCCACAGACATTGAATCCAAGCTAGATGGTCGTAGGCTTCTACAACTGAGGGAAACGATCCAAGCAACGGAAAACCAACTTAATGACATGAAACAACTTTTGGAAAGACAAGGTATCGAATATTGAACTGTCTAACCGTCACATATTCGTATGTAATTCTACATTTATCGCATAAAACTCTTGTTACTGCTATCTTTTTAGTTCTCACTTCATTAACACACCAAAACTGTATCGCGAGCCTTCAAAAGGGATAACAGGAGAAGCTATGCATTCCATCAGTCCAGCCCAGATATCAAATAGCAGGAAAGAAGTAGCTGAGTTGAAAGAACATTACGAGCGGCTTCAAAACCAGTTTGACTCATCAACCGCCGAGCTTGAATTGTATGTTAACATAGACAAAGATGACTTTAGATACTGGCAAGACAACTAACAAGACGAGCAGATCTCTGACACCTAAACAAGTTATAGATTTGCATATCAAGCGTTTGAAAGAATACAATGAATTAAGAGACACCGGTTTACGATTGGCACAATTGGTCGCAGATGAAAAGAGTTGTCGGATGAAAGAAGTGTTTGAAGAGATGGGATACTCGATGAGGGATGATTAGGAAGGACTAGCTGGGCGGCAACTAGTTGCTTCAACTTTGCTAGTATTATAGGCGGCTAATGAGCCTTGATGAGTGGTGGTCACGTGATGGACGTGCACTCTCTTCACGTGATCGAATCTGAATGTAGTTTCGTACGGTGGTGGTCACGTGATTGACATGGATGTCGTTCGGTACGAAAAAGATCCATCAGTTAATGCTAAAGAGATCAGGTTAGCGTTGAAAGAGAGTCTATTCAGCGGATCTTGCAAGGAATTGGCTGTTTCATTGGGGGATTAGAAGTTCAGATTGCTTTATGAAAGTTTTTAAGCCTGTTTTTGTTGGTTACGTTTGAAAATTTAGTTGAAGAATAAGTGAAAATTCATGCATATGGAAAAGATTCGCTTGCGAATGATCCTTTTGCTTCTCTTTGCCTGCTTCTGCTTTGGAGCTGGTCTCTGGGCTGACCAGAATGGGCTAGAGTTGACGGGATCCAATGCGACAAGTCCTACTATAGATGTTGAATATCATACGGTGATACCAACGGCATTGCGGAAACAGAAAACTGGTGAGACGTCAGTAGTTTTTCCTGTTATAACTGTTCCAGTACCGAGCAAAGACTCGAAGTTATCACAATCTCACTTAGGGCAGAATGCGGAAGGGCACAATAGCCATGTTATATCAAGACATGGCGAGCCAGCAAAAGTTCAGGTTCATCGTGAGAGATCGTTAGAGAATCTGTCGTTGTCTAATCTTCTTTTGGCGACGGATCTGGAGGGCGGGCTGCATGCGATTGATAGGGAAAATGGTAAAACATTGTGGTCCATCGATTCATCATCCTTCGAACCTCTTATAGAGATTACTGGGCGGGGGAACTCGACGATGAATGAGACTTTGATCGTTGAACCTTATAACGATGGGAACATTTATTATTTTAGTCCTTTTCAAGGTGTCCAAAAACTTCCGGTTACAATTAATCAATTAGTCGCATCATCACCTATGCATCTTAAAACGGACATTGTGGTTGATAAATTGGGAACTGTTATTCAAGATGAAAAGATATACACAGGATCGCGGTCTACCTCGATGTACACAATCGATTTGCTCACGGGCGAAATTATTTCAGCATTTGGCCTTGGTACAAAGAATAAGAAGTACTCACGCGATAAAGAGATGTGCTTTACTTCGGGATTTGAATCCACTCAATGCCGAAATTCCATAGTTGTGGGAAAAAGTACGTATCGCTTAGAGATTTATTCTCTTGATGGCATCGCCTACAACGTTTCCTACTCTAAATGGCAGCAAAATTCCCTAGATACCCATTTGGCTACTCAAAACTTTCTATCTCAGGATGGCATCTATATTGCGCCTTTTCGCGACAAAACTGTACTAGCGATTAGCGACGATTTAAAAATCGCAAGATGGATATCATCCACTTTTCCAGGGATTATCAATGGAATCTTCGATATATATCAAGATGAAACTAAAGGTGAGAATGTTCTCGTTCCACATCCTTTGAAATCACCATATGAAAAGCTTTCAAATAACGAAAAGGTTTATCTTGATCAAAACAAACATGGAACCTGGTTCGCCTTATCGTCATACAATTTCCCTTCGCTGGTGGAGGTCGCTCCCATGTCGAAATACAGTCTTAATGACAGATGGAAAACACCATCGATCTTCCAGAATGAAGATCTCACCAGGACAGCTCTGCAAGGCGTTCATGAGCTCCATGACATGAGATTTCAGCAGATATTTGAAGGAGGTCGCGAACAGAACGACGTTTTGTCCCTACCGGAGAGAAACTCTCCCTTGTTGATTGATCCACCTGTTGATGATGCCCCGGATCCTACGAGCCAGAAGGAAAAATCTATCGATAGGTACATATCACCAGATGAACTCGAGGCCTATAAATTGAAGGTTCAAGAACAAATAGCCCAAGAACTTTTGCGAAAACATAAACGCTCTTTGCTTCGAAAAACTGGAAGATTTGTGTATCGAGTGGTGGAGAGTGGTTTTGTTCTCTTATTCGCTCTTTTCATTCTGTTGATTCTTCAGAAGTTCAGGATTATATTGCCTCTGCCAGTACTATTGGAGAAGTTCGGACTCATTTCCACGAAAGATGTTTCTTTAAGAGACGTTGAAATCACCAATACCGGTCATGACAAGATGAGAGGCGACAATATCGGGAAGAAAAGCGAAGCGACAGACATGGAAGGTAAAGTACGTACGATCGTTGAGCCATCTGTCAGTACTGATACTGAACAGGATGTAATGTTGGCGGACATGCAGGATAAAAATGGAACTCTCGCCGTCGATAAGAGGAAAAGAAAACGTGGCGCCCGTGGTGGCAGGAAGGCAAAGAAGAAGCTATTGGCGCAAGAAAATAACCAGGATGATGAAGATTTAGAATTGGAACATAACTTGAAAACACTAACCGTCTCAGATAAAATATTGGGCTATGGCTCTTCAGGTACTGTAGTCTTCCAAGGCAGTTTTCAAGGACGACCGGTTGCCATCAAACGTATGTTACTTGATTTCTGTGATGTGGCCTCTCGAGAGATTAAACTGCTCACTGAAAGCGATGATCATCCCAATGTCGTAAGGTACTTCTGCTCTGAATTCACACAAAAATTCCTCTATATTGCATTGGAGCTCTGTAGCGCAACGCTCGAAGAACTGATTGAACCTAACAAAGAGCTGAATGAAAGCATTGAGTTTGAGTTGAAGGGCAAAGTTGATTGGGTTGATGTTCTGAAACAAATCGCATCTGGCGTCGCACACCTGCATTCCTTAAAAATTATTCATCGTGACATCAAACCACAGAATATTTTGATTTCTGGGCCGAAAAAGCCTGTTATCCGTCAAAATAATAAAGACGGGAATATTAGGGTCCTTCTCTCTGATTTCGGTTTATGCAAGAGACTGGAGGCTGATCAATCATCTTTTCATCCTACAAACGCCAACCAGGCTAGCGGTACCAGTGGCTGGCGCGCACCAGAACTATTGGATGAGTCGAAGAAAAAAGTTATCGATACTATAATCAACGAGGAGCAGGAAGAGGTCGGAAATATTAGCTCGTTCTATGATAAAAATACGAAACAGCGATTAACAAGAGCAATGGATATATTCTCAATGGGTTGCGTATTTTACTATGTTTTATCGAATGGGAACCATCCCTTCGGTAGCAGGTATGTACGAGATGCGAATATTATCAGAGGAAATTTCGATCTTTCTGCTCTTCGGCGGAACCTTTCAGATAAATCGCTTATAATTGAGGCGAATAATTTGATAACCCAGATGCTAAAAAACGATCCTTTAGAGAGGCCAACAGCTGCAGCTGTATTAAACCACCCACTTTTCTGGTCTAGCGCCAAAAAGCTTGAGTTCTTACTGAAAGTTAGTGATCGGTTTGAGATTGAAAGGAGGGACCCGCCAAGTCCTTTACTGCTTAAGCTAGAGGCGGGAGCCAAGTCAGTAATACTTAACGGAGATTGGACTACCAAATTTGACAAGGATTTCATGAATAATCTTGGCAAGTACCGCAAATACAGCGGAAGCAAACTAATGGATTTACTTCGAGCTCTGAGAAACAAGTATCATCATTTCATGGATTTACCTGAAGACCTGGCAGCCGCAATGAGTCCCATCCCCGCCGGATTTTACAACTACTTCGTTTTGCGTTTCCCGAATCTGCTAATGACAACTTATTCTATAGTCAGAGACAACCTAGAGGATGACCAGATTTTGAGTAAGTTCTTTGCTTAATTGCATGCGCCCATATAGAATGAAGCGTACTATAATATAGACTTAATTTTTGCATTTCTTACCTCTTTATGACATTCTGGTAAATTCAGCCTTGTAAGATGAGCAATCGATTAGGTTTCTTCAACCATGAGCGACGCATCGTAAGAATCTATGGACATCTGATCGCTTGAGCTTTCACATTCCGCAGATTGTGCCAAACTTGGATGATCTACTGAGTTTCCACTGTCATGTGTGCTTTGCTCTGAAGGAAGCTCGGTATTATCAAGCTCAGATCTCGCTCGCTTACGGCTCACTTCAGAAGAGGTATCAGCTTCTTGAACTGCATCAGTAGCGTTGGAGTGATCAAGGGAAATCTGGTCAACGGCAGAGGTCTCGTCTTGAACTGGTGCGTCGCCCGAAACTTCTTGTTCTTCATCACCGTTATCGGAGCTATGTCCCGTTGACTTACTTGAGCGCCTGTCGTAAGCGTCATTTAGAACATGTGTCAATGTTTTCTTGAATTTCTCCAGTGAATTTGTGCTCACAGAATCTAAAGTTTCATTTTCCATCACATCCTCGAGGTGCTCAGCAAGCAACTTTAGCTTATCGTAATCTTGATATGAAGTAATGTAGGCAGCATTGATGTTTGTCACTAACATCTTTTTGATTTCTTTCTTATCTATCCTTGACAGTATCTTTGTCACGTCCAGGACGAACTCCAGTTGTACGCTATCGCTTCTGGTATCGTTTTCGGATTGGTGAACTAGCTTTCTAGGATCAGTCCAATGTAGCAACTGTTGGAATATAACGTTCGGCTTCATCATTGACTCACGGTCAGTTTTGACATCTTCTGATGTCTGTAAATCGTCCCAAAGCATGCATAATCTTAATAAAACATCAGCAGCGATCCTTGCCATGCGTTTTTGGTGAGAAGAATGAGAGAAGCAGTACACTGGGATGCAAAAAGCAAACGCTTGAATTAAGGCCTCGTTAGTGGTGTTAGCTGGAGAAAAGTAGGATAAAACCAGCGTTTCGAAAAGATCATCATCGGTAAACACATCGGCTAAGAATAACTTGCACAGTCCTTCAGCTGCAACGACTTGACAGTCGGGCAAATCATCATTCTTCAGCACTTTGTAGAAAATTTTATGAAGTGATATGGAATCAACCTTTCCTTCCCCATCAACAACATCACATCCATGAACGGAGAATATATCTACAATAACCTTCAAAGCAATTTTCTTTAAGGACGCATTGCCCTTAGAGACACACATGCCCAATATGAACATATTGCTGGTGGCAAGTTGCACGTCCAACAGGCAACATAACCCAAGGTTCTTAACTCCAAGTTCCCTGATTTTAGAGTCGGTATTTCTCACAGCCGGCGTAATTAATGTATCAATCAAAGACGTAATCAGGATATTTTGTTCTAGCGGCATGTTCACTAGTTCCAACATGTGAGATGATCTTGTCAGACATGCCACAACCGTTTCCGGCTGCAATTCCTTCTCGGAGCCCAGATTCTTCATGACATCTACCTCAGATGGTGCAGTCTGGCCGCTTACCATTTCCTCAACGTCTCTATGAAAAGATTCCATAGCAGCATCATCATTTTCATCATTATCGTTATCACCTTTGCTGGCGACATTTCCCAGCGCGCGTCCTCTTTCTTCCTGCTCTTGTCTTTCAATGTCATCATCTCTTAGATCGTTAATTATCTCAATAGCCATTGTGACGAAGTCATTTTCGTTAATCGATAAAGTCTTCAAAACTTGCAATCCTGTCTTGATGATATTTTCGCTTAAGTCAAAGATCCCCAACATATTTCTGATCACTGTCAGCATAGATCTTCTCCCGACTTCATCTCCAAAATCATATCGATTCGCTGTTATAAGCAGCTGTTCAATGATAAATTCTAAGCTGCGTTTGTCCACTTTCGAAACAGGCTCTGCATCTTTGGAAAATCTTTGCTGGATATAATAATGCAGAATGTCTGCAAAATTTGCAGCTTCAGGGAAATTAGTTTCTATAATTTCAAGCAGGTTTTTATCGGCACAATATAGGTAAAAGCATCTTAGCAGGAAAGCAATTTCCACTGTGAATTCCTTCCATATATCTTCTGGAAATTTGACCTTGGTTATGATATCGGGTCGATTTTCAAATAAGCACTCCATTGCCTTCTCAGCCACGGATGATTCAGTCACATTTAATTGATTCAAAAATGCTATGAGATCACCTTCCATAAGATTAAGCCAATCATGAGATATAAGCCTAGAACATGCCTTTCGCACGCTTTCTTCCCTATCTTCGAGCCCCCATAGGATCAATTGATCAATAATCCTACTATCCACTTGTTCAAAGCAGTTCTTCCCCATCGCTCGTAAAATTCTACTGTAAATCAACCGACGATTAACCTGATTAACATCACGAGCTCTTTCCAGGATATAAGGTTGTGTAACGCGGTTATTAACAAGATTCAACATCGCCGCTCGTCGAGTCTCCGCAGAAGCATCGTTTTGAACCGCTTTCATCAAGATTTGAGTCGCACCTTCTGTATCCAATTCTCCCTCTTCACACTCTTCATCTTGAAATTTCGTTAAGCAGAACACAGTCTGAGTTCTAACGTTTGGTTCTTTATCGTAAACCCTCTTCCCCAATGACCACGTCAGCAAGTTGTAAAGCGATTCATCCAATTCACCGATATTGTCCATTATAACCGCCAGCAGTTGAACTACCCTGTATCGAACGTTTTTATCCTTGCTTTCTATCCCTCTAAGTATATGTCTAACAAATTGATCCACGAATCGAGAAACCACTTCTTCCTGCTGTATCTCCCCGCCAACACCACTTTCTCGAGCAATTTGAACTTCACGATCCAAAGACGCAACAAATGCCGCTATAAGCTTCACTAAACGATCTCCAATCACTTCAGTCTTCTTCAATGGCAAAATCTTGGTTACCAAAGTATTAAACCAATAGTTAAATGCAGATTCGTAACCTTGAGAAACTGCCTTTGATTGAATCTTTTTCAAAACCGCTACATGCTTTCGATGACCAGCATAAGCAGATTGAGCCTTTTGAAATACTTCAGCAATAGAATGAAAGATCTTTGTATTCACATCATCGTCTTCATTACCATTATCATTCATCATTCTTGAAAAAACACCGTTTCAACACCAAATAAAACAGATTCGCAACTCCAACGGAAGCTTAACCACCAATACACAACCACAACAACCACAACAACCACAAATAAAGCCTTTAACCACTTAAAGATACCTTATTATAAGCTTTAATCGTCATCTTGAATAGCCTTAGGCCTTGTTTACCGAGTATCATAATATACGAAAACCGAGTTACTCACTACTTGTGATCGTTATTGACGGATCGTTCTTGACGGATTTTCGAGTAACTCGAAATTTTATGATCGTTCTTGACGGATTGTGATCGTTATTGACGGCTCTGAGTAACTCACTTTTATCGTATGAAGTGACCGGGTGACTCAAATTTTGTTACCCGGATACTCACTTTTGGGAAATCGGGTATTTTCATCACTAGTGACGTCGATTTTATATGATTTACAGCGTATAGAGGATGAAAAATTTGAAATATTTCAAAGAATCAAGCTCATCGCATCGAAATTTGACAGATATTTTGATATAAAGCAGTTGAAGTTGGTGGTTAGATTGGTCAATGCTTGATCAGGGAGATATTATAGTGCATAGGTCACGATTTGTGGAATTTTCGCAGGGAAATATTACCGCATTAGCGTTTTCTCATCAATCCGATGTACAAAAGCTGACGCCATCGGATCTACGTTTGGCATTGGGGAGATCTGACGGGAGTATTGAGATTTGGAATCCGCGAGAAAATTGGTTCCAGGAGTTGGTTATTCAATCTGGGAAGGATAGATCTATTGAGGCGTTGTGTTGGAGAAATGTTCCTGGAGAAAGTTTAAGACTGTTTTCGATTGGTGGTTCTACGGTAGTTACCGAATGGGATTTAGCTAGTGGATTACCTCTTAAGAATTATGATTGTAATGCGGGAGTGATATGGTCGATGGCAATTAGTGAAAGTCAGGATAAGTTAGCAGTTGGATGCGATAATGGTACAGTGGTTCTTATTGACTTGTCAGGCGGTCCCGGGTGCCTGGATTATGATACTATTTTGACGAGACAAGAGGCTAGGATTCTTACATTGGCTTGGAATAAGGATAATTACGTTATTGGTGGATGTTCAGATGGTAGAATTAGAGTTTGGTCAGCGTTGAAAAATGCGAATGATAGAGGTAGAATTATCCATACGATGAAAGTGGATAAGTCTAAAAAGGAGTCTACCTTGGTTTGGTCGGTTTTGTATCTTCCGCAGTGCCACCAAATAGTGTCTGGTGACTCGACTGGTTCTGTCAAATTCTGGGACTGGGACCATGCTACATTAACGCAATCTTTCAAGACTCACATGGCAGACGTTTTAACCCTGACGCGGGACGTGGCTGGGAATAGCGTCTTCAGTGCTGGTGTCGACAGGAAGATTTTCCACTTCCAAAGGAACCATAATAATGGAGCACAGAAAGATACCAAATGGGTCAATACTTCAAATAGACTCATTCACGGGAATGATGTGAGAGCCATATGCTCGTATCAATCAAAAGGTGCTGATTTCCTCGTCTCGGGTGGTGTAGAGAAATGTTTGATTATAAATTCTCTATCTGCCTTCGCTGATGGCAAGTACCGTAAGATGCCGCTGTTAGCTTCCATTTCGAAGAATATGATTATCAATAGAGAGCAAAGGCTCGTCGTCTCGTGGTATGCATCTACCGTCAGGATATGGCATGTTGGTCAAAACTTTGACGACAACAATAACTACAAGTTGGTTTGCAAAATGGTTTTAAAGGACGAGCAAAATATCACTACATGTGCCATGTCTCCAGATGGTCAAGTCCTTGTTGTTGCAAGGCCTTCCTTAACGAAACTTTTCCATTTACAACCGCTAGAGACTAAACTAAAGGTGACGAAACTCGATAATAGCTTGCTTTTAAGAACAGGCTGTAGCCTGGTACAGTTTATTGATAATTCAAAGATCGTCGCCTGTTCCACTGATGGCGAATTATTCACAGTTGATTTGGAATCGGATCAAGATGATGAGATGACTTTAATCGAACTGCCGGATGTTCCACAGACCAAGAGTAGCGCCAAGATCTCATATATGAACAAAATCAATCACTTAGCTGTTGGTGGTGACCTAGTGATCGTAGGACGTACTTGCGGTGCTGTGGACATCGTAAATCATACTACGAATGAATCTAAACCGTTGGTTCGTCTGATGAACTTCATAACAGCTATTCTTCTGAATAAAGAGAGAGAAAGTATCATTTTGGTAACTGCAGAGAACAAGATTTACGAATTCAATTTAAAATCCGAAGAGCAGCAATCAGGCCTGCTCACTAACTGGTCCAAAAACAACACAGACAATTTACCTAATCAATTACAAAATTCAACCGACAAGATTCTTGGAATATCCTACACTGGAAATGATCCGAATATGATTTGGTTCTGGAGTTCATCTTGGATATCAAGAATCAACTTTTCCCAAGATTTGCCTCTCAGTAACAGGAGAAAGGCCAAAAAGCATAATCGTGATGGTTTAACGATAACCGATGACAGTAATTTTATGAATGATCTGGGAGATGTTGAAGACGAGAACAATTTGGAAGTAACAGAAGCTCTCGATTTCTTATCAAGTAATACCAGAAGGTTCAAGCCTGAGGGAGCTAGCAAGAGTAAAGATGAGAAGAGTTTTTTCTTTACTGATAAATATAGGCCCATCTATCATGCTGATCTTATAGCTGAAAAGGAACTTATGATTGTGGAAAAACCAAGTCATGCATTGGGACCACATCATAATGCAGTTGATCTACCGAAGTTGCTATTCTGAAGATATGGATGATTCTGGTGCATCATTAGAGGCAAAATATGAGAGCATAGTTGCATAAGTAAGTCATAAACAATCATTTCCTGTGTAATGTCCATGTAATTCTCCATCGGTTTGAATCTCTCGAACTAGCATACCTCCGAATGCATGCTATTGAGACTAATGCATCTTACCTAGAGATCGCGATCCTAGGCAGTCGTCCGAGCCCAGGAATGCGGTGGTGATAAGGTTCGTTCAGCAAGTTTGATGCAAACGAAGGTTGAGATGCATGAGATCGCATATATGAGCTCAAACCATTTGTCTATAACCGCATTGGCAACAGTAAATCGTTCATCCAAAAGTTCATTTACCTTCTCAGACACATCGAACGGCAAGTTTGATCGGATAGATAATAGGGTTGCAACAACATATATTCCTGCCAGCTCTGAAACGATTAAATTCTTAATGATTGACGGTGACTTCTGTCGGCTCCTTTTGCTTGAACGTTTATTATACGATGGAAGTCCCTCAAAGTTTGTACTGTTTTGCATCACATACATTGCTAAGACTCGAATCCTATTAGGCAGCATTGCAATTAGGAACGATATCGTCGTGGCAACAGTAGATAAAGAGCACACAAACAACGATATCGATAATATTAGCGAAATCTGTTTCGTAAGTGAATCGATTTCGTATTGATATTGGAAACGAAAGAGCAATAGATCCATGATGTTAGCAATTGAAATTGCAAGAGGATCCGTAGTCCATTCTGTATCTTTGCCGCTTGCAGTGAACAGATGCGGTATCGTCCTGGTAAAAACCGTAACACTCTTATGGATACAGTAGAACAGGAACACGACATGAGAGGCCTTCTTGATGAATTTCACATGCGAAGGAAGTCGAAGCCTTTCTTCAAGCTTTCCCATATCCATTCTTAACGAACCTATACTTTCTATGAGTTGCTGTTTGGTGACATCTGTAGGTTCTTCAGGATATTGTTCCATATTTCTCAAAGTTTCAATACTGCCTTGAATCTCTCTCTGATATAGCTCTATCTGCTCTTGCAAACTCTTATCTGATGTCCATAAAAGTGATGAAGTAAAATACTGGTTCTTCTGAGTGCTATATTTTGGAAAAAACCGTCGTTTGATTGTCCAAAATGTCGAGTACAACGCTGATGTGGACGCTACTCCAGCCAGATTGGCCATTATGGTAACCCCAGCGACTGACAACCTCGTTAACATGCTTTCCGCATGATAGAAAGGTCCCAACGCGATATAGTTAAGAATCATTATCAGTAAACCAACAATTCCGCACGATATAATAACCAATCTATCGAGATCAAACTTCTCCTCAAAGAACTTGTTCAACAACGACATAACGATGAACAGAGGTTGAACTAATATCAAAATCGCAGATAAACCCATAGAAACTAATGGCCATACCCATTTGGTGATAAAATCTGCCGTTTGCTGAACATCAGCAGTCTTAATCTGCCAAAGTGTTATCTCAATAGTAATAGTATAGATTACCATAGCTGTACTGAACAGTATCCTCATCGCTTGTAAAACCTTATGAGATGGAACCGAATATTCGCTGTAAAGCTTGGAAAGAAACGTACTATCATCAATCGCAAACTCTGGCAATACCACATCTTGCTTGCTAGACGATTCTGCTCCAATTTCAAATAAAGAACCAACTTTAAACCAAAGAACTGTAAAGGACCATCTGTAAATCGCAGTTGCACTACCAGTTAACAATAGTACCATGAAAAGCTCTTCCATATTCAATCTAGGTTACTCATGAGACCGTTAGAGCTCCTCTATGGGTGGTTTTCCTTCAAAAGTCTCAATAAGCTATCAAGTATTGAAGTCTTTAATAGCTTACAGTACCATCGCGATGTCTAAAACACCATATAACACAGGATAACCTGGGATTTCAAGCTAAATGGGTCCAGGAGCATTGCAGAATTCGATTCCCAAGTGACGATTTCAATAGTGGTTTGAAACCCTTTAAGAATGGCTTCAGAACGAACAGTATCGGAGATGCAAGAAGAGACAACTGAGAAGTTAAGCTGTCCCATATGTTTTCAAGGTTTTGATAAGCTTGGACGTTTGAATGATCATTTGGATAAAGACCATGGTTTTGGTGAGCCCGAGGATAAAGCTTTAGAGAGCAGGACGTCTAGGAAACAGCATAAGCGAGAACGAGGGCACAGGAGTCATTATAAAGCACTTGAAATTGGATTATCACGATGCAATGAGTGTCAGGAGCGATTTCGGAAGGTTGAAGAAGCCCAAAATTGCATGAAATGTGGTGAACTGTTTTGCAAGAAGCATTGCCAGAATATAATGAAATTGGACAGTCGAGGTCAATACAAGCCTACTAAGGGGAAATGGAGGATTTGTTGTTACAAATGCTATAGCGAGAGACCAGGATATAATGACTATGGAGCATTTAAAGACCTTACAAGTTGTTTCGAGAAGCTGAGGAATTTGAAAAGCGAGGATAAGCAGCTTCAGATACTTCATTTAGAGAATAGATTGGTGAGATTGATAGATGGAATAGCCCAGATTCTGCGATCTCATGAACAGAGTGTTTGGGGAAACTTTACAGTGAATAGCGAGATCGCAAAATTTGAACGAACCGTGACGTCGTGGCGACAAGATGAAGAGGTTTCGAACTGTTACGTCTGTGGTCAACGTTTTGGCATAATGCTCCGCAAACATCATTGTCGACTGTGTGGCAACGTCGTTTGCGATAATGAAATTACTAATTGTTCCAACAGGATTCCAATATCTAGTCTGGTGAATGCCGCTGATGATATCCCGTTCACAGAACCGAGAACTGATCTCACCAAGTGTACTGTATCGATACGAATTTGTTCCAAGTGCACCCACAGTCTTTACTTTGGCAGAAAATTCAACAAAGACCGAACACAACCACTGTCACCTCTGCTATCCCAATGCGAGAAGATCCAAAACGTGTCGAGATCGATACTAAACTTACTATCGCTTCTAACAGCGCAAATTGAACGACTACGAGCTACACATTTTCAACCAAATATCGATGAATCAACCAGACTCAGAGCAAAACTATTTCGAACCATCGCATCCTACACTCAATTGGCCAAATCCATAACGACATTACAGCCCAAAACCACTGCAGAACAAAAGATCCAACAATCAATTAAAATGGCTTCATCAATCTTTATCAATGAAAAACTCGTTCACATCAAATCTTTATCAATTCCTCTTCCCTCTGACGCCGACCACCCTCCTTTGCAACCCAACCAGGTCCCCAGACCATTCCAACTGGTCTACAACAACCTAACCATCAAAGAGGTAAAACAATTCCGAGAAGAATTAATGGTTCTCAAAGAACAAAGATTCCTGGTCGAATCCATGATACAAAACTGCAAGAAACAAAGAAATTTCGATGAAATAACCATCTTAAACTCCAATCTCCAAGAACTAGACTCCAGGATAACCACCATCCAAAAAGGACTAGGTGACCAGGGTTTTGTCTAACAAGTCCGAACTACATTTATTCCACAGATTTACGACAAGAGATGGACCCATCGATTTTGAACCGACCAAGTTGTCCTTCGGCTTGATTTTCAAGTTACTGATAGATTTTCAAGGCCAAGATATCAAACTTATAGTTTATACTAAGCATTTATATAGTTTAAGCTAGTGGTCTAGTAAGATTTTGTCCTACAAACTAGTGTAGAAACATACAACTTTGAGTAAAGATCGTTATTAAAAGACACAAGACGTTTAAGTCGTCAGTTATGGACGTATGTTTGATCTAGCTGCACTCGGTGACTCATTTATAGTTTGAAGTTTATAGATACTAACTATCAGGGACTATTTATTTAGGATGAAAGAAGAATCCAACTACATGAGCTGAATATAAGAGCTTGGAATGGTGAAGAAGTGATTTGTTTAAAGAATCGAAAGCTAGATTCAAGTATAAAGAGGAATACTGGATTTATCAAGAGACTTAAACAAGGTATTAATAAAGAATCCAAAAATGCATTGATTAAAGATTTGAATGAAGTTTCACTTGAGAAATATCTATCAGAGATCATCAATACTGCTGCAGAGGGTCTCTCTAATGTTTCTAATAAGAATGAGGATATTTTAGCGGCAATTGAAGTGATTAGTGTGATGCATCAGAGATTTAATACAAGATTTACACAGGAATTGTTTGGATTGTTTCTAAATAACTTTGCAATTCCAGCTGATGATACAATATCTGAGAAAGAGGAACGTTTTAAGGCGAATCGATTGAAATGTAACCTGCGAGTCTTTATTGAGTTATACTTGGTTGGAGTTTTTACCAGTGTGGACAATTTAAGCTCTAAAGATGTACTACCTGCCTTCTTACAGCGGAAAATGGCTAAGAAAGAGCCCATTATTTTACGTCTTATGAAGGAATCTCTCAATTATAAGTTTAAGCGTGGTTTATCGACCGGTATTGCGACATCCGTACTCAAGAGATTTCCATTTCTTTTCGATAATCAGGACATACGTTTGAACGTTTGCATAGCCGATGATAATCTGAAAGAGTCGTTACAAGCTTTGTTTAAGCTTTATGGAGACGCTGTCATTGCAAGAGCAATTGAATTAGACTCAAAGACTAAGAAATTGTTCAAAGAACATCAAAGCTGTCAATTCCGTACGGGCAAGCTAACAGATGAATACATTGAAGAATATAATCAATATCTGCCGATTTTTGAGACTTTTAAAACCACTTCCGAAATATTTGCCGATTTCTTTAACCTGAAGAGGCCGTCCTTTGACCAGAATATTAATGAACCAAAAGATGAACAAACGTCCCTTTCACCTGTTATAACAAATGCGGTTGCTTTGCCAGGTCAGAGACTATGGGAAAATGAAGAAACCAGGAAGTTTTACGAAGTTCTGATTGACCTTGGTGACTTATACAGAGCGTCACTTCAAAGTGAAATGGAGGCAAACGGAGAAGCAATCAACGATTTTTTCCAAAACTTGGAAAGAACAGAATCAAAGGAGGAAATAGACGCTTTAAGTGTGCAATATTGGTCTGGGAATCTTGATAATAAAGCGACGAAGAAACGTCTAATCAAATTCCTCATAGAAACGCAAGATTGGAGCAAAATAAGAATATTTACAAGGTTTCTTGCGACAAATGCCAAATATTTTCCTGATGTCATTGATGAATTTACCTCATACTTGGATAGTGGGTTCCGCAGCCAGCTTCATACAAATAGAATAAATGTGAAGAATATCATATTCTTTAGTGAGATGGTGAAATTTATGCTACTTCCGACTTACATGATATTCCATAAGATAAGAACGCTGATCATTAATTTGCAAGTTCCAAACAACATCGAGATCTTAACAGTCTTCTTTGAACATTTGGGTATATTCCTCATCAACAAACCTGAGTATAAACCACACATGGAGAAGATGGTAGAATTAATAAAAGAAAACAAGAAGGATAGACAAATAAATATGAATCTGAAGGGAGCATTGGATAATTTAATCAATTTAGTCTATCCACCTTCAATAAGATCGCTTAATGCAGAATCCAAAGCTCTATCACCAGAACAGAAATTCTACCGCATGCTGATCAGAAGAGAAATGGAGAATTTTGAGTACAGACATACAATAAAATTACTTCGAAAGGCAAGTTGGAAGGACCAAAGCGTTTACCACACTCTCTTTGAGTTGTTTACGAAACCAGAGGAGGTAAGTTACCAAAATATCCCATTCTTAGCTCGAGTCTTAAAGGACTTATATGGCTACCAGAGAAATTTCGTTTTAAAATGCATTGATGAGCTCTTAGAAAATATTGAACGAGGATTAGAGATAAATGATTACGCAAGGAACATGCATAGAATCGCACAGGTGAAATATCTTGCGGATCTATACAATATCGAGCTTATCAAGCCGCAGGTTTTAATTGATACCCTTTACAACATCATAAACTTCGGATTCAAGGCCCAAGATGCTCAATTATTTTCTGCCAATTCGATCGATCCGTCTGACAACTATTTCAAGATTCAATTGATAACGACAGTCCTTTTGAATGTAACTAAAAGAGTGCGTATATTCAAGGAGCGTATCACGGTCTTCCTGATGTTTCTCGATTACTATGTGCTGGCGAAAGTACAGCCGCTACCAAGAACTGTCAAATTCAGTGTCGAAGCGACTTTCGATAAGTATGCGGCCGAGAGTGGAATACGAAGAAGTGATACTGCGCAAGAAAGTTTTATGCGTCTCACGCAATTTTTAAAGGTTAATGTTAAGGTTCAAACAAATGGGTCCACTTTTGCCGATAGCGCTGTTAATTTATCCGACATGGAAGAAGAGATGGCCAATGATGATTACGGCGTAGATGACGCCGAGAAAGATTATCCCGAGAGTGTCATGTCAGCTACTGAAGAGTACGAGGATAATGCCGAGCACAATGAGGATATGGTTGATGATTACGAGATGGATGACGATGAAAGCCTCGAACAAAGTGACAGCGAATATGGAGACGAGTCATTTGACAATATTGGGAGCGATTATGATGATATTTATCGAGATGTTGATGCAGATCGTGATATTGAAAAGCGGAGGATGTATGAAGAATTTCAGAAGAGGTTGAAGGACGACGAAGAACGCAGGATTGAGGCAGAGATGGAGAAGCAGTTCCAGCAAATTTTGTTGGAATCTGCTGATTCCAGGAAGAACGAAAGAACAACAGGCGGTAAGATACCTTCCATATCCTCCACTGGGGAAACGAGTAAGCTGAGGTTACTTCGTCCAGAATCTCAGGGTAGTGGTGACCGTCGGCAGCCGCAGAAGGTTGCCTTCACGTTTTTAAGTAAATCAGGCAAGAAGACGCAGTCGAGAGTGCTGGGGCTGCCATCAAACGTTGAATTTGTTTCAGGAGTTCTCGAAGAGGAGGAAAGATTGAAAAACGAACGAGAGAAGATCAAGGAAATCGTCCTACAAAGGACATTTGATCAGTGATTAACCTTTGTTCTATCTAATTATGCGTTTAGGTAACTTCTAATCTACTCTCACCATGACAACCGTAATATCGTCCTCTTTACCACCGCGGTAATCCTTGCTGGTCAACTTTGAGATCTCCTGGGCAAAGACGCTAGGATAATTTGGGTCCTTACTCAATTTCGCCACCTTGTTGACGAAATCCTGTGATACAGCTAGCAAATCGGTGCTTATCTTCTGTTCGTTATCACGCAGAAACAACTGTATATCTTCGTAGGAGATATTGTCTGTGACGCCGTCGGTTGCCAGCAGCACAACGTCGCCCTTCGTCAACTGGAACTTGTACTCATCTGCGTCCGAGGGACTGTTTTGGATGTAAGAACCGCCATTTTTGCGTGCCTCTTTGACCATCGGCTCCGGTATGATGGCCAGCTGATAAGGCGCATTGAACCCGACGGTTTGAAACTTGGTCTTGAACACCAATTTTGCGTCTCTGAACACGCCGCACCACGAGTCGCCCAGGTTCGCGACCTCCAAGATCCCGTCCCGCCTGAAATGTGCTGCAATCGCCGTCGTTCCTCCGACTTTCACGATCTGCTCGTCCCGCACTCTCCTATAGCCCATTTCAATCAGCTGTTTCGGCCGTACGCCCGCCAGCGAGCTGAAGTCGCTCATCGCCAAGCACAACTCTCGCGAGATAGCGCTCGAATCGTATCCATGCTCTGCCCAACCCCCAACGCCGTCTGCGACACCCGCGTACGCATCCCCAGCCGCGCCTGCGGCGACGAAATAGCTATCCTCGCCCGTTGCAGACGCCACCGCCGCCTTCAACACGCTCTCGTCGCGATCCTTGGGCTGGTACGCCACGGCCATCTTATAGCTGAAACTTGTCGGGCTGACGCTCGCTCCATCACCACTGTAATGACGACCTCCGCTTCCCGAGAAGAAACAACGCTTAGAGACCTTAAACAAGTGGTTCGAAACGCCTCGTGTACCTGTTTGTATTAGTACATATCCCATCATTGCCACGACCACCACAACAAACGCAAACATACTGTTCCAAAACGCTGTGGAGGCTCCACGGCCTACACTACCTCTCAACCCAACTGAAACGAACATCACAACCGCTAATCTACCCTCTTGAACCGCTTTAACTATTCTAGCTCATCTCTTTATTCTTGTAATCTTGATCTGTCCGTCCAAAGTGATGCTCCACTGATCCCGTCCCAAGTGATGTTCGTATAGAATGCCAGTAATTTGATTTCGTACTTTGTGATATAGGATTCGTCTTATCATGTTCCACGGATACCATTATAGCCGCTGATCTTTAGTCATATGAGTTCATATTATCATCTAACAAATAGCATATTTGGTTCCACATGAAATCATTCCAATCCACTATCCCCTTGCTAATAGAAACGTATTCAAACCGGTCTATCCATCTAATGGTCTTCTAAGACATTCTCAAAGATTTCAGGTGTACCCGCTGGACAGATCTGCCTATCGCATGAGTAACCGGGTAACAGCTACATAACATCATAATTGACGAACTCTAATCTAACATTCAATATCCCCCATTATACTGCGAGCACTCGTCGTAGAGAATGCGAGTTGCGGGTAACGTCTTGAGTAGACCACTGTATGAGAAGCACTTTCCAGTATGCTCGATTCTCTTGAATGCATTTCAACCGAATACTGAGTATTTTCTCGTACTGGGTCCGAATGCGAATACACTGACGTACAGAGTGATGAATACGAACGTGAATACATCGCTACGCGTGACGACTTCATCACTTCCATTATACCAGGTCTAATCACTTAATAGCATAGCTTAAGTGGATCGATCGGTTTCAATGTATGTTCTCAGAACTGCATTCCAATTCACTCAGACAGTGATTCTAGTGAGGAATGATGCCCTTGGCTAACTCATCAGCGGCTAAATATGTAGCGCGTACAAAGTGATAATATTCCGAAATTAAAAGAATACTAGTATTCGAGGCCCATTTTCGTGTATTCGTACCCAGTGCTGTTGACACGAACATTTAGCTAAACCTGACAAAGTAGGTCTTAAGTAGACCTGACAAGATAGGTCTTTAAGTAGACCTTAAAGTAGATCTTACAGTAGACTTTACAATTCATGGTACATAATCTGTAGCTCAATCATAAACGAGTAACCCGATCAACTTGAGTACTCATTAATATCGGGTTATTCGTATATTATGATACCGTACAAGCCTTCTGATTGGCTATCAAGCAAGTTTGGTAATGAACAGAGGTAAGTAAAGTGAAAGATCTGTAGTTTAACACATTGTAGTGGAAGTAGAGTGATTAGTAGGGGTAACGATGTCAACTGTGAACGTTTTCAGGTATTCTGCTCTAGCAGCCGGTTTGGTTTTTGGGCTAAAGAACGATTTGTCATTAAAGAGTGCAGCATCAAAGAAGGAAGAGCAAAGGGCTTATGAGGCAAAGTTGAAGCTTGTAGAAGAAGCCAAGGCAGAGTTTGCTAAGGGAAAGCAAGCGACAAGCGGAGCAGAGACTGTAAATTCGACTTTTAATTTGGAAGATCCAAATGTGGATTTTGCAGCGGTTATACTGCAAGCTGTAGACTCAATTAAGAGCTGATAACTTATATATTCTGCAAATAGGACCAATACTTTGTTTTTATGTACAGGTTTTTTTGGTGGAGGAGCTATGAGCGGGTCCTGGTGAATATTCTTCCTGGGGGAAGGCCGTGTGAAGCTCTGAGGTGTGGAACGTTGGAGTCCCACTCGCTTCGCCAGACGTGCGCACCCACGGGCAGTAGTGAGTGATCGCGTGCAAATTGTCTGATGTCGAAATTGTCTCTGTTCAGCACCCAGCGCTGCGGTTGCAGCGCTGACGGCTGACGGAACAGCCAGACGGCGAACCGCTGCGTGCCGGCGTTCTTCTCGGGAACCGGTGGCAGGTACGTCGAGATCACGTTCGTCGCATCGCATTTGCGTGCGTCGACAACGTTGTCGTTGTAGCTCACCTGCACGTTCACTAGCCCGTAGTTCAGCGTGGTACGGAACGAGTCGTTCTCAAGGTCGGGTTCGTCCGGATTCACGACCAGAATCGTGTAGTATTGGTTCTTCGGATCGAGCAGCTCATACTCCTGAATCTTGATCGCGGGTGGGAGGCTTGTTGTGTTCGAAGAGAGCAGCTCGCCGGGTTCTATCCACTTGTTCACACCGGTGGAGAAGGGGAATTTGAGACTGACCTCGGCTCGAGGCACCAGTGTGGGGAGCGTGTCCGGGATGATCGCGAGACTCTCTAGTCTCTGCATCAACAACATTTGTGCACCCTCTTCCCAGTGCTTTTTGCCCAGATACCTGTAGACTGGCTGTTCATAGTCTATCACATCGGGATCGTTATCCACTTTGTCGTTATATTGAAAATTGTACTGCACCTCAGGGTTATCCAGCTCTGCCTTCACAAGCAATCGTTCTGTCTCTTTGGGATCCTCTGCTTTCGACACTTGACCATCCACTTGATTAGCCCTGGATTTTAAAAAATCGTAACAAATTTGGAAAGTCTCATCAATCTTCTCGGGGGAATTGTACTTGAGACGATTGAACCGTCTCTTCAAAGACGGAGGCCCACCGGGAGACGTTCCTTCTAATATGCATTTCCTGACCGATTCGGATCTTATGCGCAAACTCCTCGAGTTTTCAGCCAAAGAAGACCAAACTTTCGCCTGTCCAACCGTTCTCCACGTGTGAATACACCTAGTAAGCATATCAAGACCAGAAACGACCGCTAAAGCTAGCTATCAATCAAAATATCCATCAATAAATCCATCTAAATCTCGATTTTTCACCTTGTATAGGAAATTTTCAACTCTAGACGCGACACAGCCGGGTAACACCTGGCGCGCCAGTAAATATTGAAACGACAGTAATTAATATTCGTTACTTCAAGAGTGCTACTTTCCTAGAAATTATTGCACTGGCCTGCCATGAGCTGAAACACTTTGCTGTCCAAGTAGCAAAATTCTACGATTTTTTTTTGGAAGAAATGGGAAAAACTGGGGAAAAACAAGACATGGTAAGTTTGCGTCCCTAATTTAGCTGCACCATGCAATTCACTCGAATGCTGCACCTAGTGACTGCCTGCTTAGGCAGTTTCTGAGCTTTTTTGCTTGTATTAAGACAAGTGTCAGCGTCACAAATTTCTGTCGTAGCGTATGATTACGACGATATTATGTATAACCTTATAGTTGGTTAGCCTGAATAAAGATCTTTAAATCCACTTGGAAGCCAGAGATTGATGGCTTCCAGTGCATTGAGGGTAGTTGCTGATGAAGAATTATGATTTACGTCGGAAAATGGCTTTAAAGCAGCTGGAACGGGCGAAAATAGCCTTTGCTGACGAGGAAGAAAGAGATATTGTTCAGGAATTGCCTTCGAGGGCTAGAGATAGCTTAGAGGTTCAGGAAACGTCTTTAAATGGGAGAAATGGTCGAGCAGAAGGTTTCCTTGGCTGGGAAGAATTTTTTGAAAATAATGAACGATATACATTGAGCGAGAGGAATTTCGAGTTTAATACCTACTTTACTTTACCGAAATCCTGCCAGGATGCTTCCATTCCGGTATTTATATTCCATCATGGAGCAGGTTCTTCAGGGCTGACATTTGCCAATTTATCCAAGCAGCTGGTGGAGAAACTGGAGGGCAAATGTGCAGTGTTTTCTTTCGATGCTCGTGGTCATGGCCGTACTAGACCAATTGATCTAAGCAAGGAAGTTACGTATGACCTGGAGGCATTCATCTATGATTTTGTAACCCTGGTGAATTTGTTCTACGAAAGGCATCTCAAGAAGCTGGTGGTCCAGAAACTGTCCATTATATTTGTTGGCCATTCGCTTGGGGCCAGTATATGCACTTTTGCCTACGCTCATCGGACGGCTGAGATCAGAGAACGTTCCTTAGGTGTCTGCATGCTCGACATCGTTGAGGAAGCCGCTATACAAGCATTGCAGAAGGTGCATAGCTTTCTGATATCCACGCCCAATGTTTTCAACAACTACAATGAAGCTGTCGACTGGCATGTTCAACATGGCTTATCAAGATGCAGAGAAAGTGCTCAGGTAGCGATTCCTGCATTGTTCACTGCGACCAAAACTCAGAAAGTTGTACGAATCACTAACTTGAACGATTTCCGTCCATATTGGCATACATGGTTCAAAAACTTGTCCCACAGCTTCGTAGCGCTTCCTACCAATAAACTGCTTCTGCTCGCTGGGAATGACAACCTTGATAAAGAGCTCATTATAGGTCAGATGCAAGGGAAATACCAACTGGTAGTCTTTCAGGATTCTGGCCATTTTATTCAAGAAGACGTGCCTCGAAAGACCGCAATCACATTAATTGACTTTTGGAAGAGGAATGATTCGAAATCTACAGTAATTAAAACTAACTGGGGTGAGAACTAGCTGATAGATTCATTATTGGTGCTAAAAAGTTATTGCGTTTACGTTTCGTCGATATTTAAAAAGTTTACTTGCTATGAAATTAATCGATAGACATCACATCCAAGGGACCTGAATGTTTGCCCTCGCATTGAGCAACGACCATGTCGATCTTCTTCGATGCCCAGGCAAATCTGGGATCAATCAAGAATGGTCTCAGATCAAATCTATTGTCATCAGGCGAGTATTGCTCGGCATGATAACTGGGTGTCAGGACTGTTTGCTTGTGTCTGTTAATAGCGTAAAAGAAGAAGAATCTTTTAACCTTCTCAGCGACTTGAGCTGCAGTTAACTTAGGCGACCATTCGTGTAGTAGCTTCAAAAACATTGAATAAGGCCCGCATTTCTCGACCTTACGCAAGTAGCCAAATATACTCAATTCTTCATATGTCATTCCCATGTCTATCTCGTCCGATTGAACATAATCCTTGGTTATTGGCTCTAGTTCCGCAGTTGGAGTAGCGGATAGGAAGCTCTTCAGTATAGGCATATCGAATTCCACCGACGCGTATGCGATGAATTTCTTCAAGTCAGTTTTGGAGATACCACCGATAGGGTTCAAATCTGCCGATGAACAGTCATACTTTGTCAAATATCCTCTCAAACATTCATCCACATTAGCACTACCTAAGACAAGGAGCCCTCCAGTGTTTGGAATGCCTCTCACCCATGGCAAAAGCTGCGCAAACAAATATGAAAGAACCATTCTCACACGAGCCTGTATATTTTGTAATGCTAAGTTTTCTGTTTGAGAACCACCAAATATTTTGAACACCGGTCTCTTGCCAGTTGCTACCTCAAATAGAGTTACAATGCTCGAGACAACGTTGTCCATCTTAAGGTTCACATGGTAAGCTCCAATCTCTTTGGCTAGCTCGGCGCTTCGATCTTGTGTTTCTTTCGACGAGTTTTCAGTACCCATGTAGCATGTGTGGAATATCTTGCCAGCTAGCTCTTTAGCATCTTTAGGCAACCATTCAGGGTCTGAACTACGCCCTATTTTACGAACATCCCGAATCACCTGTTGGTTTCCTTCTTTTATTTCTTTGAGCACCAACCGAGTCATCGAATGAACGATTACCGCTGTAGCACAGGAGTCAATTCCACCGGATAAAGGCAAGAAGTATCCAGAGCCATTGCAACGCCTTAAATAATCCCACAACCAGCAAGCAGGCCCTAGAGCTATCTCTTCCTCAGGCAAGTGGTAAAACACTTCGCGTGCCCGTGATGCGATGATGCTTTGATCAAATCTCATAGGCGTAGGAGCTAGCAAAACTGGTACATGAATTCTCTTGTATCTCATTTCTGATGAGGAAGATTGCAATCCTCGAGACATAACTGAGCCACGATAGCTTCTTACTTCTTCCAAATCTACGGTTGCTGTAACGACCTCAACATCCTTCAAACAAAACTGAGAACCCTGAGCAACAACTTTACCGTTTACCGCAATCAGGGCACAACCATCGTAGTACAATCTGTCACCGTCGCAACCACGTTGGTTAGCGTATAGATAAACACCGCCACAACGGCTTGTAGAATTGATAATAAGGTTCAATCTTTTGTTCAGTTTGCGAAGCTCATGGTGCGAGCCTGAAGAATTTGTAATAATCTCCACACCATCCAAAGACATATTGATGCTTGGAGATTGTGGAGTGAATAGTTCCTCACAGGTTTCAGCGCCAATACAGGTATCTAAGGTACTAATCACTGCATCACCAAATGGCACAGTTTTTTGACCAGTAATCTCTTGAAGCAATGGAGGTAAGATAAAGTCCTCGACTACGCATGCTCTCGTCCATGGAGTAAAGAATCTCATCTCACGGTAATTACCGTCGTTTGCCAACCACATCTTGGGTCTAATGAACATAATTTGACCATCAAGGGAGAGCAAACGACAATTGTAACGTACATTCTTATGCACCACAGGCATACCAATGTCCAACAGTATACCATGTGTCTCAGGTCTTCTTATAATCTGAGCATACATCTCCCATGACTGCAGACTCACATCACTCTCCAGAAAATGGTCTAAGCAGCCATAACCTGTAATCTCTAATTCAGGTCCAACACGCAATCTGGCACCTCTTTCTTTCGCAATTCTAATGGACTCCAAGATACGATCTCTATTACCTTCAAAATCCAGTGCCCATTGGTTCAGATTACAGGTGGCTAAAGTAATCAATTGTGACATCCTTGAATGTGAGTATGGATCTAGGATATTCTCTCGATTCAAAGGTTTGTTTGTAACTTGTCTTTGTCTCTCGGTTATCATCAACAGAGGTACTGTCTATAAGCGAGTATCGAAGCTCTTAGAGATCAACCTTGAAAGGAAAGGCATGTCACTAGCAGCTAATTGCAGATATAATCATCAGATCTTTCATTCTCAAGCTGTATCTCAGTCATCTGTAGGCTATCAGCTCGTAAATCCTTGAGAGGCCTCTGGCGAATTGCAATTCAACGGAACTGACTTGACTAGGTATCCGCCTCGTGCGATTGCCTGGCGACTCTGATGATCTTCACGTCTTGGATTAAGCAGCTTATTTTCAGGCTTGGCCAGCTTATTTGCAGGTCTTGGAGACCTTGGCCAGCTTATAGCTACTTCAAGCCCAGTAAGACACAGTAACGAGTCGACGGCAGAGATAAGAGTTCTAAGAGCATTGAAGCGTCCCACAGTTTTGATTGATTTCCATCGTTCAATGCCTTGTCTTATACCACTGTAGTGATGTCGCGATACCAGCCAGTATGGTCTTCATTCGATCGATAATATCATCGTTAGTTCCTAATGCCATCTGAGAACGCTCAGTTACATCTCATGCTTCATTCTGGGTTCAACTCTCACTACCTGCTAGGACTATAAGTATCTTGTTTCGGAGCAAGTTGGCGCCTAGGTATCGCTGTAAAACTTTGATGAGCCATTGAACACTCAATCTCCTGTCAACTGCAAGTAAGTGCATCTTCTTGTGTTGGCTTAATTCAATGTCTTGTCTACTTCAATAACTTATCACCAAATAGCCGCCGAGCTCACGAAGGTTCTTACTGAGTAATCAAATTCTAAGTCGTCAGATGTACTAAGGGCTGAATAGCACTGCAACAGCCGTCATTTCATAGTACATGCGAGCTTGAAGATCGTTGATAATACATATCTATAGGCTGTATCGATAAGCTTGGGTAGTCTAACCACCGTAAACTCCACGGAAAACTCTTCTGGTCTCCTCCATGCAATAGTTTTCCGCCAGAGCCAGCTGAAGTAAGATTCTGCTCTTCTCTGGGTTCAAGTATCCAGAAGCGATGATATTGGATTTACCCTTCAGAGGTCTTGGCAAGTTAGCTGTTGGAACCATACCATCCATGGATCGTTTCGAGTATATGACAGGTTTATCCAAGCTTAACAGTTTTTGATTGACTTCGTTGGGCAAGGAACCTGCACCCATCGTTGCGATAACGATACCATCGTAGTGATCGACCACCAGATCGATTAGATCCGACGACATCGCCTGGTGACCGTAGAGGATGCAAACTGAAGGAAATTTGAGTGTCGTTGCTCCCGGAGCTAGCTTGAGCTTGAATTTATGACATCCTTGTGGTTTCACAGGTGGATAGTAATAGTGAACTTCGTTGTTCACGAAATTCCCCAGATAGCCCTGTCTAACGTTAAAGGAATCCAACGAATTAGCGTTTGTCTTGGTAATATAGTAACCGGCTGAAATCTGATCATTTAGAGAAACTAGAACACCACGACCTCTTGATTTGGGATTTGCAGCAATTAATATCGCTTGGTATAAGTTCATAGGACCATCAGCGGAAACGCTGGTGGAAGGTCTCATCGATCCAACGAAAACAATGGGTAATTCGCCAGTATCAACGCTGCTTTCAATGAAAAATGCAGTCTCCGAGAGTGTATCAGTACCGTGAGTGATTACGATACCATCAAACGTCTGTAAAGACTCAGTGACACCTTTGTAAATTTTAAACAGTAAATCTTCGTTCAAATCCTTGGAATCAACATTGCATAATTGTTCATATTCAAGCTCACAAATACTGGAAATATCTGGTATACAATCCAGTAATTCTTCAATTGTTAAATCAACATGGTATCCCGCAGTTTGAGAAGAATCAGTTCCTTTCGAGGCAATCGTACCACCGGTTCCAAGGATTTTAATCCTAGGAAGCGATCTGTGCTGATATATAGGTGTACCACATTCAGGTCTTTCAATTTCAGTTGATCCACTTTCTATAGTAAATTTACTATGTCCAACATCGTCACAAATCGTTGTTATTTCCAAGGAATCGTTTACCATCTCAGGACTAAAGCTTGATGAATCTAAGAGATCTTAAAGAGGCCTAGATACCTTCTTTTATCGATTTTATCTATCTCATCGATCTGGCTCATCGCTTAAAGATTGAAAAATTTCAAGACCTTGTATAACTAGACAACTTACGTTATAGATACTATTATACAGTATTTGCAAGTAGTTAAACCAGACCTTGTTATGGTGGTCACCATAATGCGGTTATCCCGGACCAATCTTGACGTTTTCTTCTTTCCCAGTAACCATTTGGTCCTTGAATAAGTTTCCAAGTGTTATTCTTGCTCTTTTCGAAAAACTTGGGTTTAACGTCTGAACCTTTGGAACGTCTATCACGTTGAGCTTGTTCCAATTTCAGTTTTAAAGTTTCTGCCATTTGTATATTCCCATCTTCGTAAGCTTTAATATCAGGTCGGAGCCTAGAGTCAGTTGGAGGTAGTTTATCACGCTCAATTTCAGTTATTTCATTAAGATTAGCAGTGAATACTGTGAAACCGTATTTCTTCCTGCTATCAGTTACCAATTTACCAGCTTGCCATATGACAGTAGAAGTAGTGTCATCGATTATGGATTCAGTCCATTTGCCGTGTAAGGTTTTCTTGGCACCATCGATTGGATCTATCGTCAGGGTCAGGTTTTCTGATCTGCCTCCAAATATACCGGCACTTTGAAATGCAATGGTTGACGAGCCGCAGCTTGAAGAGTTGACTTCGAATTCGTTGATTGGTTCCACGTATCTTTCACCGGCTATAAGATTTTTAAGCATTGTGGTTGGCTGCACCCATTCGAAGGAGTCCTTTTGGTTCTTAAATTTCAGACGTACAGTACCATCATTGTTCAACTCGACTGATTTACCCCAGAATCGCTGCAATGGAGACACTGTATAACTGCATTCCCATTGCGGATGGTCAGCGTGAAATGCAAAGACTGGGGGTCTATGTGACACCTTTTCGGCAATTAGTCTAAAGCCCATGTCTTCTCGAACAAGTTCATACGTCTCTCCCAGGAGAGGGTTAAACGGTTTTCTCAAAGCCCTAGTCTTATCTCTGTGAATGGAAAGGCAAGAGATTGCAAAGGCTGACACATAGGTTAGAATTTGCGCCCTGGAAGTGCTCTCAATAGCTTTGGTCAACAGATCTGAGTACTCAAATGTTTCTGATATCAGTTGCAAAATAGAAATTGGCTCGTTAGATGTCACTGGCATGGCCACAGAACTTAAATCCTTGCCGACATTTTTCCGAAGGAAAGATAATAAGCTTGGCGGTGAAGCAACAGCTGCTCGAACATCATTTCGACGTTTAACTGTTTTTCCCCATGGAAGTGGATAGATATCATTCGTGGAAGAATCACAGGTCATTTCTTCTGATATACTCTCATACTCCACCGTTTTGTTCAAAGTAGGCTCTTCCAATCTCTCGTCATTATCCAATAATATAACTCCTTGGTTAATTTCATCCTCTGCATCAAAGAACTCTTCATCACTAAATGCAGAGATCGATGATATTCTCTTTTCCACAATTGGGTTCGAGACATCGTTGAACAAAGTTCTGCTTTGATGAATGAATTGTGCCAAAAACGTTTCCAGCTCGGATAGTTTGCTATACAGCTGATGTTCAGCTGTCTCGTTGTCTGGCGAGATCGTAGGAGAATGGGCTAATTCGTGCGAGTCATCATGAGCCAGATTGAGGTCGGCAGATGAAGACGATACGTTAGGATATCGTCTTTGGTTGTCATACGTCTCATTGGGTACATAGTTCAGCGACTCTTTTTTGCACAATTCTAGTCTTTGCCGGATGAGCTTGAGGCTAGTTATTAGTTTGTTATAGCTGAATCGCGGCAATGAGGCAGTAAATTCGCTAGGAGTTATTTCCACCAATGGTATGTTTACATTCGTTGCATCGTCCTTGCCAGCATCTAAAGATTGGAGCGCTTCGTTGGGTTTATCTGAATCATCCTTCTTCTTTCTGTTTCGGTTCGCCTCTGCTTTATCCATCTTTAACCTATCGAAACACGACTGTAGAGCCTCAACCCAATGGGTCCAGGAACCAGTATCTTTGGCTTTCAATACCCACAATTCCATACCCGAATCGATAATTATTAGTCTATCCTTTTTATTAGCGCTTACAGTAGCTAGGTTTATCACAATCTCTCCTCGACACGTCTGATTATGCTCATTCATGTAGTAGGATAGGGTACTGTACTTGAAGTCAAGCGAAAAGAACCTCTTCTTAAACCCTTGCAACTTCTTTCTTCTCTTCTTGAATAAATAGCCCTGCAGATATCTTCCGCGACCAACACTGAGAAGATCGTCGTTCAAGTACGATTTCAAAGGTCTAGCCTTCGGGGTTGTAGCAGGTGACAAAGGATACTGAATCAAAGCCTTTGATTCATTGTCACGCACCGCTTTAGCGTTAAACAGGATCTTCTTCTTTGCATTTTTCGCTGAAGTGTTATCCAGTATAAAAGCGTAGTAATAATCGTCATCCTTCACTTCCAACAGTCCCTGTTGCATTTCACTTCCAGCAATATGACCAATCCATTGCACCATCGTAAACCCAGACGCAGTCAACTTTTCACGCAGCGGAATCTCCCGCGATTGCTGTTGTATGTCACTAAGTGATAAAGATCCATGTATTTTACGCGAATCATATGAACCTGACGCAGAATTCACACTCGTACTGCTAGAATTCGTACTCTCATCAACACTAGTAGCGCTGTTTCTATGCAGAAATGATTTCGTTGTATAACTCAATAAAGCTCTCGTATCTGGAGCTATATGAACCGCAGACTCATGGTTCCCATCAACACTACTCTTGGGCTTCTTATAAATCCCCAATTCAATAGATTTCTTTAAAGGTCTCACTTGATAACTAATCACATCACCTTTACAACATTCGACCCATCTGACCACAAAGGATCGGCTTTGGATATCAATGGTCTCCATTCAAGCCTACCGACCGCTATTAAACACTTCTTCCCGCTTACTTTCGCTCTTCTTCAACTGTTTTGAATCTTTAAACCTTTTATTCAACATACACGTTACTACCTAAGCGAGTATACAACACTAAGCCGCGATACTACGGCAAGATCCCAAGATAATCACAGACTCTACACTTCGCCATGCCAACTACAATGGCTTCCAATACGCTATTTCAAGATTAACTTGCCCAGCAAGACGATTTTGTTCAGATCGAAAACACGTCGTGGTTTCAAGCCTAATGGTAACCAAAAAAGCCCCAGCTTGCTGCATATGACAGCAAATACGGTTAAGAGCCACTACAGATTCAATTGAGTCTACAGGACGCCTACTGCTGGCTATTCAGGCAGTGCTTTACATCAGGCTATTAATACTATGAATAAGCCTGTGGTGCCGGGTAACACCCTTGTTAGCCCAAGCTTAGCAGTACTCAAAGCCACTACAACTTCAAGCTGCTGGTTGATCACCAGCTGGTTGATTGCCAGCGGGATGCTCTAATAGCGATGGAGAATCCCTATGAGCAGGTTCAGTTGAATATCCTGTCGCGGATCGTGGGAAACATCGATCGGCTGAACCAGAGCGTGACAACGCTCAATCAAGAGCTCGAAAATATCAATCGCAGGAATAAGAATCTTGAAATAATGGGTCAAATGTGTGAAAACTATCAAAACAGCATGCAATTCAATCTGCAAGCAACGGGAAATAGGAAACCTCCGTTGTAGCAATGGTTACGTATTTATTTTATCTAAACACGATTCTAATTTACATAATGAAGCTGGTACGACCGACTATTGTGATGGCAAAAGGTTGAATCTTTTCTTTAAAGTGACTCTTTGTCTCGAGTACTTGTCATCGGGTGAAAATCTAGCTGGATGAGCAGATTTGGTTATTTCACCATCATCGGTGGTTTTCTTTAAAGTGTAAATTCTTTTCCCATCGGGACCCAAAGTGTACATTAAATGCATGCTCGAATAGAGATCAATAGAAGCCTTGATTGATTCGTGACGGGTCCAAGTTGGCTCAAGATCTAGCGATGAGTTGAACAATTTTTCAAACTTGGCATATTTAGGTTCTTCGTCAGAAGTGATGTCCAGAGTGAGTAGTCGGGTAACCGGGTTACTCAGTTCCGGGTAATGAGTTGCTCAATTCGTCAAGAACGATCTCAAATTTCGGGTTACTCATTTCGTATATGATGATACTGGATGGGCAAGGCCAGCTATAATAGACGTTTGACTGGTAAAGGTGCAGATAGTTGATGAGAATACCGGTATTGGATGGTTTTGGTGTGGTCAGGAAGCGTTGATGAATGATCCCTTTGCCGATTTACTTAGTTCGTTCAAGAAAGGCGATGTTTCTGTCAAGAAAGATGCGAAAGTAGTGTCATCAAGTTCGGTACCGCAATGTGGTAAGCTGGGAGACAATGGAATGAGCTCGCATAGTCCTGAGATTCATGATGATTTTGGTGAGCTTTTTGGATCGAGTGTGGGACCGATTGCCGGGACAGAACATCAGCAAGTAGCGGAAGATGAGTTCGATGCGGCTTTCAAGGCCTTTGATGGAGACATTGGGGATGAGCAACCGGAGAATGAACCTGAGGTCGTTGTAGATGAAGTGAAGGACATGGAGGTGGCAAAATTGATGTCTTTGGACCTGTCAATCGAACAGGCAACGTCGTACTACGAGCGAGGGATCCTGTACGAGGAATTGGCGAGGAAACGGGGAGGTAGAGAGGCTACCAGAGCGGAAAGAACCGGTGTAACGTCACCAGTGCGGCGGGAAGAGCCTATTGGGTTCTTTGGAGTGGCTGCGGGACTGCTGGAAAAGGGTAGACAGCTGGTGGACCAATTTACCGTATACCCGCAGGAGCAAGATAGACTATCGGATAGGCTGCGCCAGTACGGCGGGCATGTTGAGCCAAACGAATGGCCTCAGGAAGCTTCATCTGCACAACTTGAAGTGACCAGCGAGGAGCTTCCAACGAAGCTTACGCAGTCGCTCCATTTGGAGAATGATACACGGGCCTTGTCAGAGAAATCTTCAACTCCACCGCCTCCACTTGAATCAACATTACTCGACTTCGATAGTGACGAAACTGTCTCCCATGATGTCAGAGATTTGGATATCCCAGTAGCGATATCACATTTAGAGTTATCGGGTTACAACGAATTTAAAGATCGGGCAACGAACTTCTTCAAAGCTGGTGACTATATAAGAGCATGTGAGGAGTATGAGAAGTCTCTAAACTCACTTCCGAAAGACCATGCGCTCCGAATAGTGGCACATTCTAATTTGGTGGCTTCTTTACTCAAGATAGGGGAATACAAGAGATGCATATCAGATACCGAAACTGCCCTGAATCTTTTCCCAGAGTATTCCGAAAAGTGGACCCAATGTATCCCCAATGCAGAACCGCCCAGGACATTCAAGGATATGTGGTCAAGAATAGTTAGTAGACGTGCAGAAGCTTTTGAGCATGCAGAAAACTATCAAGAGGCATTGAAATCATACCAACTGCTGATTGAGAGAGGTTGCTCCAATGACAAGATTATGGAAGGTAAGAGGAGATGTCAAAAAGTGCTTAATCCACTGCAAACCAAACCGGTACAGCCTAAAGGAGCTTCTGCACTTGACAGGTCTCCTCCGAGTGTTCCTGCTTCTACACAGACATATGCCAGCGTTCAGCGAATAAAAGAGGACAACAAGAGAGAAGAAGCCTTAGAAAATCAGAAGGCCGCTTTATATGACAAGGTGTTCGATCAGATCAAAACTTGGAAAGCTGAGAAGGGAGACGACATACGCCATCTTCTGGCCAACTTATCTCAAGTCCTCACATGGTGCGATTGGAAACCAGTTTCAACCTCGGATCTTGTTATGCCCAAGAAAGTGAAAGTTACTTACATGAAAGCTGTGGCTAAAACTCATCCAGATAAATTACCAGCTTCTTTGGAGCTAGAAGAGAAAATGCTTGCCGAGAACGTCTTCAGCACTCTATCCACTGCGTGGGAAAAGTTCAAGTCAGAGAATGATATAAACTAATGCATCTATAAACCATCCGAATTCGAATTAAATAGCATCATCATCGTATACTTTACAATAAAGACCTAATGCTTTTATTGGGAAGAGAAACCGATAACTAGGATACTCGATCGCACAAGAATGGTTAAAGACACCTTCGACGCTCTCGAACTTCCATTCACCTGATGGAAGCTGCCTCTTTTTCAGAAGCTCAATACCTGCGTCAATAACTTCTTTGTTGGGATATCTGGCCAACAACAGTGCGATCAGGACCCATGCAGTCTGGACCACTAAGGATTCAACAGAATCGACATATGTGTGCAACTCACTGGATTTCATTGATTCTCCCCAGCCACCATCGGGAAGCTGTCTGTTAACAAGGAAATCACATCCATTGCGAACATACTCAGAGTTTGAATAGTCCTCCCCTACGCTATGAAGAGCTTCCATGGCAAACATACCTGCATAAGTGAAGCAGATACCCCAACAGCCATACCAGCTGCCGTCTTCTTGCTGGTTTTTCTTGATGTAGTCGATTGCAAGGTTGATCCTCAGCGAAATTTCTTCCTTGCGGTAATCGTAATATTTGTGGAAATAGGTCAATCCCAACACTGAAGAATCAGTGCATTCTACGTAGGGAAACTCAACCATAATGTTCCCAAAGACTTCAGCAGGGTTCAGTTTTTCCATTGACAGCGGTGCTTTAATCTTCTCATAAGTAGCAAAAGAGCCGTACTCGAAAGAATCGATGTTTTGTAAACTTAAAAGGATGTCGATACCCCTGCATAGTCTTTCATCGCTTATCTCATCACGAAGATGAGAAAATACCGGAGAATGTCGTACCATGATGATGGCTTTGATGGCCTCGGCGGTACAATCGGAGACCGTATATCCTTGGGTTTTAGTAGAAAATGGCCAAGCTCCCACTCTCTTATCCCTGAAACTTCCCTCCACACATTCCGTATCAAACTGAGTACGGCAGAGGAACTTATAAGCTGCGCAAATGGTATCAAAGTACTCTGGTTCTTCTGCCAAACCAGCAACAAAGAGATACTGAATGGCGAAGGCACAATCCCATGTTTGAGTACCATTAGTGCCCATTATGGTCATGCCTTGAGGACCATGGAAAAGGGCATCTTTGAATCTTTCTTGAAATCTTTTAAATGGCTGGGAATCAGCTCCCTCCTCTATAAAAGTCACCAAGGCACAAAATGCTTGGTTGACCGGAGCGATACAGAGATAGTCTGTGTTAGCTATCTCCTTCTTAACCAAATCGTAAACTCGCCTCTTGGCCATCTTCGACAGCCAAGAAGGTCTAATGTAATTTTCGTAGAACACCATCGCCATGTTTGCCACATTTAAAACAGTGCTATGAGGGTAGTAAAGGTCCACTCCGCAAACTGTATTCCTATTCTTCGAGAAATCGATTGTTTCGAAAGGACGTGTATATATTTCCGTTCTCAATTCCTTCAACAGGTCCGTCAGCGGACAAGAATAACGTATTAATGACAGATAACTCACTGGCAAATAAATCGCTCTCGTATGAACCCACCACCTACCAGGATGAATCGGTAGTGAATAAGGAAGCAGCCACGTCTCTGGCGGAGCAGGATTTACTCCTTCCCACTTGTACAGGTTCAGAACACTTAGCCAGATCTTTCCCCAATGCGGAGCGCCGATAGCGCCGCCAAGCTTCATGAGCAATTTTCTCGCTTTCACACAGACAGGATGGTCTTTGGAGAGACCAAGTAAACGTAAACCCACATAACACACAACAGTGCCAAAAACAGTCGATTTATCCACAGAATGCAACCCCCAACCTCCATCAACAGGGTGGGCAGTGTTCACAATGTACCTAATCAGCTCTATTCTTTCATGCTCGGGAATTTTCGTGCCGGCAATGTAGTTCACCGCGATGTATCCTATCGTCAAGAACATTGGACCCTTATACTGGCAGGGGAAAATGCCAGAATCAGGATCCTGCAGAAGTTTGAAGAATGAAGCACCGTTACGACATGCATCAGCTGCTGTAAAATCAGTACAACCATAATATTTTTCTGGCCTTGGAGTTGGGAAATCCGGTAACATCAATAACCATTGAGTAAAAGTAGACTGCGGATCATTCTTAGCTTGCTCAGATGTTAAGTATTCCCACGTTTCACGGCCCAATTCGTCAGTACGCAACCTCCACAGTGTTGGATCCGTTTTTTCTAACTTGAGCTCTTCGGAGTAGAATTGAACCATTTGATCAAGGGAAGTAAGCCTCGAGATACAAAGATCTAACTTGCAAGCTCAATTGATCAAATAATCTCTTTAACATCTGATGTTAAAGCTTCTTCAACTGATCTTATAAGGCGAAGTCGCCTTATACGACGCCTAATCTTACCCGAAGATCATCTCTTAAAGCTGGCAACTCTTTAAAGCCTAAATCTGGGCTCATAAGGCCTTCATATAGGTCAATTGGAATCTCAAAGTGCTGCCCCGTTGTTGCTGATTGATAGGCGGCAATTTAGCCCACTTGGCGCTGTGTTCAAATAGTGTTTTGAGGGCGAAAGCGATGTTGACATATTCAGCGATCTGCAAAAGAGCCTTCATTGTGTATCCTATTGAATTGTGTCTTGGAATTGCCCTTGCCTGGTGTATGGGAGAATATAGGCTTGAAATTCAACGTCAACGATACTATTTTTTGAATTCGAAGAATTTTGTCAATGAAGTATTCGCATATAATGGCAACTTAGTGTGGACCTTGCTGTTTGTGAGCATGGCGTATGTGCAGATTGACACCAAATGTCGTAATTATGCGATCTTGCCGCAATATCAGAGAAATGTGCCAAATTATCAGATTAAAGGGCTTTTGAAGCAATATGTTAGTAAGTTCATATTGAAAAATGTGGTTCTCATGGTCATATTTTGTTTTATTGATGGGATCTTTATCCTTACTGGTGGTTCATGTTTGAGAGCAGCGAATACGTATTCGGCAGAAAAATGTAGAGCTAGCGGCGGCCAATGGGTTGGAGGTTTCGATATAAGCGGACATTTTTGTTTCCTTGTTAATATTAGTATGATCCTTTGGCTTGAACTCTCGCAATATTGGAAATATGTTGAGCAAGAAGCCGTTATGGTACCGAATAGCAGACTTATCAAGGCCAGTTTAATCATGACGGTGAGCGTTCTGGCGATATGGATTGCGATGTTGATGATAACCTCCATATATTACCATACAGTTCTCGAGAAGGTTCTTGGTTGCCTGATGGGATACACATGTGTCATCGTCATGTACTGGTTGATTCCGCGTTCGTCATTTTGCAACAAATTATTTTACTGTTGATCCATATGTTTCAATTTTAATGCTAGTTCATCAATAGGTCCCAGAAATAATGTCTCATGTCGTGGTTTGAGGCTGGCCTCCATGATATCACTGCGAATCGTGCACGACACTATTTCATCTCCCTGCAGTAGAAGCTTAAACTGAGCTCCATTACGGGCGAATGCGACCGCAGCAGCTTCCAAATCGATATCTAGATCCGCGACTAATTTCGAGTTTACCAGCTCTTCTAGATATTGTACCCTCGTGCTCAGTGCTACCAGCTGCTTATACAGCTCTTTGGCAAACAGATAGATAGAATTATGCGACGTTATTATTCCGCCATTTGTATTGTTAAACAGCGCTTTCACGTCAATGTATTGCGGCACTGTGTGTTTGAATAAAGTCCACGAATCAGATTTCATATTCTTCTTGAGCAACACATAGTAAGGCTTCTCGTATTTTGATAAAGTCTCATTGAAAACTTCAAGTCTAATACCAATCATTTCCCTTGTAATCTGAGTCTTGTTCGTTTCTTCATTCAGCTTCAAATCGCTGGGATCCACAACTGGGAATGTAGAGATCCCAAACATTCTATAGCCATTTTCCAATAAAACACTATCATAGATCGAATCATTTCCGTCCTTTTGCCTTACATTACGAGACCTCTTTGACGGTGAGATCAGATTTTCAGTGTTAATAAATTTGGCAATAGTTGGATCAAGCAATTGATGTTGAATCACTGGTGAATTCCCATTTTCCGCTATACGTTGTTTTTTAGGAGTTCTTACAACTGTCTCTGCAGTTCTCTTCTTCATAGACGATTCAACCTCTAGATTATCATCAATATTGGATTCCTTCGAAAGTGCATCGTAGAGCTGGGGAAACTGATCAAAAATAGGTTGGAAATCTTTGACGATAGGATGACTAGCCAATCTTTCAGTTTTATTACTTTGCAATTCATCTAGCAGCTCATCGCGTTTGCTTGTAAGATGGTCAACTAATGAAGTTAGTCTTCTGCGTAAGTTCCTAATGCTATTCAGTACAAGTTCCACATACTCTCAGCTTTCAAGGCATCAACATCTTGTTGCAAATCTTCAATGTCTGACATGTTCATTCTTATATGACAGTAATAGGTGTAGAACATACAAGACTCGCGAAGCTATTATACAATATTATCAGCTTAAATCTCATTATAACTTCATCATCAAGCTATATAGTATCAAGAATTTGATTTATATAACTTGCATTAGTTAGGAACCGAATTATCCATCTCTTCACTAGTTATAATTTCAACTAAATGCTTGGTTCCGGTTCTAATTACTGGTGGCTCAACAGCTTTTAGAGCAGCCGTGTGAGCTACTTTGGTTGCTGGCAAGCAATAACCCAAGATCCATGAACCAGGTTTCCGATACATTGATTTTGCAATAATTTCTGACGCTTTTGTTCTAAAACCAGTTCTTCTACACTCTTTGAATAAAAGAAGCTTGCATTGGAAACAGCATTTCTTGTAGTATAATACTTGTTTTAGTAAATTCGAGGAATGCTTGACAGTGACACGTTTCTCGTTCAAATTTGTATGGTCACCGACCAGTGGACCTGGTCTTAAGACGATAAGCTGACCTAGTCGAGGTGATAATTTGTATTGTAGATCATATTCCAATTTAGATTTGGTCCTAAAATATGGGAAAATATGGCTTATCAATACGTTATTAAAAGTTGTAATGATTACCAGCCTTTTACCTTCACAATTATTAAAAGCTCTGACAAGTTGAAACGTTAATTCATGATCAGCATAGTTACGATCAACGGTATTATTTCCTGAAGAACTTGGACCTAATGCACAAATCATCGTAGGAATTTCATCAAGCGGTGGTAATCTAGTCTCCATAATGGCATTAGCTGACTTTGATTTTATGCTGATACAACCAGAGAATATAAGCGGTAATAAACCAGTCCATTTCCTTGAGTCGGGAGATGATATTTGAATCACATAGATGTTAAAATTTAACCAAATCCTTTCGTCAGACTCTGACAAATATTCAACCTGGTACCTTTGCTTCTCAATGCAGAAATTGAGAATTTCATCAATACAATCTCCTCTAACGCTGATAGTTTTTGGTATATTCACGCCGTCTGAAGATTTACCAAAATCAGATGAAATTCCTGGAGGTAACCTTTTGATTTTACTGACCGAGTATTCTTTTTTATTATATTTTAGTATCTCGAAACCATCTTTCTCATTAAATTGTCCGTCACCAGGACTGCACAATTGTTTTATCTTTCTATTTATGCAATAGATGAATTTATCGAACCTAAAATTAACGACTTCCGGGCGTTGACACGAATCAAGTTTCTGTTGTATATCTTGATAATTGTTTAAATGGAAATCGGTTTTTCTTAATTCATTCAAAGTTAAAGAGCCAACCAATCCTGTAGATCCAAAAAGGATTAAGTGGTCTGTAAATTGTTTAATTAAAACGGTGCGATCAATATTAATAGCCATTTGCAGTGTTGAATACCTAGCCTATCAGAAATCCTTGAGTATTTAATTATCGATGGCTTTTTGTTTTCTTGCGACGACACAAAACGCTGCACTGACGCCCGCGAAATGTCAGAAATAGCTACTAAACATAAAACATAGCTATAATACAAGAGGTAGATAAAGTGAAGGACAAGATGGGAGGAATGCTGTCAGTTATAGATGATAATTAATAGTGGAATTGCAATAGAATGAGCCGGTATGAGCCATAATTTCGGTTTTACACTATCAATAGCGACTGAAAGCATTGATGGCGGGTTCCACTAATACATTTCAATCGATTGGCATCAGATAATGTGACATACCCTTGAGTTATTCAAATAGGGCGAGTTCTTGTTGGTGACCATTTCAAACCGGTATGGTCAGTAAAAACTTCTAACTCATCATCAAATTAATAAGCGGATTTAGCTCAGTTGGGAGAGCGCCAGACTGAAGAATAACTTCGGTCAAAGTAATCTGGAGGTCCTGTGTTCGATCCACAGAATTCGCATTTTTTTAAACCTGAAAAAATTAAATAGATCGTATTTGTACTGGGTAGATAACCAGTCATTAAATGATGTTGTGATATCCTTTAGATTGTACGTACTTTCTTGTAACTAAGATCTCTACCAGATTCGTTCTCGCAACGCATCCTCTTGTTGCTTGTAGCAAACAACCGATTCTCAAAAACCGAATATTCAGTTTCGGTAACCAACAGTTTATAATCCAATCTATCGAGACACCATCTCTCCATAAGACATAGATCCTTCTGCTTGAGCCCACTTATCATACTCCATGTTTTCATCGTGAATGAATTATCATTAAGAAATTTGTTAGCCAGAATAAGACAACTTAAGAACACTCTTTTTGAACATCTAGCAAACTCAGGCAATTTATCTCTTACCGATTGACTATCGTAAACCTTGTTGAAATACGTGAATGCTAAAACAGTACTTTTCGTGTTACTTTTCGACCTTTTCAACACTTCACGCACAAAACTGCTTACACTCACAGCTTCATTCCTAATCTTTTCCGTCGAAATCTTACAGGTTCGTTCACACAACGCAATACCAATCCTTGAAACTAACCTATCCGATGAAAGTGGTCCTGGCGAAACAGAACACAAATTATTTTTCCACTGTTCATAAGGCGGTGTCTGGTACGCAAGCCGACGATCTAAATCATTCATATCGACCATCAAAAATAAACCACAAATGCTCTAAAAGGTGGTCAATTCTTGGAAACCATGGTCGATCCCAAGAAAATAAATGCTACTACCCTAAAATACCAAATAATGTGCTAATAAAAAAGATCAATCCTTGAAATAAAATCTCTTGACAATACTTCAAATTTGTGCTATTCTTGTATCCACTTTGAAACACTATGGTCTCAAAGTATCAACCCTTGCGAGCCTGAGTTGATCTTTAACTAAAAGTTCCACAAAGTCTTGGCAATTCTTCAATACTGCCCGCTATATATATAGTTTTTTCGGATTAACTAGCGCCTTCGAGAAGCCGTTATGACGCATCTCGGAAAAATAATTGTTCCGAAAGGAAAAAGAAGAATAGTGAAGGAAATCGATGAGTCAGGCCTACAAGATTCAAAGATATGCAGGATAATAGCGTTAATGTGTATTCAGGAGAGTGGTAAAAGTCATTTATGTAGTTTATAGACTGGTGGCTGACGCCACTTCTCTTGGTAGTTCAAAGCTTACGCAAAACATGGGTTTTGTTGGGGACACCTTACGTACTAGGTGGAACGATAGTTGATGTCTTGGTAGAATTTTTTCGTTTGTTTGTAGTGAAGATAGGATACGTGAATGTACTCTGTTGTGTAGTTCTTGCATGGTTGGTTCTTCGTCTATGGCGTATTTTTCAAAACAGTGTAGATGGATGAATGGCATGGTTTGAATGGGGATGTTGTGGTAGAGTCCGATGAAATTGTGGAGGAAACTGATTGAGCTGTCTGGTAGGTTCATGACGAAATGGTTGATGTGGAGTGGTATTTCGAGCTCTTTGGCGGCGGGTGTGGGGACTTTCTTGTGTCTTTTGCGTTCGTGGTGACTGAGTTTTGGTGGGACTGTGATCTTGCCGTTGGTTTGGTTGTGCCATTGGGTGAGAAGAGTGAAAGATTTGGTGATAAATTCGCCGCCGTCGAGATTGTGTGGTTGTACCAGGGGCGAGACTTTGTTTAGTTCGATATTTTCCTTGAGATATTTGAAACTTTCCGGATTCAAGTCGTTTGCGAGCACTATCACGTCTTTCTTCGCGGCCGGTATGGCGAAGGGCCCGACGCCTGCGAATACATCGCAGACCACTTGACCCGGTTGGAAAAATTGTGAGACGACCCTTTCGTGCTCGGTGTGTAGCCTGGAGTTCCAGTATACTTTGCTGAAATCGAACCGGAACACGCAGTTGGATTCCTTTTGCTCGACCACTAGATCATTGTCGCGACCAGCTATCACCTGCATGGGAAACGTTCTGAATTGCGTCGCTATCGAACTCACTTTGTCTACCACGGTTTCAATCTTGTTGTTCTTATCGAGGATAACCTGGCCAATCAGAGAGGCGAAAGGCTTGAACTCTTGCCGTAGGTTCAAATGCGCAATGTGGCCCACAACAGTGAACCCCGTTGGGATCTCATCCAAAAACTCCTCCGGCAGCACTGCCCGCAGAATTTCCTCAGCTTTCCAGAAATCGTAGTCCATCCTGTACTCATAGGGAAGAATCTCTGCATGAGTTTGGTCCAGAAAACTCATTGCTTCGGACGACAGTTGCACCCTAGCTTCCTCAATGTTCCTGATCGTATCAGTCAGAAGAACTCCCTTGGCCACTATACCATTATCACAAGCCAAAGTCTTGCCATCCGATCTTCTTGAGCCCTCACCTTGGTCCAATTTCACCACATGCGGAATACGTGGAACTCGTAATATGCTCTCTTTAAACTTCTTTGAAAAAATGCTAATATTCTTTGGATCAGGGAACCGAACAACACATAGTGGGACCTTAGAGACAAAAAATGACCGATCTAAAGCCCTCATACTTCTGTTCACCGGTGGTTTATACTTGAAATTGATTCCAGAACCGCTCATCGTTGCCAAACTCCTCAATGCTTCCTGGGCACACTTGATACGCATACAACAAACGTTCAAGCAACTTAAAGCGGCCTCTAACGACCTCTCAAGTTCATTTCAGATGCTAATTGAAGAGGTAGTTTAACCATTGTTAGCGAAGCTCATCGCTAAGTGAAAAATTTTCGTCCAAAATGATTAGAGATCCACCACCCAGACATTTCCAAACGATGAGCCGGGTAACTGACTTTGATAGCGCCGTTCATGAGCCGTGCATAACGATCACAAATTTCGGGTTACTCAGTTTTCGTATATTATGATACTCAGTGAACAAGCTTGTAGGTATATACTGGCTATAATATATACTATGGTAGTTGAAGAACAGAAGTGGATCATAGTGCTGGTTGAAGTCGCTTTGGAGCTCATATTGGTGTGATTGGATGTCTGAGGTGATCACTGTTGTCCGGAGGAAGGGTGCCTTCCAGCAATTCGGCGAAATTGTGGAGGATTTGGACGAGGAAGATGTGGATATGGAGATGACTGATGGAAATGAGAATGGTTTGGAAGGTGAGAAGTCGGGATTACAGATTGTTACACCTGGTGAGCTTGTGAGTGAAAATCCCGGTTGGATGAGGGGTCATGGTACGTATTTTTTGGATAATATGACGTATTCGTCGGTTGCTGGAACTGTATCAAAAGTGAATAGATTGTTGTCTGTTATACCGTTAAAAAGTCGTTATTCTCCCGAGACTGGTGATCATATTGTTGGTAGGATAGCCGAGGTCGGTAATAAGAGGTGGCGAGTCGATATTGGCGGTAGACAACATGCGGTTTTGATGCTGGGATCGGTGAATCTGCCGGGTGGTATCCTGAGAAGGAAATCGGAGAGTGATGAGCTGCAGATGAGAAGTTTCTTGAAAGAGGGCGATTTGCTGAATGCTGAAGTACAGTCGTTGTTCCAGGATGGGAGTGCATCACTACATACTAGATCGCTCAAATATGGAAAATTGCGCGATGGTATGTTTTGCCAAGTGCCAAGCTCATTGATCGTAAGATCCAAGAATCATACGCATAACCTTCCCGGCAGTGTCACTGTAGTACTGGGAGTCAATGGGTTCATATGGCTGAGGAAAACATCACAGATGGACATCGCTAGAGATGCACCTTCAAGCGCCAGTATGGGTTCCACTGGTGGGCCAACGGGAGCTAAGTCGTTGCGGGCAGACACAGTCTCAATCACCAGATTGGAAGAAGAATCATCGTGGCAGATATATTCGGATGAGAATGACCCTTCGATAACAAGCAGTATTAGACAAACTATATGTCGTTATGCGAACGTGATGAAAGCCCTTGCATATTGCGAGATCGGAATTACACAAGAGAGAATCATCAGTGCTTATGAGGCAAGTATGGCGTATTCTGAGGTCGGCAGCCTGATCGAGAAAGAAGTGATGGAGAGCCTGGGTGATGATGTGCTCAATGCAGAAAAGATGAGAGGTTCACCATTCTGATTATATACAGATTTTTTCTATATGTACATTATATTCACAAGCTTAATACTATTTTGTCTTTTCGTTCGATTCATCAAGCGATTCCAGCTTGTTCCGGATACTGGAACCGACATACTTCTCGAAGAAACCCACTTCCGACTTCTTTTTGCTAGCTCCCTTCTTCTTAGCTACAATACACCATGTTGTACCCAGATGGGTTCTGGCCTCCTCCACAATCTCGAGCCCTGAATCATCTAAAATTTCACCGATATCTAAGTTCCACCTACAGCCCCAAGTCTCAAGACGTTTTTCAGCCCTGTCATCCAGTATCTTGTTGATAAATCCATAAGAGCCTCTACCGTGTTCGAGCAATACAATTCTGCCTTCAGGCTTCAAAAGTACAGCAAAGTTCTTTAATGCCTTGACAGGATCTTCATGTGAGCACAAGCCAAAGGTCTCCACTATCGTATCGTACTTAACCTTAGTTGCATTCTTTTGAATAGTCTCAAGCTCTTCATTACTACTCTCTAAATCGGACTGATCAACTTTATTTCCCTTGGCCAGATCGACCAAGTTTTCGGCTTTACCAACTACAAAGGCAGCTTTCTGGAATGATGGGAATCTTTCTTTGAACTTCTTGTAAGTTATTTCCATCATCTTTTCAGAAGAGTCCAGGAACGTTATTGAACTGATCTTTTCCGGATTTAAATATTTGATATTTCTGCCCGTACCACAGGCAACTTCTAAAACGTCTCCTTCACAATGCTTCATGAGCCACTTACGTCTTCTCCCCATAAAGATTGCCCTCTCTTCAAAATTGACATCGTCGTCATATTCCTCTGCTTTCCCTTCGTAAAATGGTGTAGTATCTCTAGCAGGTAGGATTTTCTCATTCAATTTATTCTGATCATTGTTCTCTAGCCTGACATTGTCAAAATCCCGGACTCCATCCTCAATCATCTTATTATAAGTGATCAATTTAAGCTCATCTCTTCTTCTCAATTTCCCAGTCAGCTCTTTTATTCTCAATTGTTCATATTCATTGATATTACCACTTTGTTCCTTACTTCTCAGCTTCTCAAGCTCCTTATCCTTAGCATACACTTTCTTCATGAAATAAAGACCATAACCAAGGAATAGAATGTAGGCTCCAATAAGATACTTCGTCATACCTTTACTAAACTTTTCAGATCTCGCTATCGCACCCCATCTGATAAATCGATTCGGTGAATTCAATTGCTCTTCAAATTTCTCTCTTGCAAGTTCCTTCTCAGTCTTTGGTCGTCTAATTCTCGTAGTAGGCTTGGGTATATATGTCTTGATATTACTTGCACTTCTAATCCAAATCGAACCCCCATAAGAACTCTCTAATTGCCATTTAAGCCTAGCTGAAGCTTTCAAACTTCTGGACAACATCGTACAGGATATTTCAGCGTTATTCCAATGGTCTACTGGACCTCCAGGTACTATCTTTGTCCTAACTCTGTTTGTTTCGAGGTTAAAGTGAAAAATCCTAGGCTCGGGTTACTTGTATAGAGCTTATAACTCTACTAACAAAGATCTTCTTAGTCTATCAGTCTATATAAGTTCGTAACTACTTGGATTAAACGTTCAATCGCTTGTCTTGTTGAGTTTCTTCCCGCTGGCAAAAGTAGCGGCCACCACTAGTGGGAATACGATTGTAGCGTCAGCGTAAACTTTGACCGATCTAGCAGTTGCCTTGATTTTACCCCAGGAGACGGCTTCATCAGGTCTGGCTCCGGCATCAGAACCGTCGAACTCCTGTCCCGTGTTGATGTACACTGCGTAATCTGCACCGTTTCTCATCAGACAGGCATTAGCGATATGATGCTTGATTAAACCACCACCGAGAATGATCATACCGGCTCTGGAAGCTTCCATGGAGATTGAGTTGATCTTGCGGATATCTGCGACCACGTCGACTCTCAATTGCTTGGGTGAAGCTTTAAAAGTATGGAAGAAAAGCATATCACCGATGGATCCATCTGTGATAGAGGGACAGAAGACGGGGATCTTGTTCTTATGGGCCCAGTAAAGGACCGAGGACTCATCGTTGATCTCCTTCCCCAATCGATCGATCATCTTTGATGGAGTCCAAATCGGGGACTCAACGTCCGGGTTCGCCTCTAGACAATCTGCGCCGTTCTTGGCAACGTACTCATCCTGTTCTTCCAGCATCTTATCCAGGATGGGCACGATCCACTCTTCAAACTTACAGTAATTATCGTTGGGTACCAAAAGATTACCAATACGGTTTAAACCTTGCTCACGCAGAGCGGCACCTTTCAAAGAGAATTTACCCAGGAAAGTTGGCGCTAAACACTTGATCAAATCTTCCTCAATACCACCAGCACTGGCAACCACTGCGTCTACCATCTTATTTTTCACTAAATATACCAAAGTTTCACGTAATCCAGAACTTATCAAATTTGAAGTATAACCCATGAAAATCGTAGTCTTTTGATATCCCTCATCGTCAAATGATCCTTTCTTCTCATGCTCTTCTAACTCATCTCTATGTCTTCCTCTCCATGATCTCATACTATTGATAATTTCACAAGCTTGCCCCAACGAACTAGCTTGGAACCCCATTGTCTTCATAGCATTAATCAAATCACTAGCCCTCATATCAGTAGCTTCTGGCTTAGAATAATCGATACCTTCCACTTTAATAAAATCATCCGGGATGGGCACTGATTCCTTCAGGACAGCGTCTGCTAAAAGGTCTGGTAACTTCTCATTGGCTTTAGACATCTTAACCCTGCAAAACAACTCCTTATCGAGCCAACACTAGCAATCTCTAAGGACATCGAGTGGTATTAAGCATCAATACCAAAATTTTTTCACTTTTAACCACTACTTATAGGTTTACCACCAGTTAGCTGGCTGTGGAGCATCGAATGAGGGTCGTTGGTGAGGGCAATGCCAATGTACTGATTGATCTTGGCGATACTGATTGTCTCTATAGGTGTTGCGTGCGATTTAGAGACTCATTGAAGCGGAATAATGAATACAGTATTGAAAACTTGCAGTATATCCAGACTTGTGTGAAAATGGTCTTGGGTGATCTATTGTGTTCAATGGAGCTTGTAGAGTTACCTTTGGAGGGTTTCGAGGGGATCTTGGGTCAATATGTTGGGAATTTGGACGATTCTAAAATTATTGTATTTCGAATGCCGAATTTAAAGCCTAGAATCTTGGAAAAGGTTGCGTATCAGGATCAGTTTACGCAGATTTATACTTCTCATGATTTGAGTCGAGTGGTTTTAGAGCTTAAACCCAAATGGGTTTATAATCCGTCCGATTATTGCAGGAACTGTTCACATAGCAGACTGAAAGGACGCGAGCTGCGATATTGTTATAGCAAGTTGAATCAGGATCCTTTACATCTGACTGAGCTGCTGGCGAGCGCTGGAGAGCTTCCGGCGGGATTTCAAAGAGATCTTGCGTCTTATCTGGCGAGCAGCACGAACGTGCTGGCAGTGCTATATGAAGCTCAGCGAGAGCTCAAACATGAAGCGCTGTCTGGGATTGAATCTGTTGCAGATGTCACAAGTAGTATGTCGCTGGCGATGACTTTGAGAGACGTTACTTGCTTCATAGAATGGAGCTCTGATGCGGACCAACTTAGGGTGAATGTGGTGGACGTTGATTTGAAGCCCAAAGAGAAGTTCGTTCACTGGCGGGAGACTCAGCTACGACTAGACAGTTTTGAGGATAAATGCTATCATTGACACGAGACCATGGCTTGCAGAAATATGATCTCTGGTCTCTTAGCGTCGCGCATGCATACTTGGTATTGTCCCTGTCTTGGAAGAAGCTTCACCTCGACTTCAGTGTCTGCATATATACAATTGTAATTCCTATACTCGACCTTGGTGATGGGAGAGCCGATGGCGGCTTCAGCGAACTTCAACAGCACTTGCAGCGCAAAAGGACCTTGCACTATAATGTCTCGGTAGCCCTCCACAGCAAGGCTGTATCTCCTGTCCCAGTGAATCCTGTGAGGATTCGAAGACAGTTGACCATAGATGATAATGTCCAGATCTTGGAACGTGAAAGTGCCTAGTGATGTGCCATCAATGCCGCTCGTATTTCTAGTCCTAGGCGGTAAATTAGTGTACGCCAATGTCCTCAACTCCCTAACTAAACTCTCACCACTGGATCCCACGATCATTCGCTCGAGACACACATAGTGATCACTTCTTATTCTCTTGATAAATCTTACACTCTCTCGACACGCATATTCCTGTCCAAGTGACAACGGTTTGAGGACCTCAATCTGGCCCTTGGCCCACACTCGTCTTAAGTAGACACAATTGGGATCTTTCAGAAGATTCCTGGGCGACTGATGATCGAAGTAACCGTCTCTGCCAATTGCACTGTTAAGACCATTAAAGAACAGCAAATGATCACCAATGGCTAAAGAACGTGCAGAGAACATGCCAGGAATTCTACTTCGAATCAAACCACTAAATTTTGCCAAATGATGCGGATTTATCACATCTTTGATCACTTCATTCATCTTAATCGCAATAACCAGCTTTAAAACCACAATTCAAACCAATTGACCACGTTTGATTCGTAACGTCCTGAATATCAACTCTTTCGCTTCACTTCAAGCTACCAGTACCGCAGTTTCACGAGTTTTGGCTAAAAGCAGACCCAATTCCAGCTCAACCGGGGATTAAACAGTCGCAAATAATCTGGAATACCTTGCAGATGGCAATCAAGGCCTTTAACAAGCTTCTAACAGGCCTTTATGTACTATCACATGATAGTGTTGAAGTACTTGTAGTGCTTATCAAGCTGCGATGCCCATCGAAGAACTGTTGATAGTTGTTACGAGAGTAAGAGTCGGATCCCAGAGGGCTAATTGGTTGAATTGATTGCAATTACGGTGTTTGAATAACTGGAAAAGTCTCCGTTTCGATATGGCTGATGATACTAGTTTCATCAATAGCTTCGCTAATTGGCAACCTGATGAAGATATGCAAAATTGCTTGAATTGTCATACTCACTTCTCATTCTTGATGAGGAAACACCATTGTCGATGCTGTGGTGGCATATTTTGTGCTAACTGTTCTGAAAGATTAGCCCGGTATGATACCAAACGAGTGAAAGTGGTCAAGAGAAATCCAAATGATGATTGTGAATATCCACCATTCAGGACTTGTGATTCTTGTTACGATAATTTACTGCATTTAAAATTACTCCTGTCACCTTGGGGCAAACCTTTGGAACTCAGCGATAGATCATCTGTATTCCATAATGAAAGAACTGGGAATAGTTATAGGATATCCCAACGAGTTACACAGTCGAATGAAGTGGTTAAGCCAGCCACTGAAACGGAGAGGACAAGCGAAGTTAGCCCGAGTTGCAGCAGTAGCGTACGACGGAGCAGAATTGATGATGATAACTGCTGTCCCATCTGTAATTATGATTTGACAACATTGGCGACTGAAGAAGCAGCACAAAATCATGTAGAGGAATGTCTCCGAAGGGCTTCTGATATCCAGCAGCATCTTGGTTCTCCCGGAGAGACGGAAAGTCCTGCTTTCCAGAACAGAATGCTTGTGTACAAAGTTGCGCCAACCGAGAACGGCCAGTATCGAGAGTGTCCAATATGCTTTGAAGATATGGCTGCTGGTGAAAAGGTTGGCAGGCTGGAGTGTCTATGTATGTTTCATCACAAATGCATCAAGGGCTGGTTCAATAAGAAGGCCCAAAGGATGAAATCTAAAGACATACAGTATATTGGTAAGAACTTTTGTCCTCTACATGATGCCATATTTTGAACATTGTAATTTTAATCGAAATGGAATGGTTTGCATTGTACTTATGATTTTGACTTCTTGTCAATAAAGTGTGATTATTTGTTTTTAGTTTACATGGTTTTACTAGCTAGTTATCTATTCGTCAATTTCACTGAACAAATCACTATCTAGATCTTCAGGAAGATCATTGTAACGCTCGTTATCGCTGGCGCTTTCACTGTCGCTTTCACTGTCACTTCCATTTTCGTCATCTTCTCCCATAGAAACGTCTATATTATCCCCATCTTCCTGATTCGACGCTAGTTCTTGTCTTGCCTTTCTTCTCTCTAGTTTTCTCTGTTTCTTTGCTTCCTTCGCGGCTTTCTTTTGGGCAATGTTTGCCTCTTGTTCTTTCTTTCTCTGCTCTTTCAACCTCATCTTCTCCATATGCTTCTTCTCCAGAGCTTTGATTTCAGCACTGGTCTTCTTAACAAACTCATGATGTAACACTCTCCCGGAGCAAATTCCCTCTTCTATTTTGACCAGCTTCAATGTGAGCCTAGGTCCCAACTCGGTCAGCTTGATGGCTTTCTTCCTTGGCGTGGCGAGTGGTTCTGCTGGTTGGCCAGATGTTGTCATATCCGAACCTGTCTCTTTATTGGTCAGCCTGCGTGCCTTGATATCTTTTCTATCGATAACTTTCACTATGGATTCGTCCTCAACTTCAGATTCCGACGTGTATGAACCAACATCGTGGTCCAAAATCAATGATGATATATCGTCCTTCCTGTAAAGATTCGGCACAGCTTTGTTAAGCTTTTGCTTGGCTCTGTATAGCCTTTTTAAGTTCCTTGATATTTCCACTTCTCTAATATCGATAGCATAATGACGCATAGAAATCTCTCCAGTCTCCTGGTCCTTATTAATCATGAAAACACGCTTTATCGAGTTCAATTGCGTTCGTGCCGGGTTCAATGGCGGGAAAATGTTCTGGAACATAGAAACTACCACTTTCTCCACATTAGCTTCATCACTATCACTCTCCTTCTTATTCTTCAACGTAGTAAACCCATTCAGTACCAACAGCGGAGGCTGAAGCAAATCTTCATTATTCACAGACTTGGGTCTTTTCAAAAATTTCTTAACGTCCCTATTTAAAGAATAATTCTCCACCTGGAACGTAATTGTCGGACCCTGAGGAGTTCTGGCAATCTTCAAAGAAACATTCCCCGTCTTCTCAGACTGTGTAAAGATAAATAAATGCGAAACTCCAAGTGGTCCACACATAACCACAAAATCTTTTAATTTATTCGATTTTCTCTCTTTTAATTTCACCGCTGTGTGCGGTTGCATAATCTGACGGAAATCCTTGACCAATTGATTCAATGAATGATTAGAAAGTGACGTTTGACCCACTCGAATCACCATCGATTTCGGAATCTGTTTTTGATCCTCTGGTAACTGTTGAACATGGGTTCTTTTCTTTGTTCTTCTTTTAGCCATTGCAATTCTTCACCTACTAGATCTATAGAGTCTTAAGGACCCTTATAAGCTGCTAAATCAGCTTAAATTCATAGATCTTTAACTAGTCTTTAAAGGCGATGAGCTGTGATTTCTGCAAATTTTTCAAACTTGTCCAATAAATATCATAACATACGAAACGAGTAACCCGTTTCTTCATGATCGTTATTGACGGAATTGTTTTGAGTAACTCATTAGAACGGCGCTACCAAGTTACATTTGGTTCGTTATCATAATATACGAATGAGTAACCCGAAATTCATCATCGTTATTGACGGTTCTTGAATGGCGCTACCAAGTTTAGTTACCCGGCCAATGACCCTATGTCATTGTTTACGAGGTTGAAAAATTTAAAGACATCTATGAGATGAGATGAGATGAGATGAGATGAGCTAAAAGATGGCTAGATTGGCAGGTCAGTGAGCTTGGAAGTGATCTGTTGAGTACTGTTTGAGGTAGATCTAGGTCAGTTGAATATAGTTAGAATGACAGCTGAAAAAAAAGCGAGAATTGGAGCTGTTAAGAAGAATAAGATCGGTAAGAGTAATGAACTGTCTTCGTTAGCGGCCAAGATCAAGGCCAAGGCTCTTGAGAATCAGAAAAAGTTAGAAAATAGTGAAGAATTGAGTTCCGGAAGTGATGACGACGATGAAGAGGTTGTTCGAGATCTACAGAAAGGTGCTAAGGACACGCGCGAAGATACGAAGGATGAAGAAGAAGTTCTTGAGTCGTTTGCTGATTTGAATGTTGTTCCTGAGCTTCTTGAAGCATGTAGAAATTTGAATTTTACGAAACCGACGCCTATCCAGGCGAAGGCAATACCACCAGCGTTGGAGGGTAAGGATATTATTGGTCTGGCACAGACGGGTTCAGGTAAGACTGCAGCTTTTGCGATTCCTATTCTTAATAAGCTGTGGCATGACCAATCGCCGTACTATGCGTGTATCTTAGCTCCCACAAGAGAGCTAGCGCAACAGATTAAAGAAACGTTCGATTCGCTGGGAGCCGTTATGGGGGCACGTACTACTTGTATCGTTGGTGGTATGAACATGATGGATCAGGCAAGAGATCTAATGCGTAAGCCGCACATTATCATTGCAACACCGGGTAGATTGATGGATCATTTGGAGAACACAAAGGGATTTTCATTGCGGAAGCTCAAGTTCTTGGTGATGGATGAGGCTGATAGATTACTCGATATGGAGTTTGGACCAGTTCTAGACAGAATATTGAAGATTCTCCCCACACAGGGCAGGACTACGTACCTTTTCTCTGCGACAATGACTTCAAAGATTGAAAAATTACAAAGAGCCAGTTTAACTGATCCAGTGAAATGTGCTGTCTCTAATAAATATCAAACTGTCGACACTTTAGTGCAAACTTTGATGGTTGTACCGGGAGGCTTGAAGAACACTTATCTAATTTACCTCTTGAACGAATTTGTGGGAAAGACCATCATCGTGTTCACCAGGACTAAAGCTAATGCGGAAAGAATATCAGCTCTATGCAATTTACTGGAATTTAGCGCCACCGCCTTGCATGGTGATTTGAACCAAAATCAAAGAACTGGCGCTTTAGATTTATTCAAAGCAGGCAGAAGATCTATTCTTGTGGCTACGGATGTGGCTGCGAGAGGTCTCGATATTCCATCGGTTGATATCGTTATCAACTATGATATTCCAGTCGATTCCAAGTCTTATATCCACCGTGTGGGAAGAACCGCCAGAGCTGGGAGGTCAGGTAAATCAATTTCCCTTGTATCCCAGTATGATCTCGAACTGATATTACGTATAGAAGAGGTGTTGGGTAAGAAACTACCGAAGGAGAATGTGGACAAGGATATGATTATGTCATTGAGGAATTCAGTGGATAAGGCTAACGGGGAAGTAATTATGGAGCTCAACAGAAGGAATAAGGAAAAAGCAGCAAGAGGTGGTGGAAGACGTGCGAGAATGGCAGCCAAAATGGATATGGACAAAGAGGAACGCTGAAAAAATGCTGATTATTAGTGTTGTAAGTATATACTTATCGTACACAGCAGAAATGTCACCGCATTCATGACTTCTCATTTGTAAAATCATTATACTTCTCTATTGCTCGATCAATAGACACCATCACTGGCCGCAGATATGACCGACATATGCTTGACATGGTTTCGCCATCACCTTTCTCGACGTCATCAAGTAGTTCGGTTATCTTTTCAGAACAATCTTTTAAATTCTTGGAGAGCTTCTTGGCCATCTTTTGTCTCTTAGCTTCGGGACTGTAGAAGTGGATGTAAAAATGCTTAAGAAATTCGCAGCAAGTACCATGTAACATTCGACAACTTTCTAACAAATCTAGCGGCAATTTGGATGCTGCCTCTGATTCATCGGCTCTATTCCCCACAAAAGTCACCATTGCAGAATCGACGTTATGATATTTTTCCTGCTTTGCATTTATCTTCACAGCACTTATGACCCGCTGATTGATCTCATTGTTGTAATCACTACTTTTGGCTACTTGAGTTAAATCCAATTTTTTTGATAGACTATCCAAAACCAAAGAAATCTGTTCGTTAACTTTGGTCTTGTCGACATGCTTTTGCTTCTCTTTGGATTTTTCGATGAACACTTTAGCCTCTGAAGAACCTTCTTCTCGTTGGTTTTTCAAATTTATAACGGCATAATCTTCATGATAGCTTTCTTGTAAATCAGATAACTCTATTTCATCCCTCTCTTCACGATCTAAATCTTCCTGTTGTAAATTAGATCGGGAATATTGGTTTTCCAATGACATCACCATCTTCTCACTCAGTCTGTTCATACCTTTTAAAATATCAATTGTTCCGTCATTATTACCATTAATATCAACACCTGGTTGCATGGTAAAATCCGGTTTGTTACCTTTCCGTACGGGATCGTCCTGCATATTGCCATCAATGTCAATCGTTTTCTTGACAGCGTGTAGCAGTGCAGAATCATCCTTTCGATCGTATTCTTGATCTAAAGTCAAGTATCTGTCAATAATAACATCACCTCGATCATTCTGCATAATACGCTCACCTCTCAGTTTCCGGAATAATTTTGAAGAGAAAAATCTTGCCCAAAACTCAGGTTCCTTAAAGTTCTTGGGTACATTATCCATATATGCCTTCTTCACGATCGGATAGTTCTGAAATATACTCAAAATCTTTTCTCGTGAAATGTTGACGTTAACTTTATTATCTGAAGAAGCCACTGGTTTGATGGTTGACAGCACATTGTATGGACCCACTTTCTGCGATATTGATAAGGCATACGCTCTCAATATCGGCACACGAGTGGACCAAAACTCATAAGGCGGAAGACCTGCATTAATAACTGTCTCTTGAAAACTCCTCATTAATGATTTATCTTCTCGCAGCAACGACTGTTGCAATTTCAAATTCGTTATCAGCTTCGCTCGGGACAAAGAATCATCTAACGTTACTGTATTAACCAAATTACCTGCCGGTGGAGTCGCTGATGCGCTTGCCTTCGAGGCGGACGCTTCTTCTTTCCGTCTCTTTTCTTCATAAACTTCGTCATCTTTATAACGAGAAATAATATGTTGTAAAGTCACTTTAATATTATCCAGAACAGTTCTATTATTAAACGTGAAAGTATGAATCCTCGGTTTCGGACTAACCACATTCCCTTCATTATCCTTCTGTTTCTTTGACTCGTCTACTTTCCCCACTAACCTCAATCTCATCTTATCACTAGTTGCAGGCGTAGCCTGAAGTCTATCCACACTATTCAACACAACAGTAAGAGATTTAGTACCATCTGGTGACCTCCATTTCAATTCAGCCGGAGAACAATCCTCATCGATCGTTAAAATACCTGCAGTCTTGTCATAAGTAGCAGCACCTGAATGGGACATGACAACAACGCTCAAGGATCAATCAGAATCGATTACAAACCTATTCAATCAATGTCTTTCTACTTGGTTCTTCATCATTGATGAATTTCAACCTGGCTATAACAACCTAATTAGGAAAAGTATGTGGTGTACGGGTGCCGACATCACCAAATAACAAAATTGCACAATTCTGACCGTTTGAGGACCGCTGTAAACGCTCAGGCACACCCCGCTTGCTCCTGCATAGTTTGCAGGCCTGCCTCAATAATATAATAAACCTACACTAAAAAAACCGGTTAAAAAATTCTCAAAATTTCTAATAAATTCCCAAGACCATCTAAGAACCCAATACGAGCTTCAAAACAGCTTAATCATCGATTATCTTTGCCATTTAAACGGTTTAATCTGCTTGATTTACTGTCATTTTGATTATCATTAATGACGAACTTTTTTTCAAAATTTTCCAGCAGCTCATCGAGTTCAAATAGTTGATGAATATGGTGAAATATGGTATGAATTTGTAAGGATTGTGGTCAATTGAGTCCGTTTAAGCATTCAGGTACGATGTCATCGCCAATTATCGGTATTACTTTTGGTAATACGACTTCTTCTATTGCATATGTCAATCCGAAAAATGATGTTGATGTGATTGCCAATCCCGACGGTGAACGTTCTATTCCATCTGTTTTGTCGTACGTGGGTTCTGATGAATATCATGGTGGTCAAGCATTGCAACAGTTGATTAGAAATGCAAAAAACACGATTATCAATTTCCGTGATCTTATTGGCTTGCCATTTGATCAGGCTGATGTCTCTAAATGTGCTGGCGGTGCGCCAGCAGTGGAAGTTGATGGTAAAGTTGGATTTGTTATCTCTAGAGGTGACAAGGAAGAGACTATTACTGTGGACGAAGTGGTTTCCAGACATTTAAGAAGATTGAAATTAGCAGCTGAAGATTATATTGGTTCCAAGGTCTCTGAAGTTGTCTTGACTGTGCCAACGAGTTTTAGTGATGAGCAGAAAGATGCTTTGAAAGCTGCAGCTTCCAAAGCGGGTTTGAAAATTATTCAATTTATTAATGAACCATCAGCTGCTTTGCTGGCTCACATCGAACAATTCCCATTTGATCACGATGTTAATGTTGTGGTTGCCGATTTCGGTGGTACAAGATCTGATGCAGCTGTTATTGCGGTTCGTAATGGTATCTTTACGATCTTGGCAACCAAGCATGATACGAATTTGGGTGGTGACAATTTGGATGACGAGTTGATTGAATATTTCGCAAAGGATTTTGAAAAGAAGACAAAATGCAATCCAAGGAAAAATGCTAAATCTATGGCTAAATTGAGAGCTAGCGCTAGTGTCACTAAGAAGACTTTATCCAACGCAACTTCTTCAACCATCTCGGTCGATTCCTTAGCTGACGGTTTTGATTATCACACTTCCATCAACAGAATGAGGTACGAATTAGTTACAAACAAGGTGTTTTCACAATTTTCCGCCTTCATCGATGATGTTATCGCTAAGGCGGAACTGGATCCATTGGACATTTCAGCTGTTTTACTAAGTGGTGGTGTTGCGTTCACTCCAAAATTGACTACAAACCTAGAGTTTATGTTCCCTGAATCAGTTCAGATTTTGGGACCTTCCTCTAAGCAGGCTACCAATCAACCTAACGAGCTTTCCGCCTCCGGTGCGGCTCTACAGGCCAGATTGGCAAGCGAATACGATGCCAGTGAGTTGGCTGACGCTCTACAACCAGTCGTCATCAACACTCCACATTTGCCAAAGGCCATTGGTTTAGTTGGATCCCAAGGTGAATTTTACCCAGTTCTATTGCCGGAAACTTCCTACCCAGTGCAAAAGAAACTAACCTTGAAGCAAGCTAAAGGTGATCTCTTGATTAGCGTCTACGAAGGTGAACATCACGTCGTTGAGAGAACCGTTGAGCCAACTGAGAAAGATCAAAATTCAGAACAAGATGATGAAGAATGGTCAGATAGTGAGGATGATGAACCTGAACTTATCAGAGAAAAGCTATACACTTTGAGCACTAAATTGATGGATTTGGGTCTCAAAGGTGTCACCAAAGGTGTCGAGATCATCTTCAACATTAACAAAGACGGCGTCTTGAGAGTTAGCGCCAGAGATCTACAATCTGGTCAAGTCGTCAAGGGTGAACTGTAAATTTATATCAATATAGAGCCAGTATAAGCGTGAATTGAACTTAATCCTTCAAATTGAGCTACAAACTTCATGACAATAGATTTTATCAATGATAATTACAACTAAACTAACAAGATAAAACTGTAAAGAAGTCACAAATGACCACTTCAACGAAACCAGTGATCCATATCTTAGGCCTTGGGGCCATGGGAGCCCTATTAGCAGTTGATTTGCTTCGTTTCACGAATGTAACCGTGGTCCCATTATTCAGATCTCAGGACAGACTACTGAGGTTCCAAAATGAATTCAACAGCACAATAGCCGTTCGTAAACTGTTTGAAAACGATCAGCCATTACATTCGTGCAAGTTGGAATGCAGTGAGTCTCCAGAGACGTTTGCTGGTGGGATGATTAAGAATCTTATCATTACAACCAAGACATACCAAACAGCAGAAGCATTAAAGCCATACCTAAGGTTTATTGACCACAATACCAATTTGATACTCGTTCAAAATGGGCTTGGTGTTCCTGAAATGTTGAAAGAGAAGGTATTTACAGATCCAGAAACTGATCCACAACTGTTCCAAGGTGTTATATCTCATGGCGCGTTCCACGATCAAGGATTTACATTCAACCACGCAGGCCTGGGTGATCTAAAGATTGCCAGATTACCACACGACCCCAATGATCCTATCCAAAGCGAAGAAGATGCTTCAAGAGATCGCAAACAAAATGAACTTGTCCAACTGCTAACTGAAGTCACATTTGCTGCAAGCTTTCAAACAACTCAAATGACCTACCAAGAATTGCTAATGGGACAACTATACAAATTCCTAGTCAATGCCTGTATCAATCCTGTCACTTCAATCGTTGACTGCATCAACGGCGAACTTGCAGACGACAGCACCGAGATCTTTACTCTAATCATCGATGAATGCTTACAAGTGTTAAAAGTCGCCTACAAACCATTATTCGAATACGAAACCAACTACCACAACACCAAAGGATACCCAATCGTGCCAGTCCTCTCTGTCCTCAACACTGAAAACATGGTCAAAGAAGTGATCCGTCTCGGTTGTATCGTCAATCGCCACAACAGCAGCTCCATGAGACAAGATACACTATATCTAAGAGACACAGAAATCGACTACATTAACGGTTACATTGTCAAACTAGCAAACAAATACAAATTAAATGCAAAAATCAATGAAACTGTCCAATCCTTGGTCAAATTAAGACTTGCACTAAACAAAAAACGCAAATTACAAGGCGACATGAGATCAAACTAGACTCTCAAGACATCAAGACCACGCAAAGTCAACCAGACTGTCCAATCCTTGATCAAACCAAGACTTTCACTAAACACAAAGAGAAAATTCCAACAAGACAAGACATCAAACCAAGACTCTTCAAGACATCTTGACCATCTTATAGATTTATAGAATGTCATATTTTATTTACCGTCATTTGAGATTTTACGCTGTCACCTTGACCTTACTCGTTAAATAGAAAAAATTTAACAAGTTAAAGGTTTAAAAATCAAGACAAGTTTTAAAATTATTTAATAGTATAAAGGCAGTTTTTAGAAGGGTTTGAGTAGTGATTACGATTGTTGAGAATAATTTTGGAATTATTGTGGAAAAAAATTGGGTTAAAACGGTTTATTTTAGTTGAAATTTAACAAAGAATTGTTTAATAAAATAATAATAATTTAATTTGGAATGATCCGAAGGATTGATGAGATTAGTATTAGTAAAGGGAACGAAGGGCAAAATAGTGGTAAAATGTTTGATAATTCAATAAATTTATTGTCAAAAGAAGTTGGAAAAATGTCAGAAGAGATTAAAAATTTGGAAAAAATGTTTGTGTCTAGGGATAATACCACAACGGGGTCTATTGAACAATTATTTGCTACTTTGAAAACGTTGTCGCATAATCAGACTGTATTGGAGAATAAAGTGGATGATGCGTTGAAAAATCAACTTAATACTGATGTTATGGTTAATAGTATTAATACGAGGATGAATCACCTGTCGAGTGCACTTTTAAATCTCTCGAAGGCGGTGCCTTCGGGTTCACAGGGCGGTTTTATGGGTGATTCGCCGTCTTCGACGGCGAATAGTGCGGGAAATCAGTCTAGACCGAACTCTGTGCGTCGCGGTCCCGGGAGACCAAGAAAGGATGGATCTGTTAGTCGTAGTGAGAGTAATGGTAAAATACAGGTAAATCCAGTGAAAGTTTCTTTGCCCACGGGGGAAGTACAGGTTTCTAAAGCGAAGAGATATTTCATAGATCCAAGTGGTAATTCTGAGAGTGTAAGTGTTATCAAGACAGAACCTTCAGGGAAGAAAACGGTTCCGGCAATTCCGGTCAAGAGGAAAAGAGGTCGTCCACCTAAGAAGAGAACTGTGGAAGCGGTGATTTTGAATCATCAAGATGCGAGCAATACAGATGAAGAACAATTACCCAAGACTGAAGAAGAGCGGGATTTAGATAATAGGGAAGAACGACAAGAAGAGGAAAATCATGAATTACCGTCACAGGAATCGGCACCAACTGTTGGTAGTGCGCTAATATCACCTTCTTTATCCGCTTCTCCACCATCGATGTCGAGATCTTCTTCTCCTTCAACGCCAATTCCTAATTTAATACCCTCGGCAGCAATCACTGCTGAAACAACTGATATTCCTGAACATGAACCAGAAGAAGTTGCCCAAATTCCAGCAGAAAATCCTATCATTACAACAAGGATCATCGGGCCCTTGGCACGGAAGAGGCTCCTAGGTGCTGCAGCTGATAGTGATAACATAACAATTGAGATGTCATCGTCTTCAGTGGCTCCTGATACTAATACGACAGAAAATAATACTCCAGATATGAGCAGGCAGCAAAGAGAGTTAGACAAGAGACGAGATGCAAGAGAAAAGATGCTCGTTAATATGAAATATAATGACAGAGAGAAGGCAAAATCATTTATGGAATCGAATAAGCAACTTCTTAAAGCAATGAGGGAAGAAGAGAGGCGAAAAAGGATGACTGCTTTAATAAATGCACCCCCAAGCACAACAAACGTCCAAGCGCAACAATACGGACCACCTCCTGTGACTGTTACGACTCCAACCACTGAATTCGCTTTCAAGACTGATGAACCTTCTCATCAACACAAAAAAATAGGCATATCTTCAATGCTGAATAACGAAGCATCAGCGCTTATGCGGGAATCGGAAGAAACCCTAGCTCACAAAAGATCAAACGAGGATGATGACCAAGATGATTATGATGATCTGGATGATGACGAATATGACGATGATGATCAACAAGATACAAGATTGAAGAAAAGAAGGTCTTCAAATTTTGCTCTATCGCCAAGTGCTCCTATTCTTGAGAAATCACCTAGTTCAGAGAAGGAAAATGGTGGTTCAAACAAAAGACAAGAAGATCAGACATCATTGTTACTAGCATCGCCCATCGAACTCCTCTGTCGAGATGGGTTCTTCTACCAAAGAGATCATCCCAAAGTACCGATAACGACCGGCTCCTACTTAAAGTTTAAATTCAAATCCAAAGAAGAAGAACTGGTGGCTCTAAGCATCAATCAGAAAGATTTTATCGACAGCACCCGTCATGAAAGAATGAATGCACATTTCCTGAAGCCAGAAATTGACGTCGAAACAGAACAAGCATTCACAATTCTAAGCAAGACTACATTAACTGAAAAATACGTCAACAGCTTAGAATATTTCCTAATGGAATTCAGATGGGAGAATAAATTGGTAGGTCTGGGATTAAAACTAAAAGAATCAAAAAGAACTTGGCAACGACGAAAGGCATTATTCACTTTATTCGAATTTTGGAGAGATCAATCACGAGAAAAGAGAAATTTTGACAACTATACAATTTTGCATGCAGTTAAAGAGATGGAAAACTACAGGATATTCATCAACAGATCCGTCTCATGGTTTTACAATCACATCACACTCCTAAAGATGATTCTTTACGATCTTTGCGATAATATCGATACTCAATGGAGAGAATGGATGTTTAACAAAGGTGAAGCATTACCCATGCTGGGGGTCAACGGCGTCGATGAGGATAACATAAATGAAGCAATTGATAATGTGCTGACTTTAAATTTTCTAGATGACGGAACCGAGAATAACCAAGTCAAATCATCAAAAGTGGTACCACCGAAAAACTAGTGATACCAAAGGCTCGCAATCATGATTCACAGATCAACCAATGGCATATAACGATCAAAACTGTTGCAATATCTAGGATTTATTCTTATACTACTTCTTGCACGTGATTTTTTTGGGTCTAGTCTTGGCGTAAATTTTCAGTCATAGTTAAGGTTTATACTAGAACTGATGCTGAGATAGGCGTTTAGTAGACGTCTTTAGTCCCTTTTAGCTGGCATGTTGGTGGACTTAAACGTTACTTGGCCACAGCAAAGCTTCCGAGAAGAAGTGACACCTAAACAGGTGTCAAAAGTGAAAGAGACATTAAGTACTTTACATGCCTTGGGGTATACCCATGTGGCATTAAACTTTACAGTGAACCATAGTGATAAATTTCCGACTAATGCGAAAGAAATGAATCCAATTAAGATTTCCGAAAGATTTGGCGATCTTATAGAAACTACGGGTTTGAAAATATATTCTAGGATAACATTGATTATAGATGATCCGTCTAAGGGTCAATCTATTGCCAAGATATCGCAACATTTCGATATAGTCGCAGCTTTACCAGTTAGCGAACGTGGCGTTACTTTGGCGACCACAAATTTAGACATTGATCTACTCACTTTCAACTACGGTCAACGGTTGCCCGTGTTTTTGAAACACAAGAGTATCTGCAGCTGTGTGAAACGCGGTGTCAAGATCGAAATCGTTTATGCGTACGCTCTGCGTGATTTACAATCCAGAAGACAATTCGTCTCCAACGTGCGAAGCGTGATCAGAAGTTCTCGTTCACGCGGTATTGTCGTATCTAGCGGCGCGCAAACTCCACTCGAATGCAGAAACATTCTTGGCGTCACCAGTCTCGTCAAAATCCTGGGACTCCCCAGCGACAAATGTTCCCGTGCCATGGGTCAACTCGCCTCTCTAGTGCTTCTGAACGGCAGACTGAGAAACAAGAGTTACAAACAAACAATAGTCGTAGGCGGCGGCGGCGCCAATTACGATGTCGTGAACGATCTTCAAGGAATCGATGAAACGCGAACCATCAAATTAATTAAACGAACCAGCATTAACAATAACAGTGACCACGACAACGACACGGAACCCGTCCCGAAAAGAGTAAAACCATAGAATCGTATTGTGATAACATTCTTGAAAGGGTTTGCCAAGAATTTTATAGAAGCTTTCGATACATCGAATTTTTACCTAAAAGGGAAATAAACGTAAATCCCAATCTGCATAGAATAATTTCCTAATTGGGTATTTTAAACAAACCTAGAACAATTTCCTAATAGGGTAATAAACTCTTTATCGCGTCATAATTTCGTGTCTTTGAATCTATATCGGGTAAAACCTTCAATTGATGTCTCAGGTTGTGAAACGAAAAGTTGGACCTAGTTTCGAGATCTGACAAGGTTGGAGGTTTGGTCCAGACCTTGATCGTGTTTCAGCTATCATTGTGGTTGTCTCAGACAGTTGCCTTTATTGTTTGCGTGTCATATATATAGAAGGGCAGAATTTTGCAAAAATTGGTGAGTTGAAAGACAGTAGAAGTAGTGTAGATCATTGATGGCGACCGCAGGGACGTTTAATTTACCTCAGATGAAGTCCATATGGTTGGACGAGGACGAAGAAGCTGAAAAGCTTTATGGATTGCAGGTACAGCAGTTTATGGGACCTGATGATGAGGATGATTTGGCGATTACCATGGTTAATAGCGATAAACCAGTGTTGAGCAATAAGAAGAACATCGATTTGGCAGCTTTGGGGAAGAATATCAAAACTTCGAAATTATTGTCAAATTCAGCGCTCGGGTCTTCCAGGAAGAAGAGTTCGAGGAAGAAGAAAGGGTTGTTTGCTCTTTTCAGGAATAAAGAACATCATGTTGTCAAGGACACGGCAAAGATTTCTTCGCCATTTGCGTTTCAGCACATCTCGCATGCCGATGTGAGAACTGGGTTTGAAGAAGAAGTGCAGGAGGAGCAATCGGCAGAAGTTGAAAATCAGCCCAAGTCGAGACCGTTGAGTAGAGCTTTTGTGACTCATTCGACAACGGATTCTTTTAGTGGGTCAGGCGATGTGAACGAACGCAAACGTGCTTCAGCGAGGATGTCCGTATCAACTACGGGTTCTTCGAGATACTCTAGATTCAGTAACACAACGGGCCGCATCCCTTCGAGTTCGACAATGGCTACGTCAATACTACACGAATCTGGTTCCCCACATAGAGCTGCCTTGATCTCTGGTATAGACAAGCTTACGCTACGGGAAAGGAAGAAAAGAGATTCCTCTGATAGTGGTTCATCGATCAGTTTTCTGAGAGATTACGATTTCCCAGCACTGATCGAAGTTCAATCGGCAACAGAATATCCCACGACCCCAACGAAGCATGAAACAGCGGGAGAATCCAAGAGACTTGCATCTTCTCCCAATTTGTTGAAGAGGGCGAAATCAAGTTCTCAGCTAATTCGTACACCAGAAATCGAAACCAGATGGTTCAATGAAGAGACACCTGCTTCGCGAAAATCGCTTGACGATGTACTACTATGTTACCATCAGCCAAGTAATTCTGCTACGCCTTCGCAGATAACGCCCGTTAAATCATTCACATGAACAGTACAAGTCCACGAGAGCTCGTCATTCGCTCACGTTGTATTATTGCATTAACATCTCCGGACATTCCATTCGCTCAACAGTTTATCCATTCGTCATTCACTGCATATACGATATCCTTTTGGATCGTCACGTCATTCACTAACTAATTGTATAATGGGCTCATCACTGCCTGCCTTTAATGTCTTCAACCCCATTATGGCCCTCCAGCTTTTCAACCAATCTGCTGATGGTCAACTTACAGTTGACTAGCTCTTCCATTAGTGGGATAGTACCTTTAAAGTTCGTTTGACATTGTCTTAGCGATGTTGGAACAGATAAAACTCCTCCAAACATCGTAAGAGGTTCCCTATGCCGGATTTTTCGCAATTTCCTCTGTTTAGACTGGTTCCGCTTGCGTAATAATGCCTCTTGATGCAATTTCTCGTCCACTTTCTCGTCTTCACTGGACATATCTTCACATTCATCTTCCAGGGCCAATTTTACAATACTTATACTGCCATCTTCTTGACTCTCAACAACAATTTGACCCTCATACGATTCGTCCCAGTAATCTGAACCGTATCTGCCTCTCAAAGTATCCTTATTGTGGTAATTAGCCCTTCCAAGGTTATGGAACCCATCTTTCATCGTCTTTTGAAGCTGTTCTAGCAGGAAATCGTAACGGGAAAGCAACTTAAGCAATTCTAGATAATCAGTATCCTGATCCATCACTAACTGACCCACCTTTGGTTGACTTTGCTCACTTTACTAGTAGTAAGTTCGCTTATAAGAACCTTCTCATCAGCTTACTTTACACAGTGAATCCAACACTTAAGCCCAAAAGCAGCTCTAATGACCGATAGATTGACTCAATTGCAAATATGTTTGGACCAAATGATGGAACAGTTCTGTGCAGCACTCAATTACATCGATAAGAACCATGACTTTGAACCAGCTAACGAGACTGAGATGAAGATGTCTGATCGACATGCTACGGTGGCACCTCCGGAGGAGTTCTCCAATACGATTGATGAATTGTCTACTGATATCATCCTGAAGACCAGACAGATTATAAAACTGATAGATTCATTGCCTGGAGTGGACGTCTCTGAAGCAGAACAGCTTCGCAAGATAGATACTCTGCAGAAGGAGCTTGTGAAGGTTGAAAACGACAAGGTTGAAGCTGTGATGAGGAAGGAGAAACTGCTTGAAGATGTGCGTTCTATGATCGAGTTCTTTGTTGGTGGAATAGCCGAGTCCAGACAGACATCGTCAAATGATAGCGCAATAGATGAATGATTAGACACTAATGTGAAGGGTGTATGCTACATATATGCATATTAGGGCTCCATACAAGATATTGGTCTTGCACCATGAGTCTAGTGCCTTCCATACGAGCAATTGTCCAAAGAATAGGCTTGACATGTAAGAGGAGATCTTTTGGTCAGCGTGGGGGGAGGCGACGAATGGACGATAATGCAGAAACCATCCCAAGAGACATTCTACCGCAAAATCCTCATAAATGATTGTATTCAGGGTCTTCGATGTTTTCTTAATGGAACGACGTCGCCATGGCAACATCTGAATAGCGTGGTATGCGACAAAACAGAGTGGATAAAGCACTGAGGATATCCAGACATGGGTAACGTAGTTTTGTTCGGACAATTGAAACGGCCATTTCTCAGCGGTTGGTTCACTGTGTTTTTGGAATTTGTTCTCATAGTAATTCCATTTGAATTGCCTTTGTACAAGCTCTAACAGTAGTTTAATAAAGCCAAAAACTCTTGTTGTATCTCCAGTGAAGGTTTTGTATTCGATTTTATGAGTAGTGTTCAGCTGTTCAGTTTCGATCTCGAATAAAGTTCTTGATTCAGTAGGAGACCGTAGACATAGGACTTCCTGTTGATGAAAACCCCATTTAGGTAGTCTGGTATCATGAGCAAGTAAGGTACAACCTTGGCCTTCGTTCAGAAATTTCACAACTGATTTCAGTGGTTTGAGAGCAGAATGCAAAGGATCACCAACCGATATCACAGTCCAGAGTTCATCGGAATTGCCGACATAATCAGCATCTCCCGTACAGGATATTTCCGAATTGTACTCTTGTTCCGATACTGGTGGTTTCGCCGATGATGCTCTGAGTAGTTTACCTGTAGCACAATGTCTCAGTCTTACCTTACCAAAATCATTGACTTTTCTAAGTGGAGCATTTACATCAGTATCAGGTCTGGCAGGTTCGATACGCCATTTATTGTTGTAATCTTCCTCTTGCTGGGTCAGTGAAACCTGTTGCTCTCCCGATCCAGAGGGATAAGTATGGTTATGTGAGTGCAAATATCCGCCCAACGAATTTTGGTGACGAAGAGTGATGGTAGATCCGTAGTAAAGGTATTCTGGATACTCAAAAGAACCTCTGAGATAGGCTTTAAAGTTTGGGGACATGTACTGGGAGAGTTCGGGCGAGTCATGAGTCCAGTTTAACACTTGAAGGCTTAAGGATGAGATAAACACAACGAATGGGATGACTCCTAGGATAATGGCTTTGATCGCGACATATTTGGTCAGATAACGACTACTCAACGTCGGATCTCCCAGCACAGTCCAAAACTCTTTCACAGAGACAATACAAACCCAAACCCAAGTCAGAAACCCGATGTACCTGGTAGACGCACCTAATCCTAATGTAATGGCAAGGAGCAACAAATGACTAAACCATGTCTTGGTAAAATGCCTTGAATATTTAGCACTTTGCCACAAGTATAATGCCATAGACAGGAAAAGCCATTGGAACACATCAATAGAAACGGATGTAGCTTCAAGCTGGAAGATTGGTAACGATCCCAACGCAATGACACCCCCAATGGCAAACGGAAACGATGTATTAACCCTTCTTAGTGTCAGAAACACGAATGACAAGGTCAATGAGGCCACCACGACGCTAGCTTTCCGCAGAATCTCTGTCTGAAGTGGAAATAACCAAAGTAATTGGATTCCTAACGGTGGTAGAATGCTCAGATCAAACTTACCCAGTTGGAAACGCTCAACAGCATCAATTATCTCTTGCTCCCGATCAGACAGACTCCTTATAAAGCTGTCAGGCCCTGATTTGATCATGAACAGACCAAATGAGACTCCTACGACGAGTGACACGACAGCATCGATCAGATTCACTTTGCCAACTTGGTTCGACCAATAAGTATCGACCGGCAGATATTCACGAAAGGGTCCTTGCGAGAATACAACAACTTCATCTTTCCGAACCGTAGATCTCTTGACAGTCTGCTCAGGCATTGAATCCAATGAAACCAGTTTTACTCATTTACCTTTGCTTATAAGTGTAACCTTTAAACTCTACTGACTTGTTCGCATCTAGCACTAGTGTATGGAGCAAGTAAGGAATCCTTCAATTGAGCTCCATGATGGTTGTATCGATCCAGTGGAATAGACTGAGACAGCATTGACCTTTCCCCAGCTCAAGACGAACAGAAAGAACCCAAGAAGTCGCAACAAGGTTTACTCGAGCAATTGCACCAAGATATCGTTAAACTGCAGCCTTATGTAAGCCTCAGTTGAGCTGAGGAAGCTCAAAGACTAGGGATTAGCAGTCATGAATACGACAATAACCAAGATAACCAGAACTGTTGACAATTCGAAGGCAACGTCCAATAACTTGGTCAATGGCATCCAGGCACTATGAAACGATGAGCCTAGAAGGCTTATAAAACAGGACAGCTAGCTTTGATCCAAGTTGTGCTTTCACTATACCAAGTCCTTAGAGTATGGTGTATCGCAACAGGATATTAGCTAACATCAACAGTGAATGACTGACTAAAGCCATGGCAGAGCCAATGAATCTTCAACGACTTTACTCTTACAGGAAGATCATCAAAGCGACAGCTAAGCTAAGCTAGCCGAGTTTGCGAGGAGGACGTTCAAAGATTATGTGGAAGATGTGATCGCATATTGTGTTTCTAGCTTAGCTGAGAAGAGCTGCTGTAACGCTAATCAAAATTTGCGTACGCTAGCTTTATGCTAGGAACCAGAACAAGCACCTAAGGTCATCCCCCAGACTTCTGAAGATACCTGCGAAGATTGACGATGCTCAAGAGATAGCCACAGCCAAGAGAGGATCTAGCTCAATTGAATGAACCAGACCGAGAGATTGAGACAGTTGTCAAGAGAATAAAGCACTTTACAAATCTATCGTTTATGCTAACGGCGAGAGTAATGTCTCCAAGCTCACAGATATGAAATAGTCTTTTACACAACTCTCCAGCGATGTCTAAAGAAAAAACAAGGCTAAACCAGTGGTGTTTGATGGTCAAACTGACTTGTTTTGCAACTCAATCATATCATGAATCTGTTACTCATGTTCTGCTTACCAAGAAACTATAACCAAGTCTCTAGTTTTGCATTACAGGTCTCTAATGCAAAACCAAGGAGCCTGCAACCAGAGCCCAAGAGGATACAAAACAGCGGTCGTTTTGAGCTCTTAAAGTCAAGGTGGTGCTGGAAACCACGCCAATGTACAAGAGCCCTACCTGCCTAAATCTATTTATCTGGTAGCCAGAAGCCTGGCTACCATGCTTCGAAATCTGATAAAACAGATAGATTTCGAAGCATTCTCACGACGTAGCTGACGTGAGCTTGCAGCGGTATCCTGCAATGGATTTGTTCATTGCTTCATAAGAGCGAACTGTTAAACAATTCTTTTGAGAAGCATAGTAATATTTGAATGATATCCTTCACGGAATTCAGACTTGAAAAACGCCGATATGCACCAAGAATTTGGGCAGGTAATCTTATAAGGCTGATCCGTCTCTCTCTGGCATTTGAGATCGTAAGAATCTCGCTTATAGTTAATGAATGTAGCACTTCGTAATTCCAAGCCTCGAAGTGCAGAATAGTCTGAATGCTCCAGGTATCCATTTCTTAATGAGTTCAACGGGAAGAACGTAAAAGAACGACCATTCCGTTCATGGACGAGGTTGTCGCCTAAATGAGAAGAAAAGACTTCAAAATCACCATGACCATTACCGCCTGCAGTTGAACCATATAGAAGAAACCGTCCATCAGACGTTACTTCGAAAAACTCTTGATCTTTAGTCACATTAGAGAAAGAGGTCCGAAAAGTAGCCAATGTACAATCTCCAGGTTCTAACATTGTATCCAACAACAGGAGAATTTGCTGGTTATCGTCTGATATTGCAGAAACAAATATGACACCTTTGGTGTCAGTAGTCTTGATGGATATAATGGAACGGGCTCCTTGCACTTTAAAGTGCTTGATGATTGTGTAGCATAGATCACCACTTTTAATAGCTTGAAGAGGTAAGACGTATATCCAACTGCTTCGAGTGCCTGCATAAAGCAGACCAGAGACCCCAGGGTTGGCTGCAACGCATAATATATCAGATTTGTTCGTAAAAGAATTGAAGGCCTTACAACCATCTTCAGGCAGATCGGTCCACTTGTAAACCTCCAATGAGGAGTCTATTGCCACGGCGAAACTGCATCCCAGGTTGACGGAATCGTACACGTTTCCATGAAGCTCTAGTTCTCGACCTAGAATATCGGACATTCCAGTAAAATTTTTCAATAATGTGAAGATGTGAATAGTTTCTATCGGTAGCGCCAAATGGCAATACAAACCCATTCTCTCGAATCTATTATCGGCGAAGCTGATGATGTTGTTCGATGTAAAGGGTGGACAATCTGATGGACTATCTTGATGCAGCGATGAAATCTTGCAGGTACCATCAAAGAGCTGTTCAATGGTTCTGATTGTACCGTCGGCTGTCCAAATCGCCAGTGTCACACGATTTGGCCACACTTGCTCGCAAATCACAGGACCTTTCATATTGTGTAATGGAATACCAAGATCATATATTCCACGTCCCAAACTGCTTTGAACGCAATTATCAACTGATCTTGCCTCGATCTCCAGACCTTTCGCAAACTTTAAGCCATCAGGACTACCAAAAATCTTTTTAACAGGACTCACTAGCCTAGAAACGTACTTCTCGTGGTTACGTCACCTTTCGTTTGCCAGCTGGCTGGCTTCCTCTTCTCTCTGCACTCTCATCTTCCTCTTCTTTTGCTCACGCTCACTGTATTCTAAACCAATACCAGGTTTAACGGGGAAATATCGACCTTTCACTTCAGCAAAGTAGACCAGGTAGTTTTGGTGGCATCAATGACTTCTATCCCTTCCTTATGATCAATCCTGTAGACTTTATATGTGTATGTGACAACTCTTCTTAGTCTTCAAAACAATATTAGTCCAACAGATCAGCAGACAAGGGTTAGTTTTGGCATATCTATACTGTTGCCCACTCCGATTGCATCTATTCGCTTCAGTAACGGTGTGCGAGTTAACGTTTATATTCGTTTAATTCGAATATGGTATCGGTATAACCTTAAAAGAATCTTTAATAGTTGATAAACTATAAAGTGAAACGCAAAGGTTAGCAATTATTCCTGACTGAATCCTAGTTGTTTCCTCTATGGCCAATGTTAGTTTAACTGTCGTAATCATCGTATGGGCCCTAGTTATCTAACTTGGTAGCGCCATTCCAACTGAGTACCCTACCGTCAAAAACGATATAGATTCCGAGTACCGGGTTACTCACTCGTATGTTATGATACCTGTTAGTTTTCCTAATTTGGTATTTTTAGATCGTTTCTTCTAGAAACCGGTTGTCATGGCACCGGGCTATGACGTTTTCTTTACCTTTTCCAGTGGTTTAATGGAACCCAACGTATAACTAAAAGACCAGTTAGCTTAGATTCCAAGTTGTGCTTCCACTAGAGATTTGAAGTAAGTAGTAGATCCGTTTCTTGTCTCAATAGCACTGTGCTACTGTCGTCTGAAAACAGCTAATATGAGAGTCCTCCCTATGCTAGTAGTGATTTATTCAGTAGCAATATATACACTGTTTTCGCTAAAGAGGGCAATGGCAGTTTCCGGAGGTAATTCGAGTGCTGTGGTGTCAATTAAGTTGGCTCAACAGTGGAGAGCCGCCGCAGCAGTATTATGTACAAGTGGTTTAACCGCGGGTAGCACTTTAGGGTATGGGGTGTGCATAGTTTCAGTTATCATGGCTGTGATTACCAATGTGGGCGCTAGATTAACAGTAGCCGCACTACCTAAGCGAGATTTAAAAAGTGAGGACTGTGGGCCAGTAGCCCAGTAGCTCATGACACGCTGATGGGTGTATCAATTCAGTGGAGTGCGTAGGCAAGCACCGGTTGAAGTCGGCTCAGTATTTTCATGTCCGTTCAAGTCCATTCCCAACATTGCCAGCATCTTATCGGTAAATTTGGATTTGTATACTGATGCATAGGCGTATCGGAAACCAAAATCTACTGTTAGATCCAAGTGGCAATTCATGTGTAGAAACAAATAAGCAGTAATAGATTCGTATTGTCTTGATAACTTACCTTTAAATTACTTCAAAATATCCAGATTTAAGACTAAGTCACTCTGGTAATACCGATATGTATTGCATATGTAACAATACGTTTCGCTATCTTTCCTCGATTGATATGGTTGCTTGTTCCATTAAAGCTTGGTCCTATAGAGTGAGCAACCAACTACTATCTAAGTGGGATCATTGCCGCCTATTTATACCTCTCGAATGGGAAGTTTCATGATGATTTGATCATGATCTCAGCACTTCATAGTGTTAGCTAACTCTTGCTAAGTTGTCATGTTTCTGATGCCCTGATCATAGGTCCGGCGAGTATCATTTAGCCATTTGTTAAATTGAATGTAATAATACGTTTCGGTATTATTCGTGGTTTGTAAATGTTGTTAGTTCAATTGAAGCTTGCTTCTATGTAATGAACAACTATTCTCTTGACTAGGATCATAGGCCCTATTTATACCTTTCAGATGGGGACTTCCCCGCTTACCTGAGGTCATGGTCTTCCCCGCATTCCATTCCATAGCTGTCCATCCTTGATGACTCGAGGTCGTGGTTAGTACACCTGCCCGATACTTACTGCGAACGTCAGCTCGACGTTAACATGACTTAATCATTCTATTACATTGAATCTAAATTCTTAGTTCTAATAGTGTAGTGGCTATCACGTTGCCTTCACACGGCAAAGGTCCTGAGTTCGAACCTCAGTTAGAACATGATTTTTTTTAAACCTTCATTTAAAATATCGGTCCTTGAGCCATAAAGGCTTCTTATTATACCATGAATCTATTGCTTCATGTTCTGTTTTCTACCAGAAGCTAACGAATTCTCTAGTTTTGAATGAAAAACCTCGACTTCTCGACATTAAAAAGGCTCTCACGACCTGTCTTAAGCTACCATTCGGAGCCGTAACGCCAAAAACCACGCCATATCTACAAGAATTTACCGGATAGCCTAGTTGGGCATTCTTGACGAGATTGTTTCTACTGGAAACCGTGGTTGTCATGGCAACATGCTATGGATGTTTTCTTTGCTTCTTCCAGTGAATTAACGAACAGATTCAAGCAGAGGAATCCAATGTTGGGATACAAACGTATGAATAGGAGGCAAGTTAGCTTAGTCTTGAAGTTAGAATAAGTACATTTGTTTATTGTCTTGATAAGATATCAATTCTGATCTATTAAGTAAACCCGGTAATTCTGTATTACACGAAATAGCCAAAATATGGCAGTCCTCCCTATGATAGCAGCGATTTTTTCAGTGGTAACATGTACACTACCACAGCGAGATTTAGCAAGCGGGATATTTAGGCCAACATCTGTAGCCCAGTAGGTCATCGACTAATGACGGATGCAGGACCACTCAGCCCGCCGTTTATTTCCAAAGCGAATATGGCCAACGGCAGCAGTAGGACTACCACACCTAACGGACGAAGATCTACTGTCCCGTATAGTATCCGCGATCTCGAATGCCGAGCCGATAACACATTTAGTAAGCGTAGATTTGAGGTAGACTGGATTAGCTGCAGCTACCAAGATGGCAATTCATGGAACGCAGAGCATTGGACCTACGACGAGGCCGAGCAATATAATACGGGCGAAATCACTGACTGGGCCGCGAACAATGATGGCTGGGAATATTGTGTCGGCAGATGAATCAAACCGCGGTACCGAACACTAGGATGAAAACGTCCTGGTTCTCAACTTGTATGGAGCCGCTTTTCATGGTGAGGTCTACTTTAAAACATACGGCGGCATAGACCGGACCTGCGGCGACGAGATGGGTTGGGTTAGCAGCCTGATAATGCTTGAACGGGCAGCCAGAGGCGCGTCTGGTGATCAATGGCCTTGGCAGCCACCCAATTGCATAACGTAATTGACCAAAATTTAAGAGATCTTAATAATATTTGCTGTGTAGCAAGTATTTTGAAGTGGAATCGACTTTCGGTAATGGAACAGCTCCAGCTCTCCTGTTGGGTGGTTGTTTGGGGCCTTGAAGTGATCCTGAAGACTATCCAACCTTTCCTGTCAATTCTTATTCTCCTACGCCGCTCCGAGACCTAGTATACGTCGTTAAGCGGTGTTTCTCATCAGATTGAAAGCGTATAAGTAGAGGGGCGGAACTTAAGAGTTTCTCAAGTTTCTGGAAACCCTTTATCTGGGCTTGGGTCAATGGGGTTTTCTTGGCGGTTTTCTTGGCGGTTTTATCAGTCGTCGTGTTAGCGTCAGAGTGTAACTGGTCGATAGTTTTTCATCATTCTTTCGATTGCTGTGCGTCTCGTACAGTTTTGCATTCGGGAACAGTTTACCGCTTCGCATTTACGGTGCGGACAGAACGCTCAGATATCCTAAGAACTCGACTTCCTCTTGTAGAAAATTTCCCTGCTTGTCCTTGGGAATTGGCTGACGGTCCTGTAGTCGTCGTAGAACCATATCTAGCTTGGATACGTTCTTTCCTTGTTGCGACACCAAAATGTCGAGGTACGCTAACATGAACGGTAAATCGCCGGAGATCTCAACCATGACCTTGAGAAGTTGCGCATTGACTAACCCAAACGGTATCACGGTATTGCGTTTTGAACGCCCTTGGATCGACGTTGATCCTATCCGGTGTGCAGATATAGCTCGATAAGCGGCAGAGATCTCTATCTCTGCCAATAGTACTTCAATTCTTGCAAGGAAAACGGATCCTTGATTGTGCGGTACTCACACATAAACGGTATGAACCATCATTTTCTTGACTAGGACGAATGGTGAGCCCTTCTCGACCTAATTTTCACAATTTCTTCCTCTTCCTTCGAGATCGACCTTACGGTGGTATCTCCGGCACCTAGCTTTATGTCAATCTCATTGAATACTCCCACGACGATACGTGGCAAGTCGTTCCTGACCGTCTGCGCCTTTATTCATGAAAGTACCTTGCGTTATTGTGAATCAAACTCCCACAGCCAAGAAACCCCCATGGACCCAGGCTAAAAAGGTTTCGAGGACCTTAAGAGATCACCAAGTTCTCTCCCTCCACTTGTATCTTTCCACCCCGATAACGACAGATGCTAGTAAACTAAGTCTGGAGCGGTGCTAGAAGAACGGCAAAGTGACTGGACCAGTGCATGCTCAAAACATACCAAAAGTCTGTGCCATTTCAAATACTTGCTGCACGGTTCATCTTAAGAACAGATATTTCACTGCTCGCATTAGAGAACAGAAGCGAACCATCAATGCGGTTCGCAACATAGCTAGACGAGTTGCCGGAATAAGATACAGATATCCAATAGCTTAAAGGACCTGGCAATGTGCTGAGAAGGGAGAATAAGCTATGGTACTATCATGTATAAATATAATAAAAAAACTCGAATCTTAACAAATTTGTGGTTCTAATAGTGTAGTGGCTATCACGTTGCCTTCACACGGCAAAGGTCCTGAGTTCGAACCTCAGTTAGAACATTATTTTTTTTTCAAACCCCTTCATTATAAATATTTAGTCCTTAAGCCATAGAGGCTTCTTTAACAGAAGAGTTAAAGAAAGTAAGTCCTGTTGGTGTTTCTAGTGGTGTATCTCGTTGAGAGTTGTGTTTTTTGGCCTTTATCTCATGGGAAACAAATGTAGACCCAAGAAGGTGAAGGCACCGTACCGGAAGTACGTTGCCGGCGAAGGCTATAGTCGTACTTGGGGTTTTACACCAACACCTAGCGTTGAAGAACTGCATGGCGATGATAGTGTTAAGGAAACTCCAAAAGATCGCAATGTGGAAAGGATCGATAATTTGCAAGGACATTATTCTAATCGAAAAACTAATGATAGTATAGTGCATTTCAAAGCACGTCAAAATGAATCGATTGGGTCGTTGGACCCATTTTGCAAGACTAGTGATGAACCAGAGGAGGAATTAGGGGACATGCGACTTCCATGGGAGATTCAAGCGTTAATTTTGAAATTTAGCGATGAACCATTCGATCCCAGGTATTTATTAGTCTGCAAGACTTGGTATCTGATGTGTTTGCCTTTGCTTTATAGACATCCGTCATTGAACTGTAGGAATTTCAACAGTTTTGTGGATACTGTGATAAGCAATCGAAAGAAGAAGATAGGTGGGTATGTTGAGCAGCTAGATTTAGCGCCGATTATGCAGAGCGGAAGAAACTCATTCGTTTCTAAATTACTACGGCGTTGTTCCCCCAGTTTGCAAAAATTCACTGCACCTCAGACGAGTTTTGGATATGCGCCGCTAATATCGTTGAAATCATGCCTTCAACTCAAGTATCTGGATCTTGGTCTCGTTTCAGAGACGGTGAAATTGAAGCAACTATTTGCAGCTATCAAAAATTTTAAGCATCTGACCCACCTTGCATTCCCCAGAAGCTCAATCGATTGTGACGGGTTTCGTGAGTTTCAATGGCCTGAAAATCTACAGTATTTGAAGCTTAGTGGCGGAATCACCAACGAGTTTCTCCGTGAAACGCAATGGCCAAGAAGTATTACTACACTGGAATTTTCCTACTGTCCTCAGGTCGATGAACATGCAGTGTACCGAGTCCTTTCACAAATTGGTGACAATTTGCAGCACCTTTATTTCCATTATCCAATGCCATTACTGCATGAAAATGCTTTGGACTACGTCTTCCGTTACTCTTCACATCTGATTTCGATCCAATTGATGGTCGATTATTGTTCCAGATGGGTCTTCTCTGAACACATGTTGGCCTCCCTGTCGTATCCACGACCCCTGCGTACCATTTATCTCGAATGCAGTGGCTCACTTGGCCTCGCTTCAAAGATTCATCCTGACGATTTCACAATCGCCATTATGGAATCACGGCTACCTTGCTTAAAGAACATAAGCGTTTCTTCCAAGCTTGGTTGGGACATGAACAGTGACGACGTTTCAGACTTGGTGTCCGCTTTCGAAGACCAAGGCGGCAGTTTGTATTTAAGTTATTAATGTTAAGATTAGTTTTATATGTTTTAATGATGTGATGTGACATTCAGAATTGCAAACTACAAGACGAATAGAACCCAATGAGATAGGGCAGAATGACAGGTCCCATATATTTCTACAAGTACGTGGTGACTCCTCAAGTATTCTTCAAGAGCAAATATACGTATGCCCTGGTTAACTTAAAACCACTAGTCCCCGGTCATGTCCTTATCGTGCCATTGAGAACTCAGGTAGTCAGACTAAGTGATTTGACTCCAGATGAATCGACTGATTATTTCAACACTTTACAACTCATTCAGAAATTCATCAGTTGGCATTTCAAAGCTGATTCATTGAACATCGCTATCCAGGACGGTCCCGAAGCTGGTCAATCAGTCCCTCACTTACACACACATATTATCCCAAGATATAGAACAAACAATATCGGCGACCAGATCTACGACAAGCTCGACGATTGGAGATTTCAAAGCTGGGATGAACGACGTAACGAGTATCTAGCGATCGGTGGCCGAGAAGGCCGCAAGAAGTTAGCCAAACCAGACGATCAACGCATAGCCCGTTCTGACGATGAAATGGCCCAGGAGGCAGCAGAATTAGAACGTCAATTAGCCGAATTCACTCTTACAATGGCTTGAATTTCTTTATATACAAGTAAAAATGATAAATTATTGTTCCTTAGATCTCTGTTCCGCTCTCCATTTAGCAATATTCTCCTTACGTTTCCTCTCACCACCAAAGAACGATTTCTTGCCCTTCTTGATCTCTACAACTGGTTCATTCTTCCTCAACTTTTCCACTTGGTGTAGAATGTACTTTCGTTGCTGTACAGAGACACCTTTCTCCTTTAAGACTCTAGAATCCCAAAGAAACAAGTTTTCCCATCTATTCTCATAGATTTCAGCCACCTCATCGCATTTTCTGCCTATTCTTGTCAGGAAACTAGTTACATCTGGTATTTGATCTGTAGGTCTTGGAATTACTCGGTTTAAAGCGGGAGAAACACGCAGTAAAGGACTTGTGGTTGAGATGAATCGACGGCACAACATAATGGTCTAGATCGGTACCCTATTGTAGCAATTGAGTCTGTTTTAACGTCTTACGAGTTCATTATAAGTGAAAAAAATCAACACTATTATAGAGATGAGCTTCTAAGTAGACTATCCAGATTCAAGCTTAAAGATCGTTATGAATACTCCGTTGGATGAATTGCAATGGAAATCACCTGAATGGATTCAAGCGTTTGGTCTTAGGACCGATAATGTTTTGGATTACTTTGCTGAGTCGCCTTTCTTCAATAAGACTTCGAACAACCAAGTGATCAAGATGCAAAGACAGTTTTCGCAGGAGGCCAAATCGAATGAGCTTGAAATGGTCGGTGCTGGCCCCGGCCAGCAACGAGATCAGGATGAATTTGCGTATGCTGATCCAGCGAGAAGAAATCTTCTAGCTAAGTATCCCGTACATGCAATGTTAGAGCGAGAGCTCGCTAGAATGAAGGGAATCGAGTACGTGCTTGCGTATGTGCGAGAACCGGACTTCTGGGTCGTAAAGAAACAGGAAAGACTAGCGGCACAACGAATTCGCGTTCTACAGGACTACTATATCATTGGTGCCAACGTGTATCAATCGCCGACTATCTTTAAGATCGTTCAGAGCAGAGTTATGTCTGCGAGTTACCATCTATCAGAGACGCTAGCACAATTGCACACTTTGACGCAGTTTCAACCGTCCCAGGGAATGCGGTTCAAACGACTGCAGAATACAACCTCGGCTAACCCGGGTGCCACTAATGGCACCACGGGTAGCCAGGACAGTGTCCCGGCTACGGCAACGGGCAATGAGCTGCCGTCGACTACGAACACGGGACAGACCGCGCAAACGGCAAGAACAGGACAGCTAGACAACAACGGTGCCAGTGCGGGCCAAGACGTGCTAACACCAGAGATGATGCAGAAACTAATGTACATCAGCGTAAGATCAACGCCAGAATACGTTTAATCGATCATCAAAGACGATTGTACTAGGCTTTAAAGAGATTTGACCTCTTAAAACAGGCTTTACCACTACAATTCACTACAACAACGAAAGAAAACAACTCTTGATGCAATTGCTAGCCTTTGTTTTATCGTTTGTGCTCTTCTTCAAAGCGACTGTGATCGCTGCAGACCCACAAATCACCAAGAAGGTCTATTTTGACATCCAACACGGCGACAAAGGTTTGGGTCGTATTGTCATTGGTCTTTACGGAACCACTACCCCCAAGACAGTTGAAAACTTTTATCAATTAGCCATCTCACAGGACCCTTCTATGGGCTACCTGGGCTCGATCTTCCACCGCGTGATCCCACAGTTCATGATCCAGGGCGGTGATTTCACCGACGGCACTGGTATCGGCGGGAAATCGATCTACGGTGCCACTTTCCCCGACGAGAATTTCGACATCAAGCACGACAGACCGGGCAGACTCTCGATGGCGAACCGGGGCAAAGACACCAACGGTTCACAATTCTTTATCACCACTGTTGCAACCCCCTGGCTCGACGGCAGACACGTCGTGTTCGGTGAAGTGCTCGAGGGCATGGACGTAGTCCATGCCATCGAGAACGTCCCCAGAGACCCAAGAGACGCTCCATTAGAAAGAGTGGTCATTTCCGCATGCGGTGAAGTGGAGACCGTACCACTAGACAACGATACAGTGCAAGAGACTCAAGAGAAGCTACGTGAAGAGCTTCGTGACGAACTCTAATGGCTTAATACCATCTTCTATAGCTCTAAGTGAATCGGTATACTGATCACTACTTACGATTACCCGGCCTCAACCAGGATCAACGTTCAAAGTCACGTTAGGGGGTCTAGAAGCCAGTAAAAGTTTTGATTCTATTGAATTGGACCATGTTAACAACTGTTATAACAAGTTTGATCATCTAAACAATAGTTATAAGCGATTATTTAATCGCTATTGATCGTTATTATCTTTGCGGTGTGGAATCTTTTTCACTTTGACCAGATTTTGTTTGTAAAGGTGTATTCCGAGGACAGTGCGTCTTGGTCCGTTTAGCGCTTTAACCGTGTTAACGGTAAGAGAATAAGATTTAAAGAAAGATTAGCGGTAAGAGAATAAAGACTGGTTAATGATACAAGATGGATATTCGTGGTAGGAAAATGAAGAAACCGCCTGCGTGTGTTCAATGTCGTAGGCGGAAAATTGGCTGTGATAGAGTGAAACCGATTTGTGGTAATTGTTTGAAGAATGGTAAGACAGATTGTTTCTTCCCGGATGTTCCAGGACAGTATGTGTCTTCTAATCCATCGAATCCTGCTAAATATGATCACGTGACTGGCAGTAATGAGATACACCATAATCCCGAGTTAGCGTCCATGGAGCAGATCCGGGAGTATAATACTCGGTTGCAGCTGTTGAATGCTCAACAGCACCGGGCTTCGCCCGGTACTGTGGAGACGGCGCAATTTATTCCGCGGACGGTGCCAAGTTTTGAAAATAAACCTGTTAGCTCGGCAAATGGGTCCGCATTGCACTTGAATTGGGTTCAGGGACCCGCTATATTCGATATTATGACTTCGCCGTACACTCAGGAAGAGGTACTGTTGAAAGAGATGGATTTTTTGAAATCGAGGTTACTCGAGTTGCAAGAGATCACGGGGAAAAGACTTGGTATGGATCTGTGGAAAACGGGGGAACTGGATTCTAATGGGAACTCGAGCGGCAGGAGTGATGTCGGACGTAATGGGAGCGGTAAGGACGTAAACGGTATTGGGATTCCGGAGTTTAAGAGGTTGAAAGGGGACGGAATGAGTGTTAATGAGTTTAGAGATTTGGATCCCGAGTTTTTAGAGTCCAAACAGGTTTTCGATGTGCTCACCGTGAATAACCCAGATAACTTAACGGATTTGAATCCGTTATCGGACGCGCCTAATTGCATATTCAACGTACGATTTCTCACAATACGTGATGAATATCTGGCGCAATTTTATAGGAAGATTAATGAAGTCGTCAACACCCATTTTAACGATCAACTGGCGGACTGGAGACAACAAAAATCAAAGGGACCTGCAAATTTCAAGAACGACCAGGCAATAAGGTTCCCTCCGAGAGGAGTCACACAGGAAATTATCACCAAATACCTGGCTACAGTGGCAGATACTAATTCTTTGATTCCGATTCTCAAACCGCGAGAGCTGATGACCGCAGTGGAGCAGTTGTTTGGTCGCGAGCCTATCTTTTCGCCGAATAAGTTAGATCTACCGCAGATCGCCACTTTGGGTCAAATTACCGTTTGCTTACTGCTCACTTACGAAGCATTATCATCCTCCGTGCTTATTCCCTTGAAGGATGAACAACTGGAACTTTTCCATCAGTTGAGAGATTGGATACCAAATTTAAGGACCAATTTACATCTCATAAAATCAGAGATTGATAGAAGGGACAATAATTCATACACGATTATCGTGCTTAATTTCATCGCATTATGGAAATATTATCAATCAATATCTGATACCTGTGATAATGATTCTATCGATGGCGACGAAGATGTGCATTTGGCACGTCAATTGTCGCTTAACCATGAAACCAAAAACCAACTGCATATGTTACTCTGGAACTTCATCTTTAAGAACTACTGTTGGAGACATTTATTCAAGGGTGAAGTACCTTCGATGGTGGTAGGATCAGAGCTGAATTCAGCAACTGTGATTGATCCCCTTTTGAATATCGATTATGCGCTGCTGAATTTCCAGATAGATATGCTGAAATACCTACAGACAAGGGATTCCATACTTTCTTTGAAGAAAGTATTGGGATTAAGGGATCTTTTCAAAATAAAATTACATGAACAGAATAAGAAATGCTACTCAATAGCAGCAATCATCAACAGCGTGGTGGATTCTCTAATATATCGTAATGCGATGTTGTATCTGAATTATTTTCTATTGATGCAATACGAAAGAATCAAGGATGCCAGCGATTTTGTAGATTACTACAAAGATTTTTTACAATTGGTTCAAGAAACGCTGTTCTTTGTATTCTCCTGTTTGGCAAATCTGAAATTCGCTGGTTATGAGTTCATCTTTGCCAAAAAATCCTTCCTCACTTTGGAAACCATTTGCCACATGTTACTTGGCCTATATCAGAGATCCTACAACCGTTCAACAAAGGTGAACGCCATGCCAAATGACAGCTCAAAATCTGACGCCCAACAATCCGAGACGCTAAACCTATTATTGAACAAAGTACTCATGCTGCTACAGGATTATGCAAGAAATCGTAAAGTCGCCAGCCCGTTAATTTTCAAGCTTGTCTGCAAATTGCGAACCACACTTGAGTACATCGCACTCTGTGAAAGCGGTCCCATGACCACCCTGAACCACATCGCTGCGAAGACACCAACTCTCAACGGCGTACCTAACGCTTTCGAGCTCATAGACGAACCAAACCTATCCAAAGTAACCGCAAAACTACGCGGTATCTCAGAATCACTGATAAAATCAGATTTCTACAGTCAAAGGAAACCATACGAACCTACAAATCCACAGACACTGGGACTAACACAAGAGAACTTCAATGACATATTCAATTCATTCTATCGTTAGTATCCCATCATCTACCGTCGATTGATGCATCCGATTTGGACTTATCATGTATGTAACTTTTGTAATTATAATAAAGCTTCCATCTGATAGAAAGCATTACTGCTAAGGCAGTAGAATCGAGGGCTTGGAGGCATTCAAGTTGTTGATTATGTATAACTATGGTATAGCTATAAAGCGGACCGTTGTTAGCTTCAAGATCATCTTGTTGAAGTAATTGAGTAAAGTGAGTTAAGATTGAAGGACAGTGTTGTGATATTTAGTCAATGGTATCGTCGAATTGGAGTAATTGTTCAATTGGATTAGTGAGTCGCTTTCTAAGGTTAAGACAGAAGAGATTTTACAGTAATATTGGGACTTGTATTTCAGATTTCGCTATAACGAAGAAGGGAAGTGGAAGAGGATGTTTTATCGAGCTACCAGATTTCATACCACTTCAGGACTCTATTTTGGTGAAAATACCAAGTTCTTGTGAAATATATGGCAAATTGAACAAGATTAATGCGATAAGTTCCGATTCAAAGGTTCAAAATCAAACATTAGTGGCACAAGAATCTGTGGGATCTGCTGGATTTTCAAGAATTGTGACTGGAGAATATCCTGTTAATTTGATAATGGCGTCTCCTACGCCTATGTCGAATATTGCAGTTGTAAAGATCGATAGTGGTGAAAATGATGGCCTATATGTGCCAGAGTTCGACCAGAATGTGCTGTGTTATAGCGGAGACTTGATGTTGAGAAACCATAATCAGATCACTGGCTATGGAGTTGTTGCCCTTGCAGGAAGAGGACCAGTTTATCGAGTTATTCTCAAGGAAGACGAACATATGATAGTAACGAGCGAATCTATACTGGCGTATGATTCCCAGGTGCAAACTCGTCTAATCAGGCTACAATCGCCTTATAGAACGCCCAATGCTATCTACAGATTTTTCTCCAAGTACATCCAGCGGTATTACGATCAATTACTGGTGAAATGGACCAAGTCAGGTAAGGTTTTCAGCAAGATTCAAGGTCCAGGTACCTTCTACTTGCAGACACAATTCGTCCCAGGAAGCAGAAGGTATTCAGCTAAAGAATTGTTGGAAATAACCAAATCAAAGGCTTAATAATATTCGATACCGCCAAGAAGGCATATATGTACATAGAACAAACGTCAAAAACGGGACCCAAATGAGTAACCCAGGAAAGCTCCAATATAGGCTCCTACAACCACTGGTATCGGCCAAGCCTGCCAATTGCGGTCCCAATCAAGCGGTATTACCACACAACTGGACCAGGCTCCTATAACGATCATAATGAAGTACTTTTTCCACAGACCAACTTTAAAGTCCCCATTGAACACTTGATAAATTGCAGGATATGCAAGGTAACAGCAATGCAACGAGAATATCCAAGTTTCCTTCCATTTCTCAGTCGCTGGTGCTCCAAACAGAATAATGATGATTACAGCCGGTATAGTCAACAACAAAGTGGCTAAAAGCGATATAATCGCTAGCGAACCTTTAAGTTTCAAAATCTTATTCCCATAGACTGTAGATTTGTTGAATTGGAACTTCAAATACAGTATTTGCAAAGGAATCAACGCAAATAGTAACTTCCAACTGTCATAATTCTCGGAAACGCACGTATAGTAATAGATAAGGGCAATCAAATGCCACGGAATCGTCTGAATCGTCTTACGAACATAAACTGGAGGATCTTCATGATCAATGTGCTTCTTCTTATTATGACGATTTGTAAAAGTATTATCATCTGAAAACGATACAGTCTTTCTCACTGGACCTCTACTCTTAACTGCCATCGTCTCAAATTCTATCAGACCGATTGATCAACCAATTGGAGCAATAGGATCTTCCTTTAAGTCAAACTTGTATTAATCTTATAGTATGTATTCGCATACTGAAAAATCTTAGAGCTACAGCCTTATGATGATTGAAGATAGGTCTTTTATATACCGTTAAGTATGTGGGTAGTTATCCACAGAGTGATCTCATTGAGAATTCAATGTTGATCAGGTCTCTCCATATCTCGAAATGAGCTCTCTTGCCCACTTTCTGTGAAATTTGCATTCTTCTGTCTATTGAGAGTACTTTGAATCTTTCAATGACGTTGAAATCTAGCATTGGTCTCACAATATGCGTTGTCTTGTAGTGTTCATTCGCAAGCCTTTCCATCTTGGGATTGAGACCTGCCAGCTGTGTTTCTTTCTCAGATAAGTGTTGTTGAAGGACATATAGTCTTCGATAGGCGTCTTCCTTCAAGGGAAGGATCTTGAAGATTGAACCATCCATTTGGCCACCGAGTGTTTGGAATGTGCGATTGTGTGATTGTGCAGGTGCGAATTCTTCGTTCTTGGGCAGTAATGTCATGCAGGTGTTTGTCGAGTGCAGATTGAAAGAAGTACAATGTATCAATCGTTGACCGGATAAAGAGTTAGGTTCATCTGGGGCATATTTGAACACATGTAGGATATTGTCAGTGTCTGTGATGGCAAAGAAAATATCGCCTCCATTTACCAGAAATTCGAGCGATATTGTCTCCATCTTTAGGATGCTTCTTCCCAATGGGATCATTCGGTAAGGTTCAGCGTCAAATCCAATAAACTGGAAACCTTGCATAGCATCTCCAATAATGAGGAAGTTACCGAAACTTTTTGCGTCCGTGACCAGTACAGGAATGTCGAGGAACGCGACGGGCACGACAGAGTTGTCCTCCTGAACGTCTCTCACAATGACTTTCTGACTTTGGCTGATTAAAAATCTTCCGCTGATGTCGCAGATCGTACTAACAGTGCCTCGTACTTCTTCCTGGAATACTTCGCTCAATTTGAAATTGGTATCTGGTTTGCCCGGTTCCGGAACTACTTCTGTTATATCGAACACAATAAAAGATCCCGAAGGCGGCAAATCTTCAGTCCCAATCACGGTAACTCCGGCGATTACCAGTTCTTTCTTTCTTCTAGTTCTAGAGTCTAATTGAATCATCATAGAGCGCACATCATTGATCAACGTATTTGCAGGAAAGTCCTTTCTGTCAATGATGTTCCACGTCCTTGGGTTGATTAGCAAGATACCACTTTGAAAGCTCCTGGCATGCGGTACGTTCTCTTGATAGCCCACTAACTTATCACCATCCTCTCCGAGCGCTTCATACTCAATATTTCTCGCATAGGATACAACGAACATCTGTGACTTCTCATGGTACGTCACTTTAGTTAGTGTCATGAAGTCTTCTAAGGCATCAGTTACATCAATGCGTCGTATGGGTAGGTTGTTGCCATAATAAATGTTGTGACAATCAAGCGTATACACTCTGGCATTCTTGATATCGTCAACACACATAACAGAACTTCTGCCCCATTTCGTTAGTGAAACCAGCGGTATATTGCCGAATCTGAATAATCTAGGCGATGAATCATCCTCTTTGATAACGATATATGGTACACTACCGGATATCAAGATCACTGAATAGCCATTAAACTCTGGGATGTAGTACATTATTCTTTCAATGTCGCTCACGCCCTTCGGATATGCGTTGTCGGGTGCACCAGTGATTCTGATATCGCTGGAAGTTGTGTTCCTGTAAAATCGATTACTCGAAGAAGATCTCTTATATTGGTACACCTCACCGCCAAAGGTCAAAATAGTCAGATATTCCTCTTTGTTGCCATGTCCCAGCTTGTTTATCATAACCTGCTTGATAGACGGATCCGGTACTATTTCGTCTGGTAATTGATAAGTTGAGATGTAAAGACTCTCTTTCAACTTATCTATGCCATTTAATTGGAACACGCGATCGTTGTGCGTCTTGGGGAAGAAGATTATCTGATTATCCGCAGTCGCAAAAGTGAATAGTAGCTGCTCCTCTTCTGGGTCTTTTAAATCGTTTAAGAATTCGTTGCATATGTTGGACTTCGATATGACACCTGAAGTGATAACCATCTCCTTCAAAACACCAGGTAGATCAACCCTCAGCAGCTTCTTCTTGTGTTTCAACTCCAGCTCATATATCTTTATATCACCTCGCGAAACTGTGATTAATATATATGGATCCATGACGGAAACATGGACTATCTCATAATCAAATTTGATCGTTGTCAGTCGACGAAAATTGGTGTCATATAGGATAAGGTTGTTAGTCGTCACTTGTACAATCCGCTTCCCACCACCAAAGATTGACATGTAAACCGTTGTTGCGTCTCTGCGAAATCTCCCTTCTTTATGCAATGCAAAGTTATCGTCAATTCTATAAATGTCACTTTTCGACTTATTGGAGTCAGTTGTCACAAGGAATTTATCCTTGTTCTTAATTTTAAGATTCCACATTTGAGTGATACTGATAAATTTCAATGCCAGCTCCACCGCAGGTCGAACGCTTCCTTGTATCTCTGTGATATGGGAGCCGCTACCATTGCCTGAAGTCGCCACGATTGAATACTCATTCCTGTTTGGATTTGAGAGACCTTTGACGTATTTCTCTACTGAGCACACTTTTCCAATAGCAAGTGATGTAATAGGCCCAACATTTCTGATACTAGATAGAAGTTCAATATCGAAAGGATTTACGGTTTCGATAATCAACTCCTTACCGTTGTTCGCTTTAGCACCTTCTGACCCTCCATCGGAATACAAGTAATCCTCGTCTTCATCTTGATCATATAGGTTCTCAACAGCCTCTGACAGTTGCTTGTGGTGATCCCTTGTTTCAATAGCAGACTTGACGCTGTTCAATCTGACCACAAGCGCATCACCGGATTTGAAACCGATGAATAAATCCAGATCTTCATTGGAGGTTTTCCTATTCAAACGTGAGATACAACTGCAACCTATGTTCTGTTTGAACGTGTCATTGACAATGGGTAGAGTGATTATATCAAACTTTACCAAAAGTCGGCCTTCGGATTCGAGTTGAATATAGTAAAAATTGGATTCTGTATCCATAAGCAAGAGAGTTTCGTCATTTTGTTTCTGGTTTGTTGGTGAAGACCAGTAATGCACTATGGGCTCATTAAGCAATATTTGCTGTTTTGAAGCATCTATGATCCTACCTTGTCGATTGATCTTGTCAGTAAATGAATTAAGCAATATTATCGACTGTAGAGACCCGCTATTATCCACGAACGCCAGTTCGTTAGTTCCCACTATAACACAACCATTGGAGACGGGCAACAAAGTATGGAAGTCCCAAGCCAATTGGGAGACTTTTCCAATAACAGTAGAAGTCATTCGCGTCGCCTTCTCATCAACAGATATATCCAAAGTGAAAACGGTGTATGACATCGGCAGCGGATTAAGCTGACGGTTCCCGGCCCACGCTAATTTTCTCTCGTACAGTATAGCGACTGTAGGCTTGCTAAAACCGTGTAGGAAATTTACATCAACCACATTGCAAATATCTTTGTCCAGCTCTTGCGCTGAGAAAATCTTGCTAGCAAAACAAACCTTGTCGATGTCCGTCTTGGCTCGTTTGTTATCGTGTCCATTTCCGCCGTCAATCTCCTCATCATCATCCTCTAAATTGATAGCCCTCAGGGGCAATAACGCCATTGCATCATTGTTAAACAATAGTACACATCTCTTACCTTGGTCAACTCTGAGTTTTGACTCTTTCGCTAAATCCAAAATCGAGATATCCCTAAATTTGTCCTCATAATAATGCAAACTCAAAGTCTCAATACTATTCGATAAAATATCGAACTTTACCACTGATATCTTGGCAATTGACGTGCATAACAGTAGACAGTCCAGTAATGAATTTGCTTGTGGAATCAAAGCCAAATCTGTTATTTTCCCATGAAGTTTGAATTCATTAGCCCAATTCAGTTTACCATCCTCTTTCACACGATAAATCGTCAAAACATTTGTTCTCACTGTCAATAACTCTTCATAATCCGATGTCGTGAAATGTCCTACTATCGAATGAGAAACAACTGTCGGATCAAGAACGTCATCGTAAACGTTCATGGCGTTTTAGCTCAAAACCAACAAACGCTCTACAAAAGCCTAGTATTCATCACCATTTGACCAAAGTTGATCAACTTCAAGTATCTTCTTACCTTGATGCCCCGGTTATGAGTATTCTATGTCATTTTCAACGGCAGATCTTATAGATTCCTTCTTCACCGGCTGTTCTTGGTTAAAGAGTGAGACTAAGCACTCTACGATGACTCGCATGGACTCGTAACTCGATACTCTGCTAAAAGACCTTGAAGTTGGGCCAAATTTGAATTAAAGCTTAAAGTGTTGATAACCACACCCATACACCACATACTTTGCCCGATTAGGAATTAACTTGAAAAAGTGAAAAATTAGGCTTTAAGACGATGATTATACTATAACTAGTCACTTGATAGTCGGTGGATTAGGTCTTGAAAGGTTTACGGTGGGTATGAGCAAGACGTATACGATTGTCATTAAGCTGGGGTCTTCATCCCTGGTGGATGAAGAAACCAGGGAGCCCAAATTGTCGATTATGTCGCTTATAGTGGAGACTGTGGTTATGTTGAAGCGAGCTGGTCATAAGGTGATTATCGTTTCAAGTGGTGGTATCGCTGTTGGTTTAAAGACGATGAATTTGACCAAGAGACCAAAACGACTAGCTGAGGTGCAGGCAATTGCTGCTGTGGGACAAGGTAGGTTAATTGGCCGTTGGGATGGTCTTTTCGCTGAGTTTGATCAGCGAATTGCACAGATTTTGATTACGAGAAATGATATTGCAGATTGGTCTCAATATAAGAATGCTCAGAATACAATGAACGAACTTCTGCGAATGGGTGTTGTGCCAATTGTGAATGAGAATGATACTTTATCGGTTAGTGAGATCAAATTTGGAGATAATGACACTTTGTCTGCGGTTACCGCGGCCCTGATAGGTGCCGATTATCTGTTTTTATTAACAGACGTTGATTGTCTTTACACTGATAATCCAAGAACCAATCCTGAGGCTACGAGTATTTTGGTCGTTCCAGACTTATCCAAAGGATTGCCTGGGGTGAACACCTCGAGCGGGTCCGGATCAGAGGTCGGTACCGGTGGTATGCAAACAAAACTTATAGCGGCTGATCTTGCTACAAACGCTGGCGTGCATACGGTTATTATGAAGAGCGACGCACCAGCGAATATAATCAAAGTGGTCGATTACATGCAATCACTTGACATCGACGGCAACAAGACCGTGTACACTGACGACCTGGAGTCACTACAAAAGGAGGAACTCAAGAAATTACAGGAATTGAACGTGCCCTTGCACACAAAATTCATCGCTAACGATAGTCAACGCCATTTGAACAACCGAGAGTTCTGGATGCTTCATGGTCTAATAACCAATGGTGCGATAATTATTGATGAAGGCGCGTACGCAGCTTTGACCCGTAAGGACAAAGCTGGCCTTCTGCCAGCTGGAGTCATTGACGTTGAAGGTTCCTTCCATGAGTTAGAGTGCGTTGACTTGAAGACCGGAAAACGTTTGCCTAATGGCGAGTTGGATACTAGTGCCCCTGTGGTCACCGTTGGTAGAGCCAGATCGAACTACACAAGTGCGGAAGTCAAGAGAATCAGAGGTTTGCAAAGTGATCAAATCGAGGATATCGTTGGCTATGCAGGCAGCGAATACGTCGCCCATAGACAAAATTTGGCATTCCCACCTCATTAAAGAGTTTTTATAGACGTAATTGCAATAAAATGACATTATATGAACACAATTAATTTATTATCAGTCTTGGTAAAGAGAGCTTCCAAATTGGCAGCGTCTGCTTCTGTGAAAATATGCGGAAGAGGAATTTGCAACTTCTCTTCCTTATAAGCAGTCAAGTTTACAGTGCTAACCTCCAAAGCGTTTTGTTGAGCGTTGTATCGGAGTCTTAAATCAGAAGCAGAATGAACTTGAGAATTAATTTCGATCCTCAGCCTATATTTATCTGTTTTCTTGGTCTTTCTCATTCGTACCTCGAACTGTGGGTCCAGTAGTTCTTTCAACATGGCAGGCTTATTATTATTGATGCTCAAATTATCGATTTCCTCAATTAATGGCTTGCTGGATCTTCCTACTGGCATTAACGGAGGAAGTTCCTCATCAGTGGAAACACTATCAGGTTCTTCGAGCAAGCTTCGTCTCAACTCTAGAATTCTAGACGGACTATTATCATCTTTTTCAGCCATCTCAGCAATTTCTTTGCGATAATCTGAAGTCAATTCATTCGCACGCACTTCCAAGTGTGGAATCGAATCGCCTTTCTTCTTCATCTTGGGGAATGCAATGTGATCTCTACAGATTCCCACAACATCTGATATTTCGCATGATTCTAAACACCATTCCACTAATATTTCTCTTAATTGCAAATCTTCGTTAACCCATCCCATACACACGGAATTAATACAACAATCCCAAACGTAGCATAGGGCACCTCTCTTATCCCTATCCTCTCGAACCGGTGAAGTAATAATCGGTATTTCCCATTGATTGTTCATAACTAAAGGATAAACCACAATGGCATCAAAATCAATATCAGGTTTAGGTACTCTCTCATCATGACAAATATTGATAAACACTTTTGACCCATTTTGAAGCTTTAACAGATGTTTAGGTCTGCCTTCAGTAGTTATAAATCTTGACTTGACAACAAATCCCGGTTTCGGTTCTAATGTAACCACGGAACTGGTCTTCTCATCAGCAGGTCGCAGTATAAAATCCATTGGATCAGAACCTATGCTGCTCATCAAGCATAAATCCCATCTAATCATCACTACAAGACCTTACTATACTTCAAATACCATCGCTTTATCACGTGAAGTACGCTTCAACTTACAATAAGATGCTTATATATCGATCTATGACTTGTCTTTAACCAAAAATTTGTATATCATCATTCTTGATAAGTTCTTGTTCAGTCTTGTTAGTATCTTGGTCCAACAATGCTTCTTCATCCTCCGCGAAATCGATTCTTTGACCTAGGAATCCAGCGAAAAATTCATCGATTTGTTCATCTGACCATTTGTAGCCCGATTCCCTGGGGGCTTCGTAGTTTGCAATGGGTTCCTGGATGGAATAGTTAAGTTTCCTGCCCTTGGATGCCTTGGTATCGATATTCTTCTTTAGTTTAGTCGACCGTGATGTTATGGCAATGTTAGCAGTTGTACCGTTGGAAGTTCTTGCGTCTGAGATCTTCTTGTCGACAAGATCATTTAGCAGAACTCGATAGAAATCTTCATCATCGAAAATATAAGGATTTTCAGTTGTATCGAGTGCATTGTTATCTTTCTTTCTTGGGTCGTAGTTGCGTGGGATATCTAGATCATCAGCATCTTCAGCGTCATCGTCTTGTGTCTCTTGTGGTGCTAGATGAACCAGCTTATTGTTGTTAAGATCATCATGAAATCGGAACGGAGTGATACCTCTTCTGCTCAGACAGGTACGCTTTAGTAGTCTATCTGTGTCTGCTAATTGGTTCTGCACTTGAACGTCTGCCGGTTGGTTGATAGCTTTGAACTTTGCCGAAGTGAGAGCATGGTTTCCCGAAGCAGAGGCGACTTTAGTTGACCATTTATTGAGTACAGCTGATCTGTAGACGCTTAATTCGTTATCAAATCTGTCAGTTTCCTTTGTTAGACTGCTTATAGACCGCTTCTCTGGTCTTTCTGGTTTCTCCGGTTCCTGGGAGATATGATCCTTGATCTGGAACTCATTTCTGAAGTCGATCATTTGACTGAGGACCTTTGTCAACAGTTTTTGGGACTCTTTGATTAAACTATCGGTCTTTTCGGTTTTCAAATGTTTCCAGGACTCCTTAGTTAGTGGTAAACTGTTTGCAGAATTTAAAGCCTTCTGCAGTTTGATTCGCACGTCAATGATATTCTCGAATAATTTGTTTTGTTCCAAAATGCAGAGACCTTTAGCGGCATCCTTTTTAGTTGTTTCAGACAATTTTTTCACCGCATTAGTAGTCTCTTGTTGTATAAGCTCAGCTAACCGTTCCCTTTTATACTCAGCATCTTCCGTCTCACTCTCACTTTCCTCACTTATTAGTTCATCCTCAGAATCTGTTCTCAACGACACTGCATCACTTCCACTTCCGCCTTCGCTTTCGACTTCCCCTTCACTCTCACTGTCATCTCCAAAGGCTTTCTCTCGAGAACCTACTGTCCCCTGATACTTATCGTCGTCCAATTTAATCCCATCATCTCTCAATCTTGATTTCCCTACTTCTGTATAATGAGCCTTTTCCTCTCCAGTGGTCTCATACCCTTCATCATCACTAGAACCAACGTCCCTATGCTCAAACACGCCAACATCACCGTCTTCAATATCGTAATCCTTGTTTACCGGCCTGTTAGCCACCTCAGAAATCTCGTCCGCCACAAATCTGCCCATGGTATAATCTACAGTGATCCACCACACAACTAAAACACACAGAGGCTATATTAACCTATCCCAGAACCTATTCTTTACATACCTAGTTACTGCTCATCTCATCCATCTCATCGCATTAAAATTTTTCAAAATTTCAAAATTTCAACAAATTTCCCTTTTGGGACATAGTTTCCTAATTCGGAGAGTCGGGAAAAGTTTCCTTAATAGGTAATTCCTGACAGACAGGTGGAAACATGGTGGAAATTCACCAGAAATCAGAGCATACCTTTACGAGTTCATCGATGTCCTTTAATATGAATATTTAGGTCGATAGAGGGTCTGAGTTCTGTCACGTGACCACCAACCAATCAGATTCGAGTATTCTCCGTACAGAGTGACAGACTTCACCGAACAATCAAGCTTTTCGCATTATACGGCCCCTTCTCGAGCTAGCAAGCTAGTTTGAAGAGTTGAATTGGATGAGATTCAGCGGTTTGGAGGTCTGTTTGAGTGTTGTACGTGGTAAGAATGATGTTTGGCAGAGTATTTGTGCGTTCCCTTGCTTCCAGTACGAAAGCTGTTAAGCCACCGGTGCAATTGTTTGGTTTAGATGGTACTTATGCAACTGCTTTGTTTACTGCTGCTTCCAAGAGTTCATCTATCGAGTCTGTGTCGAAATCTTTGAATAACTTATCGCAAACTATCGAAAGTGATCCAAAATTAAAGGATATATTGGCAAATCCAGCACTTTCTTCTCAGGATAGAAATTTAGTGGTTAAGACATTATCAGAACAACCAAATGTGGATTCAACTGTTGTGAACCTTTTAAAAGTTTTGGCTGAAAACAATAGATTGGATATCTTCACCAAAGTTAACTCTCAATTTACCACTTTAACCGACGCTTACAATGGATTGATCAAGGGTACCGTCATCAGTGCGCAACCATTGGACTCCAAGTCTTTCAAGAGAATTGAAAAAGCGCTTGCTCAGTCCAGTTTGGTTGGTCAGGGAAAGACATTGAAATTGGAAAATTCCGTGAAACCAGAGATCCAAGGTGGATTGATCGTGGAGATTGCCGACAAGACCGTCGACTTAAGCATTGCCTCTAAGATCCAAAAGTTGAACAAGGTGCTTGATGAATCTATCTAGTGTGACTGGGAAGTACACAACGTCAATCGATAATAAAAATCATTTTTATATTCACCTATATAACGACATGTAAAGAACACATAAATGCTTAGCGGATCATTTCGTAGACTTGGCAGATTTCCTCTCAGCTAGGAATTGCTTGTATTTATCAATAGTAACACGTCTTTGATTCTTCTGGTATTCCTCAAAGCCCTTGAAGTTGGTACCAAATAGAGTATCCCAGAATGTAAAGAAAGGCTGGGCAAAATTGGTCTTGATACCAAAATGTTGATGATGAATATCGTGGTACACAGCGTTGTTGGGAAATATGATCTGGAACGGATCGAATGGCAGCGCATATCCGCAATGATCGTCCACGGTCTTCAACGTAGCAAAAGTGAATAAAATTATCTGCTCTCGGTGGGTCAAGCTTGTCAATGTCATAGCGATACCGGTACCCAAGGTATCCAACAGAAATCCTTCCAAAGGAGCATTGTACAACGCACCGTAAGCATAGGGCACATACAAACGATGGTGTCTGGAGTGGAATTTCCTGTACAATGAAGCACTGGTATGCATCAAACGATGCAACCAGTATTGCCAAGTATCAATAATCGCAAATCCAACCAATAATTTCAAGAATGACCATCCATACGTGTACAGGTAATAAACAACCACATCTGGCACAACTGCCGGGATCTGACGTCTCAAAATCCACATAGCATTCTGCTCAAATCCAGTTGTTGGTTCCTCATCAAACAACAGAAATGCAAATCCAACTGCACTTTGAATAATATGCTGAAATATCACTTCACAAAGAACTTCAATCCTCCCAGCCTTATTTCTCGACGCAATCTCTTCACTGGGATGAATTCTATACTTCTCAGCCAAACACAACGTATCAATCAAGTGGAAGAACAACGAGAATGTCCAGTACGCAACCACAGGCGCAATCAAAGCCAAGACTCCATCAGAAACGTACGGAACCAAATTCTTCCTTGCACTAAGAACCACAGCAGGTTCTACTGCAGAATGCATAAACCCATAGGGACTCTTCGGCACAAATGAAGCACTAGAATTCATATTCATCGTCGTTCTTCGATTGTCTAACTAATATCGGGTTTCACTCAATAACTTCACTCGTTTATATATACGATACGATCAATCAACGATCAATACGATCAATCCACGATTAAACTACCTCTAATCCCACTATTTGAAAACTTTCTCTATAATGATGCCATTTTTTCATCAGCTTACTACCAAATGGTTACTACTTTAGACATCAAGATCTAAACGACAAGATAACGATCAGTTGATCGACTATTTAAGCTACAATTAGTCGCGAATTGCGTGGTAAAATATCGTGAAGTTACTATATACAGATGTTTATGTTAATTCGGCGAAATTTCGCCGAAAAAATATGGTCAAAGTGAGATTGATTCTGCCTGTTTTTGTTGTTCTTTGAATTTGATAAACTCTTGCTTAGCCTTTTCGCCCAATTCTCTTAGTATCGAACTTTGTTCCCGGGCATTGTTACCCAAACGGTTCATCACAGTATGTTTTACAGTGGGCAAAATTGGTGACCAGTACTTGGATTTATCGCCCATTCTCCATGGATCTTCCCAATGCAAGGTCGCTTGTTTATCCTGGGTGTATCTGAGTGTCTTTGAGAGCGATTCAATCAAATCTGCCACGGCTTCCTGCGCATATGTGGGTCTATATTGAGCGCTATACCAAATGTTTCCCTCCTGGTTCTTTTTCCTCAGAGATTTAGTCTCGTTGGGCATGCGAACATCACGTAGATACCGTAATCTGCGTAGATTCTGATACAATTTAACACTCGACTCGTAATCGGGCATATCAACAACACACATACATTTCCAAATATCACGTCTTGTGGAAGGTTTCTTGTTCTCCCAATTGGGTCTTTGAAACAACGTATCTACTTGTTTCTGAGTAAAGTGAGGAAACTGCGAATATACCACTTGACCAGACTCTAAGTTTCTAAATATGAAAACTTGTGGAGCAAATCCCGCTTTTTGTAACCACGAAGCCGGACGAAATTTTCTTATTGCCAAATTACCAACACTAGTCATCGATTCACCGTTCAAACCACGCAAACGACCTCCAGAATACGTCAATGGACGTTAAAACTGTTCACAAGTCCTTCTTTAACTATGCTTTAAAGCTGAAAAATTATCACCATAGTAAATTGTCACTATGTACGTACTTCACCAACTAGCTAAAGGACCAGGCTAAACAGCTATAAAGCATAAAGTTGGACCTTCTTAGGACTCAATTGCTTGAGTACTCGTAGTTGAAGCCCTGTTGAGGGCGTAGACGTCGAAACCAGGGCTTTAAACGGAGTCTCTTGGACGAGAATGCGACTGCGCCTCGCTAGAGTAGTTACTGTAAGATAAGACAAGATTTTATTCAAAAGAGTTATCGTAAGATGATGATTGGATTGTAGTGTTGGTGATTCTGAGCTTGTTCTTGTTAAGTTATTGTGAGTTTTGAAATTTCTAGTGATTAACGTTCTTGATGAAGTAAGAAACGTAGATCAAATAGTTTAATTATTGATAATAGAAGGAATCTATTGGCAATGTCGATTAATGGTTTGAAAGATAGTAATGTTTGGTATTTGTTGGTTGATCTTACATTATTCCAAAAAGATCTGGTTGAAATACTGATCTCTTTACATGCAAGTTCATTAAGACGGGAATTAGAGCCTGGTGATGATGAGATTGAGGATGGTGATGGTAAGATGTATCCCGAATTGTCATCCAAACAGATGATGTATATTTTTGACAGTAATCTTAGGGCAGTGGGCAATCATCCGTGTCTGCTGGTGGATCATTATATGCCAAGACAGTTTCTGCGTATGGAACCTAATGAAAAGTTAGTGAATAATAGTGGTAAGTTCCAGAAATTACAACAGATGTTGTGTGGGATCATTGAACGAGATCGTGTAGAGTTTCCTGAAGTTTTGAGAATTTGTTTGATTTCGCATAGCGTTCGAGAATTGGATCTACTGGAAGGTCTGATATTGGGGCAACGAGTTAGAATCAAGAGGCTGTCAGGTACGTCGTTGTACGATGAGAAGCATATTTATGATCCGGAAGGAGATGATCCTTGTGAGTCTAGAGATGATACACCTTGCAACGATTCTGGTACAAACAAATATACGGGCTACTCACGAGACGATTATGATTACTCGGCCAAGAGGCAGAAACGGGCTAGCAAATGTGATGATGATTGGATTTTCTTGACAACCACTGCACATTTGATTAACGATCCGGCACTTATGGAAGGTTACGACGCGGACTGTATAATAAGCTTTGATCCGTTGTTGGATCCATCTTTGCCCGCATTGGAAGTTCTGTACCGCAAGGCGAACAAGCGGCTTCCCATCATTAAGTTTCTGGTGGCTGATTCTCCTGATCACTACATTTTGGAGAACGCTACTCAGGGCGGCTGCACACCGTATTCCGAGTTGAAGAAATCAATCAACCATTACTTGCGCACTAGACATAGATCTCGCGGTGAGTCTTGTAACGTTGATTATAATCAGTTGGTGAAATCGCTGCTAAAGGGTGACCAATTGACAGATATGCTTCCTGATATTCGTTTATCTACAGTAACCACAGATGTCGATCCATATCAGCCGCACATGAGTGAATTGTACTCACCTGGATCTCAGCTTCGAATAGACGAAAGCGTCTTCGACATGAAATCGTATCAGAGTGAGTTGATGAAACGTGCTGTGGGCAGATTGCTCGCTATTCAGGAAGAATATAAGCATAAGCACGAAGACTTGTCGAATAAGAGATTAGAAGAAACAGCTAGACAAAATGGTTTTGATACCACCAAGGCAATAATCGCAACAACGTTCAAGAAGTTTCAAGAGTGTGAAAAGACAGCGAACGATTCTGAAAAGAGATTGGAGAGATCTCAAACTGAAAGCGATAAATTAGAGCAAAGACTTCAATCGCTGAGGAAGATCCAGACCGAGCTGGCAAAATTAGTCAGTTTACAGGATCCTTCGGAAATCGATAAGGCTTTGCTTCTATACACTGAAAAGAGCAATATTATGCAGACTGAACTGGAGGCTCTTCAACTAGCAAACGAAAATAAGAACAAGAGAAACGATGAACTTCGAAGTGAATACCAACAAAAATCATCGCTAGCCGCTGAGCTCGCTCAAAACTTACAGGCTCTCAAGGGCTCGGATCAAATGTTGGAGAAGGAGGTTACTGGTCCAGCACCTCGATTACACTCTGATGCCCTGAAGAGAAAAGAAAGTCAATTGAAGGCGGAGTTGGAAGAATACAGCAAGAGAAGCAAATTTCTCAAGGCTTTCATTTCAAAACTGACTTCATCATACGATCTAAAACTAAACGGCGACGGCCGTTCTCAAAATTCCTCGTCATCGTCTTCATTAAATGGCAGGGCTTCAGGTACAAGATCCAGGCTTACTCGATCCAATACTCCCACTTACACATGAAAAGTCGGTTGCGCCGCCATCCTCACTGGCAAGCCACCAGTCTGAAATAAATGATTCTCATTGTCGCTCTAGTCATCAGACACAGCGCTTAGATCTGGTGCATCCCAGGACGAATATTTCACTGTTTGATCGGATTTTTTCATTGTTTTCGATATTTCTGCCAATACAAGATAAAGACCAGAGATGAATGGTGCTAGAAACCTACAAGAACTCTGAAGGATTGATCATATCATCATTTTTTTTTTTCTGGTTGACACCTATAATCGCAAACTTTTTGCTGGAAATACCATCAAGACCACTTGAAATATTCAACCATGATCAATTGCCATTCCCAACACCAATCAAGCTCTTCAGAAGTCCCATAGCGGCAAGCTTAACATCCATCATTGTATCTGACTGTGTGTGATTCAAAAATCTACGCTAAGACTAGAAGGCGGGTACCTGGTTCGGAATCTCTAGAAGGCGCTTAGTGGTTGATAATATCCCTTCCTCTATTGACACTATTTGTACCTATTGAAGGATTAAAGTAGGTCTATCAACATCAACAAGTGGTTTTGCTGTTGGGAAGGCAATCTTTGATGGTCATTGAACAATAATCGAGACGGCGTTTGCGTAACGAAATGAAAGCCGACATTTGCACAGATTATTTATCGCCGATGTTGGCTAAAAACGAGTCATTGGTTGCGATATATCAGTATGGTTATGTTTACTTTAGCTCAAGATCATGGTTAGAGCTTTTCAAAGATTTTCTGCTGATTGTTTTTACTTTTAGGATCTTCCGATTGGCGTTATTCAATTTGAAAGTCTACGGTATAGTAGGCTGCATTCGGAATTTGTACCGCAAGATTGTTGGCCGTTTGTTTAGATGGATTTTGGAAAGTCGATTTTTCAGAGCCTCTGTGGATGCTGAAGTTAATAAAGTTACTCGTCATGTGGAAAAAGAGTTGATCAAGAATGATGACTGCTTAAAAGATTTTGACAAGTTGCCGGCAGTTGGCCTGCCTGAACAAAGTATCCTGGATGAGTTGGAGTTGCTGGAAAACAAAATACCACATACCAATTGGAAAGACGGAAAAGTTTCCGGAGCAGTGTACCATGGCGGAGAGGATATCATTCATTTGCAGAGCTTAGCATTTGAAAAATTTTGTGTTGCGAACCAGCTGCACCCTGACGTTTTTCCAGCGGTACGCAAGATGGAATCTGAGGTCGTTTCTATGACCCTGAATATGTTTAATGCACCTAAAGATACCGGATGCGGTACTACAAACTCTGGAGGTACTGAATCGTTGCTTTTAGCATGCCTGAGTGCTAAGATGTACGCGTACCATCATCGCGGTGTCACAGAACCCGAGATCATCGTCCCCGTTACCGCTCATGCAGGATTCGATAAGGCGGCTTATTATTTTGGTATTAAGATTCATCACGCTAAGCTAGATCCCAAGAGTTACAAAGTGGACTTGAACCATGTAAGAAAATTTATTAATCGCAATACTGTATTATTAGTCGGTTCAGCACCCAATTTCCCGCATGGTATCATGGATGACATTGAGGGACTGGGTAAGCTTGCCTCGCGGTACAAGATTCCACTCCATGTCGATTGCTGTCTAGGATCTTTTATTATTGCCTTCATGGAAAAGGCAGGATATGATAATTTGCCGGCTTTTGATTTCCGTGTGCCTGGTGTTACATCAATCTCCTGTGATACTCACAAATATGGGTTTGCACCAAAGGGTTCGTCTGTCATAATGTATCGTAACCGCGACCTTCGAATGCACCAATACTACGTCAGCACTGATTGGACTGGCGGTCTATACGGGTCACCCACCCTGGCAGGATCAAGACCAGGTGCATTGGTTGTCGGCTGTTGGGCCACCATGATCAGAATGGGAGAAAACGGCTATATTGAATCTTGCAAAGAGATCATCACCGCTGCAAGAAAACTAAGAAAGGCAATAGAATCAGAACTTCCAGGTTTAAAAATCTTGGGAGATCCAAAACTCTCAGTGATATCCTTCACTTCTGACAAGTATGATGTTTATGAATTAGGTGACCGCCTGTCTGCTAGAGGTTGGCATTTAAATGCATTACAAAAACCACCTGCTCTTCATTTAGCTGTTACAAAACCCAGTGTCGCTTCCATCGATGATCTTGTTGCTACTTTGAAAGAGCTTACCAAGGAATTGGAACAAGAAGGTAAGAACGCCTCGTCAACAGATGGCACAAGTGCGCTATACGGTGTGGCTGGAAGTGTCAAGACCACGGGTGTAGCCGATAGACTCATCGTCGGTTTCCTCGATACCCTCTACAAGCTGAAACCAACCGAGTAAGAACAGCTTAAGTTCTTTTCAATGTGCAATGTCTGCTGTCTTTGAGATATAAAGTAAATAAAGCTTTTCTATAATGAAAAAACAAGATTAATGTTACAATAACTGAATCTATCACAAGACAGTCAAGATAAGGTCTTTCATCTGGTAGGCTGAGCTACTACTTGAATAATCTTCAACTCTCCATGGAGCAGTTTAGCAGTCTAAGTCTTGATGATAAGTTTCATCGAGAAGCGGTATGCGAAGATGATCCTCTAGGTATATCGAAATTAAGCCTTTCTGATCAGACAAATCGAATATCATCTCAAGTTTTGAGCAAATACATGGCACATTTCCCAGCACTTCCATCACCGTTGAGGAATTCGTTCAGTTATGTGGAAACGACGAATGATGAAATGGAAATCGATGAATATGATAAAGAATGTATACCGAATGATGAGCAAGAGATAGTAGAGATTGAGAATAGTAGCACGGATAGCACCACAAGAGTGACATTTGCGGTACCTGATGTGAGGAAGAAAAGCAAGCCCAAGATGGATGAGCCCGAAGAAGATGAGATAGAGCGGGAAAATGATTGTGATGTTGCGAAACGGGATGGCACCGATAGTAAAGCTGTGATAAAAGCTTTATTGTCGCCGACATCTCTGGGCGTAGCTGCAGCGGCCAAAATTGAAGGTTTCCCATTGCCAGACTCACATACAGCAATGGACGAAAGCACTGTTGAAGACAATCGCGCTAGCATAACAGATAGAAAGGACTACCAATCAATAGATATAGACTCACTCAAGCAGGATTTGAGAAATCGCTCAAGACATCAACCAATACAGGTTTCGATCAACAATCATCACCATTACTACCAAGATCCGGCAAGATACCGCAGCATACAACAAGGTGAACTGCCGAACCAGTCGCAACCACCACTTCATAATGACGATCGATATCAGCTTCCAGTGCCATGGTCGTCCGAGTCAAGACCGCTGTCAAGAGGTTCTTACATGTTCATGTCGTACTTACAGCTGTTCCTGAACGCTATAACCATCACAGCCGTCTTCACCGCCATCACGGCTTTCTTTAGAACACTAAAGACAGATATCAAATCTTCGTGGGAACACAGAAGACTCGAGCTCGCCTACGAATCGTCGCGTTGCAAGATCCAGTACTTAACAAACAAGTGCAACCTCGGCGGACGACCTGCATTGCAGGAACAATGCCAAATCTGGGAACAATGTATGAACAGAAATAACGACATCTTTTTCAGGGCAAGATCAACTCTCAGCGCAAAACTCTTTGGTGAGATTGTTAACTCTTTCATAGAACCCATCGGTTGGAAGGCTTTACTAGTGATACTGATGGGGATAGTTATCTGGTGCTTCTGTTCCAATTTCCTACTGGGATTTGCTCGTGCCAAGAGTTATTATGGTGACGCTTCGCAGACGTTAAGACGCCAACAACACTACACAAAGAGACCGTTGTTTTTAACACAAGATAGCCATCAACAAGAGAACACAACTGACTTGTCCTCAGACACACAACAACTCTAATTGAGACTTCTATTAAGCTACTTTCACTATGAAATTTCCATCGGCGTTCGGTTTCCGTCATTTTCACTTGATCGGTCTCGGGATTCGATTTCCGCTCCTTGATTAAGCTAACAATGAAAGTTAAAGGAAGCTGAAGGATTGAAGAAGGATTGAAGGTTGAGATTGGGTTTGAAATTCATATATATAAGCCTGGTTTGGATATTTCAGTTGAACTGATTCTGAAGTTACCAAGAGTCTTACCATCGGCGATTTCCTAAGTGACATTTTTCCATCATGTTGTCTAGAGCAAGAATATGTCAAACATCACGTCAAAGTGCCAGATTTATTGCCCAGTTATCATCTGTGAATATTCCCAAACAAATTACCAATGAACCGGTGAAACCGTTCGGTCTCACGGATACAAAAGATTGGGATTTATTGCGTGCGTCTTTGATGAAATTCAAGAGTTCTTCGTTGGAAGTTCCGTTAGTTATCAATGGTGAACGTAGATATTACAATGATCAGACTAAGCGCGGGTTCTTTGCACAAACCAATCCAGCACATCATCAGCAAGTACTTGCTACTGTTACGCAGGCTACCAGGGGAGATGTAAAAGATGCGATTCAGGCTGCAAAGGATGCGAAGAAGAAGTGGTTAGAAATGCCGTTTTATGACAGAGCTGCTGTTTTCCTGCGCGCAGCTGACCTGCTGTCGACAAAGTATAGATACGATATGTTGGCCGCCACAATGTTGGGGCAGGGCAAGAACGTTTACCAGGCAGAGATTGATTGTATTACTGAGCTTTCAGATTTTTTCAGATTCAATGTAAAGTATGCTCACGAACTATACTCTCAACAACCTTTAGAATCGAGTCCTGGTGTATGGAATAAGGCTGAATACAGACCATTGGAAGGATTTGTATATGCCGTAACACCGTTTAATTTCACTGCTATTGCAGCCAATCTGGTTGGTGCGCCCGCTTTGATGGGCAACACTGTGGTTTGGAAACCATCTCAAACTGCCGCTTTATCCAACTATCTCTTGCTTACCGTGTTAGAAGAAGCTGGGTTACCAAAGGGAGTGGTAAATTTTGTACCAGGTAACCCCGTTGAAGTCACTGAAGAAGTTTTAAGCGATAAAGATTTTGCAGCTTTGCATTTCACCGGCTCCACTGCGGTTTTCAAACAGCTTTACGGTAGTATTCAACAGGGCGTCGTCAACGATGTTTACAGAGATTATCCAAGAATCGTGGGCGAAACTGGTGGTAAGAATTTCCACCTAATCCATCCGTCTGCGAACCTTCCCCACGCCGTGCTATCCACCATCAGAGGTGCATTCGAGTTTCAGGGCCAAAAGTGTTCCGCGACTTCTCGAGTCTATATTCCCAAGTCAAGAAGCGAAGAATTCTTAAAAGACATGGCCGGCACCTTGCAACAGCACAAGATCACGCCAGTGAACACATCTGCAGGTAGCATCAGCGGTGGCGACTTGCACGGTTTCATGGGACCTGTGATCCACGAGCAAAGTTTCGACAAACTTGCCAACGCCATCGAAGAGGCCAAGAAAGATCCAGAACTCGAAATCGTCTACGGCGGCCACTGCGATAAATCCACCGGCTGGTTCATCGGCCCAACAATTATCAAGACCACAAACCCAAACCACAAATTCCTCACAACCGAATTTTTCGGCCCCATTTTAACCGTCTACGAGTACCCTGACGACCAGTTTACCCAAGTGTGCCAACTCATTGACAAAACCAGCGTCTACGGACTCACAGGCTCCATTTTCGCCAAAGACCGCGAAGCAATTATCTTAGCCAGCGAAACCCTCAGGTACAGTGCCGGTAATTTCTACATAAACGACAAATGCACTGGAGCCGTTGTCGCTCAACAGTGGTTCGGTGGTGCCAGAATGAGCGGCACCAATGACAAAGCCGGTAGTGGTAACATCCTAAACAGGTTCGTCAGCGTCAGGAACGTTAAAGAGAATTTCTACGAGCTTACAGATTTCAAATATCCATCAAACTACGAGTAAAAGTCGCAAATTAAAATAATATTTAACTATATAATTACTGTCATTTCGATTTACTGTCACTTCAAAGAGCGGGTAACGGTTTCTGAAAGGTAACCCCTAAAAGAAGGTGAACCTGATGGCCCCTCGACGGGGTATAACAAGGAAGGATTCAGTGGCAACTTAACAAGAGCATCTCTTTACGATAACTTCTGTTGATCCTGAGAGCGTATTAATCATTCCTGATTCATAATCGTACGTGAACGAAGTTTTAACGGGTGAATTTGAGTGAAAACAAGTGTTACTAACAGATAAACATTACCTTAGGAGGAAAGATTTGAGCTGTGAAAATACAGAATCCGTTCATTGAAACGCGCATTTGGTGGATAGCAGATTCGTACCATCCTTCCTTTACGATTTTACCACAATTTACATCTTCTACACGTAGTTTAGGAAGAGATTCCCCCAAGTGATTATTGTGGAATTCAATATTATTTGTTAACTTCAACAGCCGTTCCTTATTTGACTCTATTTCGGCAACTGCAGCATTTCTGGTCATTTTTTACTTGCGCACCGGTTTTTATCAGTAAGCAGGTCGAAAAAGCTGAAAAAAAACTTGGCTGTGAGAAAGCAAGGGTTGAAAAGAATAATTGAGTTCTTGACGATTTTTTGGCAGTTTATTGAAGGCTAATCTCGAGACGAAGATCGTTTGAAGTTAAATTAAATGGCAAATCAGGGTCCGAGTTCTGGCAATAGGGGCCAGGGAAATTCCCTGTATGTGAGTACAACAGGTGGAAAGAACAATCCGAAACAGATTCATGTTGCCCATAGAAGGTCACAAAGTGAATTAACGAATCTGATGGTGGAACAATTTACTTTACAAAAGCAACTGGAGATGGTTCAAGCTAAACAGCAACAATTGTGGATTCAGCAACAGCAATTGGCTCAACAGACGGGGCAATTTTTGGGTCAACCGGGGAATAGTAATCCTCCTGGTAACTCTGGTTTTTTGCCTCCTCATCCACATTTCAACAATGGCAATAACAGTCCGACAGGGAATTCTGGATATAGAAGTAGATCACATTCAAGGAATAATTCAGGATTCTACGATAATAATAACAACAATAGTGGGCACAAGAAAACAGGATCACAATCGAGCATATATGGGCACACAAGAAGACATTCATTAGGGTTGAACGAGGCAAAGAAAGCAGCCGCAGAAGAACAGGCTAAGAGGGTGGCTGGAAACGTAACCGTTAAGATTGAGTCTTCTTCACCTACAATCGGAAGCAATGAAGGTGGCGATGAGGAAAATTTTAACTCCCAGCAAACTTACAAGTTCCCAGCATCCGGTTCAGGTCATCGTCGTACTAATTCATCGAACCAGTCGTCATCGTTCAAATTTCCGGCTACACAATCACAGTACAATCAAAAGGAAAATGACAACGAGGGAGACGATTTTATTCCAACCCCAACAGGGCATCGTCGCTCAAAATCGAGGAATAACGAGTACTCTCCTGGTATTAATTCCAATTGGAGGGCACAATCACAATCGCTAAGTCAAGGACAAGGCCAAAGTCAACAACCATCTCCGTTTAATCACAGGTCTTCCAATTCTAGAGACTTTGGATACAATTCTTTCAGCAGTTTGGAGCTCCCAGCGATTTTCCAGGCAGGTCACAAACATCGCACATCGAATACTTCGGTTCATAGTTTCAACTCACAGAACAATCCAAATGCGAGAAAATCACTGTTTGCCCCTTATTTGCCTCAGGCTAACATCCCAGAATTGATCCAAGAAGGGCGACTAGTAACCGGGATCCTACGTGTTAACAAGAAGAACCGGTCTGATGCTTGGGTGTCAACAGAGGGTGTCCTAGACGCAGATGTCTATATTTGCGGATCAAAGGACCGTAACAGAGCTTTGGAAGGTGATCTAGTGGCTGTCGAATTGTTGGTCGTCGATGATGTGTGGGGTTCAAAGAAAGAAAAGGAAGAAAAGAAGAGAAGAAAGGATGCATCAAGCCAACATGACTACATATCCTTGAACAGCTCCGATGACTACCACAACGATGCAAGCGCCACGGCAACCATAGCTTCTAATGCTACATCTACTGGCGCTGCTTTGTCATCATCTTCATCTTTAGTTGGCGATGAAAGTGGTCAGCTAGAAGCAAAATCGGCAGGAGACTTTGAAGATCAATCTCCCTCTAAGTCGGGTGTTAGAAGAAAGAATTCTTTGAAGCAGCGTCCTACTCAGAAGAAGAACGACGATGTTGAAGTTGAGGGCCAATCCTTATTGTTGGTGGAAGAAGAAGAAATCAATGATGATTTCAAGCCACTATATGCCGGTCATGTTATCGCTGTGCTGGATAGAATACCTGGCCAACTTTTCAGCGGAACTTTAGGACTATTGAGACCTTCTCAGCAATCTCACAACGATAACAATAAACCACAACAAGCACCAAAAATTGTCTGGTTCAAGCCTACCGATAAAAAAGTTCCATTAATTGCAATCCCAACAGAACTTGCACCAAAGGACTTCATCGAGAATGCTGATAAATATGCTGACAAACTTTTTGTTGCTTCCATTAAGCGTTGGCCAATTACTTCTTTACATCCCTTCGGTATCCTGGTATCCGAACTGGGTGAAATTAATGATCCTGATACGGAGATTGACTCAATTCTCAGAGACAGCAATTTCTTGTCTAATGAATATCTAGATCCAAAGAATCCTTCTTTGGAGAAAGCAAGTTTCCAAGCATTACCAATCGCCGATGAGAGCTTACAGGAAAGGAGACAATTTGTTGATCAAGAGGTCTATGAGATCTTCTCTATCTACGAATCCTCACATTATTCTGATTTTGCTATTCATGTAAGAGAGAATATCGACGAAACGGGTTCCATTGAACTTGGATGCCATGTGGTGGATGCAACGGCCTATATCGAAGAAAATTCCTCCCTCGATAGAAGAGCTAGGAAAAGATCCACTGCTGTATTCATGCCTCAGAAAGTCGTCGATTTGCTGCCTCAAGCTGTGAATACATCATTAACTTTAGCTGCGGGCAAAAAATCAGCGACCATATCAGTTGTCTATACGTTAGACAAGGAGACACTCAAAGTCAAATCTACGTGGATTGGAGAGTCCACCGTACAGCCCTTCGCGTCGCTTGCGGTAGATGAGCTGACAACTGCAGATTCAGGAAGCGCCCAAGCAAAGTTTGCTTCAACCCTAGAAAAGATAGGATCTGCATTTTATGCCGAGCGTATAAGAATGAAAGGGGCTGGATTGGAAATTTACTTGCCGTTGATGGCTAGTTTGGATGACGAGAAGGTCAACGTGGACCTAAACATACTCGAAAAGCCTCTAGGGTCAACAATCATTAGTGAGATTAGGACGAAAGTGGACAGCTCCGTTGCAGAAAAGATATACACAAAGCTGGGAGACTATAGTTTCCTTAGAAGACAGGTTCAACCTGTACGCACGAAAATGATGTCGTTCCAGAAAAAAGTTCAGAAATTCGGCTATGACATTGATATAAGTTCACCAGACGCACTAATTCAATCCATACTGCAGATTAAGGATAAGGATGTAAGAACCGGGGTGGGAATATTACTATTCAAAACTATGCCAAGGGCTCGTTACTTTATTGCTGGTAAAGTCGACCCCGACCAGTATGGCCATTTCGCATTGAACCTGCCTTTGTATACCCATTTCTCCGCCCCCTTGAGAAGATACGCTGATCATGTGGTCCACAGACAACTGAAGACGGTGCTCAACGGCAGCCCATATAACGAAGATCTCGAATCCTTGAAGATAACCTCCGAATACTGCAATTTCAAGAAGGATTGCGCTTATCAAGCTCAGGAACAAGCTGTTCATTTGTTACTTTGTAAGACGATAAACGATATGGGGAATGCTACAGGTCAATTACTGATAATGGCCACAGTACTGCAAGTTTATGAATCTTCTTTCGATGTTTTTATCCCTGAGTTTGGTATAGAGAAAAGAGTACATGGCGATCAATTACCGCTGATCAAAGCAGAATTCGATCCTGCTAATAGAATACTGGAACTTCATTGGCAACCTGGCGTAGACAGTGCTACCTTTGTCCCGGCTGATGAGAAAAACCCCAAGTCTTACAGAACATCGATCAAGAACAAATTTAGATCCACCAGTGCTGAGATTGCAGCCATCGAGTTTGAGAAAAATACTAAAGACGAACCTCTAATAAGTGAAACCTTGGCCAAAGAATTGTCCAGGCTTGGCTTAAAAGTCCCCAAACTAAGACTTCCAACCTCGAAACAGAATGAAGACCCACTCGACAGTTTCATCAACACCACCGTTACAACTAAGAAAAATGACAACTACATTCAAGAGATACACGAGCTACAAAAAGTGCCCGTGTTGCTCAGGGCTGAAGTGGGCATGGCACTCCCTTGTCTTTCTGTGCGTGCTTTGAATCCTTTTTTAAAGAGGAATGACTAGATTATTCCCAAACTCCGTTCGAATCATACCCGCTACCACCCGAACCGACAGACAATGGCAAACTTTCTTCCTTCCCTCTTTGACTTCTTTCGTCCAGCCATTACGATGCTCCATATGTCAATAAACGTACAAGTTTTAGCTACTTTTCTAAAGCTGGTTTATAAATTCATTTCAAACGTAATGTTTTAATGTTCTGTTAACGAGACTCTCAGCATCCAGACCATACATCGGATGACTCTAAACATCCTGGCCATACATCGTAACCGTCTCAACAACTCATGTTATTTGAACCTTCCAACTGTCTTCATTTTATAGACGATTTTTAGTTTTTATTTATTTTACGATGTCAACGTCAGGAATTTGTGACGCTGACGCCGGATCGCCAGTGACGGACAGTCAAAGTTCATGGATCTTTAAACATAGTCAATAGTTTTCAGAAGTTGTGAGTAGAATAATCGATTAAAGTCGAATTGGAATGCTTGCTATTCAATCTGTATGCCGGTCGTTGTCTGCCAGACGTGGATTTCAAAGCTCAGCCCAATTGCTTAAGAAACAGTCGAATAATAAGAAGCATAAAGACTTGAAGGAAAACGAAGAGGTTGATGTGGTTGATTTAAGCCAATATGTGAAACAGGCTCAGACAGGATTTACTAAGACTTTGGATTTGCATAAGAAAAAATTGCAAGAAACGAGACAAGGTGTTGTGGATCCACGTATGTTGGATGATTTGCGGATGCAGGACGGTAAGCCTTTGAAAACCGTGGCATCTACATCTATGAAGGGGAAAAACGCTTTACTGATTACCGTGTATGATCCTAAGGATACTAAACATGTCGTGAGTGCGATTCTAGCGGCCGATTTGAATTTAACGCCAGTGCGAGTTCCAAACAATGAGCAGCAACTAAAGATTGCATTACCACCACCAACGACGGAATCCCGTCTTAAGTTGTGCAAGTCGTTGAAAGCAGTTTTCGAAGAGTATAAGAACTCATCAGCTAAGTACTCTTTGGGTCACATCAGGGCAGAGATACTGAAGGATATGAAATCCTTCTCTAAGAGAGACGATAAAGTGCGGAAAGTTATACAAGATGTGGAGAAGATACATAAGGAATATGTCAGTAAACTGGAGGAACAGCTAAAACAAGCTGAAAAGAGCGTTATGAGTTAACTTGTTTATAAATTCTATTACTCATTGTCATATGCTACAGACTATAAGTTTAACAATCAATTAGCATTCCTGGCCAAGGTGAAAATGGACTTAACACGTTGCCAAGTTGACATGGCATAGGCCGCTGTGATAAAACTTTTGACAAAAGTCCAAGCTTTCCTACTGCTCCGTAGTGGATAATCCAATGGTTTGGGAATTTGTGTGGACACGAAAGGCAACGTATCGAAGCAAACACTTTTGGCGTTACACAAACCGAGAAGTCCTTCTTCACCACCAAATTTACCATAACCAGAGCCGTTGATACCACCGAAGGGTAGTTGGCAGACGTAAAAAGTAGCAAAATCATTGATTGCAACGTTGCCTGTCTTCAACTTGCTGGCCACGTAGTTGCATTCCTTAGTATCACTACCGAAGACTGAACCACCTAGACCAAATGGAGCCGAGTTAGCCAATTGGATACAATGCTCAGTGTTCTTAGCTTTCATAACAACCAGGATGGGACCGAAAACTTCGTTCTGTGCAATTTGCATATCTGGAGTTACATCGACCAACAGAGTGGGTTCAAAGTAGTGACCTTGTGGATAGTTTGGATGACTGTAACGTGAACCACCATGTAGTAGACGTGCGCCACGAGACACTGCATCTTTAACCAATTCTTCCAATTGACCGAATCTATTATCGGAGATCATTGCGCCCATATCAACGTCCTCGAGATGATCAATATCAGAACCGAGTCGCAATGGGTTCTTTGTCAAGCGTTCATTGAGTATGTTGACCAAGGTATCGTAATTCTTTTCGGTTACAATCACTCTCTCGATACCAATGCAATTCTGACCGGACGATTGAAACGTACCACGCATTATAATGGATGACAAAGCGTCCAGGTCCTTAACGGAATCGAGAACGATGAAGGCGTCCTTACCGCCCAGTTCGACCACTACTGGAGTTAAAGAGGCAGCTGCGCATTTCAATATATGATGAGCAACGGACTGACTACCAATGAAGGTGATGTGTTTTATGGAAGGATGCGAAGTAAAGTAGTTTGCTGCATCATCTGAGTCTGATGGTGGTAAACTGTAAAATAGTTGAACCAAGTCAGGATCTTCACCACAAGCTTCCAAACATTTCCGAACTACACCAATAAAGAATTCAGAAGACCAAACGACCTGTTCAGAGCATTTAACAACAATAGCATTACCGGTGAACAAAGCAGCGATGACAGGACCCATCAAATTGTGAAATGGATAATTCCATGAAACAATAGAGCTGATAACACCCAGAGGTTCGTAACGAATTTCAGCACCTTTATAAAATTTCATAAAGAAATTCGTAGGTCCTGGACGTCTCGAAGGCTGTAGGACATTACTGCCATGCTGGATTGTCCATTGCAGTTTTTCCAACGTAACAAGAATCTCACCCATTGAGGCATCTAGCATAGTCTTACCCGAGTCTCTGCAGGCGACATGAGCGATGAGCTCTTGGTTTTCCAGCACATATGCCTGCAGGGATGCCAAAATTCTTAACCTTCTCTTCATAGAGGAAGTTCCCCATTCTTGCTGAGCCTTGGAGGCTTTCAAGATCATCTTATCCACATCATCAGAGCTCTTGGAAGTAAATGAACCGAGATACTGTCCAGTTGCAGGGCAGTAAGCTTGAATAGTGCCCGGTTTCGCAGGATCAAACACGCTAGTAGGATACAATCTCTTGCCTTTCCAATGAATCTGAGCAGCATCTGGCACAGAAACAGAGAATTTAACTGGCTTACAGTCTTCCAAGCTAGAATTCGCCCATAAAAGCTTGTAAAACACATAGAATGTAAAAAGTCCAGCCAAAATCGATGTAGTAACGACCGTCTTGGGATTGCCCTGAATCTGAGTAACCACAATCTGGGACTGACTATTCAACAGCGATTGCTGTTTTTTAACCCATTCTGTCAAGTATTCTTGCACTGTCGAGTTCAATTGATTCAACATCTCTGAGTTCAGATACACTTCTGGCATCGAACAAAGCCAAACTTCAATTCAAGCCTTAAGTAGCGTCAAATGATCTTCAATACCCACCAGCCAAGCTTCGACTGCTTCGTTTCGGTTCAATTGAGCGATGTAATTGCCATGCAAGTAAAGATTTACAAAGAGTACCAGCTCGTTTAACTTCTTCCAAACGCAAATATGCTTGATAGATATCGAAAGTTCTATATAAGACGGTCATCGAGACGTCGATTCCAGTTACACTAGCTCACAAGCTGTAAATTCGCGATTTTCAGCTTCCCAGGCCTTATTTTACGTAATGATCATAATTCTGGTCGTAGTTCGTCGGTACGAGTTCAATTGGCATTCATATGCTTCTCTGCTACTGGTTTAGTAACGGCTTCTACTAAAAGTTTCACAACATCTTTCTGCTTTTTCGAAACGATCTGCTCAATCTCTTTCAAATCGCCCTCTACTTTAGATTCTGCCTCTTTCTCCAATGCTCCAACACCGTTCTCGTTCTTGCTCTCGATTTCGCTAAGTTCTTTGTCCTTCTGTGTCTTGTACGCCTCGATCTCGCTGGCTGCATC